>OY757011.1:86134306-87334306 GCA_963580285.1 Lucinisca nassula | reverse complement strand
CAGCAAGCAGCATTATGCTGGACCTGTTCGATTTGGGAGATCCGCTCCTTAGCTGTCGGGTCCCAAGCAGCTGAAGCATACTCCAGCTGAGGTCTGACCAGGGTACTGTATGCCTTTTCACGGACCTTTGGCATCTTGAATCAGAATCAGAATTGTTACTGGTGATATGTCAAATGACAGTCATACACCAGGACCTGTGATATGGGAAGTTCAATTTAGTCCCTAGCTCTAACCAAAGAGGTAAACTTAGCTACACAATCCTCAGCACCTTCAGCTGTCAAAATAATCGAATCAGGGAGGGCATACCAATCTCTAATGGTTTGGGGGAAGAACGATTCTTTATAAATGTTAGAGGAGCGTGATAGCTCAGTGGTTAGTGTACCAGAGGTGGTGATTATTTCGGTGTCTGAACATGCTCCATTGGCATCATTTGCAGGGATGAATGCCAAAAAGTGCAACGTCCAGATCAGGACATTAACTGGAGGCCCCCTGTGCAGGAAGAGTCATCTCCTGTGCAGGTTAAAGACCCCTACCATAATTACAAGATTACTGTGTAGGCTTTCAACCCTGCAAACCTGGAGTGTAAGTAATGTACACCTGCAAGTATGTTGACCGACCGTATGTCAAATGTGACAGATCGCAATATTAGTAGAAAGAAAGAAAGTTGGTTTTGATAGTTTGGTTTGAAGGTTTTGATGTTTATGACCACAGGAGCTTCCAGTTCTGCCTTTTCTTTCTTTCTTTCTACTGATACTGCGTTGGTCACATTTGACCATTACTGTAGGTGTACATTACATACACTCCAGGTTTGTAGGATGAAAGGCTACACAGTAATCATGTAATTACGGTAGGGATCTTTAACCAGCACAGGGGATGGTTCTCCCTGCACAGGGGGCCTCCAGTTAACATCCTGATCCGAAGGACGGTGAACTTTATGACATTCATCCCTGCAAATGATGCCAATGGAGCGTGTTCGGACAAGGAGATTTTATCGCCGCTGCCGGAGATCGAACCCGGGACCTCTAGCATTAGAGGCAAGTGCACTAACCACTGAGCTATCACGCTCCAGGGCCTTTGGCAAAGCTATGTAGTATAGTCGATTTTGGCTATTTTGACATGTATTTCTGACAGAACTTCAAGCTCCTGTGTTGATGACCATGTCCATATTTTTGCTTCTTGCTTGCTTCTTGTTTTGAAGAGTCGCCAAAGCTCGTTAGAGCTTGTAATACTCTCTATGAACTTTTCTCTATACTGTTTCACATTTTCCGGTTCCTGAATTTACATGTAGATAGTCCTTTCGAGTAGATCTCTGCCGGATGAAATCTATCTGGCATAAGGAATCTGTCAAGTCTACCATTTGTTATTGATTTGTTTGATTTGATTGATTTGAGGTTTAACGTCCCCGTCAACACTGTAAAGGTCATTTTGGAGATGTTGCTTTCAATTTTGTGGGACTTTTACCTGACATTGAGATGAAATGACATCTCAAGCCCTGTCACCCAATGAATGTGTGTGTGTGAATTCGGGTTTAACGTCACTTTCAACAATTTTTCAGTCATATCACGACGGTGTCTGGTTGCGACAGGGAGCTCATTGCTCACTTCTATAGTGCTGCCTCACTGAAGTATCATGTCCAAGACACATTACATGATACCACACAGTCACATTATCCTGACACTGGGTCGACCAGTCCTAGCTCTACCTTGTAAATCTGAGTGCCAAGCGAGGAGCAGCTAGTACCATTTTTAACAACTTTGGTATGTCGCGGCCCAGGATCGAACCCGTGACCTCCCGTTCCCCGGAGCGGACACTCTACCAACTGAGCTATCGGGGCTGGTGTCACCCAATGAAACCAATAGGGTTTATTAGCATGGAAGGCCCGCCTCGCACCATGATATATTAATAGCCAGAAGAAAGACAGGCAAGGTATCCCGCCCCTTAATAAAAGAGGAGGGGACGGGGTTGCTGAATCAGACTCTGAAAGGGCAGAGGAACTAATTGGTCAATTCAATGATGCATTTAATAAAACTGAGTTCACGGAGGTTCCATTGACTGGAAGATCGGCCCCATTCATGAATAATATTGTTGTGACAGCTGCAGGAGTGATCAAATTACTTCAAGGCTTAAACCCCAGTAAGGCCTTAGGACCTGATGAGCTTCATCCCAGAGTCCTGAAGGAACTAACAAATGAGTTGGGTCCAGTTTTCGCACACAGGCTGACATAGACAGATTAGGATGTTGGGCACGTAAATGGGGCATGAGATTTCAGCCAGTTAAATGCAATATTATGCAGATAACTAGGAAGAGATCTAATAAAGTTGAGGCTTCTTCAGACATGTTAAGTCTCCCGAAAATCGCGGGAGACTCCCGAAAAAAAAGCTTTTCTCACGCATCACGAAATTCAGGATAAAACTCCCGGAAAAATGAAAATACCGTTTTGGAGTAGAGTTTTGAAAAGCTGCGCTTGTATTTTCGTGTGTGAAATCCAGCGGAAAATCCCGAGTTAATCCGTGAGTAAAACTGATAATAATTAATGCTCTGTCCAGTATTCACGGTTCCACACCTGCCGATGGGCATTAACAAATGAAAACAGTCGTTTCTTGAAGTGTTTGCGAAAATGAAAGTAAATCATACCGATTAATTTCCTTCAACCATCGGACAGTACAAGGTCTCCGAATCTTGTTAAAAAAGCCGACCGTATTTGTCACAGATCAGTCTATTTTATTATTACACTGTAAACAAAAGCCTCAGATACTCTCGATAAGCCTACAATCCTCCGCGTGACAAGGTGTGAAAATAGGATTAATCATGTCTCTAATTTGCATTTATCCCTCTATCATAACATTTTAACCACAATCAATGTGAAAATGGGGCACTCGCTCTAAGACGTTTAGCTACGTCTAACGGTAGATGTATGCACAATAAAAACAGACTTTTCTGTTGTCTCGTGCATGGTTAAGTTTTGGCGCAAAAATAGCAGACGCTGGGCGGGAAAAGTCGAACACATCTGTATGGTGTTGTTGGTGGTTGACACGAAGTTTTCGGGGATGGGTCTGGAATTGTGCAAGGTGCCGTTTTCTATCCAGCTCTATCCTCAGCCGTTTAGCTATCGAGAAAATATTTTTTTACAGGTTGCAAACATTTTTTATGAAAAGAAAATGCCCCATTAAAATAAAACAATGACATTAAACAGGTGAAGGGTTTCTGGGGTCGTATGACGTCATTTACCGATCGCATGCATAAGAACGGTAGCGGCGGTTTGTGGACGGTGGATTTCATGCCGAGTTTGGTGGCGGAGATCTTTGATGTTCGCCTCGAACTTGTCTGTTGAGCGGGTGTGAAAGTTGTGGATGGAGGGGCACTCGTCTTGCAGCTGGATCATTAAATTATAAACTAATCTGCATTCTTTATTCTCTTATCTCACTAAGCTGACAATTTTGATCTTTTGGGTATATCGGCTGCAGCTCGTGTTAATCATGCGTGTCAAGTTTATATGACTATCAGTATAACTATCAGTATCTTCAATTGCTAATTGGACAAGCTGTTATGACATATCTGCAATTAACTCCCACTTGAAAATGTACCGTTATTGACCGTGACAACTACCATAGTACCTACCGTATTTCTGCACTTAAAAGTCGGCCCGGGGGGGGGGGGGGGGGGGGGGGGGGGGATAAAGTTGTTGTGCTTGAAACTTGATAGAAACCTTGGATTATATTTATAAATGTTGGCTGGGGGAAATTTGGGGTCCAAAGCAAAACCGTGGTGTATCCGAATTCGTGCGGTAACGAATCATGCTATAACAAGGTCCGGGTGTAACTATCTATCTATCTGTCTATCTATCTCTATCTATCTATCTATCTATCTATCTATCTGGGCATAAATGATAAGATGTGCACATAGCATTGCTGTAGCATTATACACCTGGGGGTGTGGTTGGGGTGGGGGGGGGGGGGGCACTGGTATGGCTAGGTGTTAGTTTGAAGGCATCTTCCCAAGGAAATGATTTAAAAAACTATTAATTAGATATATATCCATGAACAGGAGTGTAAAGTGTAAACAAAATTATGTTCAAAAAGCTTTCAGAATGCACCATTTTCTAACCTATCCTGGGAGCTTGCCCCCACTTCGCGGTTTGGCGCTTGCCAATCCTCCTCGAACGCGTTGTCTCCCTCATTTTTATTTTCAAAACTTAACATGTCTGCTTCTTACACCTTAGAGGGAACGGTCCTCGAGGATGTGGACTCCATTAAATACCTTGGAGTGACAATCTCACACAACTTGAGATGGAATACTCATATTAGCAACATGTGTACTAAGGCAAATAGAACGCTTGGTTTCCTGAGGCGAAATCTTCATCAGTGCCCTCAAGATGTAAAAGAGGCAGCATATAAAGGTCTTGTTCGCCCAATCTTGGAATATGGTAGTTGTATCTGGGACCCGAGTGGAGTGGTCCTTAACGATGAAATTGAGAAAGTTCAGAATAGAGCTGCTAGATTTGTAACAGGCAATTACTGCTTTGAAACTGGGAGCATGACTGGAATAATTGGAAAATTAAAATGGGAGTCTCTCAAGAAAAGGAGAAAAGACAGTAGGCTAATTCTTTTATACAAAGGTCTAAAGGGTGCTGCCAGCATTCCAACAGATGACCTTGTTCCCCCAGCTAGACACTGTAGAAATCACCATTCGTTGGCGTTTCAGACCCTTAGCGCAAGAACTGACATTTATAAAGAGTCGTTCTTCCCCAGAACCATTAGAGATTGGAATGCCCTTCCCGATTCGATTATTTCGACAGCTGAAGGTGCTGATGATTGTGTAGCTAAATTTACCTCTTTGGTTAGAGCTAGGGACTAACTTCCCACATCACAGGTCCTGGTGTAAGAATGTCATTTGACGTGTCACCAGTAACAATTCTGATTCTGATCAGTAGCCTGGTAGCACATCGGATTTGTGATCGAGAGTCGTTCTTCCCCAGAACCATTAGAGATTGGAATGCCCTTCCCGATTCGATTATTTCGACAGCTGAAGGTGCTGATGATTGTGTAGCTAAATTTACCTCTTTGGTTAGAGCTAGGGACTAACTTCCCACATCACAGGTCCTGGTGTATGAATGTCATTTGACGTGTCACCAGTAACAATTCTGATTCTGATGGTTCCTGGGCAGGCTTAGGACCTCTAAGCGGTTTACCAGTACTAGTGTGCGGGCGTGATTCAGCTCTGCGTGGAAGCATCATGCATCCAATATATTTCTTCAAGCCCCTATGGGCGGGGGCCGCTCAAGTCTACCAACATTCAAAATTAAACAGGAGCTATACCTGTTGAAAATTGTTATTTTTCTATGTCTTCATACATTTTGTGAGGTTTTTTGATATACAGGTGGTGTATTTGCTCAATTTATTCAAGGTTTGAGGCTCAAGTGCTGATTCTGATGGATGGGTCAAGTTTGGACTTGATTTAGACTTAAAGTTTTCCTGATCTTTTCCTGATTATTTCTTCAAATTTAGCGGATATTTTTCAGCTGACAGCTAGATAATATCTTTACTTTTGATAGAATCAGAAAAAATAGGCAGGTGACAGCAAACATGGACAATAATTGGAAATTACCGTCTTTTAGTTCATTTGTTGATGCCATTTCGAGCAGCCGCTTGTGTACTACGTCATCTGCTGATCTGAGCCACCGTGGCCGACTTCGCTTGACAGGCTATCGCAGCTATCGCCGCTGTTCTACTAAACTTATTTACTCCACGTAAATACTATCCAATCAAAATGAGTTTAACAATTGGCGCGAATTTAGTTTCTCCCACGTTGATTGGTCAACTGCTTACATCCGGGTATTTTCGAGCTATAGCTCCGGCCACGCTCTTAGCGTGGTCCGACCATTGCCGAGGTTAAAGGTCAAATGACGTCATTATAGTCGTGGCTATTTCTGTTCGGTTGGAGCCGTTGCGAAGTCGCCCCGGGTATGCTTGAAACAATCGTCTATTTGACAAGGAAAGCACGCAAACCGATTACGTAAACGGCAATTTTTTGTTCCGGGCTTTATTTATGCTTTCTTTTGCAAGCTTTCTGGAGACCTGATCTACTTTCGCTTTCGCAATGGCGGTCGCGTTCAAACAGGTATTATCATATCTATCTTTGTTTGTTTGGAGTTTAATGGCCCAGTCAACACTATTTTAGGTCATTTTTGAGCCTGTTAGTTTACTTATCCACACTTTTCCTGGGCAGGCTTATACGTAAGCGGTTTACCAGTACAGTGCACATTCTTTCGCAATGGTCATTCAGTCTCAGATGGTTCCGGGACGTATCGCCCCAAACCGTTTCCTCCCCTAGTCGTTTCGCCCCCAAGACGTTTCCTCCCTGGTCGTTTCCCCCCTGGTCATTTCGACCCCTAGTCATTTCATCCCCCTGGTAACCGGACAAAATCCCCCCGGTCAAAAATGTGTAAAGGCGGACAAAATCCCCCCTGGACAAAATCCCCCCCCCCCCAGACAAAATCCCCCTCGCTGTATGTCAGGTTGGACAAAATCCCCCCGGACACAATCCCTCCCAGACAAAATCACCCTTGCTCTAAATTAGTCTAGTTAATTATCCTTCCACTACCCCCAATCTATATTTTTTGAGCAAAAATATGAAAAATATCGGAATCTTTTATCGAAATATGTCAATATTTGGAGATATATTTGAACAGGCATTTTAGGTTCTTAGGGGGGGGAGGGATTTTGTCCGTGATTCCATCCCCCTAGTCGTTTCAGTCACTTTTCACTGCAAGACCAATTTTCACTGTTGAACTTTTATTTAAGAGGCAAATATTTAAGAAGCATCATTGCCCTGTCACGTCATCCACTCGGGGAGGTGTGACTAGGACTTGTTTCAGGGCAATAGCTGTAATGGTTTTTGAGATTATATAATCGTTTTTGAGATATCTTGCTAACAAGCTTAAAATGCCCAAAGTTTCAAAGGGTCATAACTCAAGTGAAAAAATCAGATTTTTTTCTTTAAAAAGTTAATCAGTTCATCTTCTCATCATCACCAATCAGTATATAAAAGTTTCAGCGTGATAGCTCTAATTTTTTTTTTTAGATATCTTGCTTACAAGATTTCATAGCATATTTTTGCAAAGGGGCATAACTCCAGAAAGGGGCATAATCCTAATGAGAAAAAAACAAAACAAACACAGGTCAATTATTTTTCCATAAGGAATCCATATAAATATGAAAGTTCAAAAACCTAGCATGTACGGTTCAAAAGTTATGTTATGCAGTGGGGGGGGGGGATTTTGTCCGTGATTCCATCCCCCTAGTCGTTTGAGTCACTTTTCACTGCAAGACTAATTTTTACTGTTGAACTTTTATTTAAGAGGCAAATATTTAAGAAGCATCATTGCCCTGACACGTCATCCACTCGGGGAGGTGTGACTAGGACTTGTTTCAGGGCAATAGCTGTAATGGTTTTTGAGATTATATAATCATTTTTGAGATATCTTGCTAACAAGCTTAAAATGCCCAAAGTTTCACAGGGTCATAACTCAAGTGAAAAAATCAGATTTTTTTCTTTAAAAAGTTAATCAGTTCATCTTCTCATCATCACCAATCAGTATATAAAAGTAACAGCGTGATAGCTCTAATTTCTTTTTTAGATATCTTGCTTACAAGATTTCATAGCATATTTTTGCAAAGGGGCATAACTCCAGAAAGGGGCATAATCCTAATGAGAAAAAAACAAAACAAACACAGGTCAATTATTTTTCCATAAGGAATCCATATAAATATGAAAGTTCAAAAACCTAGCATGCACGGTTCAAAAGTTATGTTATGCAGTGGGGGGGGGGGGGATTTTGTTCGTGATTCCATCCCCCTAGTCGTTTCAGTCACTTTTCACTGCAAGACTAATTTTCACTGTTGAACTTTTATTTAAGAGGCAAATATTTAAGAAGCATCATTGCCCTGTCACGTCATCCACTCGGGGAGGTGTGACTAGGACTTGTTTCAGGGCAATAGCTGTAATGGTTTTTGAGATTATATAATCGTTTTTGAGATATCTTGCTAACAAGCTTAAAATGCCCAAAGTTTCAAAGGGTCATAACTCAAATGAAAAAATCAGATTTTTTTCTTTAAAAAGTTAATCAGTTCATCTTCTCATCATCACCAATCAGTATATAAAAGTTTCAGCGTGATAGCTCTAATTTTTTTTTAGATATCTTGCTTACAAGATTTCATACCATATTTTTGCAAAGGGGCATAACTCCAGAAAGGGGCATAATTCTAATGAGAAAAAAACAAAACAAACACAGGTCAATTATTTTTCCATAATGAATCCATATAAATATGAAAGTTCAAAAACCTAGCATGCACGGTTCAAAAGTTATGTTATGCAGTAAAAAGCAGGGTGGGCGGACAGACAGATGGACGGACGAACATAGCAGAAGCAATATGCCCCCGCAACTTCTTCGAAGTTGGGGACATAAAAAGGGATAATTAAATACAATTATTTTTTCATAGAGCACGTGTTTTCACACCTCACAATTAATCTTTGCTGGCCGACTCTGTTAACAAACCAACCGACCAATTTAAAAACAAAACTGGTAAACATGGTAAAGGTACTTAAGCGATAATAAAAGGCGTTTTACTTTGCAAAGAGTGCGTGTTTTCACACCTCATCCTTTATCACATTAATTGCGTGATTAACATGATTAATGTGTCAAATCAATTAAACAATGTGATTAATGGTATTGATCAAAACAGGTAATAATTATCATATTCCTAATTAACATTTTCATTTAAATTACACTGTCTCCCTTGTCTCTGTCACACATGGAGATAATAAATCTTTTATATATAAAAAAATACAGGAAAATAATTTAGGGGCGAAACGACTAGGGTTGGGGGGGTGGGGAAATGACTAGGGCCAAAAAGGGAGACGAATCAACCAGGGGGGGGGGAAACGTCTTGTTACCATTCAGATGCTTGGTCTGTACAGGAGAACTTTGATTTGATAACTTCGTTCATTCATACTTCTGCCGAATATCATATCCCCTCAAACACTAGAAGGTCTGTATCTTCTATTCCCTGGATCACACCAAAGATAAGAAGAGAAATTCGGAGTAGGAATAAGATTCATGCAAAGGCAAAAAGGACGGGAAGTGGTAAACTCCGGACAAAATTGGAAAACTTGAGACGTGAAATCAAGACTGATATAAAAAACCAGCATGATTCATATGTGAATAACTTGGTAGGTGATGTAAAGGCAAATCCCAGAGACTTCTACAGATATATCAATAGCCAGAAGAAAGACAGGCAAGGTATTGGCCCCTTAATAAAAGAGGAGGGCATGGGGTTGCTGATTCAGACTCAGAAGGGGCAGAGGAACTAGTTGGTCAATTCAATGATGTGTTTAATAAAACTGAGTTCATGGAGGTTCCATTGACTGGAAGATCGGTCCCATTCATGAATAATATTGTTGTGTCAGCTGCAGGAGTGATCAAGTTACTTCAAGGCTTAAACCCCAGTAAGCCTTAGGACCTGATGAGCTTTATCCTAGAGTCCTGTAGGAACTAGCAAATGAGTAAGGTCCAGTTTTTGCCCACTTGTTTCAACAGTCTCTTGATATGGGTGAAATCCCCAAAGAATGGCTCTTAGCAAACATCTGTCCACTCTTCAAAAAAGGAGATAGGGCTCTTGCCCATATTTATCGCCCTGTGTCACTGACTTGTGTTCTGTATATATTGCTTGAACATATAGTCTGCTCAAACATCATGGCCCACTTAGATGAACATAAACTTTTGTCAGACAGACAGCATGCATTTAGGAAAAGGCATATTTGTGAAACTCAGCTGAGCACAGTTATTAATGACTGGGCAAAAATCTTGGACAAAGGGGGACAGGTGGACACGTTTATTCTGGACTTCGAGAAGGTTTTTGACACCCCTCCTCATGAACTACTTAAATCTAAGTTATTTGGTTACAGAATAGGGAGGAAGACCCTCAAATGGATAGATTCCTTTCTTTGCTACAGAAAACAGCGCATTGTTGTTAATGGTAAATCTTCAGAGTGGGCTCCAGTTTTGTCTGGAGTCCCGCAAGGGACTGTTCTTGATCCACTATTGTTCTCCATGTACATCAATGATATTTCCACTGACATTGACTCAGAAATAAGACTGTTTGCAGATGGCTGTGTTTGTTACCAGGAAATTAGAGATACAAATGACTCACTGAAACTTCAGGCTGACATAGATAGCTTGAAGAAATATATGGGCTGCATGATGCTTCCATGCAGAGCTGAATCCAGGCCGCACACTAGTACTGGTAAACTGCTTAGAGGATCTAAGCCTGTCCAGGAACTGCGGTGCGAGGCGGACCGTCCATGCTAATAAACCCTATTGGTTTCATTGGGTGACAGGGCTTGAGATGTCATTTCATCTCAATGTCGGGTAAAAGTCACACAAAATTGGAAGCAACATCTCCAAAATGACCTTTACAGTGTTGGTGGGGACGTTAAACCTCAAATCAAACAAACAAACAAACTGACATAGATAGATTAGGATGTTGGGCCCGAAAATGGGGCATGCATAGATTTCAGCCAGTTAAATGCAATATTATGCAGATAACTAGGAAGAGATCTAATAAAGTTGAGGCTTCTTACACCTCAGAGTGAAACAGTCCTCGAAAATGTGGAAGCCATTAAATACCTTGGAGGGACAATCAGACACAACTTGAAGTGGACTACTCATATTAGCAACATGTGTACTAAGGCAAATAGGTCACTTGGTTTCCTGAGGCGAAATCTTCATCAGTGCCCTCAGGATGTGAAAGAGGCAGCATATAAAGATCTTGTTCGCCCAATCTTGGAATATGGTAGTTGTATCTGGGACCCGAGTGGAGTGGTCCTTAACGATGAAATTGAGAAAGTTCAGAATAGAGCTGCTAGATTTGTAACAGGCAATTACTGCTTTGAAACTGGGAGCATGACTGGAATACTTGGAAAATTAAAATGGGAGTCTCTCAAGAAAAGGAGAAAAGACAGTAGGCTCATCCTTTTATACAAAGGTCTAAAGGGTGCTGCCAGCATTCCAACAGATGACCTTGTTCCCCCAGCTAGACACTGTAGAAATTGCCATTCGTTGGCGTTTACCCTTACTACAAGAACGGACATTTATAAAGAGTCGTTCTTTCCCAGAACCATTAGAGATTGGAATGCCCTTCCCGATTTGATTATTTCGACAGCTGAAGGTGCTGATGATTGTGTAGCTAAATTTACCTCTTTGGTTAGAGCTAGGGACTAACTTCCCACATCACAGGTCCTGGTGTAAGAATGTCATTTGACGTGTCACCAGTAACAATTCTGATTCTGATCAGTAGCCTGGTAGCACATCGGATTTGTGATCGAGAGGTTGCGGGTTCGATCCTCACGCTGACCAAAGTGTTGTGCCCTTAAGCAAGGCACTTCATCCACATTGCTTTAAAAAAAAAGTACTGGTTACCACCCAGGAAATCGGTCATAATGCTCAGATGTGAGGGAGTAGCAGTAATAGGAGAAAAAAATCTATCTATCTATCTATCTGTTTTTTTGTCTGTCAGTCTGTCCATCCATCCATCCATCCATCCATCCATCCATCCATCCATCTCGGCCCCGCCCCACCCACCTAGGCTTGAAGAAGTAGATGGGCTGCATGATGCTTCAACGCAGAGCTGAAACCGACCTGCACACTAGTACTGGTAAACCACTTAGAGGATATAAGCCTGCCCAGGCATAGCGGTTCGTGTTGGACCATCCATGTTATAAACCCTATTGGTTTCATTGGGCCGCAGGGCTTGAGATTTCATTTCATCTCAATGTCGGGTAAAAGTCTCACAAAATTGGAAGCAATGTCTCCAAAATGACCTTTACAGTGTTGACGGGGACGTTAAACCTCAAATCAAACAAACAAATCTATCTATCTGCGTGATGCTTCCACACAGAGCTGAATCCTACCACACACAAGTACTTGTAAACCGCTTAGAGGATCTAAGCCTGCCCAGCAAAGCGGTGTGAGTTGGACCGTCCATGCTTATAAACCCTATTGGTTTCATTGGGTGACAGGACTTTAGATATGGAATGTGATAGCTCAGTGGTTAGTGCACTTGCCTCTGATGCTAGTGGCCCCCGGTTCGATCCCTGGCGGCAATGATTATTTTGGTGTCCAAACACGCTCCGTTGGCATCATTTGCATGGATGAATGTCAAAAAGTGCACTGTCCTTCTGACCGGCACGTTAACTGGAGGCCCTCTGTGCAGGGAGAGTCAACCCCCTGTGCAGGTTAAAGACCCCTACCATAATTACATGATTACTGTGTAGGCTTTCATCCTGCAAACCTGGTGTGTACGTAATGTACACCTGCGAGTAATGGTTAAATGTGACAAAGATATATAAGATGTCATTTCATCTCAATTCAGGGTAAAAGTCCCACAAAATTGGAAGCAATGTCTCCAGAATGACCTATATAGTGTTGACGGGGACGTTAAACATCAAATCAAACAAATCTGTCTATCCCGGTGTCCGGACATGCTCTCTGGCATCATTTGCAGGGATGAATGCTATTTTGTAATTCTATCCATAAAATATTGTTATTAAAATTTTTCAAAATATTTTCCAGACATGACACAACAAGGTGTTGTTCAAGTGTTATAAAATGCAAAGATAAAGAGAAAAAAAATCAAGAGATCAGTTTTTGACCATCCATCCTACTAAGCACAAGGTAGCTCTATTGACCCCAAGTATCTGTGGTTTGTCTGTCCGATAGTCAGTCAGTCAGTCGTTCGATCAGTCGATAAAAAAGGGTGAAAATATGATGCTGCAAATTATAGACCAGTGCCAATTACATGCACAGGAGCTTTTTTACAACGCTTAGCATCCACACAGCGCTTGGTGTCCATGTGAACACTAAGCGTTGCAACTGCAATGCTTAGAGTTCATGTTGGACAATAAGTGTTGCAATCCCAATCGTTGCAATCATTGCAACACTTAGTATGGACACTAAGTATCACGGCTGTCCATAATATGTGCGACCCCAATGCTTATTTTTCAGCATAGACATTTTTCAACTTCACTGTGCTATTTTTAGCTCACCTGTCACGTAGTGTGGAGGTGAGCTTTTGGGATCACTTTTTGTCCGTCGTCCATTATGTGCGTGCGTCCTTAAGCTTTTCTTGTGAACACACTAGAGGTCACAGTTTTGGGCCAATCATCATAAAACTTGGTCAGAATTATCATCATGACAATATCTCGGTCAAGTTTGAATATGGGTCATGGCAGGTCAAAAATAGGTCAGTAGGTCAAATCATAGAAAAACCTTGTGAACACTCTAGAGGCCACAGTTTTGGTCCGATCATCATCAAACTTGCTCAGAATGATCGTCTTGACAATATCTCAGTCAAGTTCAAATATGGGTCATGTTGGGTCAAAAAGAAGGTCAGTTGGTCAAATCAGAGAAAAACCTTGTG
Source organism: Lucinisca nassula (assembly GCA_963580285.1). Classification (NCBI taxonomy): domain Eukaryota; kingdom Metazoa; phylum Mollusca; class Bivalvia; order Lucinida; family Lucinidae; genus Lucinisca; species Lucinisca nassula. The sequence continues at coordinate 87,320,831 of OY757011.1, read as the reverse complement.
AACACACTAGAGGCCAAAGTTTTGGTCTGATCATCATCAAACTTGCCCAGAATGATCATCTTGACAATATCTCAGCCAAGTTCGAATATGGGTTGTCGGGTCAAAAAGTAGGCCAGTAGGTCATATCATAGAAAAACCTTCTGAACACACTAGAGGCCACAGGTTTGGTCCAATCATCATCAAACTTGCTTAGAATGATCATCTTGATAACGTCTCGGTCATGTTCGAATATGGGTCATGTCGGGTCACAAAGTAGGTCAGTACCGGATTCGCCCTAATTACCGCACCGTGTGCTTAGTTTTTTCAAAATTGTGTTAAAAAAATAGTGGTGAAAAATCGACCTATTAAGCCAAACAAATTGTAATGGAAAGGCGAAGTTCTTGAACTTAGGGCGAAAAAAGTCGCCCGAATTGCCCCCTCGGCTGATCCATGTCAGGTATCTGTGGATTTCATTTGTACCAAAAGGTTTGGGAACCACATTTAAACGAGGAATTATAGTGTGTATTAGAGCTGTCGAATGAATTTGACAGAAAGGCAGTTGCTTTGCCTTCACTGTTGAAGAAATAACAGTAAGTTTTATAGATTTCCTGTGAAAGCTTCAATGAGAGGTTACTGTAAGGTGTGCGCTTATGCAATTTTTTCCAAAAATAGCTTTGGTGTGCGCTTATAGGAGCATGTGCGGTAATTAGGGCGAATACGGTAGGTCAAATCATAGAAAAGCCTTATGAACACTCTAGAGGCCACAGTTTTGGTCCGATCATCATCAAACTTGCTTATGTCATGTTGGATCAAAAAGTAGGTTGTCTTGATAAGGTCTTGGTCACGTTCGAATATGGTTCATGTCGGGTCACAAAGTAGGTTAGTAGGTCAAATCAGAGAAAAACCTTGTGAACACACTATAGGCCACAGTTTTGGTCTGCTCAGAATGATAGTCTTGACAATATCTCGGTCAGGTTCGAATATGGTCATGTCAGGTCAAAAAGTAGGTCAAATCATAGAAAAACCCTCTGAACACACTAGAGGCCACAGTTTAGGTCCGATCATCATCAAAATTACCCAGAATGATCATCTTGACAATATCTCAGTCAAGTTTGAATACGGGTCATGTCGGGTCAAAAAGTAGGTCAGTAGGTCAAATCACAGAAAAACCTTGCGAACACACTAGATGCCACAGTTTTGCTCCGATCATCATCAAACTTGCCCAGAATAATCATCTTGACAATATCTCAGTCAAGTTGGAATATGGGTCATGTCGGGTCAAAAAGAAGGTCAGTAGGTCAAATCATAGAAAAACCTTGTGAACACACTAGAGGCCACAGTTTTGGTCCGATCATCATCAAACTTGCTCAAAATGATCATTTGACAATATCTAGGTTAATTTTGAATATGGGTCATCGACATGTCTGGTCAATAGTAGGTCAGATTGTTGAAAACCTTGTGAACACACTAGAGGCCCCAGTTTTGGTCCGATCATCATCAAACTTGCTCAGAATGATCATCTTGCCAATATCTGGGTCAAGTTTGAATATGGGTCATGTTGGGTCAAAAAAAATAGGTCAGCAGGTCAAATCATAGAAAAATGTTTTGAACACTCTAAGAGGCCACAGTTTTAGTCAAATCATCATAAATCTTGCTCAGAATGATCATCTGGACAATATCTCAGTTTAGTTTGAATATGGTAGGTTATTTTGTCATAACTTTTGAACCATTTGAGATAGAGCCTTCATATTTGGCATGTAGGTTCCTTGTGACAAGGGCTTTCCCACTTCTATAAAGATTTGACCTCTGGCCTTGACCTGTGACCTATTTTATCTTAACTTTTGAACCATATGAAATAGAGACTTCATATTTGGCATGTATGTTCCTTGTGACAAGGTTTTCTCAACCATTCAAAACTTTTGACCTATGACCTTGACCTTTGACCTACTTTGTCATAACTTTTGAAGTATTTGTGATACAGGCTTCATATTTGGATTTAGGTTCCTTACGACAAGGGCTTCCTATTCATACATAAAATTATCTATGACCTTTACCTTGACATTTGACCTATTTTATTATAACTTTTGAACAATTTGAGATAGTGCCTTCATATTTGGCATGTATGTTCCTTGTGAAAAGGTCTTCCCACCCATACAAAAATTTTGTCTTATGACCTTGACCTTTGACCTACTTTGTCATAATTTTGAAGCATTTGGGCCTTCATATTTGGCATGTAGTTTCCTTGTGACAAGGGCTTCCTATTCATACAAAAACGATTTGTGACTTTGACCTTGACATGTGACCTACTTTATCATAACTTTTGAACTATTTGTGATAGAGTGAATGAGTGTTTCAGTTTTACGTCCCAGCTACAGCTAAGGTCATACGGAGACGGGACCTCCGCTTAAAGACTCATCCGAAAGTCTGGAGAAGCCCGAGATCGATCTTGCGACCCCTGGTTTACAAGGCGAGTAGCGAACCACTACACCACAGAGGCTTCTATATTTGAGATAGAGCCTTTATATTTGGCATGTATGTTCCTTGTTGCAAGGACTTTCCATCCATACAAACATTTTGACCTGTGACCTTGACCTTTGACCTTCTTTCTCATAACTTTTGAACCATTTAAGATAGAGCCTTCATATTTGGCATGTAGGTACCTTGTGACAAGGGCTTCCCACCCATTCAAAATCTTCAAATGACAATTCCTCCTGTACCCAAAAATGGGCCAATTTCATTCAAACTTCGAAGTAATGTTGCTTAGATGACCCTCTACCAAAAAGGCTAAAACGATCCTGCTCCGATGAACAAAATGGCCACCGGGGATGAAAATAGAAAAATATTGTAAATTTGATTCAAATGTGAACTCGTCCTAAACCCTAAGGCCATTTTAATTCAAACTTCACAGGAATGTTGCCTAGGTTACTCCCTACCAAATAAGTTTAAATCACTCTGCTGATGAACAAGATGGCCACCAGAGCTAAAAATAGAATGTACTCGAGACAGTTACACACAGGTGAGCGAACCAGGGCCCTCTGGGCCCTCTTGTTTCAAATTTTCATATGTCGACTGCCACTCATCAGAAAGCATTCATATTTTGACCGTGTGTTCCCTGGAGAGCTGGCTTTTGTGACCCCAGGTTTGATGTTCCGGGATGGGGCTAGACATCAAAATCTTTTTGACTTTTGATATATAAACACCATACTTCAGGATTATGACTGATAATAACACAAAAGTATGGTGTTAATAATCAAAAAGTCTTCACTCTTCAGGATATAAAGCAAAATCACTGGACAATGAATTATAGGTAATGGTGACCTACATTTATTTTGAGGTCAAATATCGGATCATACTGTCTCATAATACTGAAGTTTCATGTTCATACATCAAAAAGTCTTCAAGATATAAGGCAAAATCACTAGACCATGAAATAGGCCCAGATTTAAATATATCCCAATAAGAGCCCGAATCCAGCTCCAGTAATGGGTTGAAGATCACTTTTGTCCATGGCATATTAAATTCTGATCAAGATGTAACCTTTGTAATACTTTAAAAAAAATTGGAAATTAACCATTTTAAAACTTGGAAATTAGAGGTTGATAACATAAATGATGCCTATTGTCAATTTGAAAAATGAACTCATATGGATACTAAGCATTGTGTGGACTCAAAGCAGCGTTACAGAGCTGAAAGTTCTGTCAGGAATGCATGTCAAAATATCCCATATCAGCTACATAGCGTGTCAAAGGCAGAACTTTAAGCTCCTGTGCTTACATGCATCTGTTGCAAAACCCTGGAGCATACATGTATACATAAAAAAGCACCTAGCCTTTGAAAGCATTCTTGCTGACTGTTAACATGGTTTCCAAATTTTAATTCAAAAGTCTTGCAAAACTCAGTTAGTTTCAATTTTACCATGACATTGTGAGCAATTTGATGGGCCATTAACTGTGGCCACAATCAGACTGACTTAATTTATAATCATGGACTTGGCAGGTCAAGGTATAGGAACATATACTGTCCTTCTGACTGTCTTATTTTACATGGTGACCTGGATCTCGACTAGCACAGTACAGAGGGAGGCCTATTGGCAGACTAAGTTCAGTGTGGCCAAATGACACCCAATGAGGGTGTCATGACACCTTCCTGATAAGCAGATTAAGTTTGATTATTCCCTACACCAGAAAACTTTGGAGCAGGTTAAATCTGCCAAATATTTTGGTATCACCATCACTGACAATCTTGATTGCACTGACAATCTTGATTGCAGTCAACATATTTCAGAGATAATATCCAAAGCAACTAGGACTTTAGGATTTCTTGTAAAGACGTAATTTGGCCTTTGCACCTAGGCAGACAAAGGATGTTGCACACAAAACATTGGTCCATCCTCAACTTGAGTATGCATCACTCGTTGGGCACTCCCATGTCAACACTCAGACTCAACAGGTTAAGAAGGTACAAAGAACAGCAGCTATATGGACCTGCTGACAATGGAGAAGTAGAAATAGCCTTGGTGATAAATACCACTAACGCATTGTATGCGGGAGACCCCTAAAGGGGTACCTTGGCAAATAGTGCAGGCCCAGATCAGAGGCCGAAGAATGCGGCGTCTGATCGGGGCCTGCACTATTTGCTAACAGGATTTTCCATCAAAAACAGAATAAAACGAAAAAACAGGCCCATCACCCCTTATAAGACAAATGGACTTGCTCAACATATAGCAGAGGAAGAGTCCACTAGCATACAATGGGAAAATATACTTAGCAAATTGGAGAGGACATCCTTTGAGGCCCATCGTGAGTAGTCCCCTTTATTCTTTAACCTTCATATTTTTTTTGGTTTTGGTTTTACGGCCCTTTCAAGATTATTTCACTCATATCGAGCTGATCGTTAACCAGAGGTGGGCGAAAACTGGAGTACCCGGAGAAAACCACCTGACCTTCTCAGGGTTGTTAAATTCCACTCGCCCACTCGCATTTGCGAGTAAATTTTAAGGCAGGGTGAGTATGATTTTCAAAACTGACCTTACTTTTTCTTCATTTTTAGCATCTAAATGAAAAGTTTAGACAATAAGGGCAAGTAAGTTTGAGGGAAATTTTACACCTCTGCTTCTGTTGCAGAACTTGGAGTCTCACATGTGACCGGAGCGAGGCTCGAACCACAGCAGTGAGAGACCTAATGATCAAGAGCCAGTGCTCTTAACCAATTGGCACGGAGACCCGTAACCTTCTTTTATAAGATACACTCTGGTATTGCACAGCAAAAAAAAGGAAAATAATATATACTCCTGTAAACCCATGCACTTTTCTCTATATAAAATGGGATTTACAGAGGTGTTCATCATATGGACTTGTTAACGTAATGGGTTTTATGATACTGACATTTTATTTCAACATATTTCAGAAAACTGTGCAAATGATCCTGCAGCAGTTCTTCAAAGATGAGAAAACCAAAAGTAAGTTTGGATTTGTGTACTGGTATTTGGGGGGCATGCACATTTTTGCTTCAGTTTCACAAAAATATGCCTGTATAGATGTAGACCATTACGAAAACACGCCTGTACTTATACATTGTAAACTTTACCGCCGTAAAAACGAAAAATGTCAGATGAAAAATTGTGATATTTTTCTTATTTCTGCTCAAAATATAGATTGTGGGTACTCGTTAGAACCGCCTCATCCATGCGGTTCTAACGAGTAGCCACAGTCTATATTTTAGAGCAGAAATAAGAAAAATAAGGTTTACCCGTGTATACCCCAGTTTTACTGTATAAAAGTGGGGTCAAGGGGGTAAAAATTATATAGGCGTGTTTTCGTGATGACTTTCAGGGTCATGGTCACTGTAGTTGTTTTTAGAAAAACTTTGTCATCACTCTAGTGCCTACATTTGTCATAGGATTTTTATGTAACTTTGATATGAAAATATCTCAAACATATCCCCTAAACCGTATTTATTCTTGTTTCTTATGATAAGACGCACTCAATGACAGCAACCTGGGGGTCCCTCGGGATGTGCCTGGGCCATGCCCCACCCCCTCCATTTCATAAACGGCCCAATATCCCAGAAACCCTACAGATCCCCACCCCTAAACCATATATATTCTCGTTCCTTATGATAATTCGCATTCAGTGACACCAACCTGGGGGACATCCAGGATGTGCCGGGGCCATGCCCAACCCCCTCCACTTCATAAAAGGCCAAATATTCCAGAAACCTTACAAATCCTCACTCCTAAACCATATATATTCTTGTTCCTTATGATAAGATGCATTAAATGACACCAACTTGGGGTTCCCCCAGATGTGCCGGGGACATGCCCCACCCCCTCCACTTCATAAAATGCCATTTATCACAGAAACCATTCAGATCCCCACCCCTTAACCATATATATTCTTGTTCCTTATGATAAGACGCACTCAGTTACACCAACCTGGGGGTCCCCCGGGATGTGCCGGGGCGTGCCCCATCCCCTCCACTTCATAAAAGGGAAATTATTCCAGAAACATTTCAGATCCCCACCCCTAAACCATATATATTCTTGTTCCTTATGATAAGACACATTCAGTGACACCAACCTAGGAGTCACCCAGGGCATGCCTGGGCCATGCTCCATCCCTCAACTTCACAAAAGACCATATATCTGAGAAACTGTTCAGAGCCCTACCCCTTAACCATAATATATTCTTGTTCCTTATGATAAGACGCAATCAGTGACACTAGCATTTGGGACTCCCGGGGTGCCACCGGCCATGTCCCACCCCTTTACTTCATTAAAAGCCATATATCTCAGAAACTGTTCAGATCCCCACCCCTTATCCATAATATATTCTTCTTCCTTATGATAAGTAGGGCTGGCTAATGGGAGCTAAAAAGATAATCTGTTATCATTCCTGTCATTGCGATCGATAATCGATTAGTGATCACTGAAAATTTGGTCAGAATTTTATCTGTCTGGCTTTCTGTCTGAGCATGACTCCAGTACCATACACTGTACTTTGCCGTATGTATTTGAACAGATAGGCCTGAGCAAACAGTGTAGACCCAGATGAGACGCCGCAGAACGCAGCATCTCATCTTGGTCTGCACTATTTGCCACTCATACAGCTATTTTAGGCGCAACTTTGTGTAGTAAATTGTACTTTTCAAATAATCGATTGCAAGCAAATCAGTACTGATTATCATTTTTCAGGAATTTATCCATTGTATAATCGGTTTTCCAATTAATCGTGCCAGCCTTAATGATAAGTCCCCACGTAATAATAGGCCATATATCTCAGAAACCATTCAAATCCCCGCCCCATAATTGCATATATTCTTGTTCATTGATATTAGACACATTCATTCACCCCCATCTTGGGGGGTCCGCAGGGGCCATTTCTCTCCCATCCACTTCATAAAAGGGCCTCATATCTCAGAAACTGTTCAGCATTCAGTGACAGCAATCTTGGGCTTTTCTGGGATCCACCATGCCCGAATCACTCCACTGGTTAAAAAGCCTTACATCTCAGGAGCCATACATATCCCCATCGCTAAACCATAATGTCTCTGTTCCTTTTGATAAGATGCATTTAGTGACACCAACCAGGGCTCCATTGGGTTCATGCCCCACCCTCTCTACTTTATAAAACACCTAATATTTCAGATGCAGTCCACATGAGTGCTCATTTGTGTATGGGGTTTGTTTGGGAGACTTTATAATCGGTAGATTAAAATCATATCCTGTTAAAATACAATGTCATGGGCAGTGCCCACCTGAGCTCTGGTTTATGAAATTTGGCTCTTTGGTTTGTTTGCTATGGCAAGTTAAGAATTCCCATTGACTTATAAATGGGGAAAATTGAAAAATGACATTTATGCCTTTCAAGATATTTTGCCAAACTTACATAGAAATGTTCCTTTAATAATGTTCTTTTAGGCCTATTAGTTGCCACAGATGGGAAATTGTCAGTTGTCATCTGTTGTCCTGCAACAACACATTCAAGCGACATCAAACCTCTGAAGCCACTAGGCTGATTGGGTCCAAATTCTATCTGTAGTATCCTTGGGCGCAGGGCTTCCATGGTTAATTAAAATACATTGCTGCCAGTGGGCAGTGCCCCCTGAGCTCTGGTGAGCATAATGGCCAATGGGCCTCTTGTTTTTATAAAAATCGTAGAAACATAGTGTTTCAGTGATAAAACGACTAAAATGTGAGATTAACCCATTTAGTACCGGAAACCCCAAAACTGGTACCAGGGCAAACAGTGTAGGCCCAGATCAGATGCCGCAGAACGCGGCGTCTGATCAGGGCCTCCACTGTTTGCTAAAAGTTCAGTCATTTTCCAAATGGATTTTGATGGAAACAGAACCTGACACCCCTAAATTTTGAAATGGACTCCTGCTATATATAAGGAGGAAGATTCCATTTGGTACAAAAAGGGTTAAAGAAAGAAAAATGTATTTCCTGTTCAACGGTCATCATAGTGTCCTTGTTTTCTTTGTTTCAGTGTTGCATCCAACTCAAATTCATGATTCTGAATGTCTGTTGATATCTTCCCAGGCGCCATTGCGATGACGTCATGAATAATGTCGACGTGACTGAAACTTTCCCGCATTTGAATATAACGATTTCACTGCAAAAGCATAAGCTTGTATCTTGTACAAAAAGTAGTTCCAGCTAGTAGTTTCCCCGGATAAGAGGAAATATTTCTTCTAAGCAAAAAGGAAAATACCAAGTGTATGTCTGGTAGAAATCATAGTATTTCACTGTTAGAAATCATAGTATTTCTGTGCTTGTGCAAATCTTGTGAAGTGGTTTGCTTGTTTGTTTGATTTGTGGTTTATCGTCCCCGTCTACACTGTAAAGGTCATTTTGGTGATGTTGCTTCCAATTTTGTGGGACTTTAACCCGACATTGAGATGAAATTACATCCCAAGCCCTGCAACCCAATGAAACCAATAGGGTTTATAAGCATGGACGGTCCGACTCACACCGCTTTGCCTGGGCAGGCTTAGATCCGTGTGCGGTCAGTTTCAACTCTATATGGAAGCATCATGCAGCCCATCTATTTCTTTAAGCCCCGATGGGCAGGGGCCGATTGTAAAGTGGTCTACTATTACAAGTATGTATTCATGACCACCACTGGACTTCTCTAGGTGCAAGTAGTCAATAGAGGCAAGTTCAAATGGACACGTAACGATCGGCTTTAAAGGTGCACACCTATTAAAGGTATCATTATCCACTTTTTTTTCAGTTAACAGTGAAGCATTGGAGTTGATAACTGAAGTGATAACATTATTTGTTGAAGGTAAGCTGTCATGTATTCCTCAACTTTACAGACAAATCTACATACACAGTTAACCCTTATCATGACAACATTTTCATTTGCAAACAGTGTAGATCCAGATCAGATGGCTTCTGAAGAAGCAAATCAGATGGCTTCTGAAGAAGCCATCCAGGGCCGGACAAATCCATGTATCAACCACTTGCCCGACAGTCCACAGCATCTTGAAAATAGCTTGGAATTACAATATTCCTTGTTACTATAGATTCTTTACACTTGCCCAGCCAATATTTGGATTTGTCCCGGACAGCTGGGCAATGGATTTGTCAGGCCCAACAATTTAATCAGGGTCTACAGAATTTGTTATTCAGCTTGCAATTGAATGAATACATTATATCAAGTAACATGATTGGCTGATAGTCAGAAATGAGTATGGATAAATTTATTTATACAGCAACACAGGGGTTAAGCCTGGGATTGAGTCTGGTTTCCATTCCAGCTGCTATTTGCTATAACTGCAGGTGAAATGGCAAAGAGTGTAACCACTGATGGATATTTTTCTCAAGTGACTGAACATAAAACACAAAATAATTCAGTGCATGTAGGTACATGTAGCTTGTCATTTTTCAGTCAGTTTTGCCTTGTCTGTCATAAAGTTATACATGTACATTGTACATGTAAATTTGAAACTGATAAGAGTGAAAGTATTTAAATTTTAACCCATATCCTGCTGAACACAACCTCTGTCTTTGCAAACAGTATTATAAAATGTACAGATGGCTACTTAGATGGCTTCAAAGCCATCTGATCAGGATGTACACAAATGTTGTTTTTAAATTGAACAAATATATTATATCGAGTAATTTGATTGGTTGAAAGTCAGCGATGGGTGTGGCCTATTAAATTTATACAGCAGCATAAGGTCAAGCCCAATAGTGGTTTGCTGATTAACCCTTTGTGTACCAAATGGAATCAACCTGTTAATTTTTAGCAGAAGTCCATTTCAAAATCTAGGAGTGTCAGTTTGAGTTTTCTTCAAACTTTATTTGGAAAATAGCTGAACTTTGCAAACAGTGTAGACCCTGATCAGATGCTGCATTCTGTGGCATCTGATCAGGGCCTACACTGTTTGCCAATTACCCGTTTTGGGGTTTCCAGTACAAAAATGGGTTAATTGATTTACTTGTTGATTACATTATACTGTTACAAAGAATTTGCCACAAAATAGAATCCCAATAAGGAGTAGTATATATAATAGGTAATATATACATTTTCAGGGCATTTACAGAAACAACTTTTATACCGCAATCAGGCATTCTAGTAACATAATAAAGGGGATCAAATAACTGCACGCTATAATCGGTAGTGACCTATAATACCTTCTACTGACCTATAATACGTCTAGTGACTGTTATAGACCGGACCTACTTTTCAGGTCACTAATTTACCAGTGTAAACAATAACATGCAACCTTTTATCGGTAGAAAACAACGAAACTGCAAGTTCAAATCTTTGCTATATCTATTTGAACAGATTTTCACAAATTTCAGCTAATTTTTACCTTCTCGGCCTTTCCTGGTTTGAATGGCCCATTTGAATAACTGCCCACTGCTGCTGCGGTTGCGTCTCAACCTCGAAAAAATTTCTAAAGCTAAAATAAAGTATTTACTTGCAGATTTTCATACAGAATGTAAAGCGCTGAGAAACTTTTATCCGAGCGTCCATGTTGTTTCCTACATCTTTGTGGCCCGATGACGTCAGAAACTTTGCACTGGTTGACGTCACGTTATACTATGTTTGCGCACCATGGCACTGAATTTCCTTTAACATGCACACTGGCTGCTGTATTTTGTGCTTAAATTTGCTTATTATTGCAAAACTCCTTGATTGTTTTAAATTGCGTATAAACTAAATACATGATTAGTGACTTTAATAATAAAATATAATCGGTTCGCCGCCATAATTTTAAAGGGCTCGCTAAAGCTTGCCCCTATAAAATTGTCTAAGGCTCACAGATTATATTTTATTATTAAAGACACTAACCATGTATTTACTATATAGTTATCTATTTGGATGTAATGTTGTTTATACAAACTGTACTTCAATGAATACATTGACTCATGTGACGTCAGTGACATCAAAATAAACTATGGTTCTTTCCAGCATGATTGAGCCATGGCGACATTATGGTGCCAACAACACTGTTCAGCTGTCAGTAGAAAAACTGTGTGTAATTGTTTTCTTCTTACAGTTTTAGCCCTTTAACCAACTGCATGCCGGAAACCCCTAAAGTGGTACCTTGGCTAACAGTGCAGGCCCAGGTCAGATGCCGCAGATCGCGGCGTATGATGAGATCCTGCACTTTTTGCTAACAGAATTTTTGGTCAAAAATATAAAATCGAAAAAAAAAAAGGCCTGATACCCCTTATATGACAAATGGTCATGTCCAGCATATAGCAATGGAAGAGTCCACTAGTATACAATTGGTTAAACTATCAATATAAAGAGGCTTATCTGTACATCAAAATAAATGAGGTTTCATGTTATTTCATTTTGTGTTCTTTTTAGAGGCTGTCATCAGAACATCAAGCCAAGCAAAGGTAAACAATAATACCATATTTACCACATGTATTTGGACAGACAGGCCTGAGCAAACAGTGTTAACCCATAAACTGCCAATCACGACAGTTCTCGTATGCCGGTTACCTTAAAAGTAAATTTTTGCAAACAGTGTGGATCCAGACTGGGCGCACACTGTTTGCCCGTATGCAAAAATATTTTTAATAAGATTGCAAAAAAACTCAGCAGAAGACATAAGCAGATGTAGTTTTTCTTGGTATCTTGAGGGATAACCCAGATGTGATGCAGGACAACTCAACATCCCATCAGGATCTACTCTGCTTGCCAATCATTTGACGTTGGTAGTTAATTGTACTTGTGCAAATTTTAGAACAAGTACTGGTAGATACAGTGACACCATGCCTGAATCAGACATCCTTAAGTCACAAGTTTGATATCTACCTTTTGTGTAGATTGATCATGAAATCTTTTCTAAACAAACATATAGTCTTTGTTTGTTTGATTTGAGGTTTAACATCCCCGTCAACACTGTATAGGTCATTTTGGAAACGTTGCTTCCAATTTTGTGGGACTTTTGCCTGACATGGAGATGAAATGACTTCTTTAGCCGTGTAGACCAATAGGGTTTATAAAAATGGACGGGCCAACTTGCACCGCTTTGCCTGGGCAGGCTTTAGATCCTCTAAGCGCTATATATTCTGGGTATCCATCTTGAAACTGTCATATCCAAACTGTGTCATAACGAACCATGTTATAATGAAGTTGTGGTGTATTTATTCAGCTCTGTCTGGTATGTCTTCACACAGTTAAGTTAAAGATTGCTGTCTTTTGTTCAAAAGACAGTAGCCGCTGTTATATACCCACACATATAATGATGTCTCTTACCTGTTTTCACACAAAAAACAATCCTGTATCATCAAACTAGCGTTTTCCGATTCAGTATCATAAGCCTTTCATGTGAGACTTACTCTGATTGATTGCTTGTTTTGGGTTTAATGACACATCAACCCTTATGTGTCATTTTGTGTCTTCTCATAGAGAAAGGGAGAAAGAGATAGAAGAGATAGTAGACATGACAAAGTAGATGATAGTGAGGGTCAGTGAAGAATGAAGAAAATGAATTGAATTGTAGAGACAGAAGAAATACCAATGCTCCCTGCTGCACAGACAGCAGGCCTTGCCCAACTTAAAGCCAATATCAGTTTGATGCCCCAGTGACACAATATACATGTCACCTTAGGCTCACCAAACCACCCCGAAGGCTAACTCTGAGATTCAGCATTTCCTCGTACCACATTACCGGTAGTAAGAAGCCATGTGTAACATGGAACCAGATGTGTAAACTTGATGGCGTCACTTAAATAATGTATCATTAAAATTTCTGGCTTATTTATGTTGGAAAAATAACTTAATTGGAAGAAAAAGGGTATTTAATAAACACATTATCACATTATTAACTTGATCTGCTGCACGGTATCACATTGATCAGTGCTCCACATCATGTGATACTTTGCTCTGAAAACATTCAAACAATCGTAAAAACTTTGATCATTCAATATGGCAAATAAACTAATAGTTTTGCTGAAAAACGTGAGAAGCTTTTACATATATATGTATATGCAAAAGCTACTCACTCTTTTTTTTCAGCAACAATAACAAAGTTTTATGTATTGTAGTTGCTAGAACAGTTAACGAGCTGGTTAAGCTGACAAGGCTTTGAGCAACCGGCCCGTGCTAGACATGATACAGTGAGTCTGATGAAGTTACTTTAGTAATAATGTGCATTTATATCCTTACAGAAAGATGGTGACACAGAACTCAGTTTGGAACACTTTGAGAAAATCCTGCCACAGTTGGTATGTACTGATCTTAAGTATGCAGAAACCTTTTTATAACACTGTTTTTTTGTATAACACAGTTTACAAAAGGATTCTAGGGTATATAGATGGTAATTTTTCTATATAATCTATACATGTTTGTTTGGCTATAACACTGTTGTTTAATCATCAGCGTGTTGTAGGCACATTTATTCCCCCAATGGGGTAGTCCAACTTGAGAAACTTATCACGCTCATAAGAAAGCAAGTGCACTCCATCGGCTGAGGTTCTCCTATACAGGAGGTATTGTTCTTTTTTACAAGGGCACAGGTTATACCCAAATTACCAGCTGTTTGATTTTACGACCAGAAATAATGTTAACATCCACAATTTGACAGATGGTCCCCCTTACTTGTTTTATCACAATTTTGTGCATACTAGACCCAATCCATTTAAATAACTACTGGTGTTAAACCAGTGCTTCAGCTGAAGTGCACGACCCGCCGGATGCTTTTAGCTTTATGAGTGTTACCAATCGAATTTCAAGATATCTATAAATCATGTTACCTGGACCTAAAACGGTTCCCCCAATAAATGCGCCTTATCGTAAGGAGCAAAAATATATCTTATATTTTAGTACTGTATTCTGAATCGTTTGCAGGATAAAATGCATTCTCACATTTTCCAATACAAAAGCATATGTGTCAAAGTTTGACCTAGGCACAAAGAAGGTCAAGGTCAACCCAGGGTCACCATTTTAGCAATTTATGATGGGCCTACATCCCAGATGTCAGTGGTTCTGCCCAGTGGTTCTGGAGAAGACTATTTTTGAAGGGTTTTTACCATATATGGCTTGGCGGCCATTTTGGTCATGTGACCTGGACCCCATGAGCAAATTTTGATTTCCCCCATCTCATAGAAACTCCATATGAAATTTGACTTCTATCGGCCCAACGGTTTCCGAGGAGAAGCAGTTCGAAAATTTTCACATTTTTCGCCTCTGCGAGGCTATACTAAATGGAATGTAATAGTTCTCAAGTTCATTGGTTAGATCTCATTGATATCTATCAGTATGCCGAAAATTGTTTAAATATTCCAAGCGGTTAAGTCACTATCACCAATTTTCACAAACGGGTTACGGACGGACAGACAGACAGACCATATATGGCTTGGCGGCCATTTTGGTCATATGAGCTGGACCCCATGAGCAAATTTTGGTTAGACCCATCCCATAGAGGCTCCATATGAAATTTGACTTCAATCGGCCCAACGGTTTCCGAGGAGAAGCAGTTCGAAAATTTTCACATTTTTCGCCTCGTCGAGGCTATACTAAATGGAATGTAATAGTTCGCAAGTTCATTGGTTAGATCTCATTGATATCTATCAGTATGCCAAAAATTGTTTAAATGTTCCAAACGGTTAAGTCACTATCACCAATTTTCACAAACGGGTTACGGATTTTCGCCTCGGCGAGGCTATACTAAATGGAATGTAATATTTCGCAAGTGCATTGGTTTGATCTCATTGATATCTATCAGTATGCCAAAAATTGTTTAAATAATCCAAGTGGTTAAGTCACTATCACCAATTTTCACAAACGGGTTACGGACGGACAGACAGACAAACCATATATGGCTTGGCGGCCATTTTGGTCATGTGACCTGGACCCCATAGCAAATTTTGATTTCCCCCATCCCATAGAGGCTTCATATGAAATTTGACTTCAATCGGCCCAATGGTTTCCGAGGAGAAGCAGTTCGAAAATTTTCACATTTTTCTCGGCGAATTTTCGCCTCTGCGAGGCTATACTAAATGGAATGTAATATTTCGCAAGTTCATTGGTTAGATCTCATTGATATCTATCAGTATGCCAAAAAGTGTTTAAATATTCCAAGCGGTTAAGTCACTATCACCAATTTTCACAAACGGGTTACGGACGGACAGACAGACAGACAGACCATATATGGCTTGGCGGCCATTTTGGTCATGTGAGCTGGACCCCATGAGCAAATTTTGGTTTCCCCATCCCATAGAGGCTCCATATGAAATTTGACTTCAATCGGCCCAACGGTTTCCGAGGAGAAGCAGTTCGAAAATTGTCACATTTTTCGCCTCGGCGAGGCTATACTAAATGGAATGTAATAGTTCGCAAGTTCATTGGTTAGATCTTATTGATATCTATCAGTATGCCAAAAATTGTTTAAATATTCCAAGCGGTTAAGTCACTATCACCAATTTTCAGAAACGGGTTACGGATTTTTCGCCTCGGCGAGGCTATACTAAATTGAATGTAATATTTCGCAAGTTCATTGGTTAGATCTCATTGATATCTATCAGTATACCAAAAATTGTTTAAATATTCCAAGCGGTTAAGTCACTATCACCAATTTTCACAAACGGGTTACGGACGGACAGACAGACATACCATATATGGCTTGGCGGCCATTTTGGTCATGTGACCAGGACCCCATGAGCAAATTTTGGTTTCCCCCATCCCATAGAGGCTCCATATGAAATTTGACTTCAATCGGCCCAACGGTTTCTGAGGAGAAGCAGTTCGAAAATTTTCACATTTTTCGCCTCGGCGAGGCTATACTAAATGGAATGTAATATTTCGCAAGTTCATTGGTTAGATCTCATTGATATCTATCAGTATGGATAAAATTGTTTAAATATTCCAAGCGGTTAAGTCACTATCACCAATTTTCACAAACGGGTTACGGACGGACAGACAGACTGACAGAATGACCGATTGACCGAATGACAGAATGACACGGTGATTTTAGGGCACTTAGAAAATCAACCGACTTCAGTCGGTCGCTTTTTCTGCGGGTCGTGCAATATGTAGCCATAATATGGGTAGCTACACAAGCTATTAATTGTATCCTACAAAGCACACAGAGTCGGACCGTCCATGCTTATAAACCCTATTGGTTTCATTGGGCGACAGGACTTGAGATGTCATTTCATCTCATTGTCGGGTAAAAGTCCCACAAAATTGGAAGCAACATGTCCAAAATGACCTTTACAGTGTTGACGGGGACGTAAAACCTCAAATCAAACAAACAAACACACTGAGCTGTGAGGTGCCGTTTTACTATTTAATCGAATTTCAAGATATCTATAAATATACTGAACCGAAAAAGAAACGCAACTCCAAATATAAATGCGAGTATTTGCAGAAATAATCATGTTTGCAGAAAATCAATTTAATGACACAATAATATAATCATTCCTGAATGTAACTACCATAGAGACTTCAATTTCGAGTGAGAATGTTTGGAACACAAATCCGTTTTGTCATAGAGGTAGTCATTTCACAAGTTCAAAACATAAGCAGTTAAGAGAAGCTGACTGTAAGCATCGAGCATTGGTCCATGAAAACTTGGAAAGTGCGAAAATCACAGATTCCAGTGCAATTTTGTGGAAATGTTACCTTTGTGCCCTGTGTTACGTTGATATTTTTTTTCGTACCGATTCTTCGCCGTTTCCATGGAAACGGCTATTTTTGTTTCCATTCGCTAAAAATTCATACCTCTTGGATGTATTGTTATGAAAGTATAATAACTATCATTTATACTGGTACGTTAGTGTTTTTTATAATTTCAAAATTGAATTAAGAATTTCTTTATTTAATCGTTTCAAATTTATTAGTCGATTTCTGACATGTACATGAGATTATTTGCATGAAATGACACTCGGTTTCAGTGATTTGGTGGTCACATATTTTCCGTTATGCTTCTCAAGGGCAACGGCTTCACGGAAAATGTAAAACATCAGAAGCTGCAGCATAGCCGAAAGATGCAAAATATGCAGAGTTTAGGTGTAATCCTTTTGATACCGTGCTGTTATAGGCTTTTGAAATAGTAGCAATACGGCGTTTCATGCCAAGGGAGAGAACTATAACGGCGAACACTAATGTCCGGTATTTGTCCGGTAACGCCGATTAAGTCCCTTGTTGAATATTCTTATGTGTGAGGTGGTCGGTAAACAAGGAAGTGTCAACCGGATGACAATATTTTTGCGCAAAATTTAAAGACCATCTTTGCTATTACTACATTCTGGTTATTTTATTTTCAATAGATGTGACGCGTCATCAGATTTTGCCATTACGTCATTTCGAGAACACGTAAAAAATATCGCGACGTCATAGTTGACGTAGCTAATTTATGGCGCACCTGTTGCTAATAATACTATAAACAAGAGCCTTTTAGCTTGTGAATTAGAAAGTTTGCATAGAATTTATAAACAAAAATAGACAGTTACCGGTAATTGGCTATGTTGTTGTATGTATCAGGTTATAAAACGACCAGGTTACAACATCGCTCAATAGCTCAGTTGGTATGGCACTTTTTCCCATAAACAAGGGAACTTTGGTTCAAGTCTGTGCCAAAACCGAAATTTTTAGGCTGATTTTTTTTTAAACATTTATGTTTGTTTTGGAGTCAAACGGCCCAGTCTACACTAATTTAGGCCATTTTTGAGCCGGCCATTTTACCTTTCCACACTTTTCCCGGGCAGGATTATATCTTTTCATTCTTTCTTTCTTGCTGCTACGATCGGTCATATCTGACCATTACTAACAGGTGTACATTAGATACACTCTAGGTTTTGCAGGATTAAAGCCTACACAGTAATCATGTAATTACGGTAGGGTTCTTTAAGCTGCACAGGGGATGGTTCTCCCCACACAGAAGGCCTCCAGTGAACATCCCGATCCGAAGGACGGCGCACTTTATGACATTCATCCCTGCTAATAATGCCAATGGAGCCTGTTCGGACACCGAAACGTTATCGCCGATTATTGAACCCGGGATCTGTAGCATCAGAACCTCTAGCATCAGAGGCAAGTGCACTAACCACTGAGCTATCACGCTCCCCTACTGTGCACATTCTTTTGCGAGAAACTGACAATGCCCTTCTTGAATCAGCGAAAGGAAGAGAATGACCGTAGAAAAGATTTCATTTTATTTCTTTATTTTTTCTCCTATTACTGCTACTCGCTGACATCTGAGCATTACGAGCAGGATTTCCTGGGTGGTAGCCAGTCCTTTATTATTATTATTATTTTTAAGCAATGCGGATGAAGTGCCTTGCTCAAGGACACAACACTTTGTTCAGTGTGAGGCTCGAACCCTCAACCTCTGGATCACAAATCCGATGCGCTACCACTGCACCAAAGCGCTCCATAATCAATCTCCACAAAAGAATGTTGCCGAACCCGGCAGGTATCGAACTCGCGCCCTTTTGATCACCAGTCAGACGCATCAGACTGAGCTACATGTGTACCTAGGCCGGTTAAAAAAAATATATATATAGTGTAGAATTGTTGCGAGAGTTGCATGCCTTGAACACCACATATAGAAGTCGCAGATAAGATTGACTTGGCGGAGCTATTCAGGTGTTGTCAATATTTGTCAAATTCGCTAAGTCCACCACAAGATTTGGTAGAGTGCCTTTTGCACGCTTTCTACAAGCGGATGAAATGGTCATATACCCCACAGCTATGCTTGTGTTACAGTTGAATTCACACAATCGGGTGACTTGGTTTACCTTATTCCTAAGGCAGGTCCAAACGATAGCTCCACCTAGCCAATCTTATCTGCGACTACAATACATGGTTACCAACAGTTCAAAGTGCGAAAATAGTATTTCTCTAATAATTGTTGGTGTTTTTTATGCCCCCGCCATTCGAAGAATGGTGGAAGGGCATATAGCGTTGCCCCTGTCCGTCCGTCGGTCCATTCGTCCGTCCGGCCGTTCGTTCGTCCGTCCATTCGTCCGCGCATCCGTCAGAAACTTAAACGCAGTCAATAACTATCTTATTTCTGTATGGATTTTGAAATTACTTTGTAGAAATGTAAAACATCATGAGACGATGTGTCACATGCAAAACCCAGGTCCGTAGCTCCAAGGTCAAGGTCATACTTAGAGGCCCAATGTAAAAAAAGGGCCCGAAACTTAAACGCAGTCAATAAATTTCTTACTTCTGGATGGATTTTGAAATTACTTGGTAGAAATGTTAACCATTATGAGACGATGTGTCACGTGCAAAACCCAGGCCGATACCTCCAAGGTCAAGGTCATACTTAGAGGTCAAATGTAAAAAAAAGTGTCTGAAACTTAAATGCAGTCAATAACTTTCTTATTTCTGGATGGATTTTGAAATTACTTGGCAGAAATGTTGGCTATCAATCTGGCTCACCCAAAACCAAGGTCCTTACCTCCAAGGTCAAGGTCATACTTAGAGGTCAAATGTGAAAAAAGGGTCCAAAACATAAACACCGTCAATAACCTTCTATGGATTAATGCGAACATAGACATATTTTCAGGCGGGGGTATCCGTGTCCTATGGACGCATTTCTAGATGTTTTTTTTGTATGTTTGCATTGCAGTTTAACGGTCCAGTCAACACTATTTAAGTCATTTTTTAGCCGATCAGTTAACCTAACCACACTTTTCCTGGGCAGGCTAATACCTAAGCTGTTAACTAGTAGAGTGCATATTCTTTCGCCAGAAACTCAGAACTACCCTTTTTGAATCAGCGGAAGGGAGAGAATGACCGTTGAAAAGATTTCATGATCAATCTCCGCGAAAGAATGTTGCCGACACCGGCAGATATCGAACCCGCGTTTTCCTGATCAACTCTAATAGGCTAATTAATTTGCACTTGCTCACGGTTTTAATAGAGGAAAAATAACTCATTCCCTTGATTCAAAAGGTTTTAAACTAAGGGAACAGCACACCTGCTAAATACAATTTGACATTACAGGACACGTGCAGAGGAGGCAGACAGGTCTTTCAAATATACACTGCTCAAAATAAAGGAGCAAACACGTTCCCTTGATTCAGAAGGGGTTTTATACTAAGGGAACAGCACACCTGCTAAATACAATTTGACATTACAGGACACATGCAGAGGAGGCAGACAGATCTTTCAAATATACACTGCTCAAAATAAAGGAGCAAACACGTTCCCTTGATTCAGAAGGGGTTTTATACTAAGGGAACAGCACACCTGCCAAATACAATTTGACATTACAGGACACATACAGGTCTTTCAAATATACACTGCTCAAAACAAAGGAGCAAACACGTTCCCTTGATTCAGAAGGTTTTATACTAAGGGAACAGCACACCTGCCAAATACAATTTGACATTACAGGACACATGCAGGGGAGGCAGGCAGGTCTTTCAAATATACACTGCTCAAAACAAAGGAGCAAACACATATTTCCTCAGTATAAAGATGTTGGATAATGATGATGAAACAACGATTCAGATAGATAAACAACTCTATCTGCAACATGTTTATGGCAAACACGGGCAACCAGTTCACAAATCACGCTGTAACCTGCTAAGGAGGAATTTGCATATTTTTTTAGAAATCGCCCTCTTTATATCAGATTATTTCAAATGTCATAGACATGCGCAAATCTGTCACTTTTTTTCCTGCCAATAATGCGTTTATCCATCTCGAGCAGCACAACACTCCTGGCACCACCGAGGCATGCTACGAACTAAACTTTGAACAGTTTGTAAAGCTAGTGTTTCACACTCATGTCTAAGGATGCTTATGAGATCTTGAATAGTCATTGGTGAATAGTCGCCCTATGAGATACATCTGTAAAGAATGTCCCACACATGTTCTATTGGGCTCAAGTCAGAGGAACGTGCCTGTCAGTCCATTACGTCAATAGTCCCACAATTAAGATAATCCATGCACACTCTAACAATAGATTGGCTGCATGATGCTTCCACGCTGATCTGAAACCGACCGCACACGGGTACTAGTAAACAGCTTAGAGGATCTAAGCCTGCCCAGGCAAAGCGGTGCGAGTCTGTCCGCCCATGCTTATAAACCCTATTTCAATGGGCTATAATTTGATGTAGGCTATATGCACCACCTTGCGCAATCAGTTACTTTGAATTCTATACTCCCATAAATTGGATGTATTGAGAATTGTAGTTGACACACGCGCATACGTTCGATCTGGCATAAGAAAAAATGTAGCATGCGTTTGGCATGGTATCATGGGCAAATCGCTAACATCAATGGCGGATATCAGTCGAGGTATAGAAGCTTTAGTGTAGCTGATTTAAGCAGGCAACGCTATCTATTATGCATCAATAAACATATATCGCCGTAAACAGGGACCAAATGTATATGTTAAACCCGTCTAGTAAAGATATCATTGTAAATGAGTTCTGAATGGTTGGGTCTTTTGGAAGCAAAGAATACCCAAAATAAACAAAATAGCAGAATCGGTTTTATTGAGTTTATTGAGTCTGTTCAGGAACAGTACTGAAATATGCAACACCGACCAAGCCCTATAGCACCGACTTCAGCTGAATTCTATTTCCAAAATATTCTAAATGAACTCAATTATCACAAAGGACCAGAAAATATAATTTTCACTATGATGATGTATGGGGAGACGTAATAATGTTGGACAACAGAAAGAATTAATTGTAAACATGATAAGAGTTACGACGGCTGCAATACTATTGATGAAGCATTTGAAAGGGCAATGAGTTCAAAATAATTTCAATCAGCTGAGATAATTCACTTTTTGACACGACCATGCAAATTTATGCATGTTATTCACACGTGTATTCCCAAAGCTTGATGACAACATTTACTGCTGAACTGATTTTCAAGGTGGAAACTATCATGCGGAAATAGTGTAATAATGAAGGCAAAACATATATATATATATTATATTATTCTTTTTTTTAACTCGTGCTTTCGTACAAAAAAGACCATGGGAATTCTAACATACTCTACAAATTAATTCCTACATTACGTCTTATTCTGTTTAAAAGTCAGCACTTCCAAACATACGTTAGGCCCACCTCTCAATAACGGATCACATACATGTATCTATTCATTATAAAAATGAAATTTTGTGCTGCCATAGGAGCCGCAACGTGGTAAATGTTATCATAAATATGTTATTTAATCTAAATTGATATGAACTTTCAATTCTGTCCTCATAGATTTTAAAGCTAGTGAAAATCTGTTACAACAGTGAAACCATAAACATATATTTATTCAGTTTTAACGGAATGTCACGGTTGCCATAGCAACAAGGGCTACTACACAATCTACATCATTTTATCTATTTATCTATCCAAATTATGATCATTATTTCCTAGTTTAACTAGGCTTAAGTATATAGGAGCGTTGCTTTC
Organism: Lucinisca nassula; assembly: GCA_963580285.1. Taxonomy (NCBI): domain Eukaryota; kingdom Metazoa; phylum Mollusca; class Bivalvia; order Lucinida; family Lucinidae; genus Lucinisca; species Lucinisca nassula. The sequence goes on along the minus strand of OY757011.1, from coordinate 87,297,994 downwards.
CTTTCCAGAATTGCAACACCATTTTGTACACAATAAAGTGGGTGGGGTAATGAGACTCCATAATTGTTATAATTATTCATAATTTCAAATTATTCATTGACTTGAAGCAGATGGCAATAAAATCAAACCTAATTATTACATATTTAGTAATCAGAAATAGATTAGATTTGATATAGATGAAGCAAAAGAATGATAATGACACTGGTAACAGAATTTCCTTTGATCTTTTTATGCAGAAAAATGCATAAAAACATACATTTTAGGTCTTTTATTGATTTTACTGGCTATGTACATTGTACAAGATGTTAGTTTCATAATTTATGACCAATGCAATGGTTAATTTATCAAAGATCAGCTCTGGAATTTCACATAAGTAGTTACACCATTACTATTTTTAAAAAAAATCGTCTGTGCAACACGGACAAAGTTGCCGAGTTATCTTTCTTCCATTGAAAGAGGATTACACCTAGACATTACAGTTTTTGTTAATACTAGGACATGTTATTTACTGTCCGTTTCTTCCAATGTCGTTGCCCCTGAGAATAAAATACAGACAAAAATACAGGAAATTCAGAAAAATTCAATGTGCTTGACTAGCACCTCAATTCCGTTGCCATGGTAACATATGTGAACGTGTTCACATATGTTACCATGGCAACGGAATTGCGGTGAGCCCAATATATTATGAATCACTTCAGTACATATACCCTTATGGATATCATGTGTAAATTGGTATATATTATGAAAGTGGAAACAATAGCTAGTTGGTGAAAATCAGATAAAAATACTGTTTTATCTATGTGAATACGTTGTTGCCATGGCAACAGCATTTGTATCAATATCTCGAAAACTACTTGACATATTCCAATAAAATTTTCACCAATCTTCATCATTTGCGAAATGCTATTTATGTACAAAAAATAAAGAAAATCAAAAGTTTTGACTTTCCATGTAATGCTCGATGCTTACAATCAGCTCTTAATAGTGAGTATGTCCTCCGTTTGCATTCAGTCCTGCACCCCCACGCCTGGTCATGGACAGGATCAAATGATTGATCTCTGCCTGGGGAATAGCATTCCACTCCTGTATGAGCACGAGACGCAAGGCTTGACACGTTGTTGGCGGCTGGGGGCGGTTACGTACGCGCCTATCCAAGACGTCCCACAAATGTTCTATGGGAGAGAGAGCTGGACTATACTGAGGCCAGTGGATCATGTCAACGTTGTTTTGCTGAAGAAACGCCATGCTGAGCCTTGCTACATGCACCCGCGCGTTATCCTGTTGAAACATAACCTTGTGCTGTCATACATATGGAATAACTACCGGTCGTAAAACAACGTCAACGTAACGCTGAGCCGTCAAAGATCCATCAATGAATACCAGGGGCGTTCTATGACCATAACATATGCCAGCCCACACTATCAACCCACTGCCTCCAAATTGATCACGTTCAACCCAACAATTGTCACAATAAGGCTCTCTGTCACGCCTATACGCACGTTGATGGCCGTCAGCTCTGTACAACAAGTACCTGGACTTGTCAGAAAACATTACGTTACGCCACTGACGAAGGGGAAACGGGTGTGAGCCACGCCATTCTAACCTAACCTCGTCGTGGTGTTAATGGCATACCAATGTATGGACGACGAAGACGTAAGCCAAACTCTGGAAGGCAATTCCTGACAGTATATGCACTTATTTGATTGTTGTGCATTCCTGGTGTCACCTGAGACGTCTCGACGGCTGTACAGAACCGATTACGAAGGTGGGTTAGACAGATGTATTGCCTGTCAACCTAACGTGACGTGTGGTCGTCCACTTCTGGGCCTGTCATTTGTAGTTCCCGTTTGACATAGACGCTGCTACAAGTGAGTTATCGTTGATTTACTCACTTGGAAGTTCCTGGCGATGACAGCCTGAGGCGTCCCACGTAAAAGCATTTGGACCGCTACGTTAGTTGATCTTAGGTCAAACGTACCATATTCCGTAGAGAAATTTTACCGGACTTTTGAAACCTAAACTCCAGGTAACACAATATTGCAATATGATGAGGTTACTGTATACATTTAATGTACTGCAAGAGGAAATGTTGAAAACAACGAATTGCCAAGTGGAGCGTTAAACTGTACAGATATCGCCCAAATGTTTTCTGCATAAGAAAGTTTAAAATGTATGAAAGAAAATCGCAAAATGATTTTTCATTTCATTTCATTTCAACCTGATGGTTGCATGAAAATCTTTTGGGTTAAAAAGTTGTGTTTCTTTTTCGGTTCAGTATAAGATTGATTTCCATTATAAAAATATAGGATATCTTTAAATAATATTAGATATCTATTATTTACTTTATTATATCCATATGTTTAGGAATATCTATAATTCCAATATTTTTCGATATATATATATCAAATATTGAAGAACTTTTTAGGATATCATAATTACATTTCAGAAAATATTTTATGGATATCAACAAAAATGTAATTATTGATATCCTAAAATGTTCTTCAATATTTGATATCTATATATCGAATAATAGATATCTATAATTGGAATTATAGATATCCCTTAACGTATTATGGACATCATAAAATAAATAATATATATCTAATATTATTTATAGATATCTAATAATATTTATTGATATCCTTTATTTGTTCGATTTGAGGTTTAACATCCCCGTCAACACTGTAAAGATCATTTTGGAGACTTAACTTCCAATTTTTTTTTGTGAGAATTTTAACCGAGGTTGAGATGAAATGACTTCTCAAGCCCTGTCGCCCAATGAATCGAATAGGGCTTATAAGCATGGACGATCCGATTCGCACTGCTTTGCCTGGCAGGCTTAGATCCTCTAGGTGGTTTACCAGTACTCGTGTACGGGTCGGATTCAGCTCTGCGTGGAAGCATCGTGCAGCCCATATATTTCTTCAAGCCCTGATGGGCTGGGGCAGTTATTGATATTCTATATTTGTGGGGGGGGGGGGGAGGGGGGCATTCATCACCTTTAGTAATTATGTCTCCCCCCCCCCCCCCCCAATTTTTTTTTCGGAGAGACATATTGTTTTTCCCCCTGGCGTCTGTCTCTCCGTCTGTCCGTCTGTCACACATTCGTGTCCGCTCTATAACTTGAAAACCGTAAGAGCTATCTTCACGAAACTTCATATAAATATTAATCAGCATTAGACGACGTGCACTCTCGCATTTATACTTTTTGAATTATCTCCCTTCGAAGTTTGTTGGTATGTATATATGTATGGGCAAATCGTGTCCGGTCAATAACTCTTATTTTCGGATGGATTTTAAAATTACCTGGCAGAAATATTAACAACCATAAGACGATGTGTGGTGCACATGAGGCAGGTCGGTACCTCAAAGGTCAAGGTCATACTTAGAGGTCAAAGGTCAAAAAAGGGGCCTTTTTTGTGTTTGGTCAATAACTTTCTTATTTTGAGATGGATTTTAATCGACTGCCTATTCTAAATTCGCAAAATTGCAGTATGTTTCCTCTGGCATTCATTGTCGGATCATTACAGGGTCACTGATGAGGCTTTATTAGCCGAAACTACGTAGAATGACCCATCTTCTTTCTTATGAATGTTTTCTTTGCTCTTAAAGGAACTCATTTTTGATTTTTATTTAAAATTACTTTGCAGAAATATTAACAACCATGAGAGGATGTGTGGTGCGCATAAGGCAGGTCGGTACCTCAAAGGTCAAGGTCATACTTAGAGGTCAAAGGTCAAAAAGGGGCCTTTTTTGTGTTTGGTCAATAACTTTCTTATTTTGAGATGGATTTTGAAATAACTTGGCAGAAATGTTAACCAATATTAGACGATGTGTTGCGTGCATGACCCAGGTTGTTGTTACCTCAAAGGTCAAGGTCATACTTAGAGGTCAAAGGTAAAAAAAGGGGCCTTTTTTCGGGTTTTGTCAATAACTTGCTTATTTTTAGATAGAATTTGAAGTTACTTGGCAAAAATGTTAACTGTCATGAGACGATGTGTTGCATGCATGATTCGGTTTGGTACCTAGAGGTCAAAGGTCAAAAAAGGGGCCTTTATTCGTGTTTGTTCAATAACTTTCTTATTTTTAGATGGATTTTGAAATTGCTTGGCAGAAATGTTAATCACCATGAGATGATGTGTTGCACGCATGACCCAGTTTGGTACCTGAAAGGTCAAGGTCATACATAGAGGTTAAAGGTAAAAAAAAGTTTGTTTTTTTCGTGTTCTGTCAATAAGTTTCTTATTTTTAGATGGATTTTGAAATTACTTGGCAGAAATGTTAACCACAATGAGACGATGTGTTGCATGCATGACCCAAGTTGGTATTTCAAATGTCAAGATCGTACTAAGAGGTCAAAGGACAAAAAGGGACCTTTTTTAGTGTTCAGTCAATAACTTTCTTATTCCTGGATAGAAATTTCTTGGCAGAAATGTTAACCATCATGAGACGATGTGCACGCTAGACCCAGGTTGATACCTCCAAGATGAAGGTCATACTAAGAGGTCAGAGGTAAAAAAAAGTTGTTTTTTTTTGGTGTCCAGTCAATAACTTTTTTATTTCTGGATGGACTTTATAAAGTAACCATGCAGAAATGGGCAACGCCATTAGAACATGAGTCATGTGCAAGACCAAGGTCCATACCTCCAATGTCAAGGTCATACCTAGAGGTCAAAGGTAAAAAGAAGGGACAGTCAGTAACTTCCTTATTCTTTGATGGGTTATGAAATTACTTTGCAGAAATGTTAACCATCACGAGACGATGTGTTGTACCTCAAAGGTCAACACCATACTTAGAGGTTTTCAAACAAACAAAACCCCTTTTTGTACCAAATGGAATCTTCCTCCTTATATATGGCAGGAGTCCTTTTTGAAATTTAGGGACGACAGGTTCTGTTTTTCTTCAATTTTTATTTGGAAAATTGCTGAGTTTTTTGCAAACAGTGTAGACCCTGATCAGACGCTACATTCTGCGAGAATGTGTCATCTGATCTGGGCCTGCTCTGTTTGCCTGGGTAACCGTTATGGAGTTTCTGGTACAAAATGTGTTAAAGCTGCATAAATGATATTTTTAATGTAAAATTAATTTTAATTAATAATATACCTATCCATCGCTACAATTATAGCCTTTTAACCAGACGCAGCTCTGGGACAGTCTGACAAAAAATCCACCAGAAAATGCCACAGGCATGCCCATCTCCATGAACGCCTCACGTGACCTCCCTAGAGACGCGTCCCGATTGGTTACCGAGGTCACATGCCTAATACGGCCAATCGGCAGTCGATAATGGGTCACGTGACCCTAATCTCGCGCTCAGCTCGAGAACAAAGACATATTTCAATCAGATAGTTTAAAATATTTCAGGCGGGGCTGGGAGGTGGGACATGCCATTGTAGTGATGGGTAGGTATATTATTAATTAAAATTAATTTTACATTAAAAATATCATTTTAATATCAAATATAGCTACCCATCACTACAATTATAGCCTGAATTCAAAGCAAGTGGAGGGTTGGATGAAAATTAAAGTTATACATACCCAACTTCTCTGACCTTGGTTGTTTTTCCCTTTTTTGATCCCTCCATAGATGGTAGCGTAAGAGGGATCCACCATGACTGCCAGTGATCCAAATCCAAAATTCCCATAAGCGAGAAGGTAAATGGAAAGGGACCAGAGTCAAAAAAGAAGGTTCACACCTATTCAAACAGTCTAACAAACAACCAAGGAAATAAGATCCTACAATTAGTGCTTCTCAGTAATAGACTGAGAAGCTACTAATCTACCCAAGGAATGAGTATCTCTACGAATGGGGGCCAAATTCCTCAGGTAAAAGGATGAAAAAGTGGAATTGGAACGCCAATAAGCTGCACGACAAATGTCCTCAAGAGAAATGGAGTTCCAATAAGCCCAGGATGTAGAAAGAGCCCTGACTTCATGAGCCGAGACCTTATGAATGTTAACTGAGCAGAAGTGAGATTTGCATAAGCATGCTTAATCACTTTACAAATCCACCTTGAAATAGAGGCAGGAGAAATATCTCCTGACCCCTTGATAGGAATGAAAAGTCGGTCACGATTAGCTCGAATAGATCTAGAAGCTCTGATGTAAAAACGTAAGGCTCGAACTGGACACAAAAGTTTCTCATCAGCATCCGATCCACAAATCCTGGAAATACCAGGAATTAAAATAGGTTCAGGCATAGAAGCAGGAAGCTGATTTTTAGCCAGAAACCCCGGTTGATTGAGAAGTGAAATAAAGTCAATGTTCTTATCATATCTGAAACAACCCTCTGTAATTGATAATGCATGAATCTCACTCCTTCTACGAGCCGAAGCAAACGCTACAGCCTTATGAGTTAGATGATCAAAAGAGGCTGACTTCAAAGGTTCGTAAGGAGGCTTAGTTAAAGACCACAATACATATGTAAGGTTCCATTTTGGGGTCAAGGACCTGGAAATCGGTCGGCGTAGTGCAAAACCCTTAATTAAGTCAGTGATAATGGGGTTTAATGAAATATCTGAAGCCGCCGAATATTTTAATGTGTTTGAGATAACTGATCTGTACCCTTTAATAGAAGAAATAGACAACTTAAGGGTAGAGAACAGGTAACATAAGAAATCCACCAAACCCTCTAAAGAGGGATTGACTGGATTAATTTTCCTTTCCTTACACCAACTGGTAAAATCTTTCCATCTTCCAGAGTAAACCTTGAGAGTGGAGCTCCTTCTAGATTTGGAGATACACGCGGAAGCAAACTCAGAAATGTGTCTACCTCTGATTTGATTTCTGACAACATCCAGGCGTGTAGGTGAAGCATTCCCGGATTGGAATGGAGTGCTTGACCTACATTTTGCGATACTATATCTGGAAATACTGGAAGACGGATTGGGAGTCTTGAGACTAGGCTCAGTATGACTGAAAACCAAGATCTCTGAGGCCATTGAGGTGCAATCAGAATGACTCGGCTTCTGGACGCTTTGATTTTCTCTAGAACTTGAGGGACTATCTTGAATGTTGGAAACGCATATGCAAAAAGGGTCCCCCAATCCAGAGATATTGCATCTACTGCACATGCTCTGTGATCTGGAACTGGAGATACAAACAATGGAAGTTGGTTGTTGAACCGAGTTGCAAACAGGTCCACCGAAGGTTCTCCCCATTTGAGAAACACACGGGAGAGGACAGATGGATTCAACATCCATTCTGTGGAAAGAACACGATCTGCTCTCGAAAGGCGATCTGCAATTACGTTTAGTCTGCCCGGAATGTGTCTCACTTGAATTGACATACATTCCTGATGACACCAAGTTAGAATCTTCCATGTCAGAGCACACAGGGAGGAAGAATGAGCCCCCCCCCCCCCGTTTCCGGAGAAACGATACTACCGTCGAATTGTCCGAAGCAATCATTATGCAACTGTTTTTCAGATGAAACTTGAAGTGCTGAAGAGCAAGGAAAATTGCCTGAAGTTCCAGATTGTTTATGTGAAGCCCCGCCGATTCCGGGCCCCAAGATCCCTGAACAACTAAACCCTGAGGTTCGAGATGGGCCCCCAACCCGATAAGCTGGCATCCGAAAATAGATGAAACTGGGGTGAAGGATCTCGAAGAGGAATCCCCTTTTGATAAATGGAGGGATTCATCCACCACTTCAGAGCAACTCGAAACTCTGGTGATAAAGGAATCAATTGCTCTAGATCGTCTCGATGGGGTCTCCAGTAATACAGAAGATAAAACTGGAGAGGTCTGAGGTGAAGTCTGCCCAGAGAAACCAGGTCTGCTGCAGAATTCAGAGTTCCTAACAGGGACAACAAACTCCTGGCTGACGTGGACCGGAGATTGTAGGATTGGAAAAGGAGGAGAAGTATCTTGTTGATACGCTCCTCTGGGACCTTTACTACCCCCAGATGAGATAGGAATCTCATTCCTACATAAACGAAATCCTGGGATGGAATTAATTCCGACTTCTCCAAATTTGGAATGAGACCTAGATTCACAATCACCTGCCAAGTTAGGTGAAGATCTGATAAAAGGTCGACTTTGGAAAGATGGTGACAAAGCCAATCGTCGAAATATTGCAAGAGATTGGGGCCCAATTCTCTGATATGAACTGCTACAATTTCCGTTAAATTGGTGAACAGGAAAGGGGCCGTTGAGATTCCAAAAGGGAGACAACGGAACTGATACACGACCCCATCCAAGGTGAAACGAAGGTATTTGCGGGATGACCTGTGGATGGGGATGTGTAAGTAAGCGTCCTTTAAATCTATGGAAATCGCCCACGAATTGGGTGGAATGGCCTGACGAATCGAGGACGATGTTTCCATTTTGAAATGATCGACTCGCATCATCTTGTTTAAGTGTGAGAGGTCGATGATGAGCCGATGTTTCCCATTTTTCTTTTCGACCAGAAAAATCCGACTGTAAAAGCCTGGGGAAAGTGGATCTTTTACCACCTCTACTGCTTTTTATCCGAGAAGAACCCTTACCTCTTCCAACAAAAGTTTCTGTTTTTTGATACTGTTTACCGGAAACAGTATTGGAGATTGGGAAAGGGGAGGATTTCGTACAAACGGAATCCTGTACCCCTTTCTCAAAATGGATAAAGCCCAAACATCTTTGGTGATAGAAGCCCAGGCTTGATGGAACTGAAATAGCATGGCTCCTACTGGCAGAAGGGGAAGAGGAAGGGAAGGAAGATAGTCATTTTTGTGACTTGGATCTTCCTCTGTAGGGAAGTTTCGTTCCAGTCCGACCTCTGGAACGAAAGGACCGTGCCCCTCGATCAGAGAATGATCTATTAGTAGATGTGAACTGATTGAGATCTTCCCGTCGGGGGCGTTTTGCACTTGAACTGTCACGGGAAGTAGTCGAAGAGCGTCTCTTGGTTGCGGCACCTGAGCTTGATACGCTCTCCGAAAACTTAAAAAAAAGACGAGTGCTGACGGTCTTTGAAGTTTGACTCTAAAACATTTGGAAGACATGGTCCGAATAGAGTTTTAGAATCAAGTGGCGCGGCTCTAAGTTTTTGCTTACTATGATCAGTTAAAACTGAACAAGTTTCAAGAGCAGCATTGCGCCTAATATGCAACATGGTAGCAGATAAGACAATAACTATAACCATGGCATGTTTGAATGACCGGGAAATAGACAAGAGCATTTGATTAGCAGCTCGAAGGTCGGAATGCTCTTGACTGATGGCAGCGTGGGCAGAACGAGAAAACCAGTCGCCATGAGAACCCACGTTAACAAGTATCCTGGTAAGACACTCCAATGTTTCTGGCGTCGAAACAGGAAGTGATGCCAAATTCCCTGACGTCATGTCTACAGAACCTGAATCTGGGTCCAGCTTTGGAACTTCTGAGTGCCAAAATTGGTTGTGTGATTGATAACAATTGAAAGGTATGTGCTTTCTTACAGTCTTTAAATTAACTGACCACTTCGATTTAAATCTGTCCTTTTCAGAATCCTTGAATAAGGAGGACTTAAAAGAATCAATAATTGATAATTGAGGCAAAGATCTAGGCCCAGATTCAGACTCTTGAAGCAAACACTCTAGGGCTGATTTTACCCTGTCAGTGTTTGCCCCTTCAGTATCTCTTGGACACTGTTCATCTCCCAGGAGAGAATATACCATGGCAAGAGTGGTTGAATATGATTTTGTATCTTCCTCCTGGGAGCTTACAGAATCTATATCTGACATTGCCGAATCAGAAAAATACCCATGTAACAAATCTAACGATGACCCAGAAGGATATACACTACCCCGGGTTATGGGGGAATCAGGGGAATAATCACGATGAATGTGATCTGGTGAGGAAACTTGAGATCTGGTACGTGTATGAGGAGCCCTTTGCCCTACATGAGAAGGGAGAGATCCAGTAGAAGCTCTAACCTGATGAGCTGAGGATGTAGTATCAGTATGAGCAACAGATTGATGAGATACAGTTGGAAAAGGAGCCCCTGCCGACCTACAGGACGTGTCAATATAGCCGGGATAGGGGGGAGTCCCATAAAAATACCCCGATGCATCATAACTGTTCCCTTGAGGGTAACCCCAATTAAATGGATAATTAAACTGATTATGATAATAAAAATTACTATAATCAGTGCCAGAAGACATAGGAGCACGGTAACCTAAGAACCGAGGGTCAGGAGGGGCACCCGGATAAAAACCGGGATAGGAACCGTAACCTTAATTCGACTGTGACATGGATTCGGCAAAATTTTGGGCATAGGTTCCCCGTGCCCCGAGGGTGCCGCGATTTTGCGCAGAACCTCTCGGGGCGGTTGACAAACCTTTCCTAGTTAACCCAGACCCAGTATGGGAGGCGGGGACATGGATAGGTTCATCTTGATTCGGCAATGTTGACCCCCACGAATTGGATGGATTTTGCTTTGCATTACTTTCCAAAGGTTTCAAATGAATCTGATGATTATCCATCTGCATCGTGGGGTTTATAAGTGCAGTAGCAGACGAGGACTGGACCTGTACATGACCAGAACTTTTTGAATAAAACTGAGAAGTTAAATCAGCATTAGAATTATCCTCTTCCGATGTAGGAAGGGAGGAGGGAACATGTACAGACCCCGTCCTGTTTCTGGTGATTTGAGTTCCCACAACGCCAACCTCAAACCAGTTTGATTATGAAAATGATTTAGAGTATTCACACGGACAAATGCGTGTACACCCGTGGCAAAATACACAACAAGAAGTAGGATGGTTATCAAAAGCCAGGAAAGTCTGGCCACATGATAAACAAAGCTTCATACTGAAAAATCAAAGATGGCGGCCGATACACGTGTACAAATAGGCAAACAAAAACGAAATAAATTCAACAAAGAAAATTATTTCGGATCAAAAGAAGCTTTAAAAATCCAGGTACGTTGTGGAAACTATCAAAATAAAAGTAAATATCAAAAAGGAATGAAAAACTTATCCGTTTTTTTTCCTCTGTTCTAAAAGCTGTCGACCACGATGGCGAGTCTGATGAAATATGACTTTATTCTCGAGCTGAGCGCGAGATTAGGGCCACGTGACCCATTATCGAATGCCGATTGGCCGTATTAGGCATGTGACCTCGGTAACCAATCGGGACGCGTCTCTAGGGAGGTCACGTGAGGCGTTCATGGAGATGGGCATGCCTGTGGCATTTTCTGGTGAATTTTTTTTGTCAGACTGTCCCAGAGCTGCGTCTGGTTAAAAGGCTATAATTGTAGTGATGGGTAGTTATATTTGATATTAAAATCAAATTTTTGGTAGCAAAAGCTCACAAAAATACCGTCTTAATCGGATAAAGCAAGCATCTGCTTGTTTTACACAGGTGCTTGAATTTTAATTTACCATAAAAACCCTAAAAATTTGGACACCTACAGGACTTATTGTAATTCTCCTAAAATTTTGACTAGGTGTCCAAAACGTGCAGACGGAATGGGAAACAGTGTAGACCCTGATCAGACTGCAGTCTGATCTGGGTCTTCACTGTTGCCTTAGGCCTATCTGTCCCAATACTTTGGTCATTACGGTATTTGCCATTTTTGGGAACAGTACAAGCTTTCTTAAAATATACTGAACCGAAAAAGAAACACAACTCCAAATATAAATGCGAGTATTTGCAGAAATAATCATGTTTGCAGAAAATCGATTTAATGATGCAATAATATAATCATTCCTGAATGTAACTACCATAGAGAGTTCAATTTCCAGTGAGAACGTTTGGAAAACAAATCCGTTTTGTAATAGAGGTAGTCATTTCACAAGTTCAAAACATAAGCAGTTAATAGCGAGTATGTCCTCCGTTTGCATTCACTCCTGCACGCCCACGCCTGGTCATGGACAGGATTAAACGATTGATCTCTGCCTGGGGAATAGCATTCCACTCCTGTATGAGCGCGAGATGCAAGGCTTGACGCATTGTTGGCGGCTGGGGAGGGGGGAATACGTACGCACCTTTCCAAGACGTCCCACAAATGTTCTATAGCAGAGGGATCTGGACTGTCGGTATACGGAGGCCAGTGCATCACGTCAACATTGTTTTGCTGAATAAATGCCATGCTGAGCCTTGCTACATGTGTCCGAGCGTTACCTGTTAAAACGTAACGTTGTGCTGTCGTACATATGGAACAACTACTGGTCGTAAAACGACGTCAACGAAACGCTGAGCTGTCAAAGATCCATCAATGAATACCAGAGGCGTTCTATGACCATAAGATATGCCAGCCCACACCATCAACCCACCGCCTCCAAATTGATCACATTCAACCAAACAATTTTGACGATAATGCCTATACACACGTTGACGGCTTTCAGCTCTGTACAACAAGTACCTGGACTCGTCAGAAAGCATTACGTTACGCCATTGACGAAGGGGAAACAGGTTTGGCCTATGTTGTGTGAGCCAAGCCATTCTAACCTGACCTCGTCTTGGTGTTAATGGCATACCAACGTACGGACGAGGACATAAGCCAAACTCTCGAAGGCGATTCCTGACAGTATCTGCACTTATTCTATTGTTGTGCATTCCTGGTGTCACCTGAGACGTCTCCACGGCTGTACGGAACCGATTATGAAGGTGGGTTAGACGGATGTATCGGTCCTGTCGACGTGTCATGATGCGGGGACGTCCACTTCTGGGCCTGTCATTTGTCGTTCCCGTTTGATGTAGACGCTGGTACAAGCGAGTTATCGTCAATTTACTCATTTGGAAGTTCCATGGGTTGACAGCCTGAGGCGTCCCACGTAGAAGCATTTGGACCGCTATGTTAAGTTGATCTTGCATCAAACGTAACATATTCCGTAGAGAAATTCTACCGGACTTTTGAAACCTAAACTCCAGGTAACACAATATGCAAATATGATGAGGTTACTGTATACATTTAATGTACTGCATGAGCAAATGTTGAAAACAACGAATTGCCAAGTACAGTATTAAACTGTACAGATATTGTCCAAATGTTTTCTGCATAAGAAAGTTTAAAAAGTATGAAAGTTAATCGCGAAATGAATTTTCAGTCAACCTGATGGTTGCATGAAAATCTTTTGGGTTAAAAAATTGTGTTTCTTTTTCAGTTCAGTATAGGTTGCTTGCAGAATGGAAGTGGCCACAATTACAGTTTTTACTGTACTGAATTCATTCCATGAAATTTATATAAAATGTAAAGTTTGCTGATTTGGGATACAATGGGATTTTAGTCGGTTAATAGCTATACATAGCTAATGTTACATTTGTTGAAAACTTCCGACTTTAAATAAAATTTGTATCTGTATTTGTAATCATTTTTTGCTTATTCTATATTTTTTTTTCAGTTATTGGACATATGATACATGCATGAAAGCCACTTCAGCATAGACTACTGTGTTAAAGATTCTTTGATTAAGATTATTCCTCGATACCATGGGTACCACTTGTCTAGACAGTTCTACAAATACACTCATTGTAATGACCTGTATAAAAATCCTTTAAAAATGGAGGGTACTCCTATAATAGAAGTTAGCTATCCATGGGAACAAAATCTTTTCTATAAGAATAACCTTCCTTGTTCAGTAGGATGAATAAATCTAGACTATTTTCTGTAATTTTTACAAGGGAGGTAAGTTTAAGAACTTCTATTTGCTGTGCCCCTATTAAAAACGGCTCTACTCTTAAAGGAAAGAATTTGCTCCTCAGTAGCAAATTCTTTCATTTTAGAATAGACCTTTGTTAATAAAGGAGGCAATAATATTTTTTAAGGAATTACCTCCCCAGAAGGTATAACCATTCTCCTTAAGGTTATTAAAAGTGGTAAGGAAAGTGTAATCTATCCTTGGAGGTGTACAGTATACATTTCTTTTACAAGTTGTCTGCAGTCATTTGAAGAAACAGTACATGAAAGGTGATGATTGTTACAGCTTTACCTTGGTGCCGTGACCAGGATAACCTTGTTTCGTTTTCCTTGTAGAGTTCCATATGACAGGCATGACCTTTTGGTGTGTCAGATATGTATCTCTTGATTGTAAATTTAATTTAAATATATTTTTTAAGAAAAGACTTGGGCTTGTTTTTCTGTGATCTACTTTATGTAACATAGAGCTATTGAAACCTTTTTTAGCACAGGTTTTGATAAAAGTTTACTTTTTGTGATGAGGGGATTCTAATGAGTACACACAACATAAATTTATTGTAAAGACATCCATATAATGCCTCCTGACCCGGTGCTATGATTAACCATCCGTGGCTCAAACTACCCCACTCTTGAATAAATTTTCACCATCCCAAAAAGTGTTCGAGCTATTAATTTTGCGTGAATTAATAAACAATCAAACTGTCAGCTATATACTTATATTTTTTAATTTAGCCGGTTAAAGGTTAACAAAGCAATGCAAACATCTAGGCCAAGTCATTCAAAGCTAACCAGCCCACGCCAATCAGGGCTTGAAGAAATAGATGGGCTGCATGATGTTCCACGCAGAGTTGAAACCGATTGCACATGAGTTCTAGTAAACCGCTTAGTGGATGTAAGCCTGCCCAGGCAAAGTAGTGCTTATAAACCGTGTTGGTTTCAGAGCTGAAACTGACCGCACACGAGTACTGGTAAACCACTTAGAGGATATAAGCCTGCCCAGGCAAAGCGGTGCGAGTTGGACCGTCCATGCCTATAAACACTATTAGTTTCATTTGGCGGCAGGGCTTAAGATGTCTATTCATCTCAATGTCAGGTAAAAGTCCCACAAAATTGGAAGCAATGTCTAATAAATAACATATATAGTGGTCAAGGGGGCATTAAACATCAAATCAAACAAACAAAACAAAACTTTAGGTCAACTGATAAACAATCAAACTTTTTAGTCAGCTTTTTAGTTTAATTTAGCCTGTGAAAGGTTAACATAGCATAGCAAACAGATGGGCCCAGTTACTCAAAGCTAACAACATTGTTACCGGTAGTCAATATATTATTAAAACTTTGATAATTTAATTTTTGCTGAAAAAATGTGAGCAGCTTTTGTAGATGCATACAAAAGCTCACATTTTTCCAGCAAAAATACCAGTGTATTAGGTATTATCCTTGCTAGAACAGTTAACATTTTGACCACTATCAAGCTCTTTAACCCATTGAGTACCAGAAACCCCAAAACGGGTAATTGGCAAACAGTGCAGGCCTATATCAGATGCTGCAGAACATGGCATCTGATCAGGGCCTACACTGTTTGCAGAAAGTTAAGCTGTTTTCCAAATCAATTTGGAAGAAAACACAATCTGACACCCCTAAATTTTGAAATGGACATGTGCTATATATAAGGAGGAAGATTCCATTTGGTACAAAAAGGGTTAAGCTAATGATGCTTTGAACAATTGGACCCCTGCAAATTTATTATCACATATGTCAAAATAAAACAGAAAAATATACTGAATCCACTGCATGTACAGTCGAACTGGCTCGAAACCCTTTGGGGCCATGACAATTGGTTTTAGGGATGCAGCAGTAGTTCGAGGCATGGAGGGTTACTATTAGTGCCATAGTATGATACCAGGAGGCATAATGGAGATAATCAAGGGATATCTTTTGGGTGTTCTATATTATAAATGTATGTTGTGTGTACTCATTAGAATTGCCTCATGGAGGCAATTCCAATGAGTACACACAGCATGTATATCCCTTTATGGTATTTGTAGAAATTCTCTGCAGATTTTACTTGTCCATGGCAAACAGCTAGCTGGGTTCGAGCCATTGAAGTTCTACTGTATATCTGACCCTGATTTATATCACATCCTTTTGCAGTCTCTGAAAATCACTAAATGCAGCCTCCTGATTTCAGGGGAATCAGTTTGGGTTATTTCTAGTGTTTTAGAAAATGGCTGAACTGATCTGACTGAAAGCCACAATCTGTGGCATCTGATCTTTGTCAATGTTTGCAATAATTCTGTTTTGGGGTTTCCTTTATCAAGCAGGCTTAAAATATAATGTATAAAATGTACAAAAATGTCAGAAAATATATATAATTTGTACATGTATATTATATAAAAACATAAAACAGTTGATATAAACAACAGAGTATATTATCACATGAAGGTCTATACTATAATTAAGCTAAACACTGAGACAGACCTTACTCATTTTGTTTTGTATTTAAACAGCCCAATAAACACTATTACGGTCATCTTCAACTCAGCTAACATAACCACACTTTCTTCTGGGCAAGTTATAACCACACTTTCTGAGCCCTAAGCAGTTATTATTATGTGCGCATATTTCTCACCAGTAACTGAACCTAGCCCTTCTTGAATTGATCAGTGGATGGCAGAAAATGACTGTAGAAAACATATCATAAAAATCTTAAATATAGAAACTGTAATTCTCCTAAAATTTTAACAAATTCGTTCCATGATCCAGCAAGGAGTCCAGAAGGTGCAGATGGTATGGCAAACAGTGTAGACCCTGATACGACTTGAGCAGTCTGATCTGAGTCTACACTGTTTTGTTAGGCATGTCTGTCCCAATACTTAGGATTACTTATCATGATCAGTCTCCATAAAATAATTTTGAAAGACCTACGGATAAATTCCCCAACCATCAGTCGGATGCTTTCTGTCTGAGCAACTCTGCATCTTCATTCAGATGTCTGCAAATCCGGTAAATCTAAGAAAAATCAGGTATCAATTTCTGCTGATTAATTGGACCTGTATGGGTGATGAGTGTTTTGACGCTTATGACCCACAAAGAGGGTTGGCGCGTCGTTAAACACAAAATCATCATGGGTGATGAGTGCAGAACATGACTTGTTCATGTTTTTTACACTTTGATTCAAGGGAATTAATTTGAATGGCCAGGTGACACCTGTATATTCAAGAACACAAATATACATGATTTTTCCACAAGATTTATTCATATGTGCCCGAATTAACATTGCCAGGCAGTGCAATTATATGAGGTCAATTTTTTGTAAGACTCTCAGTATTTAGCATAATTAAAGTATTAAATTGCAATATTATAAGGAATATAATATTTGACTTATTGCCTGCCATTTTCACATGGGAGACTACTTTTGGGACTTCTGTTTGCAATTATATTGGCTGAGCCACCCCCCCCCCCCCCCCCCAACACCACCACCACCAAAAGAAAATAGTAAAATCTTGAAGGAAAGAATTTGCTGCTCTGGAGCAAATTCTTTCCTTTAAGATTAGACCTACTGACAAGTGAGACAAAAATGGTGTTGAAAGATTTGTCTCCCCAGAAATTGAATGCATTTAATTAGTTCATTCGGCTTATCAGGATCAAATCTATAACAAACTAAAACACACATGTTGACAATCCCTTGGGGCCCATAGAGTTAATCCTTGTCTTTCTAAACCAGAATAACAAAATACCTTTGCAAACTGTGTAGATTCGGATCAGGTGGCTTCTGAGGTAGCCAAATGATCAGGATATATACTGTTTGTCATTCAGTGAGGCTCTGTTTAAAGAAAACAACCAGGGGCCAGTTGTTCAAAGCTAGCAACATCGTTGTTTAGCAAATCATTAAAACTGTCAGTATTTAGTATGGCAAATATACTGATATTTTTGCTGAAAAAATGCAAAAGCTACTCACATTTTTTCAGCAAAAATATAAAAAGTTTAGAAGTAATGTGTGTGAGAATTCGGGTTTAACGTCGCTTTCAACAATTTTTCAGTCATACTAGACGGTGTCTGGTTGCGACAGGGAGCTCAATGCTCACTTTTATAGTGCTGCCTCACTGAAGTATCATGTCCCAGACACATTACATGATACAACACCCAGTCACATTATCCTGACACTGGGTCGACCAGTCCTAGCTCTACCCCATAAACCTGAGTGCCAAGCGAGGAGCAGCTAGTACCATTTTTAACGACTTTGGTATGTCGCGGCCCGGGATCGAAACCGTGACCTCCCTTTCCCCGGAGCGGACACTCTACCAACTGAGCTATCGAGGCCGGTAAGTTTAGAAGTAAGAAAAATAATGTACAACCCTGAGATTCTCTATATAAAGTGGAGTTTAGAAGTGTTCATTTACACGGACTTGTTCATGTGATGCATATCCCATCACGAAAACACGCCTATATAATACTGACCCCCTTGAATCCCACTTTTATATAGTGAAACTGGGCTTTACATGAGTAAACCTTATTTTTCTTATTTCTGCTCTAAAATATAGATTGTGGGTGCTCGTTAGAACTGCCTCGATGAGGCGGTTCTAATGTGTACCCGTAATCTATACTGAGAGCAGAAATAAGAAAAATATCAATCGAGGCGGTTCTAACAAGCACTCACAATCTATATTTTAGAGCAGAAATAAGAAAAATATCACAATTTTTATCTTAAAATTTTCGTTTTTTCGGTAAAATTTACAATATATTTGTCTAGGCGTGTTTTCATAATGCTCATTAGCACTGCTTTTCCGGATTTATCTGAAGGTATTGTAGTCATGTGTGTACAATATCTGTCTACAGTTGGTTGTCTGGATAATCTAAAATGAAGATGAATTTATGAAAGACAGAAATGCATAGTAGTGATACATAAACCCTAGGTACCAAATGATTTCTAAATAATAATAATAATAAAAACATGATGTCAAAACAAGAAGTGGAGATTTCTTTAACAACATGAGATTCATTGCTTGAAATGTATGGCAAATTGAATGTTTTAAAATTGGTGGCAAATGGATACCCTTGACATATTTTCATATTTTCCCCCGAATTTTACAAAGGAGAATGTTCAGGGGCCAGTTATTCTAAACTAATGATGTCATTGTTAATATATCGTTAAAACTTTGATCATTAAATGTGGTAAATATACTAATTTATCATATGACGTCGCGTCTGAGAGTGTAATAACGCCATGTAATAAATTCCGTAATCTACTAGTGGAATAAATATGCAAATTAGTTAGATATGCTCCATAACGTTACATGTAGACGTCCTTAATCACGTCGCGTTTACTAGGGGCGGAATATTGACATTTTTGTACAAAAATTGTGAATTAAATACGTTTTAAATGTCATATGATAAATAGAATCTTGCATTCGTGCTCATATATTATTGAATTTATTAAACACGTTGACGAAAAGAGATAAAATGCTCCGCAAAGCCTGGCATTTTATCCCTTTCCCTCAACTCGTTTGATAAATTCAATAATACATGAACACTCATGTAAGATCCTCTATATATTTGCAGAAAAAATGTGAGCAGCTTTTGCAAATGCAAAAGCTGCTCACATTTTTTCAGCAAAAATACAACCAGAGTATTAGATATTGTACTTACTAGAACAGTTCACAATTTGATTACTAACAAGCTCTTTATACTAATGGTGCTCTTGGCCCAGTCGTTCAAAGCATCATTAGCTTAACGACTCGTATTTGGTCAAATTGTTAACTGTTCTAGCAAGTTCAATATCTAAAATTTTGGTATTTTTGCTGAAAAAATGTGAGCAGCTTTTGCATTTGCAAAAGCTGCTCACGTTTTTTTTTCAGCAAAAATAATAGCATATTTGCCACATTAAATTATCAAAGTTTTTACAATACGTTAACTAATGAAGTAGTTTTGAACAGTTGGTCCCAGCTGGACTTTATGCTTACTTTCCAAGAAAATGCCTCCCTCCAAAATAAGAGGTCTACTCATAAAGGAAAGAATTTGCTCCTTAGGAGCAAATCCTTTCCTTTAAGAGTAGACCCTTGTAGGTAAGGGAAATTCTTTAACAGCAGACCCCTATAGGTAAATGAGACCAATTTAAGTTTGAAAGAGTTGCCTCTAGGGCTGACTATCGAGGCCAATTTTGACTATCATGATAGTATTGCTATCGTGGAAACTACTATCACGATACTATCACTATCCCAGCATACTATCACGATACTATCGTGATACTATCGGGTACTGTTATAAATGATCTATAGATGTTAATATCACTCACATAAAAATGGTTAAGAGTGACAGAACGAGCTAGGAAAATTGCAATGGCCTAAAATTGTATGTTTATTGTGTGTTTCAATATCAGCATTCATTCCCCTGGGGCTATTCCTGAAAAAAACATCATGGGGAGACGGCTCATTATATATCCCCACCACCTACAGAAGGACCCACCGCCTAAAAATAGCTTGCTGCTTCCAGTATATATGCCTGTCAGCTTTAATACCTATACACATACACCTTTGCAGTGTTTGAGATTTTCTGCTTGTGGAAACTGACATGCTGATGGAGTGATAGTTCTTCGATTGTTTGATGTTTGCCGCCTGTACTAAATTAATCTGTGGATTCAGTTAATTAGGTAACCCGATTAATGATTGCATAGTATTACATAATCACAGCACAACATTTTAGCACCTCTTTAAGTGCGACATGAATCTAACAAACTGCATTAAAACTTGAATATACATAACTTGAATATACATATTCTTTATTTGAAGTTAGCATCAAATGCTAGACTATCAAAATAAAAGTAAAGCAATGATCAAGTCGGTGTTTTCATTTAGCAATATGCAGTATTTTTGTTACCTGCGAGTCCTGCTTCAGATACTCATAATACTCATTAGCTGTCGTGTTTGTCGGACGCAAAAAGTGTCACATATCAACAAGTTAAACTGCATTATACCGTTGTTTATTATACATTTACCTATGTGAATGAGTCCGCAAACAGCAAAAACAAACATTTCTTCATACAAAAGATCAGCTTGTGCATCTTGCAAATGTCTTCAAAACTGAACAGGGAAATGACGTTTGTCCAAGAAGCCATACTAAAGAAGGCTAATACAAACAGCAAACATTTATATATGACTGCACAGGCTGATCTGAGCCTTCACATGTCACACAGGTTTCATTGTCATGTTTTCAAAAAGTTGCATGCAACAACCGTGTTAGCAAACGATCATTGACGTTTTGTTATTGAAAAACCCGGGAAAATTTCTGACTGCCTCAACAGCACGTGCAAAAATGATGGCGGGAAATTCATCGCCGTGAGAAATTCACAACACAGCAAAAAACCATGATACACATGTGCGACCAGCGAAGACTCAGATCATCATGCACATATGCGAAGGTTTATCAGTCTGTCCTGATTACAGCTGCATGGATATCCTAAGCAAAAATACTTGTGTCATTACACAACAGTAGAGGTATATTTTCAAAGTCTATCCAAGAAAAAAAAACTATCGAAACTATCGATAGTTGAATGAACTATCGGCAATAGTTATCGATAGTCCAAAGTACTATCGATGCATTGCTATCGAGGCAGTCCATATCGCGATGCATCGAACTATCGATGCATCGTTACACCCCTAGTTGCCTCCCCTGAAAGTGTACCTATGCCCCTTCCGACAAAATTATCGAAATGATGCAGTATATGATGAGGTAAAATACAAAACACAAAAATCTCTTTATAACACTGTTTATCATAGCATGGCTTAGGATACAAGACCATTAACACTTCAATCCCAATATCGGAAATACATTTGAGCCAGCCAGGGCACGATAAAACCTATAAAAAGACCAGTGTGGCAAGTCAAGACATAGGTCAGCCTGCTTATCAACTCAGACCGGACCCAAAGTCCCAGCTTTAATGCAACAGTTAACCTTCTATATCGACATTTGAAATAATGACAAAATGCAATATAATAACAATTTCAATGGAGCTATTCTTTAGGTTAAGATGAGACCGATTAACAGATATATACGAGATTATTGTATTTAATACTCTAAGAAACAAATGTTTTGAATATTTGTTATAATCGCCTCCCATGATACACATCAGATTTTGACGATGATCAAACTTATCCGAGATGTCATGGATGCAAAGCCATGTATCAAGTTTGGTGGAAATCGGTTGGAAAACATAGACTGCAGAGACCCGAAAGTATGCGGATGGACGAATGCATGCATTCACAGATACATGGACAAGCTGAGTCCGGTAACACCCCCCCCCATAACTTCCTTTGTGGTGGGGTATAAATATATATTCGGATGAAAAAAGTGAGGAGTTTTTGCATGGTTAAAGCAACTCATATTTGCATGGTTAAAGAGACTAATATATAGAGGATCTTACACAAGTGGTCATTTCATATGAAATTTATGAAACGAGCCTTCGGCGTAAGATTCTGTTTATCATATGACCACTTTAAATTTGATTTTATCGCCTTTAAATTTGACATTTTCCCCACAAACATGCATGGTTGACATGGACGTCATCATGACGTTACTTAATCCAGCCAAAGTGTTTTTACACGTGTGGTCGTACAATTTTTATTACACGACGTTATCCACTGCTTATCAACGACGTCATATGATAATTTTTTTTTTTGCAGCAGCAAATAACATCAGGTTAACAAATGAGTGAAAGGAACACCCCTCTAAACCCAACTTTAGGGAAAACTGTGGTTTACAGAGGGTAAACATTATTTTGCTTATTACTGCTCCAAGACAAAGGCTGTGGGTACTCATTAGAACTGCCTCAATGAGGCAGTTCTAACGAGCATCAACAACCTATGATTTGAGTATAAATAAGGAAAAATTTCACAAAGTAGTCATTTTGGAGATATGAAAAAATGCACTTTGTCATATGGGTTTGTTATCTTAGTGATCACTGTATCAGATATTATAAATGCTAGAAAGTTAATGTCTTGACCTTTAACAAGTTTGTCACGCTTATAACCTTTTGAACAACTGGGCTCTGTACTCTACTCTTTGCAGTCAACTGAGCCCGTTGGCAAACAGATGTTACTTTGGATCTCAGGAAAAGTGTTATAAAGAGACAGCGGTTTATAAAATGAAATGAAAATGTGAACTGATTTGAAATTTTATTTCTAACATTTGGATCTGGCAGTAAAAAAAAGCTATATAAAAATAAACAAGAGGGCCATGATGGCCCTGGATCGCTCACCTGATCCATAGTGTAACAAGTGGGCCCCAGAGAGGGCCATTATTGGCCCCAGGGCTTTAATGTGTATAATGTTGAGGGAGGTCTTAAAGGTGAAGCTTCATACCAAACATCAACAAAGGCTATAATTTGACCAAACTTGGCAAAGGTCCACTAGATGAAGCTACACATCAAATATCAAAGACCTGGGCCTTGCAGTTTCAGAGAAGAAGATTTTTTTTAAAGATATTCCCTACATAAGCCTATGCAAAACCAAATGGCCCCGGGGCTATATAAATCTATGTCAAACCAAAGGTCCCCCGGGGTGGGGGCATTTGTGGCCCCAGGGCTATAATTTGAACAATCTTGGTAGAGGTCCATTAGATGAAGTTTCATACCAAATTTCAAAGTCCTTGGCCTTGTGGTTTCAGAGGAGAAGATTTTTAAAGATCATCCCTATATAAGCCTATGTAAAACCAAAGGGCCCCGGGGCGGGGCCACTTTTGGCCCCAGCACTATAATTTGAATCATCTTGGTAGGGGTCCTTTAGAAGAAGCTTCATACCAAATATAAAAGACCTAGGACTTGTGGTTTCAGAGAAGAAGATTTTTTAAGATTTTCCCTATATAAGTCTATGTAAAACCAAAAGGCCCCAGAGCAGGGGCATTTTTGGCCCAAGGGCTATAACTTGATAATTTGAACAATCTTGGTAGGGGTCCACTAGATGAAGCTTCATACCAAATATCAAAGTCCTGGGCCTTGCGGTTTCAGAGAAGAAGATTTTTAAAAGATTTTCCCTATATAAGCCTATAGATGTAAAACCAAAGGGCCCCGGGGCGGGGGCATTTTTCGCCCCAGCACTATAATTTGAACAATCTTGGTAGGGGTCAACTAGATGAAGCTTCATACCAAATATCAAAGTCCTAGGCCTTGTGGTTTCAAAGAATAAGATTTTTAAAGATTTTCCCTATATAAGTCTACGTAAAACCAAAGGGCCCCGGGGCAGGGGCATATTTGGCCAAAGGGCTATAATTTGAACAATCTTGGTAGAGGTCCATTAGATGAAGCTTCATTCTAAATATCAAAGTCCTGGGCCTTGTGGTTTCAGAGAAGAAGATTTTTAAAGATTTTGCGTATATAAGCCTATGTAAAACCAAAGGGCCCCGGGACGGGGGCATTTTTGGCCCCAGCACTATAATTTGAACAATCTTGGTAGGGGTCCACTAGATGAAGCTTCATACCAAATATCAAAGTCCAGGGCCTTGTGGTTTCAGAGAAGAAGATTTTTAAAGATTTTCCTTATACAAGCCTATGTAAAACCAAAGGGCCCCGGGGCGGGGGCATTTTTGGCCCCAGCACTATAATTAGAACAATCTTGGTAGGGGTCCACCAGAAGAAGCTTCATACCAAGTATCAAAGACCTGGGCCTTGTGGTTTCAGAGAAGAAGATTTTTAAAGATTTTCCCTATATAAGCCAATGTAAAACCAAAGGGTCCCGTGGCGGGGGCATTTTTTGGCAACAGCACTATAATTTGAACAATCTTGGTAGGGGATCACTAGATGAAGCTTCATACCAAATATCAAAGTCCTGGGCCTTGTGGTTTCAGAGAAGAAGATTTTTAAAGATTTTCCCTATATAAGCCTATGTAAAACCAAAGGGCCCTGGGGCGGGGGCATTTTTGGCAACAGCACTATAATTTGAACAATCTTGGTAGGGGTCCACTAGATGAAGCTTCATACCAAATATCAAAGACCTGGGCCTTGTTGTTTCAGAGAAGAAGATTTTTAAAGATTTTCCCTATATAAGCCCATGTAAAACCAAAGGGCCCCGTGGCGGGGGCATTTTTTGTCCCAGCACTATAATTTGAACAATCTTGGTAGGGGTCCACTAGTTGAAGCTTCATACCAAATATCAAAGTCCTGGGCCTTGTGGTTTCAGAGAAGAAGATTTTTAAAGATTTTCCCTATATAAGCCTATGTAAAACCAAAGGGCCCCGGGGCGGGGGCATTTTTGGCCCCAGCACTATAATTTGAACAATCTTGGTAGGGATCCACTAGATGAAGCTTCTTACCAAATATCAAAGACCTGGGCCTTGTGGTTTCAGAGAAGAAGATTTTTTAAGTTTTTGGTGAAAAAAATCTATTTTTGGCTCCTGTGACCTATATGTGCAACGGACCGGAACCATTTGAACAACTTTGAAAGGGGACCACCTAAGGATCATTCCTGTGAAGTTTGGTCAAAATCCGATCAGTGGTTTAGGAGGAGATGTCGTTTAAAGAAATTGTTTACGCACGCACGGACGGACGCACGCACGACGGACAAAAAGTGATCCCAAAAGCTCACCTCGTCACTACGTGACGGTGAGCTAAAAAATAACAACAAACTATTATGAGTATATTTGAAAGGTACCTTTTTGAAAGGATTAAGGGAAACCAATTAATACAGCAGACATGGTTTCCAGCCATTTTTTCACAAAGGGAGACAATCTTTCCTAACTGCCTGTTCAATTTCCAATAAACTGAACCCCTCAAGATAAAGTGTCTATTCATAAAGGAAAGAATTTTCTCTTGAGGGTCTATAAGAATTCTTTCCTTTAAGAGTTGACCATAATTTGACAAGGGAACAAAAATATTTTTGACAGAATTGCCGCCCTAACCATTCCCCTTTAAAGATTTACATAAAACAATGTGAGAAGAAAATAAAAATACAACATGTACCCTGAATTTACTCTTAGATACCATTAAAAACAAAAATATTGAGTATATCAGCTGCTTCATAAAAAAACTCCAATTCATGAGTATATTTGCTGCTTTTTAAGAGCATATGAGATGCTTTATAACTTCCTAATACAAAATGCTTTATATTTTTGGTTTTGGTTTAATGGCCCTTTCACTTATTATGAACTGATCATTCATCAGAGGTGGTAAAATGCTTTATAAGCTAAAATTATGAGCACAGTTGAACCTCAATTGCTCAAACACCTTAGGGACCATGAAAATCTGTTTGAGACAGGGGTAGTTCGAGCCACTGAGGGTTACTGCCAGGTGGCATAATGGGGTTAATTTCAAGATATCTTTTTGGTGTTCTACAATGAAAATTTATGCTGTGTCGAGTACACTCAGCATACATTTGCAAGATAAATGTAAAAAATCGCCTTAATTATCCCACACTTATTTTGATCTAGAGGGATTCCCAAGTGGGATCGACTCAGCCATGGTAAATGAGCCATCGGTGTTCAAGCTATTGAGGTTCTACTGTTTTTAGCTGCTTTATTAGAACCCCCAATTCACAAGTATTAAGAAATGTAAGTTACGAGTACATGAAACCCAAATTACATGAACAAGTTTATGAGATACTATAAAAGAAATCTAAATTACAAACACAATTACAAAATGCTTCATAAGCCCAAATTATGAGTACAATTATGAGCTGCTTCATTGGAACCAAAATTCATGAGTACCCGGTATATAAGAAACCCAAATTACCAGTACACCATAGCCTCATTATAACACTGTTTATTATAACAGGGTTTTGGTTATAACACAGTTTAAAGGTGGATCCCAAAAATGTAGAGCCTTGGACCCCATTAATAGTGTTATAAAGAAGTTGTGGTGCATATGAACTGCACTACATGTATATGGATGGCAAATGACCCAAAGTTTCATCATGATGACAGGGAACATTTTTGATGAAAAGACAGTAGTTTGGATGGCTCATTTACTGTGCCTAATTTAACTCGTTCTATAGACCCTAGAGAATTTTTCCCATAGTATCATATCCTCAATAGAGCATTCTTTATGAGTACACACAACATTGAGGGAACTCTAATGAGTACACGCAACATTCATTTATTTTATAAAAGATCGAGAATATATCCCTATTATGCTCCTGGCCTGGTGCTATGATTACCTCTCAGTAATACCAACTATGCCTGTCTTGAACAAATTTCCATGGTCTCAAATGCATTACGCAAACACGCCTATACAAATACATTGTAAAAACTTTTTCGCAAAAAAACTTAACCATATTAAAAAATAGCCATCGGAAGAGATGGCAAATCCCCCGACCAAAAGCCAATATGGCCTTCAGAAGATTGTTCACCAATAGAAAGTGATTATACTGTCAGGGGAGATAACTAAAAAAAAGGGCACTCAGAAATGTGGTTCTTGCACATGACATGTCTGCTTAAGCTCATATATTTCAATACAAAGTACCATCAATATGTCTCAAAAGGTATTGGAGATATGGTGATCACAAGCTGGTCATACTGTTATATTGGAAGGGTAGATAACTCAAATACTACAGCACCAACAGTTGTGGTTCTTGCACATGACATCCCTTCTGTACCTTGTATACAATTGTGCCAAGTTCCTTCAATATATCTCAAAGGGTGTTGGAGCTATGGCCATCACAAGGTTATATTGCCAGGGGAGATAACTAAAAAAACAGAGCACCCAGAGTTGTAATTCTTGAGCATGACACACATGCTTAACCTCATGTACATCTGCATCAAGTACCACCAATATGTCTCAAAGGGTATTGGAGGTACGATGATCACAAGGTTGTCATACTGTTATATTGGAAAGGGAGATAAATCAAATATCATAGCACCCAGAGTTGTGGTTCGTAGGCACGAAGCGCCTTCTCAACGTTGTATACAATTGTGCCAAGTGCAATCAACATATCTCAAAGGGTATTGGAGTTATGGCCATCACAAGGTTATATTGTCAGGGGAGATAATTAAAAAACCAGGGCACCCAGAGTTGTGGTTCTTCCACGTGACACACCTGCTTAACCTCGTGTTCAACTGTACCGAGTATCATCAATATATCTCAAAGAGTGTTGGAGATGTGGCCATTACAAGGTAGTGATTCTATATTATTGGAAGGGGAGATAACTAAAAAACCATGGCACCCAGAGTTGTGGTTCTTGTGCATGACACACCGCCTCTGCCTTGTGAACAATTGTGCCAGGTATCATCAATATATCTTAAAGGGTATTGGAATTATGGCCATCACAGGGTTGTCACTCTATTTTATTGGAAGGGGAGATAACTCCAAAACCATGGCAACCAGAGTTGTGGTTCTTGTGCATGACATGCCGTCTCAGCCTTGTGAACAACTGTGCCAGGTACCATCAATATATCTCAAAGGGTATTGGAGTTATGGCCATCACAAAGTAGTCATTCTATTTTATTAAAAGGGGAGATAACTAAAAAAGTATGGCATCCAGAGTTCTGGTTCTTGCGCATGACACGCCATCTCAGCCTTGTGAACAATTGTGCCAAGAACCATCAATGAATCTCAAAGGGTATAGGAGTTATGGCCATCACAAGGTTATCACTCTATTTTATTGGAAGGGGAGATAACTCCAAAACCATGGCAACCAGAGTTGTGGTTCTTGTGCATGACACGCCATCTCAGCCTTGTGAACAACTGTGCCAGGTACCATCAATATATCTCAATGGGTATTGGAGTTATGGCCATCACAAAGTAGTCATTCTATTTTATTAAAAGGGGAGATAACTAATGAAGTATGGCATCCAGAGTTCTGGTTCTTGCGCATGACACGCCGTCTCGGCCTTGTGAACAATTGTGCCAAGAACCATCGATGAATCTCAAAGGGTATAGGAGTTATGGCCATCACAAGGTTGCGTCTACGGACGGACGGACGGACGGACGCCAGGCTGATCGCTATATCCCCCGAACCTATTCGGTCGGGGGATAAAAACCTTTTAAAAGCCAATAACAATATCACTACTTCTTACAAACATTCTAAAGCAATAACAATATCTTAAAACGCATACATAAACATTCAAAGGCCAATAACAATATCTTACAAGAGGGCCCAGAGGGCCCTGGTTCGCTCACCTGATCCAATGTATAACAAGTGGGCCCTGGGTAGGGTCAATTTTGGCCCCAGGGCTATAATTTGAACAATCTTGGTAGAGGTCCACAAGATGAAGCTTCATATCGAATATGAAAGACCTGGGCTTTCTGGTTTCAGAGAAGAAGATTTTAAAGGTTTACCCTGCATATAGAAGTCTATGTAAAACAAGATTTTCCCTATATAAGTCTATGTTAAACCAAAGGGCCCCGGAGCAGGGGCATTTTTGGCCCCAGGGCTATAACTTGAACAATCTTGGTAGAGGTCCACTAGCTGAAGCTTCATAACAAATATCAAAGACCTAAGCCTTGTGTTTCAGAGAAGATGATTTTTAAAGATTTTCCCTATACAAGTCTATGTAAAACCAAAGGGCCACATGGCGGAGGCATTTTTGGTCTCAGGGCTATAATTTGAACAATCTTTATAGAGGTCCACTAGCTGAAGCTTCATAACAAATATCGAAGACCTAAGCCTTGTGGTTTCAAAGAAGAAAATTTTTCAAGATTTTCCCTATATACGTCTATGTAAAACCAAAGGGCCCCAGAGCGGGTGCATTTTTGGCCCCAGGGCTATAATTTGAACAATCTTGGTAGAGGTCCACAAGATGAAGCTTCATACCAAATATCAAAGACCTGGGCCTTGCAGTTTCAGAGAAGAAGATTTTTCAAGATTTTCCCTATATAAGCCTATGTAAAACAAAAGGGCCCTGGTGCGGGGGCATTTTTGGCCCCAGTACTATAATTTGAATAATCTTGGTAGGGGTCCACTAGATGAAGCTTCATACCAAATATCAAAGACCTGGGCCTTGCGGTTTCAGAGAAGAAGATTTTTCAAGATTTTCCCTATATAAGCCCATGTAAAACCAAACGGCCCCCGTGTGGGGGGCATTTTTAGCTCCAGCACTATAATTTGAACAATCTTGGTAGGGGTCCACTAGATGAAGCTTCATACCAAATATCAAAGACCTGGGCCTTGCGGTTTCAGAGAAGAAGATTTTTAAAGATTTTCCCTATATAAGCCAATGTAAAACAAAAGGGCCCTGGTGCGGAGGCATTTTTGGCCCCAGCACTATAATTTGAACAATCTTGGTAGGGGTCCACTAGATGAAGCTTCATACCAAATATCAAAGACCTGGGCCTTGCGGTTTCAGAGAAGAAGATTTTTAAAGATTTTCCCTATATAAGCCCATGTAAAACCAAACGGCCCCCGTGTGGGGGGCATTTTTAGCTCCTGCACTATAATTTGAACAATCTTGGTAGGGCTCAACTAGATGAAGCTTCATACCAAATATCAAAGACCTGGGCCTTGCGGTTTCAGAGAAGAAGATTTTTAAAGATTTTCCCTATATAAGCCTATGTAAAACAAAAGGGCCCTGGTGCGGAGGCATTTTTGGCCCCAGCACTATAATTTGAACAATCTTGGTAGGGGTCCACTAGATGAAGCTTCATACCAAATATCAAAGACCTGGGCCTTGCGGTTTCAGAGAAGAAGATTTTTAAAGATTTTCCCTATATAAGCCCATGTAAAACCAAAGGGCCCCCGTGCGGGGGCTTTTTTAGATCCAGCACTATAATTTGAACAATCTTGGTAGGGGTCCACTAGATAAAGCTTCATACCAAATATCAAAGACCTGGGCCTTGCGGTTTCAGAGAAGAAGATTTTTAAAGATTTTCCCTATATAAGCCCATGTAAAACCAAAGGGCCCCCGTGCGGCGGCATTTTTGGCCCCAGCACTATAATTTGAACAATCTTGGTTGGGGTCCACTTGATGAAGCTTCATACCAAATATCAAAGACCTGGGCCTTGCGGTTTCAGAGAAGAAGATTTTTAAAGATTTTCCCTATATAAGCCCATGTAAAACCAAAGGGCCCTCGTGCGGGGGCATTTTTGGCCCCAGCACTATAATTTGAACAATCTTTATAGGGGTCCACTAGATGAAGCTTCATACCAAATATCAAAGACCTGGGCCTTGCGGTTTCAGAGAAGAAGATTTTTCAAGATTTTCCCTGTATAAGCCCATGTAAAACCAAAGGGCCCCCGTGTGGGGGGCATTTTTAGCTCCAGCACTATAATTTGAACAATCTTGGTAGGGGTCCACTAGATAAAGCTTCATACCAAATATCAAAGACCTGGGCCTTGCGGTTTCAGAGAAGAAGATTTTTAAAGATTTTCCCTATATAAGCCTATGTAAAACAAAAGGGCCCTGGTGCGGAGGCATTTTTGGCCCCAGCACTATAATTTGAACAATCTTGGTAGGGGTCCACTAGATGAAGCTTCATACCAAATATCAAAGACCTGGGCCTTGCGGTTTCAGAGAAGAAGATTTTTCAAGACTTTCCCTATATAAGCCCATGTAAAACCAAAGGGCCCCCTAGCGGGGGCTTTTTTAGATCCAGCACTATAATTTGAACAGTCTTGGTAGGGGTCCACTAGATAAAGCTTCATACCAAATATCAAAGACCTGGGCCTTGCGGTTTCAGAGAAGAAGATTTTTAAAGATTTTCCCTATATAAGCCCATGTAAAACCAAAGGGCCCCCGTGTGGGGGCATTTTTGGCCCCAGCACTATAATTTGAACAATCTTGGTAGGGGTCCACAAGATGAAGCTTCATACCAAATATCAAAGACCTGGGCCTTGCGGTTTCAGAGAAGAAGATTTTTAAAGATTTTCCCTATATAAGCCCATGAAAAACCAAGGGGCCCCCGTGCGGGGGCATTTTTGGCCCCAGCACTATAATTTGAACAATCTTGGTAGGGGTCCACTAGATGAAGCTTCATACCAAATATCAAAGACCTGGGCCTTGCGGTTTCAGAGAAGAAAATTTTTTAAGGTTGCGGTGAAAAAAATCTATTTTTGGCTACTGTGACCTATATGTGCAACGGACCGGAACCATTTGAACAACTTTGAAAGGGGACCACCTAAGGATCATTCCTGTGAAGTTTGGTCAAAATCCGCTCAGTGGTTTAGGAGGAGATGTCGTTTGAAGAAAAGTTTACGGACGCACGCACGGACGCACGCACGCACGGACGCACGCACGCACGGACGCACGACGGACGACGGACAAAAAGTGATCCCAAAAGCTCACCTTGTCACTACGTGACAGGTGAGCTAAAAACGCAAACATAAACATTCAAAAGCCAATAACAATATCTTAAAACGCATACATTAACATTCAAAAGCCAATAACAATATCATTAACGCATCATAAACATTCAATGCCAATAACAATATCACTAACTCGTATTTAAACATCCAAAAAGCCAATAACAATACCGGTAGCTCATATATAAACAATCAAAAGCCAATAACAATTAACACTAACTCATATGTTATTTAACTATTCTCATAGTACATGTATATACAAAATATATGGGAAAGCTGCTCTGGATGAATCTATTATCCACGTAAAAATATAATGTTCTGATTATTAAATGCCACAAAAACATAAACAATAATTGGTGCTGTTTATATACAACCTATAAAAACACCCTTAAATGGGCATATAAAATAAGCAACAACCAATTTTATGGAAAGTATAACTTCACATTTTACAACTAACAATGCAGTGATTATTTTTTAACCCTTGACTGTTGAAACAGACTATGCATTACCTTTTGTAGGTACAGATCAGATAGCTTCTTAAAGGAAATGGGAACACCTGGCTGATTTTTCCGACATTTTTTCAAAGGTTAACAACTTTCGGGACTTTCTGTTTGCTTTTCTATAAGCCCTATCCCACTAAACAAGAGGGCCCAGAGGGCCCTGAATCGCTCACCTGAGTATCAGTATCTCTATTGCATTCTTGGCCCAAGGGCTATAATTTGAATAAACTTGGTAGCGGTCCACTAGATACGGCTTCAGACCAAATATCAAAGACCTGGGCCTTCTGGTTTCAGAAAAGAAGATTTTGAAGGATTTCCCTATATAAGCCTATGTAAAACCAGCAGGCCCTGACGCGTGGGCATTTTTGGCACCAGGGCTATAATTTGACAAATCTCAGCAGAGGTTCACTAGTTGAGGCTTCATACCAGATATCAAAGACCTGGGCCTTCTGGTTTCGGACAAGAAGATTTTTAAAGGTTTTTTCCTATATATGCCTATGTAAATCTAGTGGGTCCCAGCGCAGGGACATTTTTGGCCCGAAGGCTATAATTTGAACAATCTTGGTAGAGGTCCATTAGATGAAGCTTCGTACCAAATACCAAAGACCTGGGCCTGGCGGTTTCAGAGAAGATTTTCCCTATATAAGCCTATGTAAAACCAAAGGGCCCCTGGGCGGGGGCATTTTTGGCCCCAGCACTATAATTTGAACAATCTTGGTAGGGGTCCACTAGATGAAGCTTCATACCAAATATCGAAGATCTGGGCCTTGCGGTTTCAGAGAAGTAGATTTTTAAAGATTTTCTCCATATAAGCCTATGTAAACCCAAAGGGCCCTGGAGCAGGCGCATTTGTCACCCCAGCACTATAATTTGAACAATCTTGGTTGAGGTCCACTAGATGAAGCTTCATACCAAATAATAAAGATCAGGGCCTTGCGGTTTCAGAGAAGAAGATTTTTAAAGTTTTCGGTGAAAAAAATCTATTTTTGGCTCCTGCGACCTAGATGTGCAATGGACCGGAACCATTTGAACAACTTTGAAAGGGGACCACCTAAGGATCATTCCTGTGAAGTTTGGTCAAAATCCGATCAGTGGTTTAGGAGGAGATGTCATTTGAAGAAAAAGTTTACGGACGCGTTGATGCACGCACGACGGACAAAAAGTGATCCCAAAAGCTCACCTCGTCACTACGTGACAGGTGAGCTAAAAAGGGGTCTACTCTTAAAAGAAAGAATTTGCTCCTCAGGAGCAAATTCTTTCCTTTAAGAGTTAACCCCTATTGACATGGGAGATTTTCATTGGGCGACAGGGCTTGAGATGTCATTTCATCGCAATGTCGGGTAAAAGTCCCACAAAATTGGAAGCAGCGTCTCCAAAATGACCTTAACAGTGTTGATGGGGACGTTAAACCTCAAATCAAACAAACAAAACATGGGAGACAAAAATCCTTTTGCAGGAGTTGCCTTCCCTGAAGGTGTTCCAATTCCCCTTAAGCCATCTGATCAGTATCTACACTGAATTCAGTTTGAGAATTTGAAGAAATAAATTACATCAAGTAATCTGATTGGCTAAAGATCAGACATTGGTGTGGCTAAATGAATTTATATAACAGAACAATAGATAAATTTAAGTAGGCTGGAGCCGAGCGATGGTCTCCCCATTCACCGGCAATGGAGAATGGAGGTACCACCGAGCGGCTACTGTGTAGTGCCAGCATGGATGCATTCCATGGGACCCCACCAGCTGATGACCCGTGACACGGGGAAACTGGAAAACAACAACAACATAAATGTTAGTAATAATTTTTCCTTACCACGATTACCACAAGTTGTTAGACAGTGGATTGTAAAATGTTAATTCAATATTCACATCTGCCTGAAAACAACATGCATTAATCCTGATAAGGGAATATAAGTTTCAATTCTAACGGGATACCTCATAACAAATACCAGCCCCAGCCCATCAGGGCTTGAAGAAATAGATGGGCTGCATGATGCTTCCACGTAGAGCTGAAACCAACCCGCACACCAGTACTGGTAAACAGCTTAGAGGATCTAAGCCTGCCTAGGCAATGCGGTGCGAGTCGGACCGTCCATGCTAAAAGAACCTTATTGGTATCATTGGGCAGCAGGGCTTGAGATGTCATTTCATCTCAATGTCGGGTAAAAGTCCCACAAAATTGGAAGCAACATCTCCAAAATGACCTTTACAATCAAACAAACAAACAAAATCATAAATTCTTTTCTGGATGAAGGCTAAAACTAATTCCGATGTGATCCATATGTGCTATCAGAAATTTTCACTTAATGCTGTACTCTAAAAGCTCTGTATGGAAAGGCTTAACACCATGTTAGAATTAGAAATATTTTGATTTTTAATTAGCAGAAGAATATGTGGAAGGCTATGACATGACTGTACCAGCCCCGATAGCTCAGTTGGTAGAGTGTCCGCTCCGGGGAACGGGAGGTCACGGGTTCTATCCCGTGCCGCGACATACCAAAGTCGTTAAAAATGGTACTAACCGCTCCTCACTTGGCATTCAGATTTACGGGGAAGAGCTAGGACTGGTCGACCTAGTGTCAGGATAACGTGACTGGGTGTTGTATCATGTAATGTGTCTGGGACATGATACTTCAGTGAGGCAGCACTATATAAGTGAGCATTGAGCTCCCTGTCGCAACCAGACACCGTCGTGATATGACTGAAAAATTGTTGAAAGCGATATTAAACCCGAATTCACACACACACACACACACACACACACACACACACACACACGACTGTATCGACTTAAATATTTGAGTTGATGCAAATGTTGATGGATTGAAAAAATGATGCCATGCTTAAGGGGAATGGGAACACCTGGCAGATTTTTCCGTCATTTTTCAAACTTTTGGGATTTCCGGTTCACTTTTCTATAAGCCATGTCCCAATGAAAAAAGGGTCTACTCTCAAAGGAAAGAATTTGCTCCTCAGGAGCAAATTCTTTCCTTTAAGAGTTGACCCTTATTAATATTGACATGGGAGACAAAATACTTTTGCAGGAGTTGCCTCCCTTGAAGGTGTTCCCATTCCTTAAAAGCAGGTAAAGCACGCTTAACTAAAATGTAATCTAAGTCAATTATCTATGGTTTATGCCTTGTTATTTTGGTGATAGCAGTTTTTTATTTTTTGATTTTTGAACAACATATTCAGTAGGCAAGTTAGAGAGTTACGCAAACTTATAGAAAGGTTCCATGCACAATCTGACTTTAGTAAAACTGTAGTCAGACGGAAATGTCCATAATGCCAGTTTGTGCAGACTGGTTTCCTCAAGTCCCAACTTAAGGTCTGTTTTGATAAATTTTCGTGTGTTTAGTACCAGACTGAAGGCTAAATATTTGGGCCATTAAAACATGCTCCATGTATAATATAATGCATATCAATTTTAAGGTTCAACAATCATGGCTTTTACACTTATTTTCCTTTATTTTCATTTGTTTTTGTTTGCTTTTAACAGACTAGATTCTATACATGCAAATGTATATTACATCATCAAAAGAAGTCTGTGGAGTGTTTGAGTTTAACGTCTCGCCAACAGCTAAGGTCATATGGAGACGGGACCGCGGTTTAAAGACTCATCCGAAAGTCTGGAGTAGCCCAGGATCGATCCTGCGATCCCTGGTTTACAAGGCGAGAAGCATACCACTACACCACAGAGGCTTCTGAGAAGTCTCTGGAATGACTACTCTTGTGAACATCGCTTTATTTAGAGAAAATGGGCTTTACAAAAAAATACATCATTTGCTAAAAGGCATAAATTTAGGGTATCTATTAGTACCATCACATCTGTTTGGGCAGTTCTTATAAATACCTAAAACCTGTGTTGAGCATACAATCTTTAACCCATTTAGTACTGGAAACCCCTAAAGGGTACTTGGCAAACAGTGCAGGCCCAGATCAGACGCCGCAGAACGCGGCGTCTGATCAGGGCCTACACTGTTTGCTAAAAGTTCAGTCATTTTCCAAATAAATTTTGATGAAAACACAACCTGACACCCCTAAATTTTGAAATGAACTCCTGCTATATATAAGGCGGAAGATTCCATTTGGTACATAAAGGGTTAAGGAATTTAATAGAAAAATAGCAATATTTATTTCTTCTGAAAATGCTGTTATACAGCAATGTGAGATACACTATTCTGCATAGTGTCTTATTACACCACAACCTCTTTTTAACACTATTGTTGGGGTCCAAAACAGAAACCGTGTTGTATCCAAACAAAAATGTATAGATTATATAGAAAAATGACCATTTATGGTCATTTTTCTATATTATCTAAACATTTTATAGAAAAATGTCCATTTATGGTTATTTTTCTATATAATCTATAAATTTTTGGGATCATATGGTCATTTTTCTATATAAACTATACATGGATTTTTCTATTTTTGGGATCAAATGGTCATTTTTCTATATAAACTATACATATTTGGGATCCATCTTGAAACCGTGTTATATCCAAAATCGTGTATAATGAACCGTGTTATAACGAGGTTGTGGTGTATAATCAGCTGCAACAATCACTTCTTATTTTCCCTCAATGTTAGTCGAAGGGGACTATAGTAACGGGTCCACCAGTATGTCCGTCCATAGACACAACCTTGTCTCCGCAACTCCTCCTAGTTTTCAAGGGATTTGATGAAAATTTCCAGTTATTGTTCCCATGACATGAAAATGATCTTGTTTTATCGAGGTCAAGCTCGACTGATTTTTACCAGAGTTATGGCCCTTTGTCAGTTTTAGCCATTTTATCAACAGAAGTCCTTGTCTCTGCCACCCCTCCTACAGTTTCAAGGGATTTCCAGACAACTGTCCAATTATTGTTCCCATCACCTGAAGATGATCATATTTCATCAAGGTCATGCTCGACTAATTCTTACCAGAGTAATGACCCTTTGCCAGTTTTAGCCATTTTATCAACAGAAGTGTTTGTCTCCACAACTCCTACAGTTTCAAGGGATTTCCAGACAACTGTCCAATTATTGTTCCCATCACCTGAAGATGATATTTCATCAAGGTCATGCTCAACTAATTTTTACCAGAGTTATGGCCCTTTGTCACTTTTAGCAATTTTATCAACAGTTCTTGTCTCCACAACTCCTCCTAGAGTTTTCAAGAAATTTTGATGAAAGTTTCCAGTTATTGTTCCCATGATCTGAAGACGATCATACTTTATCAAGGTCATGCTTGACTGATTTTACAAGAGTTATGGCCCTTTGACAGTTTTAGCCATTTTATCAACAGAAGTTCTCATCTCTGCAACTCCTCCTACAGTTTTCAAGGGATTTTGAGAAAAATCCCAAGACCTGAAGATGATCATATTTCACCGAGGTCATGCTCGACTAATTCTTACCAGAGTAATGGCCCTTTGTTAGTTTTAGCCATTTTATCAACAGAAGTTCTTGCCTCCGCAACTCCTACAATTTTCAAGGGATTTTGATGAAACTTTCCAGTTATTGTTCCCATGACCTGCAGATGATCATATTTTACCGAGGTCATGCTTGACTGATTTTAACCAGAGTTATGGCCATTTGTCACTTTTAGCCATTTTATCAACAGCAGTTCTTGTCTATCAAACTCCTCCTACAGTTGTCGTCATGCTCGACTGATTTTTGACTGAGTCGTGGCCCTTTGTCACTTTTAGCCATTTTATCAAACGACATTGTTGTCTCCGCAACTTTTCCTACAGTTTTCAAGGGATTTAGATGAAACTTTCCAATAATTGTTTCCATGACCTGGAGATGATCATATTTCATCGAGGTCATGCTCGACTGATTTTTAGCAGAGTTATGGCCCTTTGTCAGTTTTAGCCATTTTATCAATAAAAGTTCTGATCTCTGCAACTCCTCCTACAGTTTTCAAGGGATTTTGATGAAATTTTCCAGTTATTGTTGCCATGATCTGCAGATGAACATCTTTTGTCAAGGTCAAGTTGGACTGATTTTTACCAGAGTAATGGCCCTTTGTCATTTTTAGCCATTTTACCAACAGAAATTCTTGTTTCCGCAACTCCCAAAACATAGTTTACGGCATTTATATTATAGACATGTTAAACATACTGACATTTCAAACATCGGGGAACACTTGGCCTGCAGCATTTTATTTTGACTATTTTAAGGCATACAGTAAAACTGGTCGAAGTGGCCACCTCTACTATACTAAGCAAACAACCTGTCTTAAGCAAGCGTGCATTTGGTTTCCCAAAAAGGCGAATGCATTAAAAATTGCCTGTATTAAGCAAGAACCTGTCTTAAGCAAGCTCATTTTGGTTATCCCTTAGGTGCTTGCTTAACACAGGTTGGACTGTAAATTTATACTATATCATTTACATCCTGTAGATTCATACATGGGGTAAAGTTAGTTTATAGCTTTTTCTTACTTTCTTCAATAAACCCTAGTCCTGCTGAACCAGGATAAACCCTACCTTTACAAACAGTGTAGATCCAGATCAGATGGCATCTTTCAGTTTGCAATATTTTGAATGAGTATTTTGATTGTTTTATAGTCAGAAATGGGCACAGCAAAATAAATGTATTCAGCAGAACAAAGGTGTTTATTTAAGGGGAATGGGAACACCTTCAGGGGAGGCAACTCCCGTAAAAGTATTTTTGTCTCCCATATCAATAGGGGTCAACTCTAAAAGGAAAGAATTTGCTCCTGATGAGCAAATTCTTTCCTTTAAGAGTAGACCCCTTTTTCAGTGGGACAGGGCTTACAGAAAAGCGTACAGGAAGTCCCGAAAGTTATTTCTCTTTGAAAAATGGCGGAAAAATGTGCTAGGTGCCCCCATTCCCCTTCAGGTTACCCATTTGAGTCAAAGCTGCCTTTCCTATGTCTGAAAATGACTTTTTTTTTCTTTCAAAAAATGTGGTACGTTCCTTTTTCTGCTGCAAACACAGATTGTTGGTGCTCATTAGAACCACCTCAATGAAGTCATTGAGGCGGTTCTAATGAGTACCCACAACCTATGTCCTGGAGCAGAAAATAATAAGAACAATAAAGTATACCCCAGTAAACCCCAGTATTCTCCATATAAAGTGGGGTTTAGCGGGGTGTTTATTTCACGGACTTGTTCACGTGATGTGGACACTGATGGCTCAATAACCATGGCTGATTTGAACTCAATCTTGAGTTCATAGATACACTTTAACATAGCAACAGATAAGGTGCATATTTTGTGATAATTGAAGGATAGTTTTCCATATTTCTGCACAGAAACCTATGTTGTGGGTATTCATTAGATCTGCCTCCACGAGGCAGTTCTAATGAATACCCACAACATAGGTTTAAACCTATGTTGTGGGTATTCATTAGATCTGCCTCCACGAGGCAGTTCTAATGAATACCCACAACATAGGTTTTTATGGAGAACTGACAAAACCTATCCTTCAGTTTTGCTATGTATTTAATATTACATTCGGGGGATTTTCTTATTTTATCTAGGAAAAGTATGTTTAAGTATGCCTCAATGAGGCTGTCTAATGAGGACACAAAACCCTAAATCATTCCCATAACGCTTCCTTGCTCTAGCACTATGGTTCATCCGGGCTGGCTCGAACTAGCCCTATCTCAAATTTTTTTATGGTCCCAGGTGTTCGGGCCATCAAAGTTTGACTATAGATAATTCATGTAATGGCTAAAATTCAAGAAATGTCATAGTCGCGTAGCCTCAATTACATCTATAAACACATCCATATCTCTGCCTGTCTGGATTTGCTCATTTTCCCGCCTACTGGAGGCACTGATGTTGTTCAAGATGTCAGTCCGCTCCATCTCCTCTAGAAATGCCATTAAATTCTCCCTAGTACATGGTTTATTCAATGATTTACCTCTCTTCTGTTGCATCACCCAGTGAGACAAAACAATTTCTGCCGCAAGGTGTTTGTAAGTATAGCAAAAATGCTCAATCACAGATATGTCCTCAGACACCAAACCTGCAAATATAAAAATTTGATGAAAAAAAAAACAACAACAACAACAAACAAGAGGGCCATGATGGCCCTGGATCGCTCACCTGATCCATAGAGTAACAAGTGGGCCCTGGAGAGGGTCATAATTGACTCCAGTGTTATAATGTGCATAATGTTGAGGGAAGTCTAAAAAGGTGAAGCTTCATACCAAATATCAACAAAGGCTATAATTTGAACAATCTTGGCAAAGGTCCACTAGATGAAGCAACACACCAAATATCAAAGACCTGGGCCTTGCGGTTTCAGAGAAGAAGATTTTTTTTTAAGATATTCCCTACATAAGCCTACGTAAGCCGAGGCGGGGGCATTTTTGGCCTCAGGGCTATAATTTGAACAATCTTGGTAGACATCCACTAGATGAAGCTTCACACCAAATATCAAAGATCTGAGCCTTGTGGTTTCAGAGAAAAAGATTTTTAAAGATTTTCCCTGTATAAGCCTATGTAAAACCAAAGGCCCCCATGGCGGGGCATTTTTGGCCCTAGGGCTATAATTTGAACAATCTTGGTAGAGGTCCACTAGGTGAAGCTTCACACCAAATATCAAAGACCTGGGCCTTGTGGTTTTAGAGGAGAAGATTTTTAAAGATTTTCCCTATATAAGCCTATGTAAACCGAAAGGCCCCGGGGCGGGGGCAATTCTGGCCCAAGGGCCATAATTTGAACAATCTTGGTAGAGGTCCAATAGATGAAGCTTCATACCAAATAGCGAAGACCTGGGCCTTTCGGTTTCAGAGAAGAAGATTTTTAAAGATTTTCCCTGTATAAGCCTATGTAAAACCAAAGGCCCCACGGGAGGGGGCATTTTTGCCCCCTAGGGCTATAATTTGAACAATCTCGGTAGAGGTCCAATAGGTGAAGCTTCACACCCAATATCAAAGACCTGGGCCTTGTGGTTTCAGAGTAGAAGATTTTTAAAGATTTTCCCTATATAAGCCTATGTAAATCCAAAGGCCCCCGGGGCAGGGGCATTTCTGGCCCATTTTTGCCCCCTAGGGCTATAATTTGAACAATCTTGGTAGAGGTCCACTAGGTGAAGCTTCACACCAAATATCAAAGACCTGGGCCTTGTGGTTTCAGAGAAGAAGATTTTTAAAGATTTTCCCTATATAAGCCTATGTAAATCCAAAGGCCTCCCGGCAGGGGCATTTATGGCCCAAGGGCCATAATTTGAACAATCTTGGTAGAGGTCCACTAGATGAAGCTTCACACCAAATATAGAAGACCTGGGCCTTTCGGTTTCAAAGGAGAAGATTTTTAAAGATTTTCCCTTTATAAACCTATGTAAAACCAAAGGCACAAGGAGCGGGGGTATTTTTGGCCCTAGGGCTATAATTTTAACAATCTTGGTAGAGGTCCACTAGGTGAAGCTACACACCAAATATCAAAGACCTGGGCCTTCTGGTTTCAGAGAAGAAGATTTTTAAAGATTTTCCCTATATAAGCCTATGTAAATCCAAAGGCCCCCGGGGCAGGGGCATTTCTGGCCCAAGGGCCATAATTTGAACAATCTTGGTAGAGGTCCACTAGATGAAGCTTCACACCAAATATC
The DNA here is from genome assembly GCA_963580285.1 of Lucinisca nassula. NCBI lineage: Eukaryota > Metazoa > Mollusca > Bivalvia > Lucinida > Lucinidae > Lucinisca > Lucinisca nassula. The sequence goes on along the minus strand of OY757011.1, from coordinate 87,256,110 downwards.
AAAGACCTGGGCCTTGCGGTTTCAGAGAAGAAGATTTTTAAAGATTTTCCCTGTATAAGCCTATGTAAAACCAAAGGCCCCCGGGGCGGGGGTATTTTTGGCCCTAGGGCTATAATTTTAACAATCTTGGTAGAGGTCCACTAGGTGAAGCTTCACACCAAATATCAAAGACCTGGGCCTTGTGGTTTCAGAGAAGAAGATTTTTAAAGATTTTCCCTATATAAGCCTATGTAAACCCAAAGGCCCCCGGGGCGGGGGCATTTCTGGCCCAAGGGCCATAATTTGAACAATCTTGGTAGAGGTCCACTAGATGAAGCTTCATATCAAATATCAAAGACCTGGGCCTTGCGGTTTCAGAGAAGAAGATTTTTAAAGTTTTCATTTTAAAAATCTATTTTTAGCTCCTGTGACCTAGATGTGCAATGGACCGGAACCATTTGAACAACTTTGAAACGGGACCACCTAAGGATCATTCCTGTGAAGTTTGGTTAAAATCCAATCAGTGGTTTAGGAGGAGATGTCATTTGAAGAAAAAGTTTACGCACACACGCACGCACACACGCACGACGGACGACGGACAAAAAGTGATCCCAAAAGCTCACCTTGTCACTACGTGACAGGTGAGCTAAAAAACAAACAAACAAAGTACTGACAGTGCTAGTATATTGATCGTCTCAGATGGCTTCATCAGAAGCCACAGGGCTTTAGATAAGACTGCGTACCACGTAAATTACGAAAATATTTGGCAGGATACTCCTTTTTTTCAAATCTGGTGCGTATCAGGTATGAAATTCAAATTAGTGTTACGCATTAAATATTTTAGGCGAGCGTATTGTATTTTTTCCCGCCCGTTGTTTACAAGTCAAAGTAAACAACAGAGGATATCCGAATGGATTGAGTGAACAATTGAACTGCACCGAATATTCATAGCGTAAGCCGGTCGGTAAATGGCAGAAATGTTGTTGTTGTTGCTTCAACTCTTCAATAAACAGCGTACACCACTAGATTACAATCATTGCGACCCGTCAAACCGAAAGTAGCGTGTATTTTCCAGAAATGAAATGCGTGAATTGAAAAAGCATGAGACGAGGATCGCCTCCAAAACAGCCTGCAAAAAGGACTGACAATTCTTCAGCGACAATCCCCAAGTTCTTTGCAATTAATCAAGAGCCTATCTATGCAGAACTTGTTGTTAGAAAGGTCCTAACAGATTTTTTGACCTTGTTAACATTGCCTACAAGAAAACACGATGGGTCCAAAGTTCAAATTGTAACAATCGAAGGGTCACAATAATCAGACATTAAAGTCCTGCTATCATCCAGGAAAAGAACTTTAAAAAGTTCTACAAAATGCTTAGAAGAGATTTGCATGCGGAATTGTGTTCAAATAATTAATTTGAATACAATTATACCATAAAATACACTGATTTATTGGACTGATTTTTGACCAGGCTTAGTGTAGTTTATATTTTCTTGTCCTTTTGGTATTTGACTGATTTGTGGCCACGCCGCCAGGCTTACTTCTTGTTTTGTGATAGACACACATATTGAATATGTGTATCTATAAGAAAACAAACAGCAAACCTGACCAAAAATCAGTCCATAAAACACTGTGTTGAGGGTGCAAAATAAAGTTTTTTTTTTTGTTTATTTGTTAGTACTCTTTAAAATTTCTCGTTACTCCTTTTTTAAAAAAATGACGAGTACTGTACTCTTTAAAAAATAAAATTATCTAAAGCCCTGAGCCATCTGATCTGGATCCACACTGTTTGCAAAGATAGGGGCTGTCGTGAACAGCATGATAAGAGTTAAATTCCAGTATTAAGCAAACAATGTAGACCCTGAGAACGATTTGTCAATCTCTCGCTTCAAAAATTCCCGGTCAAGCTTTTACATTAACACAGCACTCTGACATCACAGGGAGGAGAACTGCGCTGCTATAAATAACCATTACCTGCATTTTTTTTACACGATCAGCGATAGTCACATGGACAATAGCAGGCAGAAAGCTTCTGTAGTTAGCAACTTTGGGTCAACTGATATACAATCAACCAAAAAACATGTTTAGAAAAATACCATAATCATTTTTTAAAAGTACAATTCCGCTATTAAGACGACCTAAATTTAAGACTAAATCTGCTTTTGAAAGATTACTGAGAAGGTTTCAGTTATTCTTTCATTGTGTTTTCTACACCCAGTGTCTCCTATTAAGAGACCACATTTGGGACTGTTCAAAAGTGGTCTTTAAGACCACTTTTGAACAGTCCCATAGGTGGCTCGTAAAGCAACTTTGCAGATCAGGAGTCATTCCCATATTTTTGCTATTACGGTCTGAGAAAATCAGGTATGACATTTTATCATTTGCCTGCAGACCCTTCTGTATCCGATGAAAGCTGCTCACACATTTTTTTCAGCAAAAAAATACCAGTAATTATATATATATATATATATATATATATATATATATATATATATATATATATATATATACCAGCATCTAGACTATTTAATTACATGAGCACTAACAACATTGTTAAGCTAACAATGTTTTAAATAATGGGGCCTCTTGTTAGTATTATGTGTTGAATATTTCATATGACAAATAGGTTTTCACATTAATGGCCATTTCATATGGACTTTATGAAACTTACCAAATATTCATATGGGGCGGCCCGCCCATAGGGGCTTGAAGAAATAGAATGGGCTGCATGATGCTTCCACACAGAGCTGAAACCGACTTCACTTGAGTACTGGTAAACAGCTTGGAGGTTCTAAGCCTACCTAGGAAAAGTGATGTGAGTCGGTCCGTGCATATAAACCCTATTGGTTTTCATTGGGCGGCAGGGCTTGAGATGTCATTTCATCTCAATGTCGGGTAAAAGTCCCACAAAATTGGAAGCAATGTCTCCAAAAGGACCTAAATAGTGTTGACAGGGACGTTAAACCGCAAATCAAACAAAACAAAACAAACAAATATTCATTTGAAAAATTTTGTATGAAATGGCCACTCATGTGAGATTCTGAATAGGAATAAATAAAATTCAGGGTCAAGATGCTAGTAACTATATTGTTAAAACTTATTTTATATGGCTAATAAAGGCCTAATATGCTAATATTTTTGCTGAAAAGAATGGGAGTAGCATTTGCATTTTCAAAAGGTATTCACATTTTTTTTTTTTAAGCAAAAATAACAAAATAATCATTTTTTTTATTTGCTAGAACAGTTACCATGCAATTTTGACCACTAATGAACTTGTTTGGCTAACTATACTTTGAACAATAGGCTCCAGTTTTTTTTTTCACACTTCTATCCTGCATTACAAATGACAGTTTTTTGTAGTAAGGGAGATAACGTTCTTGACTTTCTATTTGCTTCACTGTAAAAATAAGCCCTTCTGAAAGAAAGGGACTTATGTTTAAAGAAAGACCTTACAGGGAGGAATTCGCTCCTGTTGCTTTAAGATCCCTACTGACTGTTTTTGTGTTTGTTTGGAGCATTTTGATAACACATCCGTGTGACATAGTGCATTTTTTATATCTCCAGAATACTAGTACAATAGTTATTTTTCTGATGAAAATTTGTGATATTTTTTCTAATTAATAATCCAAGCACAGGTTGTGGGTGCTCATAAGCACTGCCCCATTGAGGCAGTTCTAACAAGTACCAACAACCTATGTCTTGGAGCAGAAATAAGAAAAATAATGTTTACCCATGTGAACCCCATTTTTCTCTATATAAAGTGGGGTTTAGAGGGGTGTCCATTATACGGACTTGTTAACATATGATTTAACATTTAAGCCTGTAAAGGGCCTATCAGTGTTCCAACTGAAAGACATCTTTCCTATAAACAGAGATTCTCCAGGAAGGGGTTCTAGTCTTAAAGGAAAGTTTTTGCTTGTCAGGAGCAAAATAAATTCTTTTCTTTTAAGGGGAATGGAAACACCTTCAGGGGAGGCAATTCCTGCAAAAGTATTTTTGTCTCCCATGTCAACAGGGGTCAACTCTTTGTACCTATATGTTCCGCCAAGTTTTTCCAGTTATTCTGAGCTGGTACTAGACTAAGTAACACGTGTAGTTCTATCAGCTGCTCTTGTGTGAGGTCAAATGCATCCCTGACACCTAGAGCCCTGTCTTGCAACTTTGCTTGTATTGTTATTGACAACTGAAATAAAGTGCAGAAAGAATGAGTTTATTGTGCATTTAATGTAATAAAATAATAAGCAATGACATAACATCATTACCTATGATCATGTATTAAAAGATGAGATAAACATATTAATTCTATAGTCGGCCCCTGCCCATCAGGGGTTGAAGAAATAGATGGGTTGCATGATGCTTCCATGCGAAGCTGAATCCAACCGCACACGAGTACTGGTAAACCACTTAGAGGACCTAAGCCTGACCAGTCAAAGCGGTGCGAGTCGGACCTTCCATGCTTATAAACCCTATTAGTTTCATTTGGCGACAGGGCTTGAAATGTCATTTCATCTCAATGTCGGGTAAAAGTCCCACAAAATTGGAAGCAACCTCTCCAAAATGACCTATGCAGTGTTGACGGGGATGTTGAACCTCAAATCAAACAAAACAATTAATTCTATAGTACTTTGATTTGCTGCATTGTATCATGTCAAGTGGATGTTTCCAGATCGAAGTATCACAAGTGATGAAGAGAGTTGAGTGTGATGAGTAAGATCTGAGACATGATACTGTGCATTAGACCAAGTTACTATAGTGATATGTTTATTATATACCATTTTTCTCCCAATAAAATCATTTTCGATTGTAAACAAGATGGGAAAATATGATATTAATAACGTTTTGAAAATGAATGGTAAATAGGCGATACCATTTTTCATGGTAAAAGGCAAAACAGATGATGAATACTGTTATGCTAGTTTGTTTGACATGCTGGATGTATGATCAACGCTAAGATAAGTGTCCATCATAGTGTGTCTTGATATCTTAAGAATTTGGATACCTGGTAAATATTGTTATTATACCAAAATCAAAAGCCTTATATTATCTTTTTGTTTGATCGTTGGAAGACAACAAAATGATAAGGAATAATAACATGATCATATTAAAGTACATTAAATGAAAGTAAAATATACATGTATTCGTGGCAAACACTGAGGATATATATTAGCCTTGTCACGAGAAACCTGTCTTTGGGTATATGTGACCATATAAGTCTATACACCTACCTGCTCAGTGTCAGAAGCATTTCAGATGCATAAATTGTGGGTTGCTGTAGACTTTATTTATGTTGCTATAACTTGTTCTGATAAGAGCCCAAAACATGAAATTCTAACATTTTCTAAGAAGAAATAAAGAAGCTAATTATCCTCCTTATCTAGAGCTGTGGTTGCCAAGCTGTAACAGGACTTGTTAAGAACATGATCACCATATATTTTCTTGCATACCAGATAAGGAAATTCATAGTTTTAGCTTGGGACAGAAATTCTGTTCTAACTCTGGTGTTTTTAGCCAGAGACAGGGTAAAATTGAATAGTCTCGCGTTTCATACAAGTCATGCACTGGTTGAATAGGATGCCATATCTGCCATTGTTAAGGTTGGCATCACAGCTCATTAGTGTAGTGAAATCACAATATGGCGGACGTCGGGAAGTGAAGTGACTGCAGTATTAAAAATCCACGCTAAGATATGGAAGGTATGCAAGAAAAAGAATCCTACATGAGTGTGAGGGGTGGATAGAAAAATCCATCCCTAGGGATCACTGTCCGGCATCACTCGGCAAGCCTTGTGATGCCAGAGGGTGACCCTCAGGATGGCTTTTTCCATCCACCCCTCACATCCTTGTAAGATTCTAATATGATTCAACGACTTACATCACTACTCCAGTAAGGATCATCTTCAGCAGGTTCATCTGGTTTTACCCTGCTATAAGGTGACAATCCTGTGCCTGAGGAACTGGGGGTCACTGGGATATTCATCTTTGTTATCCTGAAATTATCAAGTAACAAATCTTTATATGTTCACTAATTACTAACAGACCCGCCAATGTTCGACAAAATCATTTCCAATTTTGGGGTTCTCAGATTTGTGTAAAATTATTTTTGAAAGTTTAACAGAAACAAGAATGACACCAAAGGCTATGTCATGCCTGTGTGGGGTGCATTCTCAGTGTATAGCAATAGCTCCCCCTTACCTTCTTAAGGCGAGCTAAAAAAACAAACACCCCACCACCCCATCATCCAGCTATGCTACATGACCTACTGAAACCAGAGCAGTATAGCGCCCCAGCACTGAAAAGCTATACAGCACCTTGTAATTCACCCAGCCTCTCACATATCTACGCTGTTGGCAAAAGTTAGTGCATATGCCGGTTTAAGGGGAATGGGAACGCCTGACAGATTTTTCCGCCATTTTTGAAAGGGAGACAACTTTTCGGACTTCCTGTTCGCTTTTCTATAAGCCCTATCTCACTGACAAAGTGGTCTACTCTTAAAGGAAAGAATTTGCTCATCAGGAGCAAATTCTTACCTTTAAGAGTTGACCCCTATTGACATGGGAAGCAATACACTTTTGCAGTTGTCTCCCCTGAAGGTGTATCCATTCCCCTTAAAGAGTTCCATTGCCTGAAGGTGTATCCATTCCCCTTTAAACTCCCCAGCAAACCCAAGACTTCACTTTAGTGTAACTTACTGTAGTGTACAGTGAAACTTCAATGACTCTATCAACACTGATTACTGTTACCATGGCTGCCTTGAACTCCCTAGAAAATTCTTTGAATAACACTAAGGCCCAGTTGTTCAAAGCATTCTTAGCTGAATGAGCTTTTGTTTGCTTTATTTGAGGTTTAACGTCCCCATCAACACTGTATAGGTCATTTTGGAGACGTTGCTTCCAATTTTGTGGGACTTTTACCCGACATTGAGATGACATCTCAAGCCCTGTCACCCAACAAAACCAATAGGGTTTGTAAGCATGTACAGTCTGACTCGCATCACTTTTGCCTGGGCAGGCTTAGATCCTCTAAGCCATTTATTTACCAGTACTTGTGTGCAGTCGGTTTCAGCTCTGCGTAGAAGCATCATGCAGCCCATCTATTTCTTCAAGCCCCGATGGGCGGGGGCCGTAGCTGAAAAGAGCTTGTTAGGGGTGAAACTGTTAACTGTTCTAGCAAGTCCAATTCCGAATCTAGTAGTACTGTTTGCTCAAAAAATGAGAGCAGCTTTTGCACTCATTTTATAAGCAAAAATATTAGCATATTTGCAAAATTAAATGATCAAAATTTTGATGGTATGTTAACTAAAGTTGTCGTTAGTTTTGAACAACTGGCCCCAGGAATCAAATATTAAGGGACGATTTAGGTGGATTTTTCTTATTACATCATGAGAAGGTATGTTGTGTGTACTTGTTAGTGAGTACATACAACATATCTCTTGAGTGCTTCTAATGAGTGCACACAACATACCCGTATTTTATAGAAATCAAAATAAAATCCATTATTTATCCCCATTATGCTGCCTTAACTAGCATTTCTATTAACCTCCATGGCTAGGACTAACGCACAAATAAACTTTCACTGTCTCAAATGAAGTGTGTGTGTACAACAGGCAAATATGCTAAATTTATGAACTTACATACCTTAAGAACTTTAAGTCCTTATCCCTTGACTTATAGCAGCGATCGAACCACTGTTCATGTTTGTCTAAAAGGTTAAAATCAACATCCTCTAAATGTGAGCTTAACCTGCTTCGACGTTCGATCTTTTTGCTCATCCGTGCGTCCATCATCCTGACAAATCCGTAGTTGTAATAGAATCGGTAGTAAGGCTCATCATCGTAACCATTTCTCATCTGTACCGACTGCAATTCCATATTGACATAGGAATGATTCTGTAAATGGATATCATCCAACATGTCGCAACTGTGAGCCCTCATGAAGAAAGGTTTAGGTTTTCGTGGGAGAGGATGAATGTATTTGGTATTTTCAGTTTGTGGATTCATTTTGTAAGTTTTTGGAAGTGGCATGGGTGGTTTATAGCTGAACTGTTGCACTGGGTGAGCAGTATTTCCACATGGAGCAGGGAGAGGTTGTAAACTAAGGTCAATGTCAAGCTCATTTTCAAAATCAAATTCCACAAAATCAAGATGATCCTCAACTTGATGAACTTGATCTACATCTCCTGCAGAAAGCCGAGACCTTTTCCAAGTATCAAATGCAGTAGTTGTTACCGGGCTTGAGTCACAGAGTTCCTTAGCAGGGGTTAGAGACGAATGACCTCTAGGAGGTGAAGGACACTGTTTAACTTGAGTTTCATCTTGATTTCCTCCCACAGTTGTATGACTTTTACCTAGTGTCTCTGGCCTTTGTGTCATTGAAGTATTTCTTAACGCAACATTCATTATTTTTGGTGCACAACCTCGACTCAGTAAAATGGTATTATTATTCATTTCAAATCCTGATACCACAGTTTGATTAGTATCACCATCAATTATCTGGTTTACTTCCTTTACAAAAGTTCCTGATCCACTTCCTGGAATAATGCCATTACTACTTGTGGAAGATGTACCTTGAAAATGAGGGGGTGGGGAAGGGTGGGAATGAACAACAACATTGTCTGAGCAAGTAATAGGATCATTTGGTATATGTCCATTGCTATTGCTAGAGGAACAATCTTCAACAAACACAGGATTTGTGTGGTGTGGAAAAACTGAAAAATTATCAGAGGTAGTTCCTGGGACAATTCCGGAAGCACTTGTTTCTTGATGACGTATGTTAAAGTGAGGTAACGGCATGTTTGAATGGCTTTCACTGTGTTTCTGAAGGGACTGTAGACTGGCCTCAATAAACTGTGCATGTGGTGTTTGAAAAGCGTATGACGTTGACAAGGAAAAATCTGAAATATAAAGCATTTTATCATATGGACCACGATGAGCGATACTGTCACATGTGTACAGCGAAGCATTATATAAGCCGGTGCATCTGCAGTCTGATCAGGGTCTTTAGCCTGTGCATCAACACAGTCAAATCAGGGTATTTGCTGTGCACTATACAGACACTAACTGACCATTACGTAGCCCCAGATAAGAGGGGATCTCCAAATATTATTTTTCTTATTTCTGCACGAAAACGTATGCTGTCGGTACTCATTAGAAGCACCTCGCCGAGGGGCTTTTAATGAATACCCCAACATATGTTTCTGTGCAGATATAAGGAAAATATCTGTACCGGGAACTTTTCAGGTGAAACTAGCACCTTATCTGAAGCCATGCCTAAGCTTATCAGGTAACAGCATGTTAGAATGGCCTAATTTCATTGTGTTTCTGTAGGAACTACAGAATGGCCTCAATAAACTTGGCATGTGGTGTTTGAAAAGCACATGATATTGACAAGGAAAAATCTGAAACAAAAAGCTGATTTTACTGTGTGGATGCACAGGCTAAAGACAATGTCTACAATGTTTGCCACCCATCCAGCTTTTTTAGACACAGCATCAGGAAGTAAATTGTTCTTGTTCAAACTGTGCAAAAATCAGTGAAAAAGCGGCAGTTCCAAGTCACATGTTTCAGCTTCAGGCCTTTTGCCATTGCCACTTGTGTTGTGTGGATTGGAGTATTGTCCTGCAGAAACAGAATGCTAGATCAAAGCTTTCCACATTCTGATCATCAGGAAAAGGGTAAGACCATTAACAGTGCCTTTTATGCATCAGTAATGCATAAAAGGCACTGTTAATGGTCTTACTGTTTTGCAAGAAGGCAATCATAGGCACATCCTCACAGTCTCAGCAAACAGAGATCATCATCTTGCCAACAGATGCATTTTACTTAACTTTTTAGGAAGTGTAGTTCCCGGATGTTTCCACTCAGTGCTTATATACTTGGATTCAAGATCAAAATGGTGAAACCATGTTTCATCCTGGGTCATAAAACCTCATGATGAATTTGGCTGATGAATCAGCCTGAAAATAGAATTTCGCTGGGTCAGTCAGAAAACGATCTAAAATTTTTTTTTCTCTAATATATATGTACAGTCTACGGAGGAGGTGACATACACACACCCTCCCTGCAACCGAACACACATCCTCAACCCCATCTCCCCTCACACACACAATGCCCCTAACCCTCCATGCCCCCCACGCACACCTCTTACCCAAACACACACCCACTCATCTTTACATATATATATAATGCACTCCCTAAATTCTAGCATTTAATTGGTCTGAATGTTTTCAGTTTTTTTGCACTTACTGCTGTGAAGATCTCCTTCATCTGACTGTATCCTCCTGGTAACTGACAAATGTAATATATGCCCATCCTCATGACAGATACCAAAATCATTCTCTAGGAGGTCATGGTAGGCTATGATGTTGTAGTCGTGTAACAGGACTAGAGCCTGCCCTGTCAAACCTATCAACATTCTTGACCCGGACTGCATTGCTCCACATTGCAACACAAACACCTGCCAGTGCTTCAGTTGGTCTGAAAGAAAATTGTGTATGCCTGGGGCCTATTGTTCAAAGCATTGTTAGCTTAACGAGCTTGTTAGTGGTCAAAAAGTTAACTTGTTTTAGAAAGTACAATACTGAATACGCTCCCGCCCATCGGGGCCTGGAGAAATAGATTGGGCTGCACGGTGCTTCCGCGCCGAGCTGAAACCGACCGAACTTGAGTACTGGTAAACAGCTTAGGTCTAAGCCTGCCAAGGAAAAGTGATGCGAGTCGGACCACTCCTTAAACCCTAGCGGTTTCTATAGGCGGTAGGACTTGAGATGTCATTTCATTTCAGGGTCGGGTAAAATCCCACAAAATCGGAAGCAACGTCTCCAAAATGACCTTAATAGAGTTGACGGGGATGTAAAACCTCAACTCAAACAAAACAATACTGAATACAGTTGTACACCACAACCTCTTTTTAACACTATTAATGGAGGCAAAAGCAGAAACCGTGTTAATTAAACAACCCTGTTATATCCAAACAAAAATGTATAGATTATATAGAAAAATAACCATTTATGGTCATTTTTCTATATAACCTATACATTTTTGGCATCTGTCTTGAAACCCTGTTTTATCCAAAACCGTGTTATAATGAACAGTATTATAATGAGGTTGTGGTGTATTTTGTCAAAATTAATGATGAATGTTAAATTGTTTTAACCCTTCTCTTGCTGAATATTCATTTTAACCACACCCATTTCTGACTTTGAACCAATCAGATTACTTGATGTAACTTATTCTTACAAAGCCATAAACTTAATGTCAAACAGTGTAGATCCTGATCAGATGGCTTCTTCAGAAGCCATTTGATTTGGATCTACACTGTTTCCAAAGATAGGGGTTGTCGTAAACAGCATGTGTGTGTGTGAATTCGGGTTTAACGTCGCTTTCAACAATTTTTCAGTCATATCACGATGGTGTCTGGTTGCGACAGGGAGCTCAATGCTCACTTTTATAGTGCTGCCTCACTGAAGTATCATGTCCCACACACATTACATGATACCACACCCAGTCACATTATCCTGACACTCGGTCGACCAGTCCTAGCTCTACCCCGTAAATCTGAGTGCCAAGTGAGGAGCAGCTAGTACCAATTTTAACGACTTTGGTATGTCGCGGCCCGGGATCAAACCCGTGACCTCCCGTTCCCCGGAGCGGACACTCTATCAACTGAGCTATCGGGGCCAGTCGTGAACAGCATAATAGGAGTTATTGATACATTGCGTTATTACATTGTTTGTTCTGAAGAATTGGCCCTTGCGTATGGTGCCAGGTTTTTCAAAGCTAATGAAGTCAGTAATGCAAGGTTAAAACTTTGTTTGCTTACCATGGCAAATGTACTAATATTATTGCTTTAAAAATGTGTGTAGCTGCTGCAAATGCAAAAGCTACTCACATTTTTCAGCAAAACAATCTCTATATCAGATATCAACCCATTGCACGCTTTGAAACCCTTAAAGGAGTACCTTGGCAAACAGTGCAGGCCAGATCAGACCATCACGGGAACAAGTCCATGAAATGAACACCCCCTTAAACCCCACTTTATATAGAGAAAACTGGGGTTTACGGGGGTATAAATTATTTTTTTTTGTTTCTGCTCCATGACATAGGTTGTGGGTACTTGTTAGAACCTGCTCAATGAGGGGGTTCTAACGAGCCCCCACAACCTATGTTTGCAGTCTATATAAGAAAAACATCACTGATTTTCACCAGAAAAGTAGCCATTTTGGAGATAAGAAAAATGCACTATGCCGCATGGGTGTGTTGTCGTAATGCGCGCAGAATGCGGCGTCTGATCAGGGTCTGCACTATTTGCTAACAGAATTTTCTGTCAAAAAATGGAATAAGAATGAAAAAAATAGGCCTACCACCCCTTATATGACAAAAGGACTTGTCAAACATATAGCAATGGAAGAGTCCATTAGTATACAATGGGTTAATAGTAACCTGTAGAACAGTTAATATTTTGACTACTAATAAGCTTGTTTAACTTACGGCACTATGACAAACCGGGCCCCTGGTTCTGTTGTTCAAAGCTAATAGCCCTGGGCTCAGTCTAATCAAGTCATTAGTCAGCATTACAACAAAAACTTTCATAATATGGAATACGACAAATATCCTGAATTTCGCAAATGCAAAGCTCTAGATAAGAGGGAGTAAAGGGTATTTCAGCATTAAAATTTTGAAAATCAGCATTGAATCTTAATTTGAGGGGTAAAATACTCAATAAAATTCTGGATTTCAGCATTGAAATAAAATTTAGGGGGTAAAAATGTCACTGAACTTTACATTTTTAACAGAAAGCTATTTCTTTTGTAAGCAGTAGCAGTATACTAGATCCGAATGGGTTTAACCCTGCGCATAAAGAGAAAATAAAGCTTGGCATTTCATGTGAATTGTCTGCTTAGCAGACAATTGACATGAAATGCCAACCTTTATTTTGTCTAAAAATCAACTTTACCAAAAATAGAATTTTGTATGCTAATCTTATGTTTGGTTCTTTGAAAGTTAAGCATTGCAAGTGGGCATTTAAGTAAAGTTTAGAAGCAGTGGGTAAAATACTCATTGTACCAAATTCTTATCTAGAGCACTGCAAATGTCTTTTTGGGTAACAGGATTTCTGGTTTTCTTTGAAGGAGATCCACAGCCAAGTCAACACTAGGTCATGTCAACCTAGTCAGTTTACTTAACCAAATATTTTTCCAGGGCAAGCTTTTAAATGTGTGTGGGTGTGGGTGGGTGGGGCGGAATCAGTAACTAAAGTACACATTTTTTTTGCCAGAAACTGATAATTGCCCTATGCAGAAGGGAGAGACTGACACTAAAAAGATTTCATGACTGATCTCCAGGAGATAAAAAGGGAAAGTTTGTCGTACACTCCTGGATCTGCCAGGTTTATAACTATTGTTAGGGGTACACATCTTTGTTACCTCAACAACCTTATAGAAGCATATGTTGCTGATACTCCTTTGCATTGCCTCCACATGTAGAACAAGAGGCCCATGGGCCACTATGCTCACCAGAGCTCAGGTGGGCACTGCCAAATTGCAGCCATGTATTTTAACATGATATCATTTTAATCTGCCAAATGAACCCCCATATCCAAATAAGCATCAATGTGGACTCAGTATATGAAACATTAGGCCTTTTATGAAGTAGAGGGGGTGGGGCATGGACCCAATGGAGCCCTGGTTGGTATCACTAAATGTGTCTTATCACAAAGAACAAGAATATATATGGTTTAGCAGTGGGGATCTGCATGGCTGGAGATATAAGTGGAGGGGTTGGAGCATGCCCTGTCGTTCCCAGGAAAGCCCAAGATTGTTGTCCCTAAATGTGTCTCATCATAAGGACCAAGTATATATATGGTTTAGGGGTGGGAATCTGAACGGTTTCCAAGATATCCTTTCATGAAGTGGAAAGGAGAGGACTGGCCCCTGCGGACACCCCTACAGTAGGTGTGCTAATAATAAGGAACAAGAACATGTATGAATATGGGGTGGGGATTTGAATGGTTTCTGAAATATATGGCCTTTTATGAAGTGGAAGGGCGGGGCACATTGCCTCAGCACAAAGAGACCCCCAAGTTGGTGTGACTGAATGAGTCTTATCATAAGGAACAAGAATATATATGGTTTAGGGGTGGGGATCTGAACTATTTCTGAGATATGTGGCTTTTAATGAGGTCAAGCGGTGGAGCAAGGCCCAGGCATGCCCCGGGGACTCACAAGCTGGTGTCAATGAATGTGCCTTATCATAAGGAAGATGAATATATATGGTTTAGGGGTGGGGCTCTGAACAGTTTCTGAGATATAAGGCCTTTTGTGAAGTGCAGGGGTGGGGCAAGGCCCAGGGAGACCCCCAGGTTGGTGTCAATGAAAGTGTCTTATCATATGGTACAAGAATATATATGGTTTAGGGGTGGGGATCTGTAAGGTTTCCGAGATATTGTGATAATATGAAATGGAGGGGGTGGGACATGGCCCCAGCACATCCCTGGGGACCCCCAGGTTGGTGTCACTGAATGTGTCTCATCATAATGAACAAGAACATATATGGTTCAGGGGTGGGGATCTGAAAAGTTTCTGAGATATATGGCCTTTTGTGAAGTGAAGGGGGGGGGGGCATGGCTCCGGCGCACCCTGGAAGACCCCCAATTTGGGGTCAATGAATGCGTCTTATCATAAGGAGCAAGAATATATATGGTTTAGGGGTGGGAATCTGTAAGGTTTCCGAGATATTGGGCCTTTTATGAAATGGAGGGGCGGGACATGGCCCCGGCGCATCCCGGGGGACCCCCAGTTTGATGTCACTGAATGCGTCTTATCATAAGGAACAAGAGTATATAGGGTTCAGGGGTGGGGATCTGAATGGTTTCCGAGATATTGGGCCTTTTATGAAGTGGAGGGGGTGGGGCATGGCCTCGGCACATCCCTGAGGACCTCCAGGTTGGTGTCACTAAATGCGTCTTATCAATAGGAACAAGAATATATACGGTTTAGGGGTGGGGATCTGTAAGGTTTCTGAGATATAAGTCATTTTATGAAGTACTGGGGGCGGGGCATGGCCCCGGCACAACCTACTGGACCCCCAGGTTGACATAAAAGCATATGGCTGAGAGAAGTTTACTAAAGGAATATTTCTATGAAAGTTTTGTCAAAATATCTGCAGTGGCTTGGCAGTAAATGCCATTTTTCAATTTTCCCCATTATAAGTCTATGGAAACTCTAAGTTGCCATAGCAACCAAACCAATGAGCCGAATTTCATAAAAAACACAAACTTTCAATCCCCCAACCCAAGGATGCTACAGATGAAATTTGGGCTGAATCGGCCCAGTGGCTTCAGAGGAGATGTCGTTTGAAAATGTTGACGAAGACGCAGACGACAACGGACAACTGCCTATCCTATAAGCTCCCCCGGAGCCTTCGGCTCTGGTGAGCTAAAAATTCACAGGAGTACCCACAGCATAAGCCAATATTGAAAAGATAATATTACACAGACTGCAATCTGAAGCCTATGAAATTGGCTGTGCACTTATAGGGGAATAAGCAGTAATTATGTCGAATATTGTTATACTGCAAAGAAATTTCAAGGCTTTTGATTTGACAACACAAGGGCAATTATTTTCCATATATCCTGTGAGCAAGTATATATTATCAGCTCGCACTTGCTTTCGGTGACTTGCAATGTCCGCCATTTTGGATTTACTGCAATTGGTAAGAAATAAGCAAAATAATTTCATGCACCACAATAATTTCCAGCCAATAAATTTATAAACAAGAGGGCCATGATGGCCCTGGATCGCTCACCTGATCCATAGAGTAACAAGTGGGCCCCAGGGAGGGCCATTATTGACACCAGGGCTATAATGTGCATAATGTCGAGGGAGGTCTGAAAAGTTGAAGCTTCATAATTTGAACAACCTTGGCAAAGGTCCACTAGATAGAGCTACACACCAAATATCAAAGACCTGGGCCTTGCGGTTTCAGAGAAGAAGATTTTTTTTTAAGATATTCCGTACATAAGCCTATGTAAAACCAAATGGCCCCAGAGCGGGGGCATTTTTGGCCTCAGGGCTATAATTTAAACAATCTTGATGGAGGTCCACTAGATGAAGCTTCACACCAAATATCAAAGACCTGGGCCTTGCAGTTTCAGAGAAGAAGATTTTCAAAGATTATCTCTGTATAAGTCTATGTAAAACCAAAAGGGCCCGGGACGGGGGCATTTGTGGCCCAGGGGCTATAATGTGAACAATCTTGGTAGAGGTCCACTAGATGAAGCTCCATACCGAATATCAAAGACATGGGCCTTGCAGTTTCGGAGAAGAAGATTTTTAAAGATTTCCCTATATAAGTCTACGTAAAACCAAATGGTCTTGGGGCGGGGGCATTTTTGGCCCCAGGGCTATAATTTGAACAATTTTGATAGAGGTCCACTAGCTGAAATTTCACACCAAATATAAAAGACCTAGGCCTTGTTGTTTTCAAAGAGGAAGATTTTTAAAGATTATCCCTATATAAGTCTATGTAAAACCAAAGGGCCCCGAGACAGAGGCATTTTTGGTCCCAGCACTCTAATTTGAACAATCTTGGTAGGGGTCCACTAGATGAAGCTCCATACCAAATATCAAAGACCTGGGCCTTGCGGCTTCAGAGAAGATTTTTAAAGATTTTCCCGATATAAGCCCATGTAAAATCAAAGGGCCCCAGAGCGGGGGCATTTTTGACCCAGGGCTATAATTTGAACAATCTTGGTAGAGGTTTACAAGATGAAGCTTCATACCAAATACTAGAGAAAGCGACCTCAAGGCCACTGTGGGGGGTTGGACATGCATCAATGAAATCTTCAGTGTAGGTATCAACTAAATCTATCATAGGGTTTAGAAGATACAATCTCTCAGAAACT
Organism: Lucinisca nassula; assembly: GCA_963580285.1. Classification (NCBI taxonomy): domain Eukaryota; kingdom Metazoa; phylum Mollusca; class Bivalvia; order Lucinida; family Lucinidae; genus Lucinisca; species Lucinisca nassula. Next base: position 87,239,234 of record OY757011.1, on the reverse strand, counting down.
TTGACGCAAAACTTTAACCAAATGTAAAATTTTTAAGTCTGTGACATCAAGGTCACTGTCGGGGCTGGGACATGCATCAATGAAATCTTAAGACCAGTATGTAACTTCAGTGTAAGTATCAACTAAATCTATCAAATGGTTCGAAAGTAACAATCTTCTAGAAACTTTGACGCAAAACTTTAACCAAAATGTTAACGGACGGATGGACAGACGGACCAACAGATGGAAGGATGGACGGACGGACGGATGAAAACAATATACCCCCATCATACTTTGTATGCTGGGGGGGAAATCAAAGACCTGGGCCTTGCGGTTTCAGAGAAGATTTTTAAAGATTTTCCCTAAATAAGCCCATGTAAAACCAAAGGGCCCCGGTGGTGGCCACACCACTATAATTTGAACAATCTTGGTAGGGGTCCACTAGATGAAGCTTCAAACCAAATATCAAAGACCTGGGCCTTGTGGTTTCAGAGAAGAAGATTTTTCATGTAGAAGCCCATGTAAAAGCAAAGGGCCCCGGGGCGGGGGCATTTTTGGCCCCAGCACTATAATTTGAACAATCTTGGTAGGGGTCCACTAGATGAAGCTTCAAACCAAATATCAAAAACCTGGGCCTTGCGGTTTCAGAGAAGAAGATTTTTAAAGATTTTTCATGTAGAAGCCCATGTAAAAGCAAAGGGCCCCGGGGCGGGGGCATTTTTGGCCCCAGCACTATAATATGAACAATCTTGGTAGGGGTCCACTAGATGAAGCTTCAAACCAAATATCAAAGACCTGGGCCTTGTGGTTTCAGAGAAGAAGATTTTTTAAGATTTTCCTTATATAAGCCCATGTAAAACCAAAGGCCCCGGGTGGGGACATTTTTGGCCACAGCACTATAATTTGAACAATCTTGATAGGGGTCCACAAGATGAAGCTTCATACCAAATATCAAAGACCTGGGCCTTGCGGTTTCAGAGAAGAAGATTTTTAAAGATTTTCCATATATAAGCCCATGTAAAACCAAAGGGCCCCGGGGCGGGGTCATTTTTGGCCCCAGCACTATAATTTGAACAATCTTGGTAGGGGTCCACTAGATGAAGCTTCATACCAAATATCAAAGACCTGGGCCTTGCAGTTTCAAAGAAGAAGATTTTTATAGATTTTCCATATATAAGCCCATGTAAAACCAAAGGGCCCCGGGGCGGGGGCATTTTTGGCCCCAGCACAATAATTTGAACAATCTTGGTAGGGGTCCACTAGATGAAGATTCATACCAAATATCAAAGCTCTGGGCCTTACGGTTTCAGAGAAGAAGATTTTTAAAGATTTTCCCTATATAAGCCCATGTAAAACCAAAGGGCCCCGGGGCGGGGGCATTTTTGGCCCCAGCACTATAATTTGAACAATCTTGGTAGGGGTCCACTAGATGGAGCTACATACCAAATATTAAAGACCTGGGCCTTGTGGTTTCAGAGAAGAAGATTTTTTTAAGTTTTCGGTGAAAAAAAATCTATTTTTGGCTCCTGTGACCCAGATGTGCAACGGACCGGAACCATTTGAACAACTTTGAAAGGGGACCACCTAAGGATCATTCCTGTGAAGTTTGGTCAAAATCCAATCAGTGGTTTAGGAGGAGATGTCGTTTGAAGAAATTGTTTACGCACGGACGGACGGACGCACGGACGACGGACAAAACGTGATCCCAAAAGCTCACCTCGTCACTACGTGACGGTGAGCTAATAAAAACTTTTCAGTATTTTCCTTCATAAAAATCTCTTTCCAACATGACGTAAATATTTTCCCACTGAGAGCCGTGATCAATGCAGTGCATGCAGAAGGGCGCGTTTGATGACGTCACATGTAAATATGTACTGACGACTTCCGCTACAAAAGAATCCTTTGGAAAACATTATAACAATGTACAAAATGTCGTCAAAAAGGTTTACAGTATAACAAATTTGTTATTTTGATTCTTGTCGGGGAACATGGGCTCATATTCCTCGCCTGAAAGTGATATTTGCCCTCGCCTTAAGGCTCGGGCAAATATCGTTCTCAGGCTGGGAATATGATCGCATGTTCCCCGTCAAGAATCAAAATAACTTTTATGGTATTTCTACATGAAACATGTTATAGGTACTTGGTACATGTACTTGTTAGAATCCCCTCAATGAGGCAATTCTAACAAGTACCCACAAGATATGTTTCCAACAAGAAATAAACAAGAGGGCCCAATGGCCCTATATCGCTCACCTGTGTACCAGAAAATCATTAGTGTAGGAGACCACTTGACATTGCTACATACTAAATATCTAAGCTCAGGCAAAGCGGTGTCCATGCGTATAAACCCTATTGGTTTCATTGGGCGACAGGGCTTGAGATGTAATTTCATCTCAATGTCGGGTAAAAAGTCCCACAAAATTGGAAGAGACATCTCCAAAATGACCTATACAGTGTTGACAGGGATGTAAAACCTCAAATCAAACAAAATCTGTGCCTTATGGTTTTGGATAAGAAGATTTTTTTTTAAGTTTTTTTTTCCAGTATAAGTCTATAGAAGCTAATGAGCCCTGGGGCTTGGCCAATTTTGACCCAAAGGGCATGGTTGGCAGGATTTATGTAGGTGACCATTTTGTGTTGCTATATTCTAAATATCTAAGGTCTGTATTTCATGGTTTCAAAGAAGATGTTTGAAGCTTTTTTCCATTATAAGTTTGTTGGAGTTAAGGGGCCACAGGATTTGGCCAATTTGGACTAAATATCCAAATTCTGTGCTTCACAGTTTCTGAGAAGAAGATTTTTTAAGCTTTTTCCATTTAGAGTCTATGGGAGCTAAGGGGCACCGGGGCGTGGCCCATTTGGACCCCAGGGGCATGATTAGCAAGAAATATGTAGGTGATCACTTGCCGTTGCTACATGCTAAATATCTAAGCTCTGTGCCCTGTGGTTTCAGAGAAGAAGATTTTTGAAGCTTTTTTCCATTATGAGTCTAGGGGAGCTAAGGGGCCCCGGGGCGTGGCCCATTTGGACCCCAGGGGCATGATTGGCAGGATTTATGTAGGTGACCACTTGTCATTGCCACATGCTAATTATCTAAGCTCTGGGCCCTGTGGTTTCAGAGAAAAAGATTTTTGAAGCATTTTTTCCATTATGTGTCTATAGGAGCTAAGGGGCCCCGGGGCGTGGCTCGTTTTCACCACAGGGGCATGATTGGCAGGAATTATGTAGGTGACCACTTGCTGTTACTACATGCTAAATATCTAAGCTCTGGGCCCTGTGGTTTCAGAGAAGAAGATTTTTGAAGCTTTTTCTATTATGAGTCAATGGGAGCTAAGGGGCCTGCGGGCGTGGCCAATTTGGACCCCAGGAGCATGATTGGCAGGAATTATGTAGGTGACCACTTGCCGTTGCTACATGCTAATTACCTAAGCTCTGGGCCCTGCGGTTTCAGAGGAGAAGATTTTTGAAGCTTTTTTCCATTTTGAGTCTATGGGAGCGAAGGGGCCCGGGGGCGTGGCCCATTTGGAACCCAGGGGCATGATTGGCAGGAATTATGTAGGTGACCACTTGCCGTTGCTACGTGCTAAATATCTAAGCTCTGGGCCCTGTGATTTCAGAGGAGAAGATTTTTGAAGCTTTTTTCCATTATGAGTCTATAGCTAAGGGGCCCCAGGGCGTGGCCTGTTTGGACCCCAGGAGCATGATTGGCAGGAATTATGTAGGTGACCACTTGCCGTTGCTACATGCTTAATTTCTAAGCTCTGGGCTCTGTGGTTTCAGAGAAGAAGATTTTTGAAGCTTTTTTTTTCATTATGAGTCTATAGGAGCTAAGGGGCCCCGGGACTTGGCCCATTTGGAACCCAGGGGCATGATTGGCAGGAATTATGTTGGTGACCACTTGCCATTGCTAAGGGGCCCAGGGTTGTGGCAGATTTCGACCTCAGGGGCATGATTGGCAGGAATTATATAGGTTACCACTTGCCATTGCTACATGCTAAATATCTAAGCTCTGGGCCCTGTGGTTTCAGAGAAGAAGATTTTTGAAGCTTTTTTCCATGAGGAGTCTATGGGAGCGAAGGGGCCCCGGGTTGTGGACCATTTGGAACCCAGGAGCATGATTGGCAGGAATTATGTAGGTGACCACTTGCCCTTCCTACATGCTAAATATCTAAGCTCTGGGCCCTATGGTTTCAGAGAAGAAGATTTTTGAAGCTTTTTTCCATTATGAGTCTATAGGAGCTAATGGGCCCCGGGGCGTGGTCCGTTTGGACACCAGGGGCATGATTGGCAGGAATTATGTAGGTGACCACTTGCTGTTACTACATGCTAAATATATAAGCTCTGGGCCCTGTGGTTTCAGAGAAGAAGATTTTTGAAGCTTTTTTTCCATTATGAGTCTATGGGAGCGAAGGGGCCCCGGGGCGTGGCCCATTTGGAACCCAGGGGCATGATTGGCAGGAATTATGTAGGTGACCACCTGTCTTAGCTACATGCTAAATATATAAGCTCTGGGCCCTGTGGTTTCAGAGAAGAAGATTTTTGAAGCTTTTTTTCCATTATGAGTCTATGGGAGCGAAGGGGCCCAGGGGCGTGGCCCATTTGGAACCCAGGGGCATGATTGGCAGGAATTATGTAGGTGACCACCTGCCATTGCTACATGCTAAATATATAAGCTCTGGGCCCTGTGGTTTCAGAGAAGAAGATTTTTGAAACTTTTTTTCCATTATGAGTCTATGGGAGCGAAGGGGCCCCGGGGCGTGGCCCTTTTTGAACCCAGGGGCATGATTGGCAGGAATTATGTAGGTGACTACTTGCCATGGCTACATGCTAAATATCTAAGCTCTGGGCCCTGTGGTTTCAGAGAAGAAGATTTTTGAAGCTTTTTTCCATTATGAGTCTATGGGAGCGAAGGGGCCCCGGGGCGTGGACCATTTTGGAACCCAGGAGCATGATTGGCAGGAATTATGTAGTTGACCACTTGCCCTTCTTACATGCTAAATATCTAAGCTCTGGGCCCTATGGTTTCAGAGAAGAAGATTTTTGAAGCTTTTTTCCATTATGAGTCTATAGGAGCTAATGGGCCCCGGGGCGTGGTCCGTTTGGACACCAGGGGCATGATTGGCAGGAATTATGTAGGTGACCACTTGCTGTTACTACATGCTAAATATATAAGCTCTGGGCCCTGTGGTTTCAGAGAAGATTTTTGAAGCTTTTTTTCCATTATGAGTCTATGGGAGCGAAGGGGCCCCGGGGCGTGGCCCATTTGGAACCCAGGGGCATGATTGGCAGGAATTATGTACGTGACCACCTGCCTTAGCTACATGCTAAATATATAAGCTCTGGGCCCTGTGGTTTCAGAGAAGAAGATTTTTGAAGCTTTTTTTCCATTATGAGTCTATGGGAGCGAAGGGGCCCCAGGGCGTGGCCCATTTGGAACCCAGGGGCATGATTGGCAGGAATTATGTAGGTGACCACCTGCCATTGCTACATGCTAAATATATAAGCTGTGGGCCCTGTGGTTTCAGAGAAGAAGATTTTTGAAGCTTTTTTTCCATTATGAGTCTATGGGAGCGAAGGGGCCCCGGGGCGTGGCCCATTTGGAACCCAGGGGCATGATTGGCAGGAATTATGTTGGTGACCACTTGCCATTGCTACATGCTAAATATCTAAGCTCTGGGCCCAGTGGTTTCAGAGAAGAAGATTTTTGAACCTTTTTTTCCATTATGAGTATATAGGAGCTAAGGGGTGTGGCCGATTTTGACCCCAGGGGCATGATTGGCAGGAATTATATAGGTTACCACTTGCCATTGCTACATGCTAAATATCTAAGCTCTGGGCCCCGTGGTTTCAGAGAAGAAGATTTTTGAAGCTTTTTACCATTATGAGTCTATGGGAGCGAAGGGCCCCGGGGCGTTGACCATTTGGAACCCAGGAGCATGATTGGCAGGAATTATGTAGTTGACCACTTGCCCTTCCTACATGCTAAATATCTAAGCTCTGGGCCCTATGGTTTCAGAGAAGAAGATTTTTGAAGCTTTTTTCCATTATGAGTCTATAGGAGGTAATGGGCCCCGGGGCGTGGTCTGTTTGGACACCAGGGGCATGATTGGCAGAAATTATGTAGGTGACCACTTGCTGTTACTACATGCTAAATATATAAGCTCTGGGCCCTGTGGTTTCAGAGAAGAAGATTTTTGAAGCTTTTTTTCCATTATGAGTCTATGGGAGCGAAGGGGCCCCAGGGCGTGGCCCATTTGGAAGCCAGAGGCATGATTGGCAGGAATTATGTAGGTGACCACCTGCCTTAGCTACATGCTAAATATATAAGCTCTGGGCCCTGTGGTTTCAGAGAAGAAGATTTTTGAAGCTTTTTTTCCATTATGAGTCTATGGGAGCGAAGGGGCCCAGGGGTGTGGCCCATTTGGAACCCAGGGGCATGATTGGCAGGAATTATGTAGGTGACCACCTGCCATTGCTACATGCTAAATATATAAGCTCTGGGCCCTGTGTTTCAGAGAAGAAGATTTTTGAAGCTTTTTTTCCCATTATGAGTCTATGGGAGCGAAGGGGCCCCGGGGCGTGGCCCTTTTTGAACCCAGGGGCATGATTGGCAGGAATTATGTAGGTGACTACTTGCTATGGCTACATGCTAAATATCTTAGCTCTGGGCCCTGTGGATTCAGAGAAGAAGATTTTTGAAGCTTTTTTCCATTATGAGTCTATGGGAGCAAAGGGGCCCGGGGCGTGGACCATTTGGAACCCAGGAGCATGATTGGCAGGAATTATGTAGTTGACCACTTGCCCTTCCTACATGCTAAATATCTAAGCTCTGGGCCCTATGGTTTCAGAGAAGAAGATTTTTGAAGCTTTTTTTCCATTATGAGTCTATGGGAGCGAAGGGGCCCCAGGGCGTGGCCCATTTGGAACCCAGGGGCATGATTGGCAGGAATTATGTAGGTGACCACCTGCCTTAGCTACATGCTAAATATATAAGCTCTGGGCCCTGTGGTTTCAGAGAAGAAGATTTTTGAAGCTTTTTTTCCATTATGAGTCTATGGGAGCGAAGGGGCCCAGGGGTGTGGCCCATTTGGAACCCAGGGGCATGATTGGCAGGAATTATGTAGGTGACCACCTGCCATTGCTACATGCTAAATATATAAGCTCTGGGCCCTGTGTTTCAGAGAAGAAGATTTTTGAAGCTTTTTTTTCCATTATGAGTCTATGGGAGCGAAGGGGCCCCGGGGCGTGGCCCTTTTTGAACCCAGGGGCATGATTGGCAGGAATTATGTAGGTGACTACTTGCCATGGCTACATGCTAAATATCTTAGCTCTGGGCCCTGTGGTTTCAGAGAAGAAGATTTTTGAAGCTTTTTTCCATTATGAGTCTATGGGAGCGAAGGGGCCCCGGGGCGTGGACCATTTGGAACCCAGGAGCATGATTGGCAGGAATTATGTAGTTGACCACTTGCCCTTCCTACATGCTAAATATCTAAACTCTGGGCCCTATGGTTTCAGAGAAGAAGATTTTTGAAGCTTTTTTCCATTATGAGTCTATAGGAGCTAATTAATGGGCCCCGGGGCGTGGTCCGTTTGGACACCAGGGGCATGATTGGCAGGAATTATGGAGGTGACCACTTGCTGTTACTACATGCTAAATATATAAGCTCTGGGCCCTGTGGTTTCAGAGAAGAAGATTTTTGAAGCTTTTTTTCCATTATGAGTCTATGGGAGCGAAGGGGCCCTGGGGCGTGGCCCATTTGGAACCCAGGGGCATGATTGGCAGGAATTATGTAGGTGACTACCTGCCTTAGCTACATGCTAAATATATAAGCTCTGGGCCCTGTGGTTTCAGAGAAGAAGATTTTTGAAGCTTTTTTTTCCATTATGAGTCTATAGGAGCTAATGGGCCCCGGGGCGTGGCCCATTTGGAACCCAGGGGCATGATTGGCAGGAATTATGTAGGTGACCACCTGCCATTGCTACATGCTAAATATATAAGCTCTGGGCCCTGTGGTTTCAGAGAAGACGATTTTTGAAGCTTTTTTTCCATTATGAGTCTATGGGAGCGAAGGGGCCCCGGGGCATGGCCCTTTTTGAACCCAGGGGCATGATTGGCAGGAATTATGTAGGTGACCACTTGCCATGGCTACATGCTAAATATCTAAGCTCTGGGCCCTGTGGTTTCAGAGAAGAAGATTTTTGAAGCTTTTTTTCCATTATTAGTCTATGGGAGCGAAGGGGCCCTAGGGCGTGGCCCATTTGGCACAGAGGGGCATGATTGGCAGGAATTATGTAGTTGACCACTTGCCCTTGCTACATGCTTAATATCTAAGCTCTGGGCCCTGTGGTTTCAGAGAAGAAGATTTTAAAATGTTTTCCCATTATAAGTCTATGGGAGCTATATGTTGCCATGGCAACCAGAATTCCAATCTGATCAGCCCAAAAACCTTATGCAGCCTTTCCCCCTACCTGATGATGATTCACATGAACTTTGATCAAGATTGGCCATGGGGTATTGGAGATATACTTATTTGAAATTGTTTACGGACGGACGCACGGACGACGGACAAAAAGTGATCCCAAAAGCTCACTACGTGACAGGTGAGCTAAAAATCTATTTCTTAATTATCCTCATTGTTCCAAACTATCTGGAGCAATGTCAAGGTCCTGTGTGCTCTCACAACACTATACTTCTACACCCGTAAGGCTACAGGACATGTTTTGCCTATACAATAAAACTTCAATGACTCAAACATCTTTGTGATCATGAAAATTTGTTTCAAGCCACTGAGGATTAATTATAGTGCCATATCAGGAGGCAAAATGCGAACGACTCAATCTTCTCTTATAAGATAATCATAGCAAAAGGCCATTAGGCATAATGGGGGATATATTTTCCATCTTCAATATAATAAAGGTATGTTGTGTGTACTCATTAGAATCACCTCAATGGTGACTGAAGGATAGTTTTCCTTATTTCTCCATATAACCCTATGTTGTGGGTAGGTGAGGCAGTTCTAATGAATACCAACAACAAAGGTTTTTATTGAGAATTGACAAAATTGAAAACTATCCTTCAATTATCACAAAATACAGTAAATTCCGCCATTAAGACCACCTAAAATTAAGACTAATTCTGCTTTGAAAAGCTTATCTACTAAGATGCAGTTATTCTTTCTTTGTGTTTTCTGCATACAGGGTCCTCTGATCAGAGACCACCCTTTCAAAAGTGGTCTTAAAGACCACTTTTGAACAGCCCCAAAGTTGGTCTTAATACAGGAATTTTACTGTACCAAGGTTGTCTGTTGGTATGCACTGAAGTTGCACTATATTTTCTCTTACCTGCTCCAACAACCTGGCTATAAATAATACTCTCCAATCTCTTCAGAGCTGTCGCTGCATAAGCATTACCCTGCTGCATGAGTGGAACCTTTATACAACTCGCCTCTCCCGAACTATCATTCTTTGAATACCACATCATAATCAGCCTTGTATATACAATATTCGGATAAAAGTTACGATTCCAACAAGAAAAGCACGAGGGTTCATGGACATTTTCTTGTTTTTCTTCACATCTCATGAAACAAAGGTCTTTCGCATCAAAGTCAAAAGCAAGATGATTTTTGTGTAACTTTCCATTCAGTTCAAAGGTATACACTGAAACATAAAAAAAAAGAAAAATTAAAGTCTCTGTAAAAGATTATCAAGATTAGCGTGATTATGTAGTAGGATTTGAGCATATCATTCAAACCCAGATATATTAAACCATCCCCAAAAAGGACATTAACCCATTGTATGCAGGAAACCCCTAAAGGGGTACCTTGGCAAACAGTGCAGGTCCAGATCAGACGCCACAAAATGTGGCGTCTGATCAGGGCCTGCTCTATTTGCTAGCAGGATTTTCCGTCAAAAATAGAACAAAAACGAAAAAATAGGCCTGACACCCTTTATATGACAAAATTTATGGACTTGTCCAACATATAGCAATGGAAGAGTCCACCAGTATACAATGGGTTAAACCATCCCCTAAAAGGACATTGGTAAACAGTGCAGGCCTGATCAGATGCTACAGAATGTGGCAACTGATCAGGGCCTGCATAAAATAAATCAGTTTCTTAATTTTATTTCTCAAAATTACTCCGACATCCCTAAGTTTCAATAAAATGAAATCTCATATGCCTGGAGCCACTTATTCAAATTAGTGATGTCTTTAGTAAACTTATTGTTAAAACCTTGATCATTTACTATGGCAAATATAGTCATATTTTTGCTGAAATAAAGTGTAGCTTTTGCAAAAGCAACTTCTGTTCACATTTTTCAGCAAAGATACCACAGTAACTGTATTAGATCATTTTATTTACTAGAACAGTTACCAAATTGACACAGCCCCCACCCATCGGGGCTTGAAGAAATAGATGGGCTGCATGATGCTTCCACGCAGAGCTGAAACCGACCCACACAGGAGTACTGGTAAACAGCTTAGAGGATCTAAGCCTGCGCCGCAAAGCGGTGTGAGAGTCGGACCGCCCATGCTTATAAACCCTATATGTTTCATTAGGCGGCAGGGCTTGAGATGTCATTTCATCTCAATGTCAGGTAAAAGTCCCACAAAATTGGAAGCAATGTCTCCAAAATGACCTTTACAGTGTTGACGGGGACATTAAACCTCAAATCAAACAAACAAAACCAAATTGACAATTAACAAGCATGCTAAGCTAACAATACTTTGAACAACTAAACCCTGGCTGCCCCATTCAAAGTGATGTTCCATAATGATCCTAATGTCTCAGACAGATAGGCCTAATCAAAAAGTGAAGGCCCACGTCAGACTGCTCCTGTCTGAACAGGGTCTACACCGTATGCCATTCCGTCTGCACCTATTGGACTCCTTGCTGGATCATGAAAAAATTTGTCAAAGGACGGGTCTCCCTAAGGGGGTTTTTTGGCCTCCTAACGATTTTGTTTATTTCTGGCTTATTGTTAGCATACATATGCCTAATTATTTGGAACATATGTGGTTTTGGTATTTAAGCAGTTTTTTTCTGAGTTACAGGCTCTTTAAAGTGGGTGGGGTAACTCCACCCAGTTTTGACATGTATTTTGTGTCTCATTTAAAGGTAGAAAAATAGTACCATACATGACACGTTATTATATAAAATGACAGGGGAAGGTCTAACTCTATGTTTTGTCACAAGTTTATTCACCAAAATTCACTTTTTGGGTGAAAAATATGGTTTAAGGAACCTTGGGTCATTTTTTGAGAATTTTTAACAGTAAAGTTCTTTTTTTTTCTTACATCTTCGGTATACTTTAACCTATAGTGGTGAAACTCCTACCATGCAAGCATACTGATTAGGTAATATAACTCAAATGATCATTTGAGATGTTGACCTATATTTCACGGTTGAATGAACTTTCTTATTTCATGTTAATTGGTTAGATTTTTGTTTCCATCAGTTCAAGAGTTTAGATAATTCTGGCATTTGGATTAACAGGCGATGGGTTTAAACATATTTAAATAAAACGAAAAAAAAAAGAAATGTGTAAAAAGTACCCAGATGCCCCCGCCTTTTTGGCTTAGCTAATATGCCTGCATGACCAATGGGGACACATTGTACATGTTTGTGTCATTGAATATGTATTAGCATCAGATATATATGTCCGTGGGAGGGTATCTCAATATTTTGGATGTTGATGATATGAACTTGGCAGGGCAGGGGGCTGGGGCATGATTGTGTGGGTCTCAAGGTATGTCATTGAATGTGTCTGACCATAAACAACAGCAAATAAAAAAGGTTGGAATCTAAAAAAAATCAACATATTTAATTATTGAATCAAGTTAATCTATTGAAGAATCGCTTTCATCGTCACCTGAACTTGAGCTGTCCCAGTCTTTTTGTGCAGCATCTGTAAGACTGTTCATATACTGTGACTTGAATGACTGTTCTTGCTCTGACTTCGGCTGATGGCGGTAAAAACCTAGATACCACAACAAGGAAGCGATATGGGCACAGCAGCCATCTACCCTGGCACCATTCTTGCACTTGCAGTACCATTCTTTTATGGGTTCGAGACCAGGACCATACTCAATCCATAGATAGTATGATCCAGACGAAGTGTGCCTTGATTTTATTTGGGCTTTCAAAATTCCATCCTCCTCCTTGTGAATCATTATCTCGTCTGTGTTCATCTGTATACGAATCGGCCTGTTTTTATTGGTATATGCCCATGGTCATGTCTCTCAGCTCTGCTTCCGTTAATTGTGGGAAGTCTTAGAAGTTGGCATCATCAATAGCTTCCATGGAGCCTTTGCACGACTGTCCCAACACTTTTTCTCTACCTTGTCTTTAAGTTTGTTTGGTAACTTGGCAATTTGTAGCATAAGTTTTGCAAGAACCTCATCAGATTCAGAATTCTTAACAAGAACAGGCCTAAATGCATTTAACAAAGAACATGTTCTTCTTCTACTTATTGTCTTCTTCTTCTTTTATTATTATTATTATCATTATTATTATTCTAAAGAGAAAGAGAGAATGAGAGAACTAAACATTACTCTCAATATTACTGTTCCTGTAAATAATCATAGATCAGTCAGTTTGTTAGTCAAGCGAACAATTTTAATTGCCCAGAATGTTTTCCTATATTGCAGCATCATTCATTGTACATGTATCATGTTAAGTACAACAGCAGCATTATCATAAGATGTATCTTCAAAGTAAGGTAACATCTTTAATGAATAGTGGTAACATATAAGCAGATAAAGGGTCTCCTTGTCTAATACCTGAAATACAGAGATAGAGAGGGAGACAGGGAATACAATCTAAGGATTAAGGAAGACCCTGGACTAGAGTCCATAATAGGGTGGCAGTGCAAAATAAAAAAAATGGTGACAAGGTATTTTCCTTGTCCATATCGCTTCTGTGTTAAAGAACCTCTGTTTTAAGGCCATCAGCCAAAGTCAGTAAACAATCATTGAAGTCACAGTACATGAACAGTGTAACAGATGCTGTTCAAAAAGAGGCAACAGCTCAAGTTCAGGTGACGATGAAAGCTATTCTTCTGTAGATTAATTTGATTCAATATGCGCAAAGCATGTCAGAATACAGTTGTGAACAACCATTTTCAAATGTGTATGCCTGTGTCTTCACGTAGGTGTACCACATTCTTTTTAGATGTGCTCTTGAAATGGGATTATTAAAGATATTCAAGCAGACCTTTCTTATATCTCTGCATGCCAAAGGAAGGAGTGGGTGAGGCATATATATTTTTTCGATGTGATGTTATGTTCGTATGTGCGTACTATGTCACACATTATTACGTTCATAACCAGGTTCACGTTTAGGTGCAACATTTATGTCTGCATTTCTCCTGCAGCTCATAACGGTTTAGCATGTTTATGGTCACTGATTCTGTCTGGGGTGGGGCTATTTGATTGGACCAAAGAAAATGTAAAAAAAAAAATATGTATCTCAGAAACTGTTCAGATTCCAACCTTTTTTATTTGATGTTGTTTATGGTCAGATGCATTCAATGACACACACAATAATGCCCCAGCCCACTGCCCTGCCCATTTCATATCATCAAACTCCAAATATCTTAGAAAATACATGTATTGAGATACCCATCCTGAACATATATATCTGATGCTAGTGTGTCTCCCAGGGGTCATGCGGCTATATTGGCAAAGTCAAACAGGCGGGGGCATCTGTGTACTATGGACACATTTCTATTGTTTTTTGTTTTTTTCATTTGATTTAAATATGTTTAAACTCATCGCCTGTTTATCCAAATGCCAGAAATATCTAAACTCTTGAACTGATGGAAACAATAATCTAACCTATAAACATGAAATAAGAATGTTCATTCAACCGTGAAATATAGGTCAACATCTCAAAGGATCATTTGAGTTATATTGCCTCATCAGTATGCTTGCATGGTAGGAGTTTCACCACTATAGGTTAATGTATACTGAAGATATAAGAAAAAAAAGAATGTTACTGTTAAAAAATCTCAAAAATGACCAAAGGTTCCTTAAACCATATTTTTCACCCAAAAAGTGAATTTTGGTGAATAAACTTGTGACAAAACATAGAGTTAGACCTTCCCCTGTCATTTTATATAATAATGTGTCATGTATGGTACTATTTTTCTACCTGTAAATGAGACACAAAATACATGTCATAACTGTGTGAAGTTACCCCACCCACTTTAAAGAGCCTGTAACTCAGAAAAAACTGCTTAAATACCAAAACCACATATGTTCCAAATAATTAAGCATATGTATGCTAACAATAAGCCAGAAATAAACAAAATCGTTAGGAGGCCAAAAAAAACCCTTAGGGAGACCCGTCCTTTCTGGAGAATTACACTAGTCTTTGAGGTGTTTGAATTTTTAGGATTTTTACAGTAATGCCACTACTGCTGTTTCAGATTATCTTGTAGCTCAAGAAGCATCCTTCTTCTAAGAAGGGATTGCAAAGCTTGAACTGATAGACTATGTTGAAAAATAATGCATGAATGATGACCTCTCCTAGCTGCACTCCTAGTATGGCTGGGAAGGGCTCTCCAACCAACATACCATTCGGACTGATTAATGCCATAAACATGTGACGGTATATTCTGCAATATACTGCTGATATACTTTCGGGAACCCGACATCATCATGAAAAAGTCACTTTTCATTGGCTGGTATGTACAATGTACTTTTACAGTACACAGCTGACTGAGCTTACCATTTGGGGCAAATAAAACAAATTTTTGAACAAAACAGATGAATAAATATATTCAAACGGGGATTACTACATTGAAAATTGTCATTATAGAAGGTAAATCATCAGTTTTAAGGTCGCAAATTCTGTTTTATGGCTATTCTAGCACACCACCCTTAAACGATTTATCTCCCATAATGACAATTTTCAAAAAATGTTCAGCCATTACGATAACACATCCGTGAGGCATAGTGCACCTTTTAATATATCAAAAACGGACATTTTTCTGATAAAAATTTGTGATATTTTTCTTATTTTTACTCAAAACCTTGGTTGAGGGTGCTCGTTAGAACCGCCTCATCGAGGCGGTTCTAACGAGTACCCACAACCTATATCCTCGAGCAGTAATAGGGAAAATATACCCCCGTAAACCCCACTTTTCACTATATTTAGTGGGATTTAGGGGGTCTTCATTTCACAGACTTGTTAACCTGATGCATTCTCCTAATAAATTTTGAAGAAAACACAAACTGACACCCGTAAATTTTGAAATGGACTTGTGCTATCTGTAAGGTGAAATATTCCATTTAGTGCAAAATGAGATAACAAACCTGGTATTCCCTCTACTGTGCTACTTCTCCTCAAGACCACCTGAACCTGTGGAGAGAAAAGTCACCATTGCTACAAATATGAAGTTTTGTGGATAATTTGGGAATATTTTTCTCATTTCTCAATGAAAACATACATTGCAGGTTTTTTTTATTTGGTTTGTTTTGGAGTTAAATGGCCCAGTCAACACTATTTAGGGGGCGGCAGGGCTTGAAATGTCATTTCATCTCAATGCCGGGTAAAAGTCCCACAAAATTGGAAGCAATGTCTCCAAAATGACCTTTACAGTGTTGACGGGGACGTTAAACCTCAAATCAAACAAACAAACAACACTAATTAGGCCATGTTTAGTCTGTCTCTTTAACCAATCACACTTTTTCTGGGCAGGCTGGTGCCGCCGTAAAAAGACTCCCTGCCCCACATCATAGTGTAGTTTATATATTCTTGTCCTTTGGGATCATTGATTCCATTGTGGAATATTGAAAATACTTGAGGGTCAACGATGAGGCCTAATTGGTCAAAACTAGCTAGTCTGGCCCAGAAAACATGTACACTTTATATTTTCCAGTTCTGTGGTGTATTCCTTGCTTTCAAAGGATAACCCTTTTATAGAACATATTATACATATGCACATTCTTTTGCTTTTGACAAATCCCATTCTTTCATCAGTGATATGGAGGGAAATAAAGGAAATTATATTAAAAAAGATTTCATGACCAATCTCCATGGAAGAGTATGTTGCCAAACTGGCTGTGACAGAACTTGCCGCATCCTGATCATCACTCAGACACACATCTGACTGAGCCAACTAGGTCTGTGAGGTGATTGTAACAAGTACCCACAACACAATATGTTTCTGAGAAGAAATAAGGAAATTATCCTCAATTCAGGGGAATGGCAACACCTTCAGGGGAGGCAACTCCTGCAAAAATATATTTGTCTCCTGTGTCAAAAGGGGTCAAGTCTTAAAGGAAAGAATTTGCTACAAAGGTTTAAGGCGTTTTAAGTCCCCGTCAGCACTGTATAGGTCATTTTGGAGACGTTGCTTCCAATTTTGTGGGACTTTTACCCTACATTAAGATGAAATGACATCTCAAGCCCTGCCACCCAATGAAACTACCGTATTCCTCCCATTTAGCGCCCCGGGCGCTTAAAAAATTGGAAAAAGCGGGGGCGTTTATTAGAGACAAAAATCTTACCAGAAGGGAGAGTTCAAACCCATTACATGAGGTAGATTTGCATTAGAATATGGTGGAATCATGACTTGCAAAGTACCAAGTGGTCAACACAGCCATTGTGATAGCAGGGGGTTTAGAAATACCTTAAATGATACGTAGGGTGATGATTGAAAGGCTGAAATCTTTACTTTAGGTAATCCAAAATACTATTTCCTCCGACTGCAGAAGGGGCGCTTATTATTTTGTTCTTGGAAAAACAGTGAGGGGGGCGCTTATAGGAGAAGGGGCGCTAAATGGGAGGAATACGGTAATAGGGTTTGTAATCAAGGACAGTCTGACTTGCACCGCTTTGCCTGGACAGGCTTAGATCCTCTTAGCGGTTAACCAGTACTCGTGTGCGGGTCGGTTTCAGCTCTGTGTGGAAGCATCATGCAGCCGATATATTTCTTCAAGCGCCGATGGGCAGGGGCCGATGTTATATTCATCTAAATTCGCTAAGTTAATGACAAACAGTGCAGATTCTGATCAGATGGATTCTTCAGAAGCCATCTGATCTGGATCTACACTGTTAGCGAAGATAAGGCTTGTCATGAACAGCAGGATAAGGGTTTGGGTTAAATTCTTGTACTTTAGACCCTGATCTGGCATAGTGTTCTGCGGCATCTGATCTGAGTCTACAATGTTTGCCAATGTCCCAGCACATGACCCAAGTCAGTGTTTTACAAGCTTTCTTTTACATAGCACTATGACATGGCATAGATATAAATAGCGCGGCTATTTTCTATAAATAACCATTATGTGTACCTGGGCTTCCTACAAATCAGTGATAGTCATGTGAACATCAACAATGAAAATATGCTGCACTTGGTAGCTTTGAGTTGACTGACAAACAATCTATCCAAAAATGCACATACATGTACATACAGTAGAACTTCGATGGCTCGAACACCGATGGCTTGTATACCATGGCTGAGTCAAACCTGTTTTTGAGTCCCTAGGTAATTCCTCTACATAAGAAATAGTGGAAGATAATTTAGGAGATTTACGTCCTTTATCTTGCAAATGTATGCTGTATGTGCTCATTAGAATCGCCTCATTGAGGCGATTCTAATGAGTACACACTGCATGCATTTTCATTAGATGTCCAAAAGTATCTCGTTATGCCTCCTGGCAGTAACCCTCAGTGGCTCGAACTACCCCTGTCTCGAACAGATTTTCATGGTCCCAAAGGTGTTCGAGCCATTGAAGTTCGACTGTATAATCATCACAAAAACATGCAATATGATTTTGACCCCCCTTAAACCCCACTTTTGTATAGTAAAACAGGGGTTTACAGCTAGGGGTATGCATTATTTTTCTTATTTCTTTTCAAAAACATAGATTTTGGGTACTTGTTAGAGACGCCTCTTTGAGGTGGTTCAAACGAGTTCCCACATCTATGTTTTGAGCAGAAAATGAAAAATATCAGAATTTTTATCAGAATTTTTATACAAAAATTTTTCAATTTTTTGGTGGTAAAATTTTCAATATATGTACATGTATTTGAATTGAGGCCTGTTTTCGTAATGTCTAGATACAAAAATGTTCCTTGGACTGTGTGCACAGAGCAATGACTCAGACCAGTCTGCACATGTCATTGTCTGGTGTGAGTTGGACCACATCTTAAACCCTAGCGGTTTCTTGGGGTGAGATGTCGGACAAAAAGTCCCAGAAAATCGGAAGTAATGTCTCCAAAATGACCGAAATATTGTTGACAGGGATGTTAAACCTGAATACAAACAAATAAAGCCTCTTCATGCAATCAAGGAAAACTGAGTGGTTATCTATGCTAGTCAGTGTCTTCAGTGTGTGAACGTTCAAAGAAAATATTACTTTATGGTAGACATTCCATCTCCTCTGAGTTTTTTGGGTCCACATTGCTTGCACAGGCTTGGCTTAATATTTGCAATAATTTAAGGTGAGCAATTTACATATGTTATGCGATTCTTAACAAGGGAGAAAACTCTCTGAAAAATTGGCCCTCTCTTAGTTTATACTAATTTATTTTAGTTCGATTGCGATGAAAGCTTGAAGCTTATTGAATCGCTCTCGAACACTCATTCCGGATGTTTTCACGTGTGCGAGAGAGAGAGGCAGTGGCTTTCAGACCACTGCTACCCATTTACACCTGGGTGGAGTGGGGCAGTGTCATTACGTGTCTTGCCCAAGGACACACCTCGATACCGGTGGCGGATTCGAACGCACAACCTCTCGATTATGAGTCGAACGCGCTAACCACTGCGCTATCGAGGCCCTCTCTTGAACAGGCCTCATACTGACCATACTTTTCCATGCCTGAAAGGCCCAATTTTGCAGCTTCAACCCTTATTCTGCTGAACAAGACACAACTACATTACCTTTGCAAACAGTGTAGATCCTGATTAGATGGCTTCTTCAGAAGCCATCTGATCAGGATCTACACTGTTTGTAATGGAGTTTGTAAAAATATAAAGTATTTTGGTTGACTTATAGTCGGAAATAAGGGTTAAATAGTTTTTTTTAAACAGACTACATGTATATACACAAAAATCAGAATTTAAAAGCCTGAAATCAAGAAGAAAAAAAAAACAAGCTCTAAAAGCCTGAAATCCTGCAAATGCCTGAAAAATATGAGGCCTGCTTGAAGGAAATTAGAATTTGCTCCTGAGGAGCAAATTCTTTCCTTTAAGAGTAGACTGATATATAGGCCCGGTAGGTTGTTAACATTGATTTTGTTTTCGATCTCTGTGACAGTGTTAAAAAGAATAAGTGAGTGTTTGAGTTTTATGTCTCACAAACAGCTAAGGTCATACAGAGACGGGACCTCATTTTAAAGACTCATCCGAAAGTCTTGAGAAGTTCTGGATCGATCCTGTGCCCCCTTGAGGGTTATAAAGGGGCTGCGGATTACCTTTTTAAACTTGCTGTTGATCTTCTCACACAAAACTTCATTATACAGCACAGCGTCAGGTGGAATCTCTGTGACAGTAAAGTCAGATGATTCAACGGTTTCCATGGCAACTACCAAGTCACAGCAACACCCATTTTCATCAGAACCAATGCTTTGAGGAAATCACTTAAAGTCAAGAAAGCTGAAAAAGATGGAGAAGAAGTTGTTGTTGTGATGAGGTTTTACAACCCCCTCAACACTATATAGGTCATTTTCGAGATGTTATGTCCAACTTTGCGGGACTTAAAACCCCAACATTGAGATGAAATGATGACTTCTCAATCCCAGCTACCCAAATAAAGTGCTAGGGTTTGTAAGCAGGGAGGGTCAGGACTTTTTGCTGGCGAGTGAGCATGTTACTCAATTTTTGCCATCTGGGTTTCAAGGAAAAGTATAAGGGCTGTCTAAACAGAAGGGGAAGATCCCCACCTCCTGCCTCTAAAGGAAACCCCTGTCTTTATTGGTGTTTTTTTTTATTTTGTTGTTTTTTTTTCCTTGACTGCCAATAGTGCTAAAATAAAATGATCCCCACAGTAGTTTACAGGATATGGAAAAAGGACAAGCTGTAAATGCAATGTATAATTGCATTTAATGAATATCTGATGACAATCTAAAAACGATGTGTGCTACAGTGTAGTCAGGGCTCTCACACAACTTTTTTGGGAATGGGGCCGGGGCCTTTAGAATTGGGAAAATTAGCAACATTTTGACTGAAATTGGGAAAAAATGTAATAATCACTTTGATGTAAATTTATTATTTGAACCTATTTATCACCAAGAAATACATACAACCATGAAAATGAAAAACCCAGCTTCAGATTCTGCAGTTCATTCGTTTGATCAACTACAACAGGAAGCCGAAAGCTTTGTGGCTAGTAGAAGTTACCTGCTTGTACATACATGATCTAGTAAACTCCATTTATAAAGTGATTGAGCCTGACAGTTTCAAGGAAATCTGTCTTAAAATGAGCTTATAAATTTTATACTTGGGCTTTTTCCATGATGTTTACAGTCCCAGATTTGCATGTAACTACTGATGTTGACTACTGATACCGTTCGAAAAAACGTCATGAATTTGGCAATTTCGGCAAGTATGAGTAGCCAGAACCTACAAATTAGTGTTTTTTCTCCTTGAAATCCAAAAAAGTTGATAAAAATACAAGTCAAAACTACTCTTGCTCCAGTTGTTAACTTCAAGAGTAGAAAATGCTGCAAGGTCATCAGTTGGTTGGTCCATTGGGAATGGAGCCGAATTTCGGCCCCAAATTATGCAGATTGAGAGCCCTGGTAGTAATAGCAATGGCGATATCCGTAATGCCATGATATGAAAGAAACAGTAACATGTTCAAAAGTTACTTGCCTTGCCACCTATACTTTCCAGTACTTTCAAAATGTAAACAATGTATTAAGTTTATGCCAGCAAAGTGTACCCCGGGAATAAAGGAATTCCTAGCATATGTTGACATAAGCAGGTTCTATTACAATTGCTAAAATAATGCATGCCTATCAGACTACAAAATGCAGCACACTTGTAACCTCAGCTATCCGACTATAAAAATAAACTATTACTTTGATATTTGGTATGATATTAATATTTACCACGTGCAAAATGTGGTAACCCTCTATAAATAAAGTCTTTTCTTACTTACTTATTTACTTAATTACACTTTCATAACCCCAAAATGGAAAATTTTGTGATGAAAATTTGTTATATTTTACTTATTTTACTCCAAACATATGTTGCAGGTGCTCCTTAGAACTGCCCCAATTAGGTGGTTATAATACCCACAACCTGTCCTTGAGCATAAATAAGAAAAATAATCTTTACCCCCTTAAAACTCCAGTTTTCTCTATAGATACAAGATACAAGATATTTATTACGAATTTTCGGCTCACATAGGAGCATATACAGATGTATCATAATGTAACTATACTAACAAATGAATAATCTAGGAAAGAGTTCCAAATGACAGATCCTCAAAAGAAAGCCAAAAACAATAGAACAAGACATAAATGACCTATATGATTTAGAAAAGGTTGCTTTCCATAAACCTGTATCAACCTATTCCCCTGGTATATATAAAGTAGGGTTTAAAGGGGTGTTAATTACACTGCGACTGCAGTTATCCATCTTATCATGTCACCATAACTGCTATGACAACAAGGTCTTAAACATGAAAAGAATCGTTTTGATTCCTGTATACGCTATTATTGCAAGTTGGTGGGAAAGTTTGGTTTGAGAAAAATTTTGTCCTGCTTGAAACCTGAAAGATATCTTGAGCATGGGGATCCAACGCCAAACCTTGAGCTCACGTGTTGTGGCCGTATCCCTTTATGCTATAACGAACCTAGGCTGGCCACCCATCCGTTTGGTGTAGATTTCTTTATTTTTCTGTTTACCTGTAGAGAAATCGGAATACCTCGGAAAACACCGTCACGGATACCGGGGTTATAACGATCTATCTATCTTTCCATACTGCAGCACCCCCTCGCGAGGATTATGTGCAGGTTGATTGCGACTTAAAATCCGATGCAAGGACAGAAAAAGAAAAGTGAAAGGTGACAGTGTTAAAAGAAAAGTGCAGAATTTAAAAACAGGTTAAAAACAGCTTTATTGTTGTGTTATGGCAGCCGATGGTCAAAGGACCGAACTGCCACACTGAACTGGTCAAGTGTAGGCAGCATGACAACCTCGGATGGGAGACTATTCCAGTAAACTATAGACAATGGAAAAAATGAATACTTGTAATAGTTAGCAGTAGTGTGTATCTGGCGGAAGGCATAGGGATGGCTATGTCGTGTCTGTCTGGTAAGTTGCTCAAAGTACGCTGGAAGTGGAATGGCAACGATGCCGTGGACTATCTTGTATAGCAGTATGACATTCGCATCGGCTCTCCTCTGTTCCAGTGACCCGAGGCCTAAGTTTGACTGCATACGACTAACACTGTCATAATAGGAGTACGAGTGACATATCCAACGAATCGACCTTCTCTGCACCATCTCAACTTTGTGAATGTCTTTTTTTGTGTGTGGACTCCAAGAAGTAGAGGCGTACTCAAGCTGGGGTCGAACAATAGTTTTATAAGCCGCCTCACGAATTCCAGAATGGGTAGTTTTTATATTCCTTTTCAAGAAACCAAGATTTTTTTGTGCATTAGTGGTAATTCTGTTGATATGGTGACCGAAGCTCAGATCCGAGGATATGTCGACACCTAAATACCGGGCATTCTCAACAGAATCAAGGGTCTGACCATGCATGGTGTAGTTATACCTGGTAGGACTACGAGATCTGGTTATATGCAAGACCTGACACTTGGATGGATTAAACTCCATATCCCACTCTTTCTCCCATTCTTGAAGCAGATTCAAATCATCCTGAAGTTTTTTCGAGTCCCCCGGGCCCTGCACTGCCAAGTATACTGCAGTGTCGTCTGCAAACAAACGAACCTGTGACTGTAAGTTCTCCGGCAGGTCGTTTATATACAGTAAAAACAGGATAGGACCCAGAACTGACCCCTGGGGAACTCCCGAAAGGACAGGAAGTTCATCCGAGCTCTCCCCATTGAGGACAACTGTCTGGCTCCTGCCTAAAAGGAAAGAGTCAATCCATCCAAGTGTCCTGCCCTGCACGCCATGTACCTGCAATTTATATAATAGTTTGAGGTGGTTGACCTTATCAAAAGCTTTGCTAAAATCTAGCAATATAAGGTCTGTCTGTTTACCTTCTGTCATGTTTCGTGCAAGGTCGTCAATCAACTGTACAAGCTGGGTTTCGCATGACCTTCGTTCTCGAAAGCCATGCTGAAGGTCATATAAAATGTCATTCTGGTTGAAATGTTTTGTGAGACTAGAAGCAATGATATGCTCCATAGTCTTGCACAAAATACATGTAAGTGATATCGGACGGTAATTAGCAGGGTCCTGTTTGCTACCTTTCTTAAAGAGAGGACAGACTTGGGCTTTTTTCCAGTCTGAAGGGACCATACCTGTATCCAGAGACTTCTGGAAAATAGCAGTAATCACTGGTGCTATAACCTGACTGAGTTCCTTCAATACTATAGGCCTGATTGCATCCGGACCAGCTGCCTTTGCAGAATTTAGGTTTGATAGGAGTTTGGCAACTCCGTTCACAGAAATCTCTATCTCTGGCATTACTGGAAACCTGCACCTTATGACATCAGGCAGTATATTAAGTGCTGATCTAGCTGAAAATGCAGAATGGAACTGTGCGTTTAGTACATTTGCCTGGTCAACATTCTGTGTGTAGGTTGACTAAGGTTGACTGAGTATACGGACCACAGACTGTGGAGCCGTATTCGATCCATGCTATAATGAGGTCCTGAAGTACCATTTACAACAGGACACCGTAGAAAAACTGGCATTTACAAATTAGTCATTCTTGTTTTTAGGTTCAGTTTCAACAGTTTGAACTGTGCATGTTTGGGAAACTGGGTAAAACAGGAAGTGTATTTACTAATGCACAGATGCAAGTTCAATCAGGTGTGAAATTTCCAAAAAATACTTGTTACAAGCAGATCCACTGAAGCTGTTCATGCTATAAAAACGACCAAATTTAACTCTCAACAACTGACCAGTGACAGTCCGTGTCATTCATAAATGGTGTAAAAATAAGTTTGTAAACTTACCTGTTTTTCTCAAAGTTTTTGTTTACAACTGACTGATAATAAATGTTGCAGTCTGTTCTTGAACGAATTTTAATAGCAGAGAAAATGAAAAATATAATATTTATACTATCTGTTTGTAGAAAATATTCTGGACCTAAAATATAAAACATAAGTCTGTGAAATTGTGCATTTAATTATTACATATTGTTGTATGTTTGTATATTATATTTCAATAAATTTGTTCATTTTAAGTCGTTGTTTTAGCCTTACCCTGAAAGATTTCATTTCATAATTAGGATAAACAATCAAACTCATTTGTCAAGAAACAGGCATAAAATTTGTTGAAGACATTTAAAAAAATCAGAATAGATATATATCACTTAATTTGTCTATTCTAAGCTCAAATATCCATCCCTGAAGAAATTCTCGTTTGTTTATATATCACTTGTACTTAGCAAAAATTCCCCTTGCAAAAATGGGAATAGTTCAGAGTTCACGTGACTTATCAAAGCACATGACAGGCACATGAAAACAGAAAGTAGATTGGAAAAGACAAGAATGGAGAAAATTCAGTGTTTGGGGGCTCTCATTGCTATATTTCTTGTTTCGTCAAATGCAGGTATATGATACTGGTCTTATTTATATTTAATGTTGTCATGAGAAAACCTGTCATGGGCGTTTGACTTATAGTCGGTTCCGGGTCATTTCGGCCCATGACAAAATCGGCCCCTGTCAAAATCGGCCCATGACAAAATCGGCCCATAGCAATTTCGGCCCATAAATGATTTAAAGGCTGTTATGAGGATCAATTATCAGCCAAAATTTAAAAAAAAAAGCTATAGTTAATCATGATAAAAAACATGTATATACAATTTAGTTTTACCCCTTTCCACCGCTAGGCATTTGTACCATTATTTTCAATAATTACCTCCCTCAGATGCGAGTCTTCTCGCAGTGCAAACTTTGATATGGAATATAAGAACTACAAATAATATAAAAGAGGGTGTGTTTATTTAGAAAAAGATTGTATATTTATGAACTTGGAAATTGTAGTTTGTTTATTTGTTTATATTGTTGGCACGTGTCGGTATGTAAAATGATCAATAATCACTTTACGTTGTTACCTTTATCGACACGTGCCTTAAAGTAACAAACAGAACGATTATCATATTACTCGTATCTCAGTCATTATTGTGGCACGTGCCAATCAGCCGTAGTGTATGTCTCCTAATGCGTGTCTTTAATTCTTACTTTGTTTCTTGTTTTCGGTTTCGTTAAGTATGAGTGTTATTGGGCAGGGGCGCAACGATGGCTATATGTGGACTTAGCGCCAGGGCCCATCGAAGACTCACATCAGCCTGTGCATCCGCGCAGTCTGATTTGTGTGTAACTATGAATCATAAAGTAGCCAAAGCTCCCTCATGCCTCCAGCGATCATGACCATACTGTGCGGCTGAGCAAGTCGTGCTGGGTATGCTGGGCTCGTGAAGTAGCCAAAGCTTCCTCACGCCTCCATCGATCTTGACCATACTATGCGGCTGAGCAAGCTGGTCTGTGTATGCTGGGCGAATTGTAGAAATTGCTGGGCCTTTGCTTACTTATTTACTATGTGCTTCAATCGGCTTAATGTTCAAACGGCTTCCTCGGGACCCGGCAAATGTTAATGCACGAAAACGTATGGGTGATTCCTGTAATAATTTTGAAGATTTTTTCTGAAAACTAATCAATGCGCCTCTTATTAATAATGTATTCCATTACGTAAATGGAAGTGTTGAAAAGCAGAAATAAGAAAAACAATGTACACAACGAAACCCTTAATTTTTTCATAAGCCCAGTGTGACTGTGAACAACGCTTGATATCAGTTTTCTAACCATTGCCTGCAGTGAAAACTATCAAATATATAATAAACCTAAAACGATTTTCAAAATTCTTAAAGAATGCATTTTCTTTTCTATATATATCCTTTCGAAAACACAAAAACATAGTGCATTCTTTCACTTTCTCCAAAATGACTACTTTTCCAACAAAAAAAAATTGTGAAATTCGTCTTATTTATACTCCGAGCATACGGTGGCGGTTCTAACGAGTACGCACAATATATCTCTTGGATCAGAAGTAAGCATAATAATATGTACCCTTTAAACCCCTAATTTCCCTATTGATTGTTTTGAATTGCGGTATAAACTAAATACATGGATAGTGTCTTTGATAATTAAATATAATCGGTTCGCCCCGACAATTGTATAGGGGCTCGCTAAAGCTCGTTAATCAGAGGTGAGGAAAAACCGGAGTATCCGGAGAAAAACCAACTGGCCTACCGACAACAAGTTCTGCAACGTTAGGTCATGTGGTTTTCACCTGGTACTGCGGTTTTCGCCCACATCTGTTTAACGAACGGCTCGACATAAGTCATAATGTCATAAATATTTTATTTATTAATTCAGAATTATTTTATGCATCACAAAAACACGCCTATATAATTTCGATCCCCGTGAACCCCACTTTTATATATTAAAACTGGGGTTTACAAGGTTAAACCTTTTGTTTTTCTTCTAAATTATTTCTGCTCAAAATATTTTTTTTTTTTTTTTTGTTCGGGTTTTACTGCCCTTTCAAGATTATTATCCCCTCGCAACAAAGTTGCGAATGGGGATATAGCATCGGTGCCGTGCGTCCGTGTGTGTGTCTGTGTGTCTGTGTGTCCGTGTGTCCGTGTTTCTGTGTGTGTGTCTGTCCGGAACCTTGTGAGCAGGATAGAAGACACAGTATTCATCGTAGAAGCATCAAACCTTCCACAAATGTTCACCATGTACTGAGGATGAACCCTATTGAATTTCAAGGTCAGGGGTCAAAGGTCAAGGTCACAATGGACTTGACCTTGAAAACCTTGTGAGCAGGATAGAAGACACAGTATTCATCGTAGAAGCATCAAACCTTCCACAAATGTTTACCATGTACAGAGGATGAACCCTATTGAATTTCAAGGTCAGGGGTCAAAGGTCAAGGTCACAATGGACTTGACCTTGAAAACCTTGTGAGCAGGATAGACGACACAGTATTCATCGTAGAAGCATCAAACCTTCCACAAATGTTCACCATGTACAGAGGATGAACCCTATTGAATTTCAAGGTCAGAGGTCAAAGGTCAAGGTCACAATGGACTTGACCTTGAAAACCTTGTGAGCAGGATAGAAGACACAGTATTTATCGTAGAAGCATCAAACCTTCCACAAATGTTCTTCATGTACAGAGGATGAACCCTATTGAATTTCAAGATCAGGGGTCAAAGGTCAAGGTCACAATGGACTTGACCTTGAAAACCTTGTGAGCAGGATAGACGACACAGTATTCATCGTAGAAGCATCAAACCTTCCACAAATGTTCACCAAGTACAGAGGATGAACCCTATTGAATTTCAAGGTCAGGGGTCAAAGGTCAAGGTCACAATGGACTTGACCTTGAAAACCTTGTGAGCAGGATAGACGACACAGTATTCATCGTAGAAGCATCAAACCTAGTATTCATCGTAGAAGCATCAAACCTTCCACAAATGTTCACCATGTACAGAGGATGAACCCTATTGAATTTCAAGGTCAGAGGTCAAAGGTCAAGGTCACAATGGACTTGACCTTGAAAACCTTGTGAGCAGGATAGAAGACACAGTATTTATCGTAGAAGCATCAAACCTTCCACAAATGTTCTTCATGTACAGAGGATGAACCCTATTGAATTTCAAGATCAGGGGTCAAAGGTCAAGGTCACAATGGACTTGACCTTGAAAACCTTGTGAGCAGGATAGACGACACAGTATTCATCGTAGAAGCATCAAACCTTCCACAAATGTTCACCAAGTACAGAGGATGAACCCTATTGAATTTCAAGATCAGGGGTCAAAGGTCAAGGTCACAATGGACTTGACCTTGAAAACCTTGTGAGCAGGATAGACGACACAGTATTCATCGTAGAAGCATCAAACCTTCCACAAATGTTCACCAAGTACAGAGGATGAACCCTATTGCATTTCAAGGTCAGGGGTCAAAGGTCAAGGTCACAATGGACTTGACCATGAAAACCTTGTGAGCAGGATAGACGACACAGTATTCATCGTAGAGGCATCAAACCTTCCACAAATGTTCACCATGTACAGAGGATGAACCCTATTGAATTTCAAGGTCAGGGGTCAAAGGTCAAGGTCACAATGGACTTGACCTTGAAAACCTTGTGAGCAGGATAGACGACACAGTATTCATCGTAGAAGCATCAAACCTTCCACAAATGTTCACCATGTACAGAGGATGAACCCTATTGAATTTCAAGGTCAGGGGTCAAAGGTCAAGGTCACAATGGACTTGACCTTGAAAACCTTGTGAGCAGGATAGAAGACACAGTATTCATCGTAGAAGCATCAAACCTTCCACAAATGTTCACCATGTACAGAGGATGAACCCTATTGAATTTCAAGGTCAGGGGTCATAGGTCAAGGTCACAATGGATTTTCATGTTAATGAATGGTATGCAGTTGCGAGGGGATGCTACGCTTGCGTTGCCTTGTTTCACTCATATCGAGCCGATCGTTAATCAGAGGTGGGCGAAAACCGGAGTACCCGGAGAAAAACCACCTGACCTTCCGTTGCAGAACTTGGCGTCTCACACGTGGCCCGAGCGAGGCTCGAACCTACGGCGGTGAGAGACCTAATGACTAAGAGACAGCGCTCTTATCCACTAGGCCACGGAGGCCCGTTTCTGCTCAAAATATAGATTGTGGGTACTCGCTGGGGTGATTTTTTCTATCCATGCAATCAAAGATCATGAACCGATGAACACTTTTTTATAATACTTTCTTTCTGATGTTATTTTTATTACTTTATGAAACAATATTAATTTCTAAAACTAAACATTTTTTTTTTTCACTTTATAAAATAGAAGTGGAGGCAATGATCCATTCCAAATAGAAAATACAGGTAAAAGTTAATCGACCATTTACTTTAATTAGTAAGTTTGAGATTTGGGTGTACAAGCATACCAATTATACACAAACATAGTAATTATACCATCCTTATGTTTTTATGGGCCGATTTTGTATGGGCCGATTTGGTTATGGGCCGATTTTGTTATGGGCCGAAATGTCCAGGGACCCTTATAGTCGAGAATATCTGGGTTTGAATCCGGCCACTGCATCACGTGAACAAGTCCGTGAAATAAAGACCCCCCTAAACCCCACTTTATATAGAGAAAACTGGGGTTTAAGGGGGTAAACATTATTTTTCTTATTTCTGTTCGAAGACATAGCTAGGTTGTGGGTACTCGTTAGAACCGCCTCATTGAGGCGGTTCTAACGAGCACCCACAACCTATGTTTGGAGCATTCCGGCAGGGGCTGGTTATTATAGCGACGCGGTAGAGTGCCTGTCACCCCGGTCGGTACATATCATGCATGCAAACTCGCATAGGTTGCAAAAAAGAAAAAAAAAGAAACGTTAAACGACGTTTAGGTTTAGACTTTGAATTGACGTCTGTTCTGACGTCTGTTCAACGTCTAATCAGTACGTCTGACTGACGTCAGGATATGACGTCGAACCGACGTTATTTTTTGGTTATATGACGTCGCGACCAAAATCCAACCAAAATCTGACGTCAAAAGGACGTCATGTGCCTGCTGGGAGGTTGTGGGTACTCGTTAGAACCGCCTCATTGAGGCGGTTCTAACGAGCACCCACAACCTATGTTTGGAGCATTTATAAGAAAAATATTAAGGATTTTCATCAGATTAATAGCCATTTTGGAGATGTGAAAAATGCACTATGTCGCACGGGTGAGTTATCGTAATGGAGGCAAGGTTTGTCCTTGGGCAAGCCACGTAATGCCACTGCCCCTATCCTCCCAGGTGTTGATAGGTGGCAGTTGTGTAAAAGTCGGTCTGGGGACGTTCCCCCCCCCCCCCCCCCCCCCCCCCCCCCCGGACATTTGCCCACCAGATGAAAATGCATCCCGGACATATGCCCCCCCCCCCCATATTCTTTGTGTCCTCTGTTTATTCTCAGATTATTTTCAAAAATCTTATTTTATCTACTTCACAAAAATGTGCTATTGTGAAATCTGTATACCGTATTCGACCTAATTACCGCACATGCTCCTATAAGCGCACACCAAAGCTATTTTTGAAAAGGAAATGCATAAGCGCACACTTTACAGTAATCTCCCCTTGAAGCTCTCATAGTAAATGTATAAAAACATACCATTATTTCTTCCAACAGTGAAGGCAATGCTTAAGTATCTTTTTCCGTCCCATTAAATATCAGTATGCATCACCTTGGAAGCTGTTATTTTCGTATCAAGGGTGCGCTTATAGGTAGATTTTTCACCATGATTTTATGACACGATTTTGAAAAAACTAAGCGCACGGTGCGGTAATTAGGGCGAATACGGTACTGACAATACTGGCAGCATAAGCATGTATAATCATGGTAATGTTGGTGACTTTCCATATATTTGCTCGTAACACAGACTGGTGCTCGATAGAACTGCCTCATTGAGGTGGCTTCTAGGATTAACAACAACCTATTATTTGTGCAGAAATAAATAATGTAATGCTTACCAATGAAAACCCCATTATGTCTATTGTGATATAAACTCATCAGTGATCGAGCTATATGACATTTTTAAAATCTGTAGAAGGGTAAATTTGTTTATGAATATAAACAGATGTTTTCTTCTTTATATTTTCAGCCTGGGTGTATTTGGGGGTGGGGATTCCTTTCTAAAATAAGCACTGGGGGTGGGGGCAAATGTCCACTTGCAAAATAAGCACTGGGGGCAAATGTCCATACCAAAAATAAGCACTTGGGGGCAAATGTCCATGTTGTATTTTCATCTGGGGGGCAAACGTCAGTTAATACATTTTTTCATTGGGTTGGGGGCAAATGTCCTGGAATCGTAAAAGTCACTGCCTTTCTCTCTCACATGTTATAACATGATGGTTACATCTGGAATGAGCAATTCAGATAAGCTTGAAGTTTTCATCGCAATCGAACTAAAATAAATTAGTAATGTTGACTAAATGATGCCATAATGGAGTGTGTTCAGATGCCAAAATTTTATCACCGCTGATGAGGATCGAGCCAGAGGACCTCTGGCATTAGGGACAAGTGCACTTACCACGGAACTATCACGCTAAGTGTAATATTTACACATTTAAAACTTAAGGTCCTTTTGTGTTCAGGCTGTATTTGGACACTGAAGGCTGTTATCAGACTGCTAATGACCAGGACTGATCGGAGACTTTGCAGTGCTTAATAGTCAGTCTCGGTAGCTCAGTCCAATGCGCATCTGACTGGTGATCAGGAGGATACGAAGTCGATACCTTCTGGGGTCACCAACATTCTTTCGTGGAGATTGATCATGAAATCTTTTCTAAGGTCATTCTGTCCCTTCCACTGATTCAAGAAGGGCAGTTGTCAGTTTCTGGCAAAAGAATGTGCACTGTACTAGTCAACCATTTACATATAAGCTTGCCCAGGAATAGTATGGATAGGTAAATTGACTGGCTTAAAAATGATCTAAATACCCGGTAATTTTGACTTAGTGTTTCCCCCAGCTCCCAAAAAAGGGCATGGTGCTGGTCAGGAAAAAAGGCACTTTCAGTGCTCAAAATATGTAAAAAGGGCACTTTAAATACGCACAGCCATGTAAAAAGGGCACATCCGCATGTGCAACCTTGCTAAAAGGGCACATACTGTATCTCTTAACTTGGAATAAAAAGATTCTTCTCTTAGTCTTTAATGCTAAATCATACTGCCTGTTTTTTATGCTAAGTGAAGAGATATGTCAAATTCACCATTGGTGGCAAGAAGTTGAGGTTTTGTAAGCAATTTGATCACTGATATAAACAAGATAAGTTTGGTACTAGTTTGTACCACAGCTCTCATTCTTTAATACAAACACTAGCTGACATGACGCTGGTCAGACACACTTTCACACTTCAATTGTTTAATTGATGTCACTTACACTTGTTACCAAAACACAATTATGACTTTGGAAAGTAAGTTAATTAAGTACAATAAACCGGGGGATTAGCGGTCAACCATTAAAAGGCAAGTTAAACTTATTGCCTAAAAGTGTCTAAAATAGCCCCTTATTTAAACAGGCATACTAACTTTGTTATTTTTTGGTCAATTTCAGTGATTTTTGTCCCAAACTGTAGGACAGAATTTACCCTATCTGAAAAAGGGCATGGCACTAGAGAAAAGGGGCACGGTGCCACGTCATGCTAAATGGAGCTAGGGGAAACACTATTTTGTAATATATGTACAGCTATATAGCTCGATAAATCTTGCCATCTTAGATTTATCTTGGGCTGATTTTGGGTTTTCAACCACAGGGGTCTATATTTAGTATCATTTCCCTTTTTTTTCTTAATACATTTTCCAAATCACAAAAAAAATGTGCTGGGCCCCTGTGTTTTCAACTGCTGGTACTGGTGCAATAGATGCATGCAATATGCACTATTACCACAATGATCCTAAGTCTTTGGACAGATAGGCCTTAGCAAATAGTGCAGACCCAGATCAGACTGCTCCTGAAGGAGTAGTCTGATCAGAGTCTTCACTGTTTGCCATTGCGTCTGCACCTTTTGGACTCCTGCTGGACCATGAAACAAATTTGTAAAAATTTTAGGAGAATTACAGCAAGTCCTCAAGGTGTCCAAATTTTTAGGATTTTATGGTACTGCAGTAACATGATCTGCCACATTTGGGAACATACTGTGTGGCAGATCAAATTACTACCATGAAAAATAAAAAAAAAATCGGAAAATCCTGAGGACTCTGTAATTCTCTAAAGAATTTATCAAATTTGTTTCAAGATCCAGCAAGGATTCCAGATGGTGCATATCCGGAATGGCAAATAGTGTAGACCCTGATCAGACTGCTCCTTTGGGAGCATTCTGATCTGGGTCTGCTTTGTTTGCATAGGCCTATTTGTCCCAATACTTAGGATCATTATAGGGTATAGTGATTACTGTATATCATCATCAACGGATTTTTGATTAACGTGCAGGTACAGGGGCAACGTCCACATAAGTGGGCCCCCTTCCAGGTAGCTGGCTTGCTGCACGCATGGCAGATCTTACACCAGATCTCCAGGCTTGTCTATCATGAGGATCGATAGCAGAGAGCTTCCATTCTCTACAATCTCTTTCTGTTAGCTGCTTCCAGGTCATCTTGGGCCTTCCTGGCCCCCGCTTTCCACTTACCTGTATGTCACAGGCAGTCTTGATTGCACCGTTGGAGCGTTCCACATGTCCATACCAGCGAAGTCTTCTCTCTTTCAGGATGAGGTCCAGGTCCTCAATGCCAAGGTTCATTTTTGGTCCTTAAACTTTATAAGCATTTATAAGTTAAAATAATGGCAATTTTCCTTTTCATTGTACTTCTTTCATCTGTAACATGAATTTATTTCGAAGTAAGAAGCACTTTGCCGTCATGCCAGTTTGGCGTTGTGGAGGTTGTTTTTTCCTTTTATTTCACTTTTTTGTATTAACAGCAGTATATAAACATTCACTACTGACTTTTTCAATATTACAGTCGGTGCAAGACAGCGAAAAATTGGGTCTTAATATCCATCTATATAACTTCTACCGTCGTGCAAAACCAAGTAGCAAAATAATCAAAAATATTGAATTTACGTCCAGTATTTCCGTGATTTTTTTTTCATGTCTGCTTACAGTTTGGCTTGTGTCTCTTATATTTTTATCCGGCGATGTGCATCCGAACCCAGGACCGCTGTCGGAGCATTCTCTAAATAGCTCAGTCTCTTCATTAAGTACAAATGCAACTGTTTCTAACTTCTTACATCTTACTCACAACTTATCCATTGTTCACTATAATGTGCAAAGTATTTTTCAAAAATTGGATATATTACATACAGAACTGATTGACTTTGACATCCTCTGCTTCTCTGAAACATGGCTTAACGCATCCATTATAGACATGGAAGATTTAATGTTGCAGTCTTTTAACAGGCCTGAGAGGAAAGATCGATCTGGAGATTCACATGGGGGCGTTATACTGTACGTCAA
This sequence comes from Lucinisca nassula, assembly GCA_963580285.1. NCBI lineage: Eukaryota > Metazoa > Mollusca > Bivalvia > Lucinida > Lucinidae > Lucinisca > Lucinisca nassula. The sequence goes on along the minus strand of OY757011.1, from coordinate 87,205,092 downwards.
AGAAGGGCTACATTACAAGCGTCGTAATGATCTAGAAATACAGAATGTAGAAAGTATTTGGATTGAAATTGCAAATTCTCATAAACGTATCCTAGTAGGCCTATTCTACAGACCTCCCAATTCGAACTCTCAACTTTTTTCCAACATTGAAGACTCAATTGGTCTAGCAGTTGATACAGGTATAAATGATATAATATTAACCGGTGACTTTAACCTTAATGTGTATAACAATAGCGCTCTAAGAAAAATTGAATCAGTCTGTTCGCAGTATTCCCTATATCAGTCTATCAACGAACCCACTCATTTCACAGAACACTCATCATCTATTATCGATTTGCTTTTTACGAGCAACAGAGAAAGTCTTATTGCCAGTGGTGTAGGTGAACCCTTCCTACAACAAAATATACGATACCATTGCCCGATATACGCCATTATTAAATTTTCAAAGCCTAAATATAAATCTTTTGTACGACATATTTGGTACTATGACAGAGGCGATTACAATGCACTTCGAAACAAGGCACGTCTTGTTGACTGGAATTCACTCCAGGATAATGACATTGATGTTTATGCAAATAACATTACTAATCATGTCTCCGCTTTAGCCACAGAATGCATTCCAAATAAAATAATTAGAATTAAACCTCAGGAACCTCCTTGGATAACATCACATATTAAAAAAAATATAAGGAAACGCAAAAGGTTATACAAAAAAGCTAAAAGTACAAATACCTGTATGGACTGGACCAAATTTAAAACATTGCGCAATAAAACAACACAAATGATCCGCGATTCGAAACAAGCACTCCATGAAAAAATTACTGCAAAACTTACTTCACAAACTCTCTCTTCTAAGGACTGGTGGTCAACTTTAAAATATTTTATTACGCCAAATAGCAAATCTCAGCTACCCCCTATCGAACATAACAATAAATTGTATACCGAATGTCACAGGGTGAAATTATGGAAACTGGAGGAGCGCTTGCGCTTAGGACTTTCTAGTCATTTCCAGTTATTTTCCCCTATTGATCGTTGTTTTCATACATCATATACTCATATATTGCATCTTTCATTAAGCATTAAGCATTCCTGAGTAGCGTATATCTATTTCCGGTGTCCTTATGTAAGTTTCGCGCGCTTTTCACTTCACTGATTAACACCGCATGCGCACATTCTTACCTCAGCTTTTGTCAGTCTTTCTTTGTCCCTGGCGAAGGTAGGTCTCACGACCACCTGACGGACACCATTTATATATTGTTCCTTATTACTAAGGATGTTTATATAATATTATTCAGATGACGAGGTCGAGAGAGAGAAGGTTCATGACATAACTCCCAAAAACATGGAAATCATCTACATAGTTGTCATTACTTGAACCCCGAACCCCCTCGAGAAAGCGGGAGAAGCTGTAACGTCATATCAACGTCTATCATCAGCATGTGGCCACAACCACCTTAAATCCATCAGCCCGTAACAACAAATCCAATCCCGTGACACTGGCGCCCAACGTGGGGCCATGACAAGGCTAATATTTTAAACAACTACTTTCAGAGCCAGTCGAGTCTGAACGACAAGAACGCACATTTGCCAGCTATCTTGCCAACATCAGTAACATCAGAATTAAATAGCATTGTCTTAACAACAGAAGAAGTTGAATCTGTACTTAAAATTTTACCAGTCGATAAAGCAACTGGTCCCAATGGACTCAGCAATCGTATCATACGTGAACTGTGTCTCAAGAACTATCTAATCCTTACTGTTCTCTTTTCAATCAGTCATTACGTACTGGTCTAGTTCCAAGTTCTTATAAAGAAGCAAATGTCTGTCCTGTCCCCAAAAAAGGCGATTTGTCTGTTGTTTCTAATCACAGACCTATCTCACTACTCAACTCGGAAGATAAAGTACTCGAAAGACTTGTATTCAAACATTTCTATAACCATCTTCGAGATAACAATATTCTCTCTTCTTTACAATCCGGCTTTATTCCAGGTGACTCCACCATTAATCAATTAACATACCTCTACAATGTCTTTTGTCAAGCACTGGATGAGGGTAAAGAGGTGAGAGCTGTCTTCTGTGACATCAGCAAAGCTTTCGACCGTGTCTGGCACGACGGCCTAATATTGAAATTACAATCAGCTGGTGTCACAGGAGAAGTACTTGCCTGGTTCAAAAGCTATCTGAATAACAGAATGCAACGCGTAGTTATACCAGCTGCCACATATGACTGGGCATTTATTCGTGCAGGGGTTCCACAAGGTTCGATCCTCGGTCCATTACTTTTCCTTGTTTATATAAATGACATTGTTACCGACATAGGCTCTAATATACGCTTATTTGCCGACGACACAAGCCTATTCATAGTTGTTGATGATCCGATCTCTGCTGCAGGATGTATCAATACCGATCTTCAAAAAATATCACGATGGGCAGCCACATGGCTAGTTTCCTTTAACCCCACAAAGACCGAAGCTCTTCTGGTGTCTCGCAGATTGATTAGAAACAGGCATCCACCAATTTACATGCAAAATCAACCTATTACGGAAGTTGATAATCACAAGCATCTTGGAATATACTTTTCCAGTGACTGTACTTGGCATCGTCACATCAGCTATATTATTGAAAAGGCATGGACAAGGATTAATATTATGAGAAAACTTAAATTTAAATTAGACAGAAAGTCATTAGAAACTATATACTTAACTTTTATAAGGCCTATACTAGAATATGGAGATGTACTCTGGGATAATTGCAGTCAATATGAAAAAAATGAGTTAGATAAAATTCAGAATGAAGCAGCAAGAGTCGCGACTGGTGCAACAAAATTAGTATCTATAAACGACCTATATAATGAAATTCAATGGGAAAGTCTCGAAGAGAGACGTAAAAAACAATTAAACTGACTCTATTTTATAAAATGAAAGCTAATCTCTGTCCGACCTATCTTTCGTCCCTTGTTCCACAAACTGTCCAATACAGATCACGCTACAACCTAAGAAATTCCAACGACCTTGATCAAATTAATGCCCGAACTACACTCTATTACAACTCGTTTCTACCTTCTTCTATCAGGGCATGGAATGAGCTCTCAGAAGCAGCGACACAAATTGAATCTGTAAATGCTTTTAAAAATTTTCTAAATAAAGACAAAACACTTGTTCCCAAACATTATTACAGCGGCAAACGAAATCCCCAAATCTTGCATACGCGCTTAAGAACAAATTGTAGCTCCTTAAATCTCCACCTCTTTCTAAAGAATATATCTGTCTCACCTCTATGCAGCTGCGGGAGCATTGAAGACAACCAACATTACTTCTTCCACTGTATGCAATACCAGAGACAGCGAGGGGAAATCTTAAATGAAATCTCAAGGTACGCTACCCCAACCTTAAAAGTAGTTCTTTATGGCGACCCATCACTATCCCACGACATAAATGCTGCCATATTCGCAAATGTACACAAATATATTATCGACACGAAACGCTTTTAAATATGCAAATGAACTCTACGACGACTCTCCTACCAAGTCACAAGATACATGGATCCGTTACCTATACCTCGCGCCCTAGCACTCACCAACCCTGCTTGATTTTATTTATTTATTTTTTTCTTCTTTTTCTTTTGTTTACTTTTGTACCGTAATATATTTTCTCTGTTTTCTTTTTATGGCAGTTCTTTCTGCATTTCATCCAAAGTTTCATTTATTTATTTATATTTATTTATTTATTTACTTATCTATTTATTTTGTTTTGTAAATATATCTATCTTTTGATATATTGTTCCTTTTTTCTGTTTCCACTTCTAATTATTCAATTAGTTATATGTCAGTATATGATCCTAAGTACACATTATTTGACAAACAACCACCTGAAATAATACAATATTAAGCATGTAAGGAGAAGAACTCAATAAGTACTTGTGCTTTCGTTCTTATCCTATGATTTGTTTGTATTTACTTGCTTGTATAATTTATATTAATTCCGAAATAAATATGTTTAAACCAAACAAATTTGTAAAAATTTTAGGAGAATTACAGCAAGTCCTCAAGGTGTCCAAATTTTTAGGATTTTATGGTACTGCAGTAACATGATCTGCCACATTTGGGAACATACTGTGTGGCAGATCAAATTACTACCATGAAAAATAAAAAAAAAATCGGAAAATCCTGAGGACTCTGTAATTCTCTAAAGAATTTATCAAATTTGTTTCAAGATCCAGCAAGGATTCCAGATGGTGCATATCCGGAATGGCAAATAGTGTAGACCCTGATCAGACTGCTCCTTTGGGAGCATTCTGATCTGGGTCTGCTTTGTTTGCATAGGCCTATTTGTCCCAATACTTAGGATCATTATAGGGTATAGTGATTACTGTATACTGGTTCATTTTTGGTCCTTAAACTTTATAAGCATTTTTCAAATGTAAGCTAACAAATGGCTGGTCGGTTTCTAATGCTGCTGCAAATAATTAATGCCTGAGTGGTGGACATTCAGGGATCACCCACCCACCCAGGGGTTTCTCCCTTCCCCTAAATTATGTGTTGAATTAATTCTTCTGTCAGTTTACCTGATAAATTCTGCCACTAACTTTCAAAGACAGACAAAGATTTGAAAATAGGACACATTTTTCTTGGTACCATTCAGGATTCTGGCCTGAATACTTTTCTAAATGAGCCTGAGGACTTCTCAAGGAGGAGAAGGACAGAGTTTGTCTCAGTTAACCCATTTTATACCGGAAAACCCAAAAGGGGCACCGGGCAAACAGTGCAGGCCCAGATCAGACGCCGCAGGACCCAACGTCTGACCAGGACCTCCACTGTTTGCTAAAAGTTCAGTCATTTTCCAGATAGATTTTGATGAAAACACAACTTGACACCCCTAAATTTCGAAATGGACTCCTGTTATATATAAGGAGGAAGATACCATTTGGTACTAAAAGGGTTAAGAGTCACACCATAGAGAAGGGAATCAAATCATGTCATGCAATAGAAACAACATTTTCGGTATGCTGGCCTAATAAAATATGAAAGGCTGGGGCCACAGGCGTAACGCCCATTACGCATACTACGCATGTGCGTAATGTAAAATATTTGCAATAAAGAGAAAGCACCTAAATAATAGTGTTCTTCAGTGCATATTATATATGGGCTGCTCTTAAAGGAAAGAATTTGCTCCCCTTGGGAGCAATTGCTCCCCTCGGGAGCAAATTCTTTCCTTTAAGAGTAGTCCCCATCACGGAAAAACATGTTGTTTATAATTGTACATAAATTTTTCCTTGTTATGCATAACAATATTTGGGTTCTGGCTATGCCCATGGGGGTTATATATTTCTATTGTTGTTTTTTTTTTCTTTCTTTCTTTTTGAAACGTCTTCTTGTGCAAGTTTGCTGCAATATTGGGCTTTCATGAAAATACTCTTTTCTCAATAATAACCATAATTAGCATTCCGACACTTAGGATATTTGTGCTGGGGCAAACAGCTTGATACAGACCATACTGCTCTTTAATAAGCAATCTGATCAGGGTCAGCACTCTGCAGTATGTTGTATTTTTTCGTCATCGCCATAATACCTCTCCTGCATAGTTCTGCCGCCATTACAATAACACGCCCCTGTGACATAGTGTGTAAGTGTGAATTCGGGTTTAACGTCGATTTCAACAATTTTTCAGTCATATCACGACGGTGTCTGGTTGTGACAGGGAGCTCAATGCTCACGTTTATAGTGCTGCCTCACTGAAGTATCATGTCCCAGACACATTACATGATACCACACCCAGTCACATTATCCTGACACTGGATCGACCAGTCCTAGCTCTACCCCGTAAATCTGAGTGCCAAGCGAGGAGCAGCTAGTACCATTTTTAACAACTTTGGTATGTTGCGGCCCGGGATCGAACCCGAGACCTACCGTTCCCCGGAGCGGACACTCTACCAACCTGCGACATAGTGCATTTTTCAGTCTCCAAAAATGAAAATCCATGATAATTTTATTATCTAAACTGCAAACATAGCTAGGTTGTGGGTGCTTGTTAGAACCGCCTCATTGGGACCCAGAACCTACATGTATGTCTTGGAGCAGAAATAAGAAAAGTAATGTTTACACCCACAAACCCCAGTTTTCTCTATATAAAGTGGGGTTTAGAGGGGTGTTCATATTACAGACTTGTTCACATGATGAGACTTCCATTAGGGAAATATGCTCATGTGAGATAATTAATGGTTTCTGAAATTAATCATTTCTGAAATTAATCCATTTGTAGCATTTTTCTTATGAAAAGTTTTGATATTTTTCTTACTTCTGCTACAAGCATAGATTGTGGGTGCTCATTAGAACCACTTCATTGAGGCTGTTATAACGAGCAGTATTATTGTGGGTGCTCATTAGAACCACTTCATTGAGGCTGTTATAACAAGCAGTCTGCAGTTTGTGGTTTTTAGCAAAAATAAGGAAAATAATATATATACCCTTTGCAACTCCTGCAAAAGTAGTTTTGTCTCCCAAGATGGATCAACTCTTAAAGGAAAGAATTTGTTCCTGAGGAGCTTTAAGAGTAGACCCTTTTTCAGTGGCACAGGGCATATAGAAAAGCAAACAGGAAATTCCAAAAATTCCTTAGATAAATAGTGGAAAAATCTGCCACTGGTGTTCCCATTCCCCTTAAAATCAATATATATGTGTGTTAAGCAGAATATTACACTTGTGGTCATAGAGGATCTTATATGAGTGTTCATTTAAGAAATGAAATTTATTTGTCTGCAGTTCATAGAAGTATGAACGCAGTGGGTCGCGTGCAAAGTAAATGAACACCGAAGGGGTTCGTGTAAACTTTGCTAGCGACCCACTGTCGTTCATACTTTCTTGAAAAGCAGAAAAAATAAGTTTATTTTTTATATTTACATTATTTGCCCCTCATCACTGGGCGAAAAAATGCTTGTAGGGCAAACATTTAAAGCTGAAAAACATTTACACGCTGTTTTTTTACAAAGAGCGGAGCAGCGTTGACGTCATCAACGCCCGTAGAGAACAATGGTTTAGAATGACGTCACTTAACGTCACTGAAAATCATGTGATTCGATGCGTTCATGGACGTATGAACGCAATTGTTTTCTATAGGTTTACATTAGACTTTACACTGGAAATGTAAATACCGTATTCGCCCTAATTACCGCACCGTGCGCTTAGTTTTTTCAAAATTGTGTCATAAAATCATGGTGAAAAATCTACCTAATTAGCGCACACTTGATATGAAAACAATAGCTTCCAAGATGATGCATACTGATATTTAATGGGACGGAAAAAGATACTTAAGCATTGCCTTCACTGTTGGAAGAAATAATTTAAGTTTTTATAGATTTACTATGAGAGCTTCAAGGGGAGATTACTGTAAAGTGTGCGCTTATGCATTTCCTTTTCAAAAATAGCTTTGGTGTGCGCTTATAGGAGCATGTGCGGTAATTAGGGCGAATACGGTATGTATTATTGAATTTATTAAATGAGTTGAGAAAAAGGGATAAAATGCGAGGCTGTGCATTTTTATCCCTTTTCCCCAACAAGTTCAATAAATTCAATTATGCATGAGCATGAATGCAAGATTCTATTTGTCATATGACATTTAAAATGCATTTTATTTGCGATCTATTAAAAAAATATCAATATTCCGCCATTAGTGAATGTGCCGTCGTTAAGAACATCCTACGTGTAACATTCGTGATGCTATAGGGTGTATCTAACTAATTTGCATATTTAATCCACCAGTGGATTGTTGAATTTATTACATGGCATCACATTTATTCTCAGACGCGACATCATATGATAAATTTCATGTGAAATTTATGGAGCTTACCAGAGGCATATGTGTTTCATATGGGGTGACCACAAATGTAAGATCCTCTGTTATTTTTGCAATTATATACAGAAACATTTTCTCTTACAGAACCGCTTAAGTTTCAAAGACATTCTGGAGAGCCCAAGGAAGAGTGGGGGTATGTTGATGTCCGTGATTCAGCCCACATGTTTTACTGGCTATATTATACAACAAATGAAGCTGGATACAAAAATAAGCCATTAGTCATGTGGTTACAGGTACGATGAAAGCTATATCCCAACTATTTTGCCACCACTTAACTTCACATCATGAAATCATATATAATTTTGACCCCTTAAACTCCACTTATACATTGTAAAACTACGGTTTACATGAGTATACATTATTTTTGATCAAAATCATATATTGCGGGTACTTGTACTCTAAAGAGTACCCACAATCTATGTTTTGAGCAGAAATATGAAAAATATCAGATTTTTTTTTCTGAAAATTTTCATTTTTTTCTTTTTTTGGGGGGCCGTAAAATTTTCAATATATTTGTATAGGCGTGTTTTGTAATGAGTGCCTTGCTGGGGTGATTGCTTTCCTGTATGCTGAGATGCTCCAACAAAGGGAATTTCTTTGCTTTGACTAATTTCTGATGCCCAAAATGGGTGCACTGGTTAATAGTGCAGGCCCAGATCAGAATGCTATTTTAAACCATTTCTGACAAGAACCCCAAAACAGGTACACTTGCAAACAGTGCAGGTCCAGAATAGATGCAGCGTCAGATCAGGGCCTTCATTGTTTGGGGCTTCATTATTTGCAAAAAAGGTCAACCATTTTCTAACTGAATTTCTGAAATTTACCCCTTATCTTGCTGTTCACGACAACCCCTATCTTTGCAAACAGTGTAGATCCAGATCAGATGGCTTCTGAAGAAGCCATCTGATCAGGATCTACACTGTTTGTCATTCTGTTTATGAATTTGTAGCAATAAATTACATCAAGTAATTTGATTAGCTGATAGACAGAAATGGGTGTGGCTTAAATGAATATTCAGCAAGATAAGAGTTACTCAACCAGACAACCCACTACAGACATACGGAGGAAGATTCCATTCAGTTAACCCTTCTCTTGCTGAATATTCATTTAAGCCACACCCATTTCTGTCTATCAACCAATCAAATTACTTGATGTAATTCATTGCTACAAATTCATAAATTGAATGGCAAACAGTGTAGATCCTGATCAGATGGCTTCTTCAGAAGCCATCTGATCTGGATCTATACTGTTTGCAAAGATAGGGGTTGTCGTGAACAGCAAGATAAGGGTTAAAAATGGATTAACCCATTGTGTTCTAGTGGACTCTTCCATTGCTATATGTTGGACAAGCACATTGTCAGTTAAGGGGTGTCAGGCCTATTTTTTCTTAATTTTTTAATTCCATTTTTGATGGAAAATTCTGTTAGCAAATAGTGCAGGCCCTGATCTGATCAGACGCTGCCTGCACTGTTTGTCAAGGTACCCCTTTAGGGGTTTCCCGAATGCAATGGGTTAAGAGTAGCCCCAGTTTGAGTAAATTGGCTCAAAACGTAATACCTAATTATGTATTGGTCTGATATACTTTGTTTTTTTTTTGCCACCTTTACCAGAGTAAGAATTAGCTCATATAGATTAGAAAAGTCATGAAGAAAAAAAAGTCTTTTTTACAGGGAGGCCCAGGTGGATCTGGAACAGGCTTTGGCAATTTCCAAGAGATTGGTCCTCTCGATGTTGACTTGAACCCAAGAAAATCTACCTGGGTAGGTTCTAACTAGTTGACCATTTAACTCTGAATATTCATTTAAGCCACACCCATTTCTGTCTATCAACCAATCAAATTACTTGATGTAATTTATTGCTACAAATTCATAAACTGAATGCCAAACAGTGTAGATCCTGATCAGATGGCTTCTTCAGAAGCCATCTGATCTGGATCTTCACTGTTTGCAAAGATAGAGGTTGTCGTGAACAGCAAGATAAGGGTTAAAGTACCAAAATTGCAGTCGATGGCAATCTAAGTTTGTTTGTTTTTTCTTATTTTATACAGAGAAAATAAAATCTGAAATTCCATGTTTGTTTGAATTGGGGTTTAAAATCCCCGTAAATACTATTTAGGTCATTTTGGAGACGTTGCTTCCAATTTTGTGGGACGCATATTCGACACTGATTTGAAAAGATACCTCGAACCCTGCCGCCCAATGGAACCTGAAGGCTTAAATGCATTGGACATTCTGACTCACAACGCTTTGCCTGGGCAGGCTAAGTCCTCCTAAGCAGTTTACCAGTAATTGTATGGGTTGGATTCAGCTCTGCATGGAAGCATCATGCAGCCCAATCTATTTCTCCAAGCCCCGATGGGCGGGGTGAAATTCCATGTGAGTCTTATGCAGGAAAATGATACAATATTAAGGAAAAATAACTGTGGTTATGAAATAAGAAAAAAAAAATTCATCACAGCCTCTTTAGAAGACTGTACATTGTAACATGTTCTTTGTCAGCCTGCTTTAACCTTAAGCACCCTCTTGGCTATTACAGCAGACGACAAATTGTTGATATTTTCATATTTTTTCCTAGAAAACAGGGTTTGACATCTCATGCAAATTGTCTCCATAGGAGACAATTTGCATGAGATGTGAATTCCTGTTTTCTGGGAAAATTAGGAAAATATATCAAAATATGCGAAAAAAAAAAAATCCAGCATGCAGAATACAAAAATGGCGCAATATAACAGTTTGGTTTTCAGTCTGTATAGAGACTAAGAGTCATTTGTCTGTCTGTTTGTCCATTTGTCATCTTGTGAACATTAGTGCCAACCTAAATATTCCATTCCAGTTCTGTGGAACTACAACCACATGCCTCGGCTTTCAGCCCAATTCTTATGGCTAAAACATGTCTCAAAGGTGGTTCCCAAAAATACATAGATCATATAGGAAATCTATACATATTTGTTTGGATGTATCATGGTTGTTTGGCATGGTGCAAGTTGGACTGTCCATGCATATAAACCCTTTTGATTTCATTGGACGACAGGGATTGAGATGTCATTTCATCTCATTGTCGGGTAAAAGTCCCACAAAATTGGAAGGGATGTCTCCAAAGTTGACGGGGATGTTAAACCTCAAATCAAACAAAACATACCGGGTACATGGACTCAGTTTTGACTTTTTCACATACAAAAGTCTATATAGCTATGTGACCAAATTTGACCTTGGTGTAAAATAGGTCAAGGCCATCTGAGGGTCATCATTTGAGCAAACTATGACAGGCCCCAGTCCCAGTATGCTACATACAAGTTTCATGACAATCAGTCCACTGGATCGGGAGAAGATTTTTGAAGGGTTTTTACCTTATGTGGGCGTGGTGGCCATCTTGATCATGTGACCTGGTCCCAGCGAACAAACTTTCGTTCCCCCATCCAATGGATGCACCACAGGAAATTTGCTGGCCTTGTTAGTTCAGTCGGATGCGTGTCTGACTGGTGACCAATTGGACGCGTGTCCGATACCTGCCCGGGTGGAGATTGATCATGAAATCTTTCCTACTGTCATTCTCTCCCTTCGCTGATTCAAGAATGGCAGTTGTCAGTTTCTGGCGAAAGAATGTGCACTGTACTGGTTAACTGCTTATGTATAAGCCTGTCCGGGAAAAGTGTGGATAGGTAAACTGACCTGCTCAAAAATGACCTAAATAGGGTTGACTGTGCCGTTAACTCCAATACAAACAAACAAAATCCACAGGAAATTTGAATTCAATTAGCCCATTGGTTTTGGAGGAGATGTTTGAAAATGTTGACAGACAGACAAACAATGGACCCTTGACATACTATAGGCTCACCTACATGTATATGAACCTTCGGCTGATTTGAGCTTAAAAAAAAAGGGCAGGAGAAGATCTTTTATTTCAATTGAAAGGCCAGAAATTGCAAAGGGCCATAACACAAAACAAAATTTTGTTAAATTGAATGAAAAAAAAAATGAATTTTTCCATTGCAGGCTTAGGCCTTCTAAGCTGACTTTACCAATACTCATGTGCAGTTGGTTTCAGCTCTGTGGGGAAGCATCATGCAGCCCAATCTATTTCTCCAAGCCCCAATGGGATGGGGCCTAAACTGAGTATGTTTTGGAAACTATTGCAGCCTGTGATCTAAAAATTGGTAGATGCTGCAAGTAAGGAACCACAGCAAAAGCACCAACTTGGAATGGTCAGTAAAATTTCTGGTGGGTTTATGGGATCCTAACCCTCACCCTCACTTTCACTGTGGTTCATCCAAACCTAAGAAAAATATATATATAATGAGGGAAAAAATCTGAATCGCCAAAATGACAAACATTCAACTAGAAGGACAAACACAACCAAAAGCGAACAACCAAAAATGTGGCAGAATCAGACTCATCAACGTAACAACGTAATTATATAATTAGGGAACGAATCAGAACCACCAACACAAAACATGAAGGAACCACAGCAAAAGAACCGACTTGGAACGGTCAGTAAAAATTACTGGTGGGTTTGAAAAGGATAACCCTTTTATAGAACATATTTAACGTCACCACAGCTGGTGTCTGGGAATATGTGACGGCCATAAAAAGTTTCCTTGCCCAACATCATAGTGTAGTTTATATTTTCTTTTCCTTTGGGATCATTGTGGAATTTTGAAAATATTTGAGGGTCACTGATGAGGCCTTATTGGCCGAAACTGGCTAGTCTGGCCCAGAAAACATGCACACTCCATATTTTTAAGTTCTGCTGTGTATTCCTTCCTTCCAAAGGATAACCCTTTTATCGAACATTAACATTAGAACATAACTTTACAGGATGCCAACCCTCACCCTCAGATGCCCTTGACCTATTTTAAGCCAAGGTCAGATTTGGTCACATATGATATACTTTTGTATGGGAAAAGGTCAAAACTGAGTATTTTTTGGAAACTACATGTATTGCAGCCTATGGTCTGAAAATTGGTAGATGCAGTAAGGTAAATGAGTAGATGAAATTACAGGAGCATTCAAGGTCATTGTCATTCTTTGACCTTGACCCAAGGTCATTCAGATTTGACTTGCTTTTCAAAGTAATAACTGGATCATTTATAACCAAATTACATGTGAAAGCTTTTAGGAACAAGAAAAGTGAAACTGAATTGAATTTCAATAACATTGAAATTAAATATATTTGGCATAGTTTTCTTACTAAATCTTGAAAATGTATGTTGTGTGTACTCATTAGAATTGCCTCAATGAGTACAAACAACATACAGTCGAACTTTGATTGCTTGAACCCCTTTGGGACCATTTTATTCGAGACAGCGGTAGTTCGAGCCACTGAAGGTCACTGCCAAGAGGCATAACGAGATACTTTTGAACATCTTTCGATGTTAGATAATGAAAATGTTTGCTGTGTGTACTCATTAGAATCTCCTCACCGAGGTGATTCTAATGAGAACACACAGCACACATTTGCCAGATAAAAGACTAAAATCTCCTTAAACATCCCCAACCATTTCTTATCTTGAGGATTTCCATAGGGGCTCAAGTACGAGTTCGACCCAGCCATGGGAAACGAGCCATCGGTGTTCGAGCCATCGAAGTTCTACTGTACCTTGGTTTTAAAGAAAATTAAAAAAGATATCCTTGTTATCATTATGCCGCTTGACCTGGGGCCATGATTAACTCACAATGGTTAGAACTACCACTGCCTCAAAGGTTTTCGAGCTATTGAACTTTGACTATAATTCTGATTTTCACTGTTGGAATAATCTTGTATTAATCCTGTTCATTTTATACAGCTTCAATCAGCCAGTCTTCTGTTTGTTGACAACCCAGTGGGAACCGGCTACAGCTATGTCGACAATGACAAAGCATTTACAACAAATGTGACAGGGATTGCAGCGGATATGTTGGTTCTTCTCAAGACAGTCTTCACAGATAAATTAGTCGAGTTTCAGGTGATAATAATAATAATAATAATAAATAATCGACCTTATTTATAGAAGGTAACACATTTAGTACTAATCTTCCATGTGGCCCTCTTTTCCTGGGTAGGAACAAGTACTAAACAATGACTGCTGCAATGTGGATAAAGTTTCTTGCTCAAGGAAACAACACGTGGCGCATGCAGGGATTGAACCGGCTATCTCAGATCCGATGCTTTACCACTGCACCACAGCGCTCCACGTCATGTTAAGTTTGAGCTGTTCCATCTGAAAACTTACATGTACTTACACATAGCTCCAGATAAGGTTGTAATGAGAATTAATATGTGAATGTGTCTTATTACTTGACGGAAACATACATTTTGGGTACTTGTTAGAGTCGATGAGGCTTTTCTAACAAGTATCCACAATATGTGTTTTATGGAGAAATAGTGGGGTGAGGCAAAGGTTGTGTATCTTATGTCACACAGGTAGACATCTGATATTGGCTAACAGTTGGGCAAGGCTGGCTGTCTTTGCAGCAGGTAAGGGTAGAGATGGAATGTTTTTATTTCCCTTGTTTCTTCACTTTCATTCATTTTCCTCCTCCTCCCAAGTCCCTCTCTTTCATCTGCTCCACTTTTTCTTATTAGCTCACCAGAGCCGAAGGCTCCGGGGGAGCTTATAGTATAGGCAATGGTCCGTCGTCGTCTGCGTCTGCTTCGTCAACATTTTCAAACAATATCTCCTCTGGAACTACTTGGCCAATTGAAACCAAATTACATGTGGAGGCTCTGTGGGAAGGGGGAATGAAAGTTTGTTTGTGAAGACTTGGTCACATGACCAATATGGCCGCCATGCCCATATATGGCAAAAACCTTTAAAAATCTTCTTCTCAAGAATCGAATGGCCGATGATCTTGAAACTTGGTATGCAGCATCGGGGACTCGGCCCTACCAAGTTTGTTCAAATTATGACCTTTGGTTGACCTTGACCTGTTTTACGTCAAGGTCAAATTTGGTCACTTAGACATTTGTATGGAAAAAAGGCAAAACAGTGGATTTTTCTGATTACATGGTAGCTAGTGGCATCAGAAATGGTATTTGCACTCAGCTGAATGGAAGTTTATAATGTCCAAAGGTCAAGGTCATTTACCAACTTTTGTCCAGGATGGCTCAGATTCAGTATTTTCATCTTCTTCTTCACTTAAACTTCACAGCCAGTTGAAACCAAATCACTTCTGGAGCCTCTTTGGAATGGGGGAACGAAAGTTAATTCGCGAGGATGGGGTCACATGATCAATATGGCCGCCATGCCCATATATGGTAAAAACCTTTAAAAATCTTCTTCTCAAGAACCGAATGGCCGATGATCTTGAAACTTGGTATGCAGCATAGGGGGGTCAGGCCCTACCAAGTATGTTCAAATTATGACCTTTGGTTGACCTTTACCTGTTTTACGTCAAGGGTAAATTTGGTCACTTAGACATTTATATGGAAAAAAGGCAAAACAGTGGATTTTTCTGATTGCATGGTAGCTAGTGGCATCAGAAATGGTATTTGCAATCAGCTGAATGGAAGTTTATAAGTTCAAAAGGTCAAGGTCATTTCCCGACCTTTGTCCAGGACGGCTCAGATTCAGTATTTTCATCTTCTTCTTCACTTAAACTACTCAGCCAATTGAAACCAAATTACATGTGGAGCCTCTATGGAATGGAGGAACGAAAGTTTGTTCGTGAGGACTGGGTCACATGGCCAATATGGCCACCATGCCCATATATGGTAAAAACCTTTTAAAATCTTCTTCTCAAGAGCCGAATAGCCAATGATCTTGAAACTTGGTATGCAGCATCGGGGACTTGGGCCCTACCAAGTTTGTTCAAATTATGACCTTTGGTTGACCTTGACATGTTTTACATCAAGGTCAAATTTGGTCACTTAGACATTTGTATGGAAAAAAGGCAAAACAGTGGATTTTTCTGATTGCATGGTAGCTAGTGGCATCAGAAATGGTATTTGCACTCAGCTGAATGGAAGTTTATAAGGTCCAAAGGTCAAGGTCATTTACCTACCTTTGTCCAGGATGGCTCAGATTTAGTATTTTCATCTTCTTCTTCACTTAAACTACTTGGCCAATTGAAACTAAATTACATGTAGAGCCTCTATGGAATGGGGGAACGAAAGTTTGATCCTGAGGATGGGGTCACATGACCAATATGGCCACCATGCCCATATATGGTAAAAACCTTTAAAAATCTTCTTCTCAAGAACCGAGTAGCCGATGATCTTGAAACTTGGTATGTGATATCTGGGACTCATGCCCTACCAAGTTTATTTAAATTATGACCTTTGGTTGACCTTGACCTGTTTTACATCAAGGTCAAATTTGGTCACTTAGACATTTGTATGGAAAAAAAGGCAAAACAGTGGATTTTTCTGATTTCATGGTAACTCGTGGCATCATAAATGGTATTTGCAATCAGCTGAATGAAAGTTTATAACTCAGATTCAGTATTTTCATCTTCTTCTTCACTTAAACTACTAGGCCAATTGAAACCAAATTACATGTGGAGCCTCTATGGAATGGTGGAACGAAAGTTTGTTTGTGAGGACTGGGTCACATGAATAATATGGCCGCCATGCCCATATATGGTTAAAAACCTTTGAATATCTTCTTCTCAAAAACCGAATGGTCGATGATCTTGAAACTTGGTATGCAGCATCGGGGACTCTGGCCCTATCAAATTTGTTCAAATGATGACTTTTGTTTGACCTTCACCTATTTTATGTCAAGGTCAAATTTGGTCATTTAGACAGTTGTATGGAAAAAAGGCAAAATAGTGGATATTTCTGATTTTTGGTAGGCTGTGACATCAAAAATGATATTTGCAGTTAGCTGAATGGAAGTTTATCAATTCCAAAGGTCAAGGTCATTTACTGACCTTTATCCTGGATGCCTCAGATTCAGTTATTTTTTTATCTTCTTCTCCACTTAAACTGGTGGGATGATTGAAACCAAATTACATTTGGATCCTCTATGGTTAGGGGGAATGAAATTTGTTTGTAAGGACGGGGTGACCTGACCAGTGTGGCCGCCATGCTCATACATGTATATGGTAAAAAAAAATTAAGAATTTTCTTCTCAGGAACCAAATAGCCGATGACCTTGAAATTTGGTATGTAGCATTGGGGACTCAGGCCCTACCAAATTTATTCAACTGATGACCTTTAGCTGACCTTGACCTGTTTTACGTCAAGGTCAAATTTGGTCACTTAGACATTTGTATCGAAAAAGAGCAAGACAGTGGATTTTACTGATTGCATGGCAGCCGGGTCAATCATACATATTATTTTCAATCAAAATGAATGGAAGTTAATCAATTCCAAAGGTCAAGGTTATACTGACCTTTGTCTTGGATAGCTCTGATTCAGTATTTTTATCTTCTTCTCCAGTAAATGAGCTGTGATGATTGAAACCAAATTACATTAAATGCCTCTATGGGAATGAGGCAATTGAACATTATTCGTTGTATTGTTGTCACATGACCAAGACGGGGACCTTGCCTGTATATGGTGTAGTAAACTACATGACCTCTGGTGAGCGTAGTGGCCCATGGGCCTCTTGTTTTTTGTCATGCCTGCTTTAAGCAGGATGTGATATAGAAGTCGAAATTTCCTTTCTTTCGTCTGTCGGTCTGTTCAATGGTCAAGCCATCAACATTTGCGACCACCCTAGCATTCACCCAAATGTTCAAGTCCATTTGTTAAAAACTATAATGCTTCATTACTGATACTTCATAAAGACTTGCATCTAGGGGTGACAATGTAAATGCAAGTATCCATATTTGACCTTGACCTACATTTCATGGTTCACTGACTGTGTGAATTATTGCGGCCACCCTAATGTTCACCCTCATGTTCAAGTCCATTTCTCAAGAACTATTAGATCTTCATTAATGCTACTTCATACAGACTTGCATCTAGTAAGTAAGTAAGTAAGTAAAGACTTTATTTATCGAGGGTTACAACATTTAGCACATACATAAAAAACATGTACTAGCTAATCTTCCATGAGGCCCTCACTATATAGATATGTATATATTATATACATATAACATGACAAAAATACAAGTAAACATACAAAGTAATTATTTTTTCTGATTTTATAATCATGTGTTTGAGGTATAACTGTATATAAAATGCTTCCCTTGTGACCTCATTGTACAGCATTCTTCATTATTGGGATACCTTACCATTATCTAGGGATGACGATTTTAATGCAAGCATCCATATGTGGCCATGACCTATATTTCATGGTTCTGTGACTTTGGGAATTTTTGCGACCACCCTAGCTTTCACCCTGATGTTCAAGTCCATCTCTCAAGAACTAATGATACTTCATACAGACTTGCATCTAGGGATGACAATTTTAATGCAAGCATCACAAGAATGACTTTTAAAGAAACCAGCAGACAATAAAGGAGGGCACAGTTATTGTAACTGATAGTACTGTGTTAACTATGATGCTATGTCAATTGCACTGTTGTCTGTGTATTAGGATATATAAGGAATTTGAATTTCTCTATTGCAAAATCAGGGTTAACTCCTTCCTCTATAAAGAAAGAAAGAAAGATAGACATTGGCAATTAAAATGGAGCTTAGTTCAAAGTATATGTAGATTAAAAGAAAAAGACATTGACAATTAAAATTGAGCTTAGCGCATAGTATAGATAGATGGAAAGATACAGAGAAAGTAAGAAAGATACAGAAAACATGGGAAGAAAGAAAACATTTGCAATCAAAAAGGAACTTGATATATAGTATTTAAAGAATGAAAAAAATAATAAAATAACCCTGAATAATCAAATGGATTTTAATACACAGCATTTCTGTTTTGTTTTTTTTTCTTTTTAGAATGTTCCATTTTACATATTCTCTGAATCTTATGGAGGGAAAATGAATGCAGCCATTAGTCAAGCTTTGTATAAGGTGAGTAACGTGCCAAACAGGTCTGGAACCAGCAAACAAGGACTGAGGAGTTGTAGCTTCTGCAGTGCATCACATTAACGAGTCCATGAAATAGTGAACACCCCTCATAAAGGCCACTTTATTTAGAGAAAACTGGCGTTTACAGGGGTATGCATTATTCTTATTATTTCTGCACCAAGACATAGGTTGTGGGTACTCGTTAGAAACCCCTCAATGAGGGGGTTCTAAGGAGCAACCACAGCATATCATTTGAGTACAAATAAGAATAATATCACAATTTTCAATAAAAAAATTAGCAGTTTTGGAAATATGAAAGAATGCCCTTATTAAATTTAACATGTGTGTGTTATCTTAATGGAGAGAAATCTTAAGGGGAATGGATACACCTGGTAGATTTTTCCGCCATTTTTCAAAGGGAGACAACTTTCAGGACGTCCTAATCACTTTTCTATAAACTCTGTCCCACAGGAAAAGGGGTCTAGTATAAGGGGAAAGAAGCTTTCCTTTAAGAAGTGACCTTTATTTTCATCATCATTATCGGATTTTTGATTAACATGCAGGTGCAGGGGCAACATCCACATAAGTTGGTCCCCTTCCAAGTAGATGGCTTGCTGCATGCATGGCAGAACTCACACCAGATCTCCAGGTTTGTCTATCATGAAGGTTGATAGCTGAGAGCTTCCACTCTCAGCGATCTCTCTCTGTCAGCTGCTTCCAAAATAGAAGTGAAAGCAATGATCAGGAATCGATAACAATAAACCCACAGCTCCCATCAGAGACACCAAAGGGAAAGAAACACAAACAAAAAATAACTGGACCCTAATGAAAACATCAATAGGGGAAAGCCAAAAGAACAGTTACTTTCCCACAAACTGGCCAATTGGCTATCCAAAACACAAAAAAAAAATGTAAGCAAGTCATCTTGGTCCTCTGAGGCCCAAGTTTTCGATCCACCTGTATGGATGACAAAAACACTTTTGCAGGAGTTTCTTAATATATGGATACAACTATTTTGTATTTGTCGTTATTATCACATGCTCTACATTGTGCAGACCAGTATGTTTTTTTTTTTTTTTAAGAAATATATTTGACACGAATCATTACGATCATACATCAGTGTGACTTAGTGCATTCTTTTGTATCCCCAAAATGTTTCATTTTCTGATGAAAACTTGTGATATTTTTCTTATTAATACATGTACTCCATTCATAGGTTTTAGGCGTTCATTAGAACTGCCTCATTGAGGGGCTCTAACGAGTATCCACAACCTATGTTTGGAGCAAAAATAAGAATATTTTACACACTCACAAACTCCCTTTTTCTCCATATAAAGTGGGGTTTAGGCGGGGTTTTCATTTCACAGACTAGTTAACTTGATGTATGAGTGAAAGATTTTGCAGTCTGTTAAGTGAGCCAGCGCATGACAAAACCTACAATAAGACATGTGCGCCCACCAAAGACTCAGATCAGCCTGCACATCCATATAGTCTAACCAGAGACTTCTCTTGCTGTATGAAGGAGCAATGAGTCCTTACCTATCCTTAGAGCTTACAACAAAGACTGATCAGACTGCGTGGATGTGCAGACTGATTTGAGTCATCATTGGGCGCACATGTCTTATTATAGGTTTTGTCATGCGCTGACTCAAAGTTGAAATGGTGATAAAAAGTCACACTGACATACCAACAAAGCCTGCCCAGGCAAATGGGTGTGAGTCTGAATGTCAAGTGCATATAAGCCTTTTGGTTTCATTGGATGGCAGGGCTTGAGATGTCGTTTCATCTCAATGGCGGGTAGAATTAAGTCCCACAAAATTGGAAGCAACATCTCCAAAATGACCTAAATAGTGTTTACAGGCATGTTAAACCTCAACTTAAACAAACAAAATCAATATTACACTTTTGGGATAAAGACGGACAAGCTGTTTACTTGTGTTTATTAAAAAACTTATTGTGTTTTAATATACATTGTATATGCTCCTAAAGGGGAATGGGAACACCTTCAGGGGAGACAACTCCTGCAAAAGTATTTTTGTCTCCCATGTCAATAGTGGTCAACTCTTAAAGGAAAGAATTTGCTCCTGAGGAACAAATTCTCTCCTTTAAGAGTAGACCCCTTTTTCAGTGTGACAGGGCTTATAGAAAAGTGATTAGGAAGTCCTGAAAGTTGTCTCCCTTTGAAAAATGGCAGAAAACTCAACTAAGTGCACTGAGCCCTTATTATGACCCATATGGCAGATGTCAAACTGATATGGTAGTTCCTCTGAAAACCCAGTCTGTCCTTTGCCAATCTCATTTTAAAGCCAAAAGGCCATCGGAAGTTTCTGAGAAAGAATCTAGACACTTTACATGTATCTGGCAGTGTAACAAAATGGCATCTTGTATTAGTGTTTGTTTTGCTGTCAGTGTTGTTAAAGCCAAGAAATTTTCATTCACATTTGTTGCAAGAGGATGACAGTTTGAACTTAATGTCATTCCCTTTTTCCATGAAGAATACATAATCTACGAGCTTGTGTACATTTTTGGGATCAATCATTATGTCCCCCCTTCCGAAAGGGAGGGGAACATATTGGTTTTGGTGCGGATCCTGTCGGCGTCGGCGTCTGCGTTGCCTCTTGTCTGCACTCTATCTCCTGAATGGATGGATGGATTTTGATTAAACTTACACAGATACACCATTGGGAGGGGGAAAAGTACTGATTAGATTTTGGTGACCTTGACCTAATTTTCAAGGTCACAGGGCTGAAACCATTGTCAAATTTTAGACCAAAAAAGCTTGTCTGCACTCTAACTCCTGAACCAATGGAAGGATTTGGTTCATACTTGATACATTATATCAATGGGATGGTCTTAAGAACTGATTAGCTTTTGGTGACCTTGACCTAATTTTCAAGGTCACAACGGGAGTTAGACTTTTAAAAATTGGCTTGTCTGCACTCTTTCTCCTGAACCAGTGGATGAATTTTGATCAAACTTGGTACATTATATCAGTCGGCTGGTTTTAAGAACTGATTAGATGTTGGTGACCTTGACCTAATTTTCAAGGTCACCATGGGGACTTAGACTGTTGAAAATTGCCTTGTCTGCACTCTATCTCCTGAACCAGTGGATGGATTTGGTTCAAATTAATGAGTGTGGTAGGGGGACATCTGTTTTCTTAGAAAACAATTCTAGTTAGACCATGTTTTATCCAAAATTGTGTTACAATGATCAGTGTTATATAGAGGTTCTGGTATACCTTGTAAGTGTTGTTTTGTTGTTTTTAAAGCCAAGATTCGACATTTTCATTCAAATTCAAAGGATAAGAGTTTGAATGAAATTTGGTATCCTTTTCCATAAAAATATATTGTACCATGTTTCCTGCAGTCATTTATATAGTCAAAGTGATAGACTTACACAACAGTAGCATAAGTTGGGGGTGGGGGAGGGGCTTTACCTGGATTTATGGACAGGCCAAGGGACTGCTCGAAGCCCTGGGCTATATGATTCCTTGGATATATCAGCCTAGGGATCCCACCATAGGCTTTAGGGCTATCCATAAACCTGGTTAGTTTAGGAAATATAAGTTTGCTTTTGTATTTAGTGCATCAAACCTTTCAGTTTGAAAAGCATTGGTGCAGAATATAGTTACGTCACATGGTCATGGCTGAAGTTTGTTGATTTCCATGTCACTAAGGTGCATTACTACTTATTTCCTATCATCTGCAACATTTTATTCCTGGCACTGCTGTCAAATGTTTCTTTTCTATGTAAAGATCAAAGATATGAATTATAGAGATCAAGTTTCTTTTTTCTGAAATATTTTGGCAATTAAAAGTTCACTGTATTACATCAAGAGCACACCCAATTGTCAGTGATGACAACTGATTGGTCAATGTACCACCGACAACAGTAAAAAATATTGTCATGATGATAATTGTTGAAATTTACATATGGTACTATACTGTTTTGAGGTCACAGGTGCAAAGTTTTAACACTTGACTGTCAAACATGATTAACTCGTCTTGACTGTGATTTGTGACAACCAGTGCACATTCTTGCCATCAAAGACGAGGTGGGTCAAAACCTTTTGATCTGGGGCCAGTTGTTCAAAACTAATGACGTTGTTAGTTAACGATTCGTTAAAACTTTGATCATTCAATAAATCAAATATACAAAATTTTTGCTGAAAAAATGAGAGCAGCTTTTGCAAATGCAAAAGCTGCTCACATTTTTTCAGCAAAAATACCAAACATTTTGATATCATACTTGCAAGAACAGTTAACAATTTGACCACTAATGAGCTCTTAAGCTAACTATGCTTTGAACAACTGGCCCCAAACAATTAGGAAATCATTTTTAGTTGTATGTAGAGGATGTGGCAGCTGATTGTAAATGGGCAGTATGTTCTCCAGTTATGATGGCATTTGAGCTATGTCTTTTATGTGACAATTTTACAGTATCTGTAGACAACATCATCAGTCTTTCTTTTCATTAGCTCACCTGTCACGCAGTGACAAAGTGAGCTTTTGTAATTACTTTTTGTCCTTCATCAGTGTGTCTGTGCATGCGTGCGTGTGTGCGTGCGTTTGTGCATCCGTAAATAATTTCTTCAAACAACATCTCCTAAACCACTGATTGGATTTTGACCAAACTTCACAGGAATGATCCTTAAGTGGTCCCCTTTCAAAGTTGTTCAAATGGTTATGCTCCATTGCACATCTAGGTCACAGGAGCTAAATATAGATTGTTTAAATGAAGACTTTACAAGTCTTCTTCTCTGAAACAGCAAGGCCATGGTCTTCGATATTTGTAATGAAGCTTCATCTAGTGCACCTCTACCAAGGTTGTTCAAATTATAGCCCTAGGGTATTTTAAAAATACCCCCACCATGGGGCCCTTTGGTTTTACAAAGACTTATATAGGGAAAATCTTCAAAAATCTTCTTATCTGAAACCCAAAGGTTCATGTCTTTGATATTTGGTATGAAGCTTCGTCTAGTGGACCTCTATCAAGATTATTCAAATTATAGCCCTGGTGCCAAAAATGCCCCCTAGTTTTACATTACTTAAATAGGGAAAATCGTTATAAATCTTTGTCTGAAACCAGAAGGCTCAGTTCTTTGATATTTGGTATGAAGCTTTGTCTAGTGGGCCTCGACCAAGATTGATCAAGGCCAAAAATGGCTCGGGCCCCAGGGCCCACTGGTTTTACATAGACTTATATAGGGAAAATCTTCTTGTCTGAAGCCAGAAGGCTCAGGTCTTTGATATTTGGTATGAAGCTTTGTCTAGTAGACCTCTACCAAGATTGTTCAAATTTTTGGCTTGGGGCCAAAAAATGGGCCCACCCTGGTGCCCACTGGTTTTTACCTAGACTTATATAGGGAAAACCTTTGAAAATCTTCTTGTCTGAAACCAGAAAGCCAAGGTCTTTGATATTTGGTATGAAGCTTCATGTAGTGGACCTCTACCAAAATTGTTCAAATTATAGCCCTGGGGCCAAAACTGGGCCCACTCCAGAGCCCACTTGTTTTACATAGACTTATATTTGGAAATCCTTTGAAAATCTTCTTGTCTGAAACCAGAAGGCCAAGGTCTTTGATATTTGGTATGAAGCTTTGTCTTGTGGATTTCTACCAAGCTTGTCCAAATTATAGCCCTGGGGTCAAAAATGGCCCCGCCCCACGGCCCACGTGTTTTATATAGACTTATATAAGGAAAACCTTTAAAAATCTTCTTGTCTGAAACTAGAAGGCTCTGGTCTTTGATATTTGGTACGAAGCTTCACCTTTTAGACCACGGCCCCCACCCATAGGGGCTTGAAGAACTATATGGGCTGCATGATGCAGAGCTGAATCCGGCCGCACACTAGTGCTGGTAAACCTAAGCCTGTCCAGGAACCGCGGTGCGAGGCGTACCATCCATGCTAATAAACCCTATTGGTTTCATTGGGCGACAGGGCTTGAGATGTCATTTCATCTCAACGTCGGGTAAAAGTCCCACAAAATTGGAAGCAACGTCTCCAAAATGACCTTTACAGTGTTGACGGGGACGTTAACCTCAAATCAAACAAACAAAAACCTTTTAGACCATTACCAAGATTATGCAAATTATAGCCCTGGGGCCAATAATGGCCCTCCCCGGGGCCCATTTGTTACCCTATGGATCAGGTGAGCAACTCAGGGTCATCATGGTTCTCTTGTTTCAGTGTTACGAATGCTGTTTTACTAAAACCTTTAGCAGGGCACTATCATCTGATATGAACTGGTCCATATTGGGGGTAAGTGCCTGCTTGTGCTCCTACCGTAGACTAGTGATCAGCATGTGAGTTTTATTAACCAATTAAAAGACAGTTACATGATCTACACTAATAAAGGTTAGAACTTTCTACAGGCTGTGCAAAGTGGTGATATCAAGTGTAACTTCAAAGGGCTTGCTATGGGAGATTCCTGGATATCGCCAGTGGATTCTACGGCCATGTGGGGGCCATACTGTTATGTTAATGTAAGTACTGGAACTGTTAATAACCCTTGTTGTACTGAATATTTAATCTGCCACACCCATGACCGATTATTAATCAATCAGATTACTTGATTCAAGTTATTGCAAAAAATTCACAATCTGAATGACAAAAAATGTAGATCCTGATCAGATGGCTTCTTCAGAAGCAATCTGATCTGACTCTACATCGTTTGAAAGATAAGGCATACCCGGCTCAGGAGGACAAGGGTTAAGCTGGTTTAGCCAGTGCATGGTGAAACCTGCAATAACACCTGTGTGGCAAACAAACACTCAGATCAGACTGTGCAGATGCACAGTCTGATCTGAGTCTTTGTTGATCTCATAAGTCTTCAGAAGCCTCTGGGCTATCTAAAGAGAGGGACACTCTGCTCATCGGGGCTTACCCCACTCATCAGGTTGATGATTGGGCTACATGGTGCTTCTACGCAGAGCTAAAACATGAGTACTGGTAAAGTAAGTGCAAGTTGGACTGCTCCTTAAACCTTGGTGGTTTCTTTGGGCAGTAGGGCTTGAGAAGTCATTTCATCTCAATGTTGGATTTGTTTGTTTGTTTGATTTGAGGTTTAATGTTCCCATCAACACTGTAAAGGTCATTTTGGACACGTTGCTTCCAATTTTGTGGGACTTTTACCCGACATTGAGATGAAATGACATCTCAAGCCCTGTCGCCCAATGAAACCAATAGGGTTTATTAGCATGGACGGTCCGACTCACACTGCGGTTCCTGGACAGGCTTAGATCCTCTAAGCGGTTTACCAGTACTAGTGTGGGGGCCGGATTCAGCTCTGCGTGGAAGCCTCATGCAGCCCATATATTTCTTCAAGCCCCTATGGGCGGGGGCGTTGGGTAAAAGGCCCGCAAAATTGGAAGCAATGTCTCCAAAACATTACCTAAATAGAAGTGTTGACACGGATATAAAACCTCAACACAAACAAACAAATCTAAATAGAGGTAGAGGTCTTGATATACAGGCTAATTTGAGTCTTTGCTGGTCAGACTGGTCTACTGTAGGATCTGTCCTGTTCTGGCTTCATTGGTATTGAAAAGCTTCTCTTTCTATATATGTATTGGTAATGGAGAAAATCTGCTTTTCAGTATTTGTCCTCACCATGCTGAACCTGGATATATCTTTTTATGAAAATTGCATAGATCCAGATCAACTGGGTTCTCAGAATTCATCTGGGGCCAGTTGTTCAAAACTAACGACGTCATTAGTTAATGTATCGTTAAAACTGTGATCATTAATTTTATTATGGCAAATATGCTCATATTTTTGCTGAAAAAATGTGAGCCTCACAGTTTTTCAGCAAAAATACCAAAAATTTTGATATCATACTTGCTAGAACAGTTAACAATATGACCACTAACGAGCTCATTAAGCTAACGATGCTTTGAACAACTGGACCCTGATTTATATCTATACTGTTTTTTGTTCTGCATCTGAATTTGTGATAAAAATTGAAATCATGCAGCACAAATGACTGAAAATCTGGGAGGAGTGTAGCACATTGAAATATTCAACATGGTTCAGTTTTGATATTTTGGCATTTCTTGCACCTGTGCCATATATAGAGATTATCATATGGCATTTTTCATATTATACCCCATATCAGCCCGAGACTCCAATATCAGCCTTCAGATATGGGGTATGATATGAAAAATGCCATATGATAATCTATTTATCATAGATTTCACTTTTAAAAAAAATTGTTCAAAATAAATTGTATTAATTGCATCTGCCTAATACCAAAGTTGCTCGATAATATTATCCAGATCCAAAAGTCTGTCAGCAATCCCCTGCATCGTTCTTTCGCCCATTTTCCTCTCGTATTCGCTGTGCCGTGCCATGTTTTTTTTTTTTGCCAAACAGTTCGAACAGACGAAAATATTGCAAATTGCAAATGGCGTCCTGAATAACAAATGGGAAATGCTGCAAAAGGAAGAACGCCACGGGTGACGTCAGAGGTATGATAGAGGCTTAGGGGTGCGATAAAAGGTTGTGATATGGATTTTTGGGGTATGATAAAGCCCATGCGATACGGCAGCACGTGCAAGTGTGATACGTGCATTGGTGTCACGTTCGTATCGCATATTCAAAAACTAAGTATTTTATACTAAATGTATGATAAATTGCTATATTTGATGAGTTAAGAAAATACATTTCTTTTTTATGTAATCTTAATTTTGCCTTCAATAGAGATTAGTTTGTTTGTATTGGAGTTTTACAGCCCAGTCAACATTATTTAGGTCATTTTTGAGCCGGTCAGTTTACCTCTCCACACTATTCCTGGGCAGGCTTAAACCTGAGCGGTTAACCAGAACAGTGTACATTCTTTAGCCAGAAACAGACAACCACCCTTCTTGAATCAGCATAAGGGAAAGAATGACCGTAAAAAAGTTTCATGATCAATCTCCACAAAAGGATGTTGCTGACACCAACAAGTATCGAACCCCAGTCCCCCTGATCACCAGTCGGATGCGCATCCGACTGAGCTACCAAGGCCGGCATAGAGATTAGTACTCTGCTCACAGACAGTTCTGACATGTATGTAGAGTGTATGGTTTAAATTCTTACAACTTCATAGACTGGTACAGACACCTATGCAAACAGTGTACATCCAGATGAGACCGGTGTCCCAGTTTATCTTGACCCCTGGGTAGCTTTACCCCCGGGGGTAAGGATATCCCATGATATCTTTACCCCCGGGGGTAAGGATATCCCGGGATATCTTTACCCCCACCCTGGATATCTTCACCCCCGGGGGTAAAGCTAAACTGGCCAGGATATCTTTACCCCCGGGGGTAAAGCTAAACTGGCCAGGATATCTTTACCCCCACCCAAACTTTTGGTTATAAACAATTTTCTTAATGCCCAATTTCTTCTTATATGTAAGAGAAGCAAGATAGTGGACTTGATGTTTCACTTTAATATTTTTCGTTTCAATCATGACTCAGACTAATAGAACTACCCTTAGTAAGAAATCTGAACACATTATAGAGGCAAATGATTATATAATAACTTCTTTTTGTATATTTTCTAATTCAAAATGTCCCTTATGACAATCTTTCATAATCTTGCATTATCCCAGTCAGTTGTGAAATGGGTGGTGGTGGTGAGTGGAAAGGCGGGGGTAAAGATATCCCGGCTGGGATATCTTTACCCCCGGGGGTAAAGCTAAACTGGCCAGGATATCTTTACCCCCACCCCAACTTTTGGGTATAAACTATTTTCTTAATGCCCAATTTCTTCTTATATGTAAGAGAAGCAAGATAGTGGACTCGATGTTTCACTTTAACATTTTTCGTTTCAATCATGACTCAGACTAATAGAACTACCCTTAGAAAGAAATATGACCATATTATAGAGGCAAATGATTATTTAAGAACTTCTTTTTTGTATATTTTCTTATTCAAAATGTTGCTTATGACAATCTTTCATAATCTTGCATTATCCCTGTCATTTGTGAAATGGATGGTGGTGGTGAGTGAAAAGGCGGGGGTAAAGATATCCTGGCTGGGATATCTTTACCCCCGGGGGTAAAGCTAAACTGGCCAGGATATCTTTACCCCCACCACAACTTTTGGGTATAAACTATTTTCTAAATGCCCAATTGCTTCTTATATGTAAAGATAGTGGACTCAATGTTTCACTTTAACATTTTTCGTTTCAATCGTGACTCGGACTATTAGAACTACCCTTAGTAAGAAATATGACCATATTATAGAGGCAAATGATTATTTAATAACTTCTTTTTGTATATTTTCTTATTCAAAATGTCCCTTATGACAATCTTTCATAATCTTGCTTTATCCCTGTCAGTTGTGAAATGGGTGGTGTTGGTGAGTGGAAAGGCGGGGGTAAAGATATCCCGACTGGGATATCTTTACCCCCGGGGGTAAAGCTAAACTGGCCAGGATTTGCCATCCTCTTTAAACATTGTTTAAATAAAAAAAATAAAAAAACCCCCATCTCAACTTTTGGGTATAAACTTAGGTTTCTGAATGCCCAAATTCTTCTTATATATATGTAAGAGAAGCATGATAGAGGACTTGATGTTTCACTTTAACATTTTTCATTTCAATCGTGACTCGGACTAATAGAACAACCCTTAGAAAGAAATATGAACATATTATAGAGGCAAATGATTATTTAATAACTTCTTTCTGTATATTTTCTTATTCAAAATGTCCCTTATGACAATCTTTCATAATCTTGCATTATCCCTGTCAGTCGAGAAATGGGTGGTGGTGGTGAGTGGAATGGCGGGGGTCGGATATCTTTACCCCCGGGGGGTAAAGCTAAACTGGCCAGGATATCTTTACCCCCACCCCAACTTTTGGGTATAAACTATTTTCTAAATGCCAAATTTCTTCTTATATGTAAGAGAAGCAAGATAGTGGACTTGATGTTTCACTTTAACATTTTTCATGAGCAATGGTAGAGGTGTGAAATCCTGATTCATGCAAGCTAGCTTGTGGTAATGTTATGTCAACCATAGACCATTGGACATCAGTAGTACCTTCCATTGTTGAGAAGTGTGCTTGTCTGGGTTTTCCAAAGTCTTGATTTTTTGGGGGGTGGTGTGTGTGTGTGTGTGTGGGGGGGGGGGGGTCACCCTATCCCAGCCAGGAAATCTTCACCCCCACCCATGAGCAATGGTATAAGATGTGAAAAAAGTATTCTTGCAAGCTGTATGGTTTAATTATGCTTGTTTTGTTGTTGTTTTTTTTTGCTTCACTTACATATAATAAGAAATTGGGCATTAAGAAATAGTTTATACCCAAAAGTTGGGGTGGGGGTAAAGATATCCTGGTCAGTTTAGCTTTACCCCAGGGGGTAAAGATATCCCAGCCAGGATATCTTTACCCCCGCCTTTCCACTCACCACCACCCATTTCATAACTGACAGGGATAATGCAAGATTATGAAAGTTTGTCATTAGGGACATTTTGAATAAGAAACTATACAATTTCTTAAAGTGATTTTTAATTCATAGACTATTTGTTATTTTCCCTGCAGAAATATAATTTAGAAGAATATGCAAAAAGAAATTATTAAATAATCATTTGCCTCTATAATATGGTCGTATTTCTTACCAAGGGTAGTTCTATTAGTCCAAGTCATGATTGAAATGAAAAATGTTAAAAGTGAAACATCGAGTCCTCTATCTTGCTTCTCTTACATATAAGAAGAAATTTGGCATTTAGAAAATAGTTTATACCCAAAAGTTGGGGTGGGGGTAAAGATATCCTGGCCAGTTTAGCCGGGATATCTTTGCCCCCGCCTTTCCACTCACCACCACCACCCATTTCACAACTGACAGGGATAATGCAAGATTATGAAAGATTGTCATAAGCAACATTTTGAATAAGAAAATATACTAAAAGAAATTATTAAATAATCATTTGCCTCTATAATATGGTCATATTTCTTACTAAGGGTAGTTCTATTTGTCCGAGTCATGATTGAAATGAAAAATGTTCAAGTGAAACATCGAGTCCACTATCTTGCTTCTCTTACATATAAGAAGAAATTGGGCATTAAGAAAATAGTTTATACCCAAAAGTTGGGGTGGGGGTAAAGATATCCTGGCCAGTTTAGCTTTACCCCCGGGGGTAAAGATATCCCAGCCGGGATATCTTTACCCCCACCTTTCCACTCACCCCCACCACCCATTTCACAACTGACAGGGATAATGCAAGATTATGAAAGATTGTCATAAGGGACATTTTGAATAAAAAATATACGAAAAGAAGTTCTTAAATAATCATTTGCCTCTATAATATGGTCGTATTTCTTTCTACAGGTAGTTCTATAAGTCCGAGTCACAATTGAAATGCAAAATGTTAAAGTGAAA
The DNA here is from genome assembly GCA_963580285.1 of Lucinisca nassula. Lineage (NCBI taxonomy): Eukaryota > Metazoa > Mollusca > Bivalvia > Lucinida > Lucinidae > Lucinisca > Lucinisca nassula. The sequence continues at coordinate 87,173,989 of OY757011.1, read as the reverse complement.
CATCGAGTCCACTATCTTGCTTCTCTTACATATAAGAAGAAATTGGGCATTTAGAAAATAGTTTATACCCAAAAGTTGGGGTGGGGGTAAAGATATCCTGGCCAGTTTAGCTTTACCCCCGGGGGTAAAGGTATCCCAGCCGGGATATCTTTACCCCCGCCTTTCCACTCACCACCACCACCCATTTCACGACTGACAGGGATAATGCAAGATTATGAAAGATTGTCATAAGCAACATTTTGAATAAGAAAATATACAAAAAAGAAGTCCTTAAATAATCATTTGCCTCTATAATATGGTCATATTTCTTACTAAGGGTAGTTCTTTTAGTCCGAGTCACAATTGAAACGAAAAATGTTAAAGTGAAACATAGAGTCCACTATCTTGCTTCTCTTACATATATAAGAAGAAATTTGGCATTTAGAAAATAGTTTACACTCAAAAGTTGGGTTGGGGGTAAAGATATCCTGGCCAGTTTAGCTTTACCCCCCCCCCCCCCCCCCCCCCCCGGCCGGGATATCTTTAACCCCGCCTTTCCACTCACCACCACCACCCATTTCACAACTGACTGGGATAATGCAAGATAATGAAAGATTGTCATAAGGGACATTTTGAATAAGAAAATATACAAAAAGAAGTTATATCATTTGCCTCTATAATATGGTCATATTTCTTTCTAAGGATAGTTCTTTAAGTCAGAGTCACAATTGAAACGAAAAATGTTAAAGTGAACCATCGAGTCCACTATCTTTCTTCTCTTACATATAAGAAGAAATTGGGCATTTAGAAAATAATTTATACCCAAAAGTTGGGGTGGGGGTAAAGATATCCTGGCCAGTTTAGCTTTACCCCCGGGGGTAAAGATATCCCAGCCGGGATATCTTTACCCCCGCCTTTTCACTCACCACCACCACCCATTTTACGACTGACAGGGATAATGCAAGATTATGAAAGATTGTCATAAGTAACATTTTGAATAAGAAAATATACAAAAAAGAAGTTATTTAATAACAATTTGCCTCTATAATATGGTCATATTTCTTACCAAGGGTAGTTCTATTAGTCCGAGTCATGATTCAAACAAAAAAATGTTAAAGTGAAACATCGAGTCAACTATCTTGCTTCACTTACATATAAGAAGAAATTGGGCATTAAGAAAATAGTTTATACCCAAAAGTTGGGGTGGGGGTAAAGATATCCCGGCTGGGATAGCTTTACCCCCGGGGGTAAAGATATCCCAGCCGGGATATCTTTACCCCCGGGGGTGAAGATATCCAGGGTGGGGGTAAAGATATCCCGGGATATCTTTACCCCCGGGGGTAAAGCTACCCAGGGGGTAAAGATAAACTGTTACACCGGTAATAATGAGCCGTCTCTTCAGGACCTACATTACAGTGAAACTTCAATGGCTCGAACACCGATGGCTACTTTACCACGGCTCTTCCGAACTCGTTTTTGAGTCCCCAGGCAAAAATCCATAACTGCAGATATAAATGTATCCAGGGTAATTGTCTTATTCGAACTTGAAAATGTATGTTGTGTGTACTCATTAGAATCGCCTCAATGAGGCGATTCTAATGAGTACACATAACAAACATTTTGAAGAAAATTGAAAAGATGTCTATATTATGCCTCCTGTCCTGGCTCTAAGATCAACCCTCAGTGGCTCAAACTACCCCTGTCTCGAACAAATTTTCATGGTCCCAAAGGAGTTCGAGCCATTGAAGTCCGAATATATTTGCGCTTCTGTAAATGTCCAATTTCCGAGATGAAAGAGTCTTGTTCAGAATTTCAGGATTGAAAGATTAAGTAGAACAAGAAAACAATGAGAATGTTGTTCAAAACCACTTTTCACTGTGTAAAGTGATGCAGTGGGATTCTTGGATTTGTTTAAGTGACACATTTATTCGTGGTTCATTTTAGTGGACATGGCTATACTGTATTTATGCTGATGAGTCGTCAGCATAAATACAGTATAGCAGTGTTCACTGGAATGAACCATTTTTGGGATGACCATTTTTGCAAGACCTCAGTCTTTTCTCTTTTTATAACCAGTCTCTGGTTGACCAATCTGGTTTGAAAAAGATCAATGCTAGTGCTATGGAAGTGGTGAAGAGTATACAAGAAGGACGCTGGTTAGATGCCACAGCAGCATGGGGTCGTACTCAGTCTGTGGTGTCAGAGGCAACAAATGGAGTCAACTTTTACAACATACTGAAATGGGGAGGATCAGAGCCTGTTAGCAGCCTTTTTGCAGGTACAAAGGACCCAATCTTTTTTGTGACAGTATTAGATACCTAACTTTTTGCCGTTATAAAGAATTTGCTACTTTCAAGAATACCAATAAGCAAAGGCATAGGAAATAGGTCATGTCATAAAGGACCTTTCCCCTTTTTTCGCTCTGAGAAACGTATGATCTACAAGTACTGTAAAGAAAACATTTTCTTTAACCCATTTTGTAACAGAAACCCCAAAAGGAGTAATTGGCAAACTGTGCAGAATGCGGCATCTGATCAGAGCCTTCACTGTTTGCAAAAAGTTCATCCAATTTCCATATAAATTTTGAAGAAAACACAACCTGAATCCCCTAAATTTTGAAATGGATTACTGCTATACATAAGGAGGAAGATTCCATTTGGTACAAAATGGGTTAATGGTGACTGATCATGAAATCTTGTCTGTGGTCATTCTTTCCATTCTGCTGATACAAGATTGGCTGTTGTTACAGCTAGTTACTGTTGAAAGAATGTGCACTGTGCTAGTTAACTGCTTATGTATAAGTCTGTCCAGGAAATGTTCTGTTAGGTAAACTGAACAGCTCAATATGACCAATATCTTATAGACAGGGCTGTTAACCCATTATGTACTGGAAACCCCAAAATGTGTAATTGGCAAATAGTGCAGGCCCATATCAGATGTCGCAGAACACGGCATCTGATTAGGGCTTAGACGATTTGCAAAAAGTTCAGCTGTTTTCCAGCGAAATTTTGAAGAAAACTCAACCTGACACTCCTTAATTTTGAAATGGACTTGTGCTATATATAGAGGATCTTACATGAGTGTTCATGTATTATTGAATTTATTAAACGAGTTGAGGAAAAGGGATAAAATGCTAGGCTTTGCCGAGCATTTTATCCCTTTTCGTCAACAAGTTTAATAAATTCAATAATGCATGAGCACGAATGCAAGATTCTATTTATCATATGTCATTTAAAACGCATTTTATTATCCCCACGTTTTTCAACGAAAAAGTGGGGATATTGTTATCGCCTCCGTCCGTCCGTCTGTCCGTCTGTCTGTCTGTCCGCAGGAACAAATGTATACTTGTGTGTTTAAAATTATGGACACTTACATTAAACTCAATGCGATTTATTCCCTAGACACACAAGTCACTGACTTGTGTGTCAAAAATAGTAACTTGTGTGTCTTATTTTCCAAGAAATTTCCAGGAAATTTGACACACAAGGGTACTTTGTAGGGATGAAGACGCACAAGTATACATCCGTAAAGACGTCCGTCTGTCTGTCCGGCTATCTCCTCCTAAACCGTTAGCCGGAATTCAACCAAATTTGGTATGCGAGTTGCTTAAATGAATGGCTTGCGCAAGAGCAATTTCTTCAAAATGCAATAACAAAGTCAGTTTCGAAGATTTTTATTTGAAACTTTGTATGCTTACTCAATGGCAAGGGAGGTATAACATATTGAACGGGATTTTTATTGCGTCACCTGGGTCATACCCTGGGGAGGGGTCAAAAGGTCAAATTTTGACCCAATTTCTTCAAAATGCAATAACAAAGTCAGTTTCGAAGATCAGGGATTTTCCTACCCTTCAGAATCAGGGTCCAGGGGCCGCTGGGTTTGGGAAAAACAGCTCGCTAATATTTATAGTTGGGAATTTAAATCAGCTGTAACTTTGTCAATTTTGGTTCAATTTTCATGAATTTTTTATCAAAATGTAGCACAACATCAGAAATTGGACAATTTGTTATAAAATTTGGGAATATCTGTCTCTTAATTGGGAAAAATAGAGGCCGATTACCGGCCCCAAAGTTGCACTAGGAAAATCCCTGAAGATTTTTATTTGAAACTTTGTATGCTTACTCAATGGCAAGGGAGGTATAACATATTGAACGGTATTTTTTTTGCGTCACCTGGGTCATACCCTGGGGAGGGGTCAAAAGGTCAAATTTTGACCCAATTTCTTCAAAATGCAATAACAAAGTCAGTTTCGAAGATTTTTATTATCCCCACGTTTTTGAAGAAAAGTGGGGATATTGTTATCGCCTCCGTCTGTCCGTCCGTCCGTCCATCTGTCCGTCCGTCCGCACCAATGAAACGACATTTAGGGGGCAAAAAATTTGGACAGTTTGACACTTAAGTATATATTCGTGAGTCCAAATGCGGTTTATTCCGTTATTTGGGTACTTAAGTGGCAAAAATTGGCTCTTAGGTGGCTTGCCGCTTAAGAGAATTTGCCGCTTAAGTAGTCAATATGCCGACACCTAGCCACTTAAGTATCCGTTCGTGAGAACGTCCGTCTGTCCGTCCGTCCGTCTGTCTGTCCGGCTATCTCCTCCTACACCGTTCATTGGAATTCAACCAAATTTGGTGTGTGAGTTACATACATGAATGGCTTCTGCAAGAGCACATTAATTTTTGGACCAGCCCCCAGGGGTCCCTGGAAGAGGTCAAAACGTGGGGATTTGCGATGGCGCGCCATTGACTGGGCGATCTAGTTCACGATTGTTTACAAAAATGTCAATATTCCGCCATTAGTAAACGGGAAGTCGTTATGGACGTCGTACATGTAACGTTACGGGATGTATGCAACTAATTTGCATATTTAATCCACTAGTGGATTATCGAAAATAATACATGACGTTATTACACTCTCAGACGCGACGTCATATGATAAACATGTACATTGTATAAGATTGATGATTTCATTCAGTACAGAAGGGGTTAAACTGGAAACAAACAATCAAAAATGTTAAATTCACGTAAGGATAAACATAATATCATATTTATTATACTCAGACAGCCTGTGCGCCCCCCCCTCCATAGGGGCTTGAAGAAATATATGGGCTGCATGATGCTTCCACGCAGAGCTGAATCCGGCCCGCACACTAGTACTGGTAAACCGCTTAGAGGATCTAAGCCTGTCCAGGAACCGCGGTGCGAGGCGGACCGTCCATGCTAATAAACCCTATTGGTTTCATTGGGCAACAGGGCTTGAGATGTCATTTCATCTCAATGTCGGGTAAAAGTCCCACAAATTGGAAGCAACGTCTCCAAAATGACCTTTACAGTGTTGACGGGGATGTTAAACCCCAAATCAAACAAACAAACAGACAGCCTGTGCAAACATAGTAGACCCAGATCAGCTGCATTGCAGCATCTCATCAAGGTCCACGATGTGTGCCACTCATTTAGCTACTTTTAGACACAACATGGGGTAATAAATTGTACTTGTACAAGTTTTGGAAAAGTATAGTAAGGAGTCGAGGTATCTGAATACATGTACTTTAGATAAATATGGTTGTGTATGTTTCTGAAAAGTATAACTTGGGAGAGAAATCAGCACAACTCAAGAAATTTACTGCAAACTGGTTTTGGACTTTCATCCTTCTTCAGTGTACAAAATGGCTGAATGTTACTATGAAATGTTTATGATGATACTATGTGAAAAGTAACTACCATAATGATAAAAAAAAATCGGGGCAGGTAGGCTTATGCAAACAGTGCAGACCCAGATCAGACTGCTCCTGAAGGAGCAGTCTGATCAGGGTTTACACTGTTTGCCATACTATCTGCACCTTTTGGACTCCTCACTGGATTGTGAAACAAATTTTTAGCTCACCTGTCACGTAGTGACAAGGTGAGCTTTTGTGATCACTTTTCTTCCGTTGTCAGTGCGTGTGTGTGTGTGCGTGCGTGTGTAAACTTTTTCTTCAAATGACATCTCCTCCTAAACCACTGATCAGATTTTGACCAAACTTCACAGGAATGATCCTTAGGTGGTCCCCTTTCAAAGTTGTTCAAATGGTTCCGGTCCATTGCACATCTAGGTCACATGAGCTAAAAATAGATTTTTTAAACAAAAACTTTAAAAATCTTCTTCTTTGAAACCACAAGCCCAGGTCTTTGATATTTGGTATGAGGCTTCACCTAGTGGACCTGTACCAAGATTGTTCAAATTATAGCCCTGGGGCCAAAAATGCCCCCGCCAAGGGGACCTTTGGTTTTACCTATGCTTATGTAGGGGAAATCTTTAAAACTTTTCTTCTCTGAAGCTGCAAGGCCCATGTCATTGATACTTGGTGTGAAGCTTAGTCTAATAGACCTCTACCAAGATTGTTCAAATTATAGCCCCGGGGCCAAAAATGCCCCAGCCCCCAGGGCCTTTGGTTTTACATAGGCTTATATAGGAAAAATCTTTAAAAAAACTTCTTCTCAGAAACTGCAAGGCCAAGGTCTTAGATATTTAGTGTGAAGCTTCATCTATTTGACCTCTATCAAGATTGTTCAAATTATAGCCCTAGGACCAAAAATGCTGCCACCCCGCGACCCTTTGGTTTTTCATAGGCTTAAATTACGGAAAATATTTAAAATTTGTCTTCTCTGATACCACACGGCGCTGCTCTATGCTATTTGATATGATGCTTCAACTAGTGGACCTCTACCAAGATTGTTCAAATTATAGCCCTGGGGCCAAAAATGCCCCCACCCCTGGGGCCTTTGGTTTTACATAGGCTTATACATGGAAAATCTTTAAAAATCTTCTTCTCTGAATCCGCAAGGCTCAGATCTTTGGTATTTGGTGTGAAGCTTCATCTAGTGGACCTCTTTCAAGATTGTTCAAATCATAGCCCTGGGTCCAAAAATGCCCTCACCCCAGGACCCTTTGGTTTTTCTTAGGCTATAGGGAAAACCTTTAAAATCTTCATGTCTGAAACCAGAAGGCCCAGGTCTTTGACATTTGGTATGAAGCTTCATCTAGTGGACCATTACCATGTTTGTTCAAATTATAGCCCTACGGCCTAGAATGTAGTGGAGACACTTATTCTAAGGTGAGCGATTCAGGGCCCTCTGGGCCCTCTTGTTTACATTTTTAGGAGAATTATAGCAAGTCCTCAAGGTGTCCAAATTTTTAAGATTTTTACGGTACTTCTGACAAGTATAAACATCTGTTTCAGATGAGAATCCACTGACACAGAGGATGTTAGGTCCACTGCATGAAGACAAGCTGACCAAGCTTATGAATACAGTGATTCGAAAGAAACTTCAAATAATTCCTCAAGATGTTGAATGGGGAGGTATGTACATGCCAGACTCAGTTCAAGGAATTTGAGGAACAGTTATCATGTATAGGAAAATTGTAACACACAAACCTAACTATAACAGTGTTCATTAATCCTTATCCTGCTGAACATGACAGCCCCTCTCTTTACAAACAGTGTAGATCCTGATCAGATTGCTTCTGAAGAAGCCATTTGATCATGATCTACATCACTTGTCATGCAGTTTGTGAATTAAAAGAATACACAAAATCAAGAAATTTGATTTGTTGATATTCAGGAATGGATGTGGCTAATTAATTTATTCGGGAGGATAAGGGTTAAAGCATGATGTTCGGTATAACATGGGTGATGTTTGATTCTAAAATATTCTATCCAAACAGAAATATATACATCATTTAGCTTAATTTGCGGATTATTTTCTATGTACAGGTGACTCTCACTGTCTCAACTGTGGCTATTTCGATAGTATCACTTATGTGGAAGTCATTTTTCACTCCCAAATATTTTCACTATATTTTATACATTTTAACTCTGTGTATGTGGAAATCGGGTATCTAAAAAAATCGGGTAGCTCAAAGTGACTTTTTATGCCTGGCACCTAATTTCTTTTACAATTATGACTGCTTATGTCGAAGTTCGAATCGACGATTTGAATTATCTGCCGTTACTGTGCAAAGTGAAACCAAGGAGACTGTTGTTGTCAGTTCAGCCCTGTGATTGACTGATTGGTGACATGTGAAAAATATACAAACTGAACTGTTATTAATCATTTATTAATCAACAAACTTTTCCATTCAGCAAGAATTTAAGGGTTGAACTAAACAACCCAATTATCTGTTCTGGGCCACTTTCCCAGCTCAGAAACAATCAACCAACATGCAGTACTGTCAGTGCTTTGATTTCATAAGGTGCCCATAAATACATTTACTAATTGGATTACCGTAAAAATCCTTTAAGTTCGGACACTTTGTGAACTTGCTGTAATTCTCCTAAATTTTTAACGATCCATGAATCCCAAAGATGGAGATGGAATGGCAAACAGTGTGGACCCTGATCAGACTGCTCCTGAAGGAGCAGTCTGATCTGGGTCTGCACTGTTTGCTTAGGCTTATCTGTCCCAGTACTTGGGTTATTATGATAGCCCTAATCTACAGAAAGAGTGGCTTTTAATGACTTTTTGTTACTGGTCAGGCCTTCAGGAGCAGTCTGATCTGGGTCCGCACTGTTTGCTTAGGCTTATCTGTCCCAGTACTTGAGATCATTACCAGTAACCCTAATCTACAGAGAAAGAGTGGCTAAAATGACTTTTTGTTACAGGTCAGTCAGGAAAAGTTTTTGAATACCAAGGAACAGATTTTATGAAGCCTGTTGTTACAACTGGTAAGTCTGTGTGAGGTTGGGTCGGTGTGAAGGTGCTGTGTAGCTTTCCGTGCTGGAGCATTCTACTGCTTTGGCTGCAGTAGGGCAAGGGTCTGTTGTGCTTGCAGCAGGAGCGGAATAGGGGACTGTTTTTAGCTCACCTGTCATGTAATAATGAGGTGAGCTTTTGGGAACACTTTTCGTCCGTCGTCAGTCTGTGCGTGCGTCAGTGCGTCCGTCCGTAAACAATTTTTTCAAACGACATCTCCTCCTAAACCACTGATCGGATTTTGACCAAACTTCACAGGAATGATCCTTAGATGGTCCCCTTTCAAAGTTGTTCAAATGGTTCCGGTCCGTTGCACATCTAGGTGACAGGAGCCAAAAATAGATTTTTTCACCGAAAACTTAAAAAATCTTCTTCTCTGAAACCACAAGGCCCAGGTCTATGATATTTGGTCTGAAGCTACATCTAGTGGACCCCTACCAAGATTGTTCAAATTATAGCGCTGGGGCCAAAAATGCCCCCGACCCAGGGCACTTTGGTTTTACATGGGCTTATACAGTATAGCTCCAATATATCGTGGTAGTCGGGGTCCATAGCCCGAAAACCGCGATGTGGTCGGAGCGCGATATAAGTCGCGGTAGTTTGCCGAGATGCCAATACAAGTTTCGGTGATAGTTTGGTGAGAACCGTTTATCAGTCCACACTAATGGCTGTCAGTAATGCTATCGGCCGTATTTCACCATTAAAGTAGGTTCAGAATTACTCAGTGACAGAACAAACAAAGGGGACTATGTCTACCAATTAACTTACTTTCGAGAACAGCTGAAAATCTGCGTCTGAAAACATGTGATTGCTAAAATGTCAAAACAGGACGCCATTTTGGATTTGCGGGTTCCCCTGGTTGTCTGTAACGGGTGACGGCCAAGGGGTGCAACTACCATAAGCGCTAAGCGCTAAAGCAATTCTAGTTGTTTCCCTTTGCTTGCCAGATCTCAGAATCATTAAAAGTAGCGGTTGGAAAAAAATTATTTTACGTCTACCACGGGCCGAAAAACTATACAACTACAAAACTATCATTTTTTTGTGTTTTGATTTCGGGCAAGTGTAAAAAAAATCGTCTACAACTGCCAGTCTTTTTGAGTGCTTAAATACGGTAAAACGAGACCAGTAAGTAAATCGCAATAATTGCTGCACTGTCAATTGAGAGACAAACCCTCTGTGTATTTATTACGGTTCAGGTATGACACTATTGTTAATCCCTGTCATATAATTGCCACGCTGCGGTGCGTGTCGATAAGGTGTGAAAATATGGTCAAGTTATGTCTCTAATTGGCGTTTATCTTCCTATCATAAAATTTAATCCACAATCAATGTGAAAATGATTTAATCGCTCCTCAGACAATTAGCTGCATCTAACGGTAATTGTTTGCATAATAAAAACGGACTTTTCTGCGATCTCGTGAATGGTTATGTTTGGCGCCAAATAGCAGACGCTGGGCAGGAAAAGTGAAATGCTGTTGGCGCCTGGTTTAACCTGGTTTTAAATAAATTTAAACAACTTAAAACTCTATTTTTTGTTAATTATAACATGAATTATGAATTTTTAAGGGAAAAAAAACGGGATCCACGGCGCGACCGCGATAGATTGGACATCGCGAACTATCGGAACGTGATATATTGGAGCTATACTGTATAGGGAAAATCTTTAAAAATCTTCTTCTCTGAAACTGCAAGGCCCTGGTCTTTGATATTTGGTATGAAGTTTCATCTAGTGGACCCCTACCAAGATTGTTCAAATTATAGTGCTGGGGCCAAAAATGCCCCCGCCCTGGGGCCCTTTGGTTTTACATAGGCTTATATAGGGAAAATCTTTAAAAATCTTCTTCTCTGAAACCGCAAGGCCCAGGTCTTTGATATTTGGTATGAAGCTTCATCTAGTGGACCCCTACCAGAATTGTTCAAATTATAGTGCTGGGGCCAAAAAATGCCCTCGCCCCCGGGCCCTTTGGTTTTACATAGGCTTATATAGGGAAAATCTTTGAAAATCTTCTTCTCTGAAACCGCAAGGCTCTGGTCTTTGATATTTGGTATGAAGCTTAATCTAGTGGACCCCTACCAAGATTGTTCAAATTTTAGCCCTGGGGCAAAAATGCCCCCACCCCAAGATTCTTTGGTTTTACATGGACTTATATAGGGAAATCTTTAAAAAAATTTCTTCTCTGAAACCGAAGGCCCATGTCTTTGATATTTGGTATGAAGCTTCATCTAGTGGACCTCTACCAAGATTGTTTAAATTATAGCCCGGGGGCCCTTTGGTTTTACATAGACTTATATAGAGATAATCTTTGAAAATCTTCTTCTCTGAAACAGCAAGGCCCAGGTCTTTGATATTTGATGTCATCATCATCATCAACGGATTTTTGATTAACGTGCAGGTACAAGGGCAACGTTCACATAAGTGGGCCCCCTTCCAGGTAGCTGGCTTGCTGCACGCATGGCAGAGCTTACACCAGATCTGCAGGCTTGTCTATCATGAGGATCGATAGCAGAGAGCTTCCATTCTATGCAATCTCTTTCTGTTAGCTGCTTCCAGGTCATCTTGGGCCTTCCTGGCCCCCGCTTTCCACCTACCTTTATGTCACAGGCAGTCTTTACTGCACCGTTGGAGCGTTCCACATGTCCATACCAGCGAAGCCTTCTCTCTTTCAGGATGAGGTCCAGGTCCTCAATGGCAAGGTGCTCAAGTAACTCACTGGACCTGATGGTAACAGTGTCCTGTGGGTTGACATTGCAGATCTGTCTGATCATTGCCCTGTCATTTCGCTGTAGACGTTGGAGGTTTGGCTTTGTCAATGGCCATGTCTCACTGGCATGGAGCATAGCGCTCCGCACACAAGAGCTATACACAGGCCACGTATCTTGAACGAGAGGTGGCAGGAAGAGAGAACTGGTAGCAACTCCTTGAATTTCTTCCAGGCTGTTTTCACACGTGATGTAGTTGAAAGGTCGCAACCACCCGCTGCAGAGAGCTTATCACCTAGGTAGCAAAAGGAAGTTACAACCTCCAGCTTGTCGGATCCGACTTGGACTTCCCTCTGTGGTCTGCCATCTAAGGGGCGTGCAGTTCCTTGGCACCGTGTACACCTGTAAGCAGGGTCCTCTATCAAGCGTTTGAGCCCACTGCATTTCTTGTGCACCCAGAACTTGCAGATATAACAAAAGATACTGTTGCTGCCCACTCCAGTGCGACATACAGTCCATGGGAACTGGCCTGTACTCTGCAAGAGGTCCGGACCTGTACCACAGATCATGATCTTTGTCTTTCCTGCATTCACTGTCAGCCCTTTCGCCTCCATTGCGTCTTTCCAAGACTTAGTTAAGAGCCTCCTGACACATTCCTCAAGGGATTCAGCTATGATGACAAGGTCATCAGCATACAGGTCCTCCCAGGGGACTCCAGAGCGGAACTCGCATGACAAGGGTTAAGCACAATGATGAAAAGCAGTGGGCTGAGAGCAGAGCCTTGATGAACACCCACCTTCACCTCGAATTCTTCACTGTAACCATCACCAACGCAGACATGGCTCCGAGCATTAGCATACATCCCTTGGACCAGTTTCACAATCCACTCGTCCACTCCAAGTTTTCTTAGTGCCCACCAGATGACTTTCCGAGGCACTCGGTCACATGCCTTCTCCAGGTCTACAAAAGCCATGTAGAGTCTCCTGTTGGCCGCCAGATACTTCTCCTGCAGCTGCCGTACAACAAAAATTGCGTCTGTTGTACCTCTACATGGGACGAAGCCAAACTGGGAATCGTCGATGGACACCAACTGCCTAATGAGCCCATCCACAATCCTCTCCAGGACTTTCATGACCTGTTCTGTCAGCTTGAGACCAGGGTAGTTGCCCCGTTCCAATGCATCGCCCTTGCCCTTGTAGAGACAGACAATGAAACTCTGTTCCCAGTCAGAGGGTACCTTCCCATCACGGATGATTGCAGCTGCAAGGTCGCGGATCATCGAGGCACCCGCATCACCTGCAGCTCTTATCATCTCCATCACTATGCCAGAGGGACCCGGTGCTTTGCCAGTCTTCATCTGAGAGATAGCCTTCTTAACCATATCAATAGTGATTGGGATGGGTGGCCCTTCCCCTGGTGGTTCATCAGACAGGATCTCTATCAAGATTGTTTAAATTATAGCCCTCAGGCCAAAAATGCCCCTGCCCAGGGGCCATTTGGTTTTACATAGGCTTATGTAGGGAATATCTTTAAAAAAAATTCTTCTCTGAAACCGAAAGGCCCAGGTCTTTGATATTTGGTGTGTAGCTTCATCTAGTGGACCTTTGCCAAGATTGTTCAAATTATAGCCTGTTGATATTTGGTATGTAGCTTCACCTTTTTAGACCTCCCTCAACATTATGCACATTATAGCCCTGGGGTCAATAGTGGCCCTCCCCGGGGCCCACTTGTTACTCTATGGATCAGGTGAGCGATCCAGGACCATCATGGCCCTCTTGTTATAGTTTTTTCTTCCACTCCATCCTATATTTCCTTTTTCTATTGTCCCATCTCTTGGGGGATGGCTTGAGATGGAAAGTTGCTTGAGGACATGGCTATTGACCCACTGGCTGTTGTCAGTTACAGTCAGAGGGAGATCTCACCAAGTACTGGTAAAATGCTCTGATGAGGATCTAAGACTGACCAGGAGCAGGGAAGGTAACTGACCAGCCCCACATGACCTTAGTTGTTGATTGGGCTATAAAACCACAACACATAAGGACTGGTAAGTCTAGGCCCTGAGGTTGAAACATTTTTAATGCTCAGCTCATTTGAGCCTATTTTGTTATTTGTCCTGCTCATAAATTTTAAAATTGTTGGAATTATAACATTTATGTGCAGGACAGATACCGTAATATTTTCTGCTGATATGAGCTTAAAAATTGGCTTGTTTATTTATAAAGTACATCCCTTTATAATAGTACTGTTAGGTCATGCAGAATATGGTGTTATCTTGAGACTCGTAACATTTTGAGTATGGGGGGTGGGGTGGGGCACAGTATTTCCTACAATTTACAGGTGTGCGCAGCGAAGAATCAGCTCAGCCTGCACAATTGTATAGTCTGACCAGAGACTTCTCTTGCTGCATGAAGAAGCATTGGGCCCTTAGCTATCCTTAGAGCACACAACAAAGACTGATCAGACTGCGCCGATGCACAGACTGATCTGAGTCTTCTTTGGGTGCACATGTAAATGGTAGGAAATGTTTGCCCAGGCTCATATAATTTTAGTCTGGAGTTTGATCACAGGCTTCTGATGTCATTTGGATAAGATTTGATCTGAGGTTCTGTCCCTTTGAACTACAAGCTACATGTATAGGCTATCTCCTGAACAAATCAATAAATTTGCAAAGGCACTTTAGATGTTTACAAAATTTCCTCTATTGTCAAGAGGCAATTTCCAAAATTCCATATTGTCGACATAAAATCTGTACTTCTGTCCCTTCTTTAACCACTTCGTTAAAGCATTAAAGCGTCCAGTTTTGAAGGATAGATTTTTCGTTCCTTGAAATATCTGCCCAGCCCTAAAGAAGCATTTGTTTGGCCATGGATCGAAGGCTTAAAAAACTTTAGCATATGACGTCGCGTCTGAGAGTGTAATAACGCCATGTATTATTTTCGATAATCCACTTGTGGATTAAATATACAAATTAGCTAGAAACGTCCCGTAACATTACATGTACGACGTCTTTAACGACGTCGCGTTTACTAATGGCGGAATATTGACATTTTTTGCAAACAATTGTGAATAAAATGCGTTTTTAATGTCATATGATAAATAGAATCTTGCATTCGTGCTCATGTATCATTGAATTTATTAAACTCGTTGAGGAAAAGGGATAAAATGCGAGGCTTTGAGGAAAAGGGATAAAATGCTCTGCAAAGCCTCAAATTTTATCCCTTTTCCTCAACTCGTTTAATAAATTCAATAATACATGAGCACTCATGTAAGATTCTCTATGTCACTGTTGACCATATTGATGGAAATACACACTGCACATGACATGACCGCAAAAGATTTGATTACCAGTAAATAGTTTGCGGTTCCTGTTTGCCGAACCACACTGCAATGAAACGCCTTTTATCATATGACGTCGCGTCTGAGAGTGTAGTAACGCCATGTAATATTTTCGATAATCCACTAGTGGATTAAATATGCAAATAAGCTAGATACTTCCCATAATGTAACATGTATGATGTGCTTAACAACGTTGCGCTTACTAATGGCGGAATATTGACATTTCTGTAAACAATCGTGAACAAAATACGTTTTAAATGTCATATGATAAATAGAATCTTGCATTCGTGCTCATGTATTATTGATTTTATTAAACCTTTGAGGAAAAGCGATAAAATGCTCGGCAAAGCCTCACATTTTATCCCTTTTCCTCAACTTGTTTAATAGATTCAATAATACATGAACACTCATGTAAGATCCTCTATATCATTTTTCTTTTACACATCTAAACTTGGTTCATCCTTACAGATCAGTTTTGTCTGTATCCGAATTGCTATATGGTCGTATTGACTGAATTTCATTTTTCAGTACAGCATTATGGGAAAAACACACCTGTGAATTTGAGTCAAACTAGCTACGGTTTATCACTGCAAACCACCAAAGATTTGATTAGATGTTGGTAAGTTTAGCCTAATTTTCAAGGCCTCAGGCTCCCAAAAACTGTCAAATATTGGCCAGAAATGGCTCGTCTGCACAATTTCTCACGAACAAATTAATAATTTGGTATTGAAGCTACCAAAGAATTTATTGATTTTGGTAACCATGACCTCATTCTAAAGGTCAAATGGTTGTTTAATTTATATTTAGGATGTGGTGGGAGACATACAGGTAGGTTTCTTTTGAAAAAAAAATCTTGTATTTTGCCTGCTTTCTATTTTCAGTTGATGAACTAGTCCAGCTGACTAATTTGTCTGTAGTCGTTTATAATGCACAGCTAGATTTAATAGTGGAAACACTTGGTATGTATAGACAGTAGTAGAATATATAAATACATGTAATTCAAAGTCTAATGGACTAGCTGAATTTCTGTGAATTATTGACACTTTAAATTGTCAGATGTATGACATATGTTTGCATTTGACGTGATTGGGACTTTAAAATCACCTTTATGTGTGCGAGAAGTTATTAGCAGGTAGTAGATTTCAGCAGTTCCTGTGAACACTTGCTCTTTTGGCACTACTTGATCCCAGGTAAATAGACTATTGTTTCTTGTTGATATCCACGAAAAATCCATCACGAAAGGTAATGTAATCGGATTTTATACTCTGGTTTTCGCAACACACTTGTTTATTTCCATTGCTATATGTTCTGACAAGTCAATTTGTCATATAAGGGGTGTCAGGCCTATTTTTTTCATTTTTAATCTATTTTTGATGGAAAATTCTGATAGCAAATAGTGCAGGCCCTGACCAGACGCCTGGGCCTGCACTGTTTGCCAAGGTACACCTTTAGGGGTCGCCTGCATGCAATGGTTAACAACAGAGATGGTTAGTACATTAGAACTGCCTCAAATGAGGCTGTTCTATTGAGAACCCACAATCTTTGTTTATGCAGGCGTCACACTGTCCCGAAATTGACACCAGATGGAAACACGATAAAGGAAATGTTCAAATTCGGCTCTGATCGTGAAAACATCGGGCCATTCGTGAGGACATCTTAAGCCATCGTATGATCGCCGGTGGATTTTCTGAGGCTCCGGCAGCAACTTCGTGAGCGGCGGCAAAATCTTTGGCATGCCAAAAAATTGCAGGAAGGCCTTGCGAAGGTTCATTTTCGTGTTGAATTCGTTTGTCCATCTTGCCCTTCGTAAGGCCATCGTGGGGGCATCTTGTCAAATCGTGTCATCTTCGTCTTTTCTTCGTGTGATCATCGGTGCTCTCGGGCATTTTACGCATCACGAAGATAATACGAGGGAAACAAGAAGTCGTCCGATTGTCTTAGGAAGGCAATACGACTACGTGAAACCCTCGCAATGACGTCGTGTAGACATCGTATTATAGTACGATGACATTGAGATTGGACCACGGTGTCGACGAAGACAGCTGAATTTGAGTACCTCAAGCGATACCCATGTGTCATGGTAACGAAGACATATAAAAGGCCAACCTCAGAGCATCATCCTCAGTCATTACTGATGAGCAACTCTGCAGAGCATATGCTTGTGTAACTCCCAAAGCATCAGTCATAATTATTCACAATTCCGTTCCTGCTGAATAGCATACTTTGATGATGAGACAACCAGGAAAAAGGAAACAGCAGCATTGCTTCTTTTGATGCACCTTAGAGAACAAGATAAGCAGATCTTATTCTCCTATAAACCAAGTCTCTCTGAAAAAGTGGTCTTCTATTTTGGTGGCATTTTAAATTGGTTTTAAGTTGAATCAAATTTAAGATAGTTGAAAATGTACTGTGTACTCTCCGATCATCAAATGAATTTCAAACGGTCGCCCGAAGGTTTTATAACATCGGGAAGTCACGTGTCGTCTTCGTGACCTAGTTCGAACGCATCGTACTCTCAATACGACGTCGTGAAGCCGTCGTGTGGCCTTCGTTTGGCCTGCGGGTAAACTTCGTACTAAAAAAACACATCTTCCTGTTGCCTTCGTTTGTGGTTCGGATGCCATCATGTGACCTTCTGTATGCATCGTACTTGCTTCGGCTAGAGATTGGCTGTTGACCATGTTCGGAGAGATCTTCGCGCGAAATTCAAAATTCCATATTCGTATGGCCACCTGGTGTCATTTTCGGGACAGTGTGACGCCTGCATTAGAGAAAATATAAGAAAAGTAACAAAAATTGTCTTGCTAATTCTACAGACATTAGAGGCCATTGTAGCACAAGAGTGTGTTATCGTAATGAAAAAATTTGGAGCAGAATCGAAATTGAATGAACAGAATCTCACACTCGTGGTCATTTCATATGAATGTTTTGAATCTCTAAGGCTAGTTTCATAAATTATATAGAGGATCTTACTCTTACATGAGTGTTCATGTACATGTATTACTGAATTTATTAAATGAGTTGAGGAAAAGGGATAAAATGTGAGACTTTGCCGAACATTTTATCCCTTTTCCTCAACAAGTTTAATAAATTCAATAATACATGACTATAAATGCAAGATTCCATTTATCATATGACATTTAAAACGTATTTTATTCACGACTGTTTTACAAAAATGTCAGTATTCGCCATTAGTAAACGCAAAGTCTTTAAGGATGTCATACATGTAACATTACAGGACGTATCTAACTAATTTGTATATTTAATCCATTAGTGGATTATTAAATTTATTACATATCATTATTACATTCTCAGACCCGTTGTTATATGATAAATATGAAATAACCACTTATGTGAAAGTCTATATACATGTACATGTATTATGTAGGCAAAGTACATGTACATGTAAAAGTCAAACTGTTTCCAGGAACTGAAGCATGGGTTTATCTTCTCGAAATTGCCGAGGATTTCAAGAAAGCTACTAGGGTACCACTCTTACATCCTGTGACCGAACTCACATCTGGATATTACAAAACTGCCAAGAATTTCTCATTCTACTGGATATTGGATGCTGGGCATATGGTATGTGAACTGTTTATATTATTTTACAGGCTGAATGGTTACCTCCGCCCAACAGGGCTTGAAGAAATAGATTTGGCTGCAGGGTGCTTCCACGCAGAGCTGAAACTGACCACACACAAGTACTGGTAAACCCCTTAGAAGGAATAAGCCTGCCCAGGCAAAGCGGTGTGAGTCAGACTGCCCAGTGCATATAAGCCTTTTGGTTTCATTGGGTGGGATGCAGAAGTCATCTACACTAGCATGCCCATGCATTTTGTGATCTTCAGTAATAGAACAGAACAGTTTTGCATGGGGATATATATACTGTATACACCTTAAGTATTCAGACAGCAAAACGTTTTACCATTTGAACAAATACAACTTACTGTCCACTATGTTTTGTCTGAAAATAGATGAGTGGCAAACAGTATAGACCCTAATGAGATGCTTGTTTGTTTGTTTGAGCTTTAGTCCCCTTCAACACTGTAAAGGTCATTTTGGATATGTTGCTTACAATTTTGTGGGACTTTTACCCGACATTGAGATGAAATGCCATCTCAAGCCCTGTCGCCCAATGAATCAATAGAGTTTATAAGCAAGAACGTGGACAGTTCTTGCGAGTTGGACACTCACACCACTTTTCCTGGGCACTGCTTTGCCTGGGCAGGCTTAGATCCTCTAAGCGGTTTACCAGTACTCATGTGTGGTCGGTTCTGGCTCTGCGTGGAAGCATCATGCAGCCCTTCTGTTTCTTCAAGCCCCGATGGGCAGGGGGAAACCTAATGAGATGCCACATTATGTGGCATCTCATCCGAGTTGACACTGTTTGCTCAGGCCTGTCTGTCTGATTACTGTAAAAACCCTTAAAAATCGGACACCTTGATGACTTGCTATAATTCTCTTAAAATTTAAAAAAAATTGAGTCACGATCCAGAAAGGCATCCAAAAGTTACAGACGGAATGGCAAACAGTGTAGACCCTGATCAGACAGCTCCTTCAGGAGCAGTCTGATCTGGGTCTGCGCTGTTTGCTTAGGACTATCTGTCCCATTACTTAGGTTATGCCGGGACAAAATCATGCTCAACTGAGTTGAGCATGAATAATCATTACTAAACACAGGGCCAGAAAGTTACAAACTTTCATTGTCTGAAAGTGGATCCTTTTCCTTTTATGAATCAGTTTCTTCCCTCTCCCTTTCAGGTGCCATCAGATCAAGGGGACGTAGCTCTGGAGATGATGAAACTGGTGACAAAGGCATAGTTTTTGAGTGAAATCATAAGAAAAATACATGAGCCTGTGCACACATAAGGGTAAAGTTGGCATGGTACGACCAGCAAAGACTCAGAATCAGCTTGTGCATCAACACAGTCTGATTAGTCTTTATCAGTCAATCGATTAGTAAAATGTAGGTATGGCTGTACAGGCTGATTTAATCTTCTCAGGTCTCACATGCCAAGGTCTACCTTTTTGTGTGTATAGACTCATTTATAAAATTAGGCATAATGTAGTTTTGTAAACTGAGTCAGCCCACTTTTCATTTATTACCATTAATCTTTGTAAATCTCAAACTCTTTCCATACTTGTTCTAAAGTTTGAACAAATACAACTTTACTGCCCAATGTTACGTCTAAAAATAGCTGGATGAGTAGCAAACAGTGTAGACCTAGATGCCTCATCTGGATCTAGACTGTTTGCTTAGGTCTGTCTGAGAAGCCTCCATGGTGTAGTGGTTATACTACTCGGCTTGTAAACCAGGAATTGCAGGATGACTCCTGGGCTTCTCCAGACTTTTGGATGAGTCTTTAAACATTGTAAGCAAAGTATCTCGAAACCCATTTAAGCTATTACCTTGAAACTTGACAGGCTGATAGGGAACAAGTAAATGGCCCAGTTAATTTTTGAAAAAAAAAAAAACTTCAAAGGGGGTCCATACCTGCCAACTTTCACCCATTAAGAGTGAGTTTCATGATTTTTCCATGCATTTTGACCTCACGATCGTGTTGCCAAAATAAGGCAAAAATCACGATTTTTCCACCTCCTCACGCTTGGTATTTTTATCAGCCATATTGTTTGTGGATAGTCATTTGGAATATCTTGGATTTCTTCACTATCTATTTTGGAGATGGAAAAACCCTGAGTATATTTTAGCTGTATTGACTATTTTTAACCCAATGATAGATTACCCAGTACCCACAAACAAATGCAGTTTTCTATCTGTATTAGCATGAACAGGGATGCCTTTTGCTGTTCTTTTCATGTAAGTATGTTTGAACAATTATTTAATCTCTCCCAGATTAATGAAAGTAAATATTTAGCTATGAATGAGCAATGTCACATATTTTCGTGACTACAAAAATCGTAGTTTTTATCTCTCAAACTAAGAATTGTATTGTTATTTGGTAATGAGTGTTCTAACACTTCAGAAACAATTGTTTTGCAAAATAAAGGCTGTTATAGTCAGACATTAAGCACTCCTTGCAATTGCATGAAAACTTTCTGAGTAAAAGAACCTAATTTCAGACAGATCATATATTCAGACAATCTTTAGTTATTGCAAATACTGTTAATTATTGAAGCTTAAGTATTATTCCAGTGATTTATTGTATAATACATAAAATGTAAAAATGCAATTTTTCTGATTGTACTAGTGGACTGGAGTGTGTCTACTAGTTTGAAAAAAAATCTCCCCCATGGAAATTTTGGGGGAAATATTCACCGCACTTTATTCCATCGAAAAATGCCGTGACACGCAGCATCTCCCCCATGAAAAATTTGAAAAGTTGGCAGGTATGGGGGTCTTTCATGGTATAGGAAATTTACATTGATTTCTGCCCACGCTTGGATTTTGATGAAATTAAGCACAATTATTGCCTTTGGTATAACCTTTGTAATTATGATGCATTTGCTTTCATATATAATTCGATTGTAAATTTATTACGTTTTGTATGATGTCACTACCAAAACACCTTATTTGCATTATCTGCTGGTTCCTAGTCTGAAGGTTATCAGTGTTGGAAAAACAGGTAACCAGACCACACTGACCTTGAAAGGTCAGGGGGTTCTGGTTACCTGTTTTTCCAATATTGACAATGTACAAGCTGGGAGCCAGCAAATAATGCAAATATGGTGAATTGAAGGGTGCAAGCTTGTTAGCAGCCTTAGAAATCTGGGTGCAATTGTTCAAAACTAATGACGTCATTAGTTAATGTATGGTTAAAATTTTGATCATTTAATATGGCATACATACTATTTTTCTGAAAAAATGTGAGCTTTTGAAAATGCAAAAAGCTGCTCACATATTTTCAGCATAAATACCACTGTATTAGATATTGTACTCACTAGAAAGTTAACAATTTGACCACGAACAAGCTCGACTAGCTAACGATGCTTTGAACAAGTGGCTCCTAAACTCAGGACAGTATTCACCAGTATCAATGCTAAGTTTGCAAGCAGCCTTTGATATCCCCGACTCGGGACAATATTCACCAGTATCAGTGTAATACACCATTTTTATAGCTGTATTTATTTTATAAATTTCGGTCTAAAATTTTTCATTTTCTGAAATTCAGTCTGCAGAATCCTGTGGCAGATTTTCACATGGTGTCTTTGCCATCTGGACGTCATCAAAGGCAATTGATGTAACAGTAACATCTGAAAGCATTTGAAAACCTTGAAGGTGAAATATCAAACAAAAAATACTCGTACTACTACTAATAATAATCTACTTTATTTAAAGAGGGCAACACATTTAGTAAACTATTACTAATCTTCCATGTGGCCCTCTTTTTTTTTCTGGGTAGAAACCGGTATTAAGCAGTGTCGATAGTCCCTTGCTCCTTGATGTAGTGGGGATCAAACCCGGTACCTTATGATCTTGAGTCAGATGCTTTACCACTGCAGCACAGAACTCCACACTGATATCTGCACACTGCCTCCTCAGATTTTACCAGTTTTAACCCTTAAATACCATGCAAATTTCTAGAAGATGGAAGATTTTTTTAGATTATTGTTCAGGCAAATAGATTTGAAATTTTATGAGAATTAAATTGTTTGCTAGTAGACAGCTCACGCAATGTCAAGCCCAATTCTCTGAAAAAAATAAATACTTCAAGAATGTTGTCTGAAGGTTGTGATCAGTTAACCTTTTTGTAACAAATGGAATCTTCCTCCTTATATATAGCAGGAGTCCCTTTTCAAAATTTAGGGGTATCAGGTTGTGTTATCTTCAAAATTTATTTCGGAAATTGGCTGAACTTTTAGCAGACAGTGGAGGCCCTGATCAGACGCCACAGAAGGTGGCATCTGATCTGGGCCTGCACTGTTTGCCAGGGTACCTGTTTTGGGGTTTCTGGTACAAAATGGGTTAATGGCTAATTTATATATTTATAGTTACATATTTTTGTATTGTTTAGGAAATTTGTTTGTGTTGAGGTTTTATGTACCTGTCAACAGTATGTAGGTCACTTTGGAGACGTTGCTTCAATTTTGTGGGACTTTTACCCAACAATGAGACGAAACGACATCTGTGCCCTACCACCCAAAGAAACCGTTAGGGTTTTAATATTTGTCCAACAGGGTAGGCTTAGTTTGGGTGATCATTGATCTCAAAGATGCTGCTTTTTGCAAGAAATGACTTTTGTTGATGTCATTTGTGGAAATACAGTATTTTCCAAGAGTATTTGGATATACTTGTTCTAAATTTGAACAAGTACAATTATCTCCGCAGTGTTGCATCTAAAAATAGCTGCACGAGTGGCACGGTGTAGACCCTGATGAGACACTGCTTTCTGCAGCATTTTTCAGCAGTGCCTCATCTGGGTCTAACAGTTTGCTCAGGCTTATTTGTTGGAATACATAAGGTAAATATTGTATGGAGAAATTAGTTTTACGTTCGTAAATATATTGTGAAATAAAATTTGCAATTGAATAACCAACAAAATATGAGTTCTTGTAAAACAAAATTTTACCTCCTCTAATGAGATTTTTTTTTAACAAAAGGCAAGTGCTATCAGAAGTAGAAAACTAAATGTCAGCCATTGAAAAGGGATATTACATGATGGAGTCTGGTTTCTGATGGTATTTACCAAATGTCAGCCAATGAAAAGGGATATTACATGATGGAGTCTGGTTTCTGACAGTACATTTACCAAATGTCAGCCAATGAAAAGGGATATTACATGATGGAGTCTGGTTTCTGATGGTATTTACCAAATAGGGATGTTACATGATTGAGTCTGGTATCTGACAGTACATTTACCAAATGTCAGCCAATGAAAAGTGATATTACATGATGGAGTCTGGTTTCTGACAGTACATGTACCAAATGTCAGCCAATGAAAACGGATATTACATGATGGAGTCTGGTTTCTGACAGTACCTTTACTAAATGTCAGCAAATGAAAAGGGATATTACATGATGGAGTCTGGTTTCTGATGGTATTTACCAAATAGGGATGTTACATGTTGGAGTCTGGTATCCGATGGTATTTACCAAATGTCAACCAATGAAAAGGGATATTTTACGATCGAGTCTGGTATCTGATAGTATTTACCAAATGTCAGCCAATGAAAAGGGATATTACATGATGGGCATCTGGTTTCCAACAGTATACCGTAGAACTTTGATGGCTCGAAAGCTGATTGCTCATATACCATGGCTGAGTCGAAGTCATTTCTTTGTCCCCAGTGAGTTTCCTTCGGAAGAAATAGTGTGGGATAATTAAGGAGAATTTCAAGTTTAATCTTGCCAATGTATGTTGTATACGCATAAGGATTGGCTCGATGAGGCCATTCTAATGAGTACAAAAAAAATTATTATAGAATATCGAAAATATGTCCAAAATTTTGCCCCATTATGCCTCTTGGAATAACTCTGTGGCTAGAACTACCCGTCTCGAAGTGTTGTGTGGTCCGAAATGTATGAGCTTTATTTTTAATAGAATATTTTTTATGTTAATTACATTAAAATTTTTCTTATTACATTCTATTTTGCCAGTAGTTGAACTTATGCTATTTTGCAGTGTACTTTGGAAATTTGAACATACACATACAAAGTGGAATTTAGCCCTTCTTTACCCATTTTGTACCAGAAACCCCAAAAATTTGAAAATGGATATTTGGCAAACAGTGCAGGCCCAGATCAGACGCCACAGAAAGTGTCTTCTTATCAGGGCCTAGACTGTTTACAATAAGTTCAGCCGTTTTCCAAATAAATTTTGAAGACAAACACAACCTGTCACCCCTAAATTTTAAAATGGACTCCTGCTACATATAAGGGGGAAGATTCCATTTGGTACAAAAAGGGTTAAGTGGACTCTTCCATCTTTGAATTTGGAATTGTCCATTGTTACCAATACAGGCTTAGTCCAAATCATTTGTAGAATGGCAAACAGTGCAGGTCCACATGAGATTGCTCATAATGAGCAATCTCATCTCAATCTGCACTGTCTGCAAAGGTGTCTGTTTTGGTCTATATGATTCAGAGGGTTAAGCATTTTGACAAAATTTTATGCTTTACTTTCAAGCAGTTTGTGAAGTACCAGCATGAATGGGTCAACTGATGGAAAGCTAACCGGTGATAGAAACTAAATTGTTTAGTTACTATTGATTATATTTATAATTATAATTAGAAGATATTTACTTATTTTGATGCACTTTTTTAATAAATAATAATGATAGTTTCAAGGGTGTTTGTGCTTTTAATATCCCTGCATATCAGTCATCCAATCAGAAAAGGAACCCATGATAAAAGGGCCCTTAGCATTCCCTAAATTGTGTTCCTTCAGGGCTGCTACCATCAGATCAAATCAAAATTGTGCCGACTTTTTAGACTTTTCCTGGTCTTGATTCTAATTTCCACTTACCAAAATGTCCAAACCTGATAAAATATGGCATTGTTTTGAATTTCTTGATGGTTAAAAAAAAATTTACAGACTTGACAAGACTATGTCTTAATTTACAGAAAAGCAATAATAAATGACAAATTGCCTTCATTTCAGTGGCAATTTAGGTTTTGACCATGAAATATAACCTCAAAATTGTCACATCAAGAGCTGTTTGTCCTATTATCAAAAGAAGCCTCTGTGTGTAGTTGTTATGCTACTCGCCTTGTAAATCAGGGGTCGCAGGATACATCCTGGGCTTCTCCGGACTTTCGGATGAGTCTTTAAACCAAAGTCCCGTCTCCGTATGACCTTAGCTGTTGGTGGGACGTATAACTCGAACACTCTCTCCTATTATCTAAAAAAATTCCAGGCATTTCCAAGACTTTAATCAATCTTTTTTCCAAACTCCCCTGAGTGTTCAAAATTTTCAAATCTCGCCAACTTTTCCCTGATGGTGGCCTGTGCTCAGCCACCAGATATAGGGCTTGACACATGGCTACCTGAAGGTCTTCTCTACATGTGTACGACATTCTGTGTGCGACACCAGCAAAGGCTCTGGCGAGACTGCGCTTTTGCGCAGTCTCGCCAGAGCCTTTGCTGGTTGCTTATAAGTAACCTTTTCTCATGGACTGGCACAAATGCACTCTTTAACCCTTTCGCCGCGCCTTTGGCGACTTTTGTTGACAATATACGCTACTAGCTTTTACTGTTTAATAAGTTTCACAAGCTGTTAAATCTAATGAACATTGCATCCTATTTTTGGACCTTGCTCTTTGTTGTTGTTTATCCGTGATTTGGTGCTTCAAATCGAAAATAGAACATGAGAGCATTTTGAAAGTTCGAGGTAATATTTCCTTGTAAACCAGGGATCGCAGGATCGATCCCGGGCTTCTCCAGACTTTCAGATGAGTCTTTAAACCGAGGTCCCGTCTCCGTATGACCTTAGCTGTTGGTGGGACGTAAAACTAAAACTCACTCACTCACTCGAGGTAATATTTGGTGGATTTGGACCATCCAAAATGGCACTGAGGAGTTAAGAGAATGATATATACTGAACCGAAAGAGAAACCCAACTCCAAATATAAATGCGAGTATTTGCAGAATTACCGTATTCGCCCTAATTACCGCACGGTGCTTAGTTTTTTCAAAATCGTGTCATAAAATCATGGTGAAAAATCT
This sequence comes from Lucinisca nassula, assembly GCA_963580285.1. NCBI lineage: Eukaryota > Metazoa > Mollusca > Bivalvia > Lucinida > Lucinidae > Lucinisca > Lucinisca nassula. The sequence goes on along the minus strand of OY757011.1, from coordinate 87,147,620 downwards.
ACCTAATTAGCGCACACTTGATACGAAAACAACAGCTTCCAAGATGATGCATACTGATATTTAATGGGACGGAAAAAGATACTTAAGCAATGCCTTCACTGTTGGAAGAAATAATGGTAAGTTTTTATAGATTTACTACTAGAGCTTCAAGGGGAAAATATTGTAAAGTGTGCGCTTATGCATTTCCTTTTCAAAAATAGCTTTGGTGTGCGCTTATAGGAGCATGTGCGGTAATTAGGGCGAATACGGTAATCATGTTTGCAGAAAATCGATTTAATGACGCAATAATATAATCATTCCTGAATGCACCAACTAGAGAGTTCAATTTCCAGTGAGAATGTTTGGAACACAAATCCGTTTTGTCATAGAGGTAGTCATTTCACAAGTTCAAAACATAAGCAGTTAATAGCAAGTATGTCCTCCGTTTGCATTCAGTCCTGCATGCACAAGCCTGGTCATGGACAGGATTAAACGATTGATCTCTGCCTGCGGAATAGCATTCCACTCCTGTATGAGCGCGAGATGCAAGGCTTGACGTGTTGTTGGTGGCTGGGGGCAGTAACGTACGCGCCTATCCAAGACGTCACACAAATGTTCTATAGGAGAGAGATCTGGACTATAATGAGCCCCAGTGCATCATGTCAACCTTGTTTTGCTGAAGAAATGCCTTGCTACATGCGCCCGAGCATTATCCTGTTGAAATGTAATGTTGTGCTGTTGTACATATGTTAACTTCGTTTTACGACCGGTAGTTGTTCCATAACGCTGAGCCGTCAAAGATCCATCAATGAATACCAGGGGCGTTCTTTGACCATAAGATAAGCCAGCCCACACCATCAACCCACCACCTCTAAACTGATCACGTTCAACCAATTGTCATGACAACGCTCTCCGTCACGCCTACACACACGTTGACAGCCGTCAGCTCTGTACAACAAGTACCTGGACTCGTCAGAAAACATTACGTTATGTCACTGATGAAGGGGAAATAGGTTTGGCCTATGTTGTGTGAGCCACGCCATTCTAACCCGACGTCATCGTCCTGTTAATGGCATACCAAGGTACGAACGAGGAGGATGTAAGCCAAACACTCGAAGGCGATTCCGTACAGTATCTGCACTTATTCGATTGTTGTGCATTCCTGGTGTCACCCGAGAAGTCTCAACGGCTGCACAGAACCGATTACGAAGCTGGGTTAGACGGAAGTATCGGTCCAGGCGACGTGTCGTGACGCGTGGACGTCCACTTCTGGGCTTGTCATTTGTCATTCCCATTTGACATAGACCCTGGTACAAGTGAGTTATTGTCAATTTACTCACTTGGAAATTCCTGGCGATGACAGCCTGAGACGTCCCACATAGAAGCATTTGGACCTCTACGTTACGTTGATCTTGCGTCAAACGTACCATATTCCGTAGAGGAATTATACCGGACTTATGAAACCTAAACTCCAGGTAACACAATATGCCAATATGATGAGGTTACTGTATACATTTAATGTACTGCACAAGGAAATGTTGAAAACAAAGAATTGCCAATTGGAGCGTTAAACTGTAGATATCGCCCAAATGTTTTCTGCATAAGAAAGTTTAAAAAGTATGAAAGTAAATCGCAAAATGATTTTTCAGTCAACCTGATGGTTGCATGAAAATCTTTTGGGTTAAAAAGTTGCGTTTCTTTTTCGGTTCAGTATATAAAAAGATATGCTCGGTTTTTAGTTAAATAGCATTGATAATGCCCACGAACACATGAAAACGCTTAAATGACAGCAATGAAATGGTAGGAAATGTTTAAAATGTTCAATGATTTTTTAATATTTAGCCCATTATGACCATTCTGATACTTATGGTCCATTAAATTTCTTTGTTTTATGTAAATTTAGCGCAATTTTTAGCAGCATATATTCTGTAGGAAGTTAAAATTTGAGCTCATAAGCAGGTTACTACGCCGGCACTGACTGGAACATTTCACTGTATATTTGGCCGCAAAAGGGTTACCATAGCAGACAGTAAAGCATGTTGTAGCTTCTGTGTACCCAATCTATACCTAGGTCCCTGTCTGGCTGAATGGTTTACTTGTACTATGTGTCAATATCAGCTTGCTTACTGACAAAGGCACCTCTTGATTCAGTGTTCGGGTAAGAAATTTCTGCAAATTTCCATGAATGCCATGTGACTGAGCATACTGGAGAATTTCGGTCAGCTGCTCATCCATATATATACCACATGTAGATTGATATTACACATGGGGTCTTAGTATTCACTGATTTAGACTTCAACTAGAGCTGTCAGAGGATCTGACTATAGTCCCGCTGCAGAAATATCCAGTGTCATTTCGAGAACACGCCTATACAAATACACTGTCAATTTTACCGCGAAAATACGAGCATTTTAAGATGAGAAATTGCGATACGTTTCTTATTTCTGCACAAAATATAGATTGTGAGTACTCGTTAGAACCGCCTTATCAAGGCGGTTCAAACGGGTACCCGAATTCTATATTTTAAGAGCAGAAATAAGAACAATAAGGTATACCCCTGTAAACCCCAGTTTTACTACATAAAATTGGGGTTCAAGGGGGTCAAAATTATATAGGCGTGTTTTCGTGATGTGAAATATTTTGAATTCATGCTTAATAGATAACATCACTGTAGGACGCAATGTTGCAAGATAAATTTTACATCACTGTCGGACACAATGTTGCAACATAAAATTTATCAAGGGATTTAACTCGCAAGAGTTCTGGGCCATAAGCCCTGATTACAGTATATACGATTCAACCCACTGTCCATAAGTGTATCAGGTTTCAACTTTGCAACCCTTACAGTTTTCGAGAACAGGTAGAAGTTTCATCAAAGTAGGACAACAAAGCAAAATGCATTTATGGACCCTTGGCCCCTAATCCAGTATACACAATATAGCCATTGTCTATATTGATAGGCCAGTACATTTAGCCGGAAATGACCCTTGACCCACAACTAATTCCTTGAGAAATGTTATCAGCAGTTTTAGTATCAGGAAGGTGTCCTGATTTATAGAAAAAAAGTCCTCAAAAAAAAATCTGAGGGGAAAGGGTATTTTTGGGGGGTGAAAAAAATACGAAAAATGAAGAAAAATCACAAAAACCAGGCTTATGTTAAACAATAAATACTTGACTTCATTAAATCATCCAAAATGAATATTTCTATCTGGGGAAAAATACTACAAATTCTGAAGATAAAAATGTTCTTTTAATTTTTTTTGTATATTTTTTGTGTGAAATTTCGAAAAACAAGTATTAGCTTTTATAAAAAGCTTGAGTCTATGCTAAGCACACATTAATTTGTGTAGAACTAAAATGTGCCAGTTACCACAAAGTGTAAAAAAAGTCACAGATATCAAATGAGGATTTCCAAATCTTATCACCAATGTCACATAAAACAAAATTTCCGTTCTTTTTTTTTGGCTATCAATTACAACTAATTGAACTACATGCCTACATTTACGGTTTCTTCATTTCGCATTCTAGTTTAAACTTTCATTTTACATTCTAGGTTAACGTCATGAAAAAACAATCTGCCAAGATTGCCGTCTAGAAATGAAAACATTAAGAATTGGATGTGGGAAGAACTAGATAAGGGCAAATATATGTTAATTTTGCAAGTGTGAGAGCAATCGTGCATATCCATGTGATAAGCTTTAGGCAGCTTTCAGGTAATTGCTGGGTTTCAATATGCAAGTGGGCGTTCCAGTATGACCAGAGTTGGGGTGTCCTGATGGAAAATGAAAGTAGAACCAGTCAACAGAATACCAGCCATGACCTTTCATTAAATGCTTCCGGAGCAAAAGTTATCATTAAGATTGTCTACACCCGTGGGCGTAGACAATAAAGGAAAGTCGCTTAAAACAAGAAAAAATTAATATCACTGACATATATCTTTAAGTAAATCCATATCGGTACTTAACTTCAAGAAATCATTAAAAATGATAGTTTCTGTGCAAAAGATATATATATATATTTTTTTTGTTTGGGGGGGGGGGGGGGGGGGGAATCAAAAGCAAACAGTGAGTGAGTTTTAGTTTTACGTCCCACCAACAGCTAAGGTCATACGGAGACGGGACCTCGGTTTAAAGACTCATCCGAAAGTCTGACAAAAGCAAACACATCACGAAAACATGCCTATATAATTTTGACCCCCACTAACCCACTCTAATCTATAAACTTGAAAAACTTGGGGTTTAGGGGTTATATTTTTTTTCTGCTCAAAAACATAGCTTCTGAGATTGTTGATACTCAATAGAACTGCCTCATCTATGTGGTAGAAATAAGTGAGTGAGTGTATTTGAGGTTTACATCCCGTCAACAACAAATGTCATATGCAGTGGTTTCAAAAACATTTTGGCATCCAGATTTCAAGGAAAGATTGGAGTGTGATTTTCATTGTTATCTGAATAAAGCCCTTACAAATTTATCAAGCATAGCAGGGGAATAATGTCTATGTAAACGGGAAAATCCCCACTACCCGTCTATTGATGAAACCCCTGCATACGGAGACCCCTCGGTTTAAAGACTCATCTGAGAGTCTGGCGAAGCCCTTGGATCGAACCCACGACTCCTGGTTTATGAGGCTAGTAGCTTATCCACCTCACCATGGAGGCTTCTTTTAGCAGAAATAAGAAAAATAATGTACATGTACACCACCTAAAACCCACCCAGGTGTAAATAGGTAGCAGTGGTGTAAAAGTCAACTGCCTCTCCCTCGTGCGCGTGAAAGCATCCGAAATGAGTGTTCGAGAGCGATTAATTAAGCTTGAGGCTTTCATCGCAATCGAACTAAAATAAATTAGTATAAACTAAAACTCAAGTAGGAGGGGGTTTCTGTCGAGTACCCACAATCTATGCTTTTGAGCAGACATTACGAAACACGCCTAAACAAAAACATTGCCAATTGTTCAGCCCAAAAATGGAATTTTGAGATAAAAAAATGATGTTTTCCTTATTTCTGATCAAAACATAAATTGCGGAGCTCGACAGAACCGCCTGAACTTGGCGGTTCTACCGAGTACCCACAATCTATGTTTTTGAGCTGATATAAGAAATTTAATATTTATCCCTGTACTATATAAAAGTGGGGCTCGAGGGATCAAAATTATATAGGCGTGTTTTTTTTGACCCCACCCATCTGGGCTTGGAGTAATAGATTGGGCTGCTAATGCTTCCGCTCAGAACTGATACCGACCGCATATGAGTACTGCTAAACCGCTGAGAATATCCAGAAAAGTTGCTGCGAGTCAGCCTGTCCATGCATGTAAACCCTTTTGGATTCATTGGGCGGCAGGGATTCAGAGATGTCCCAAAAGGCACAAGTCGTTAGGGCAACGTCAATTCAACGTCGGTGCAACGTCATGACGTTGCACCGACGTAGATATGACGTTGCATAAATGTCAAGACGTCGTACCGAAGTTGGTGTGACGTCACAATTACGTCATGTGCCTGCTGGGGTCCTTTCATCTCAATGTCAGGTAAAAGTCCCACAAACTTGGAAGCAATGTCTCGTTTTCGTGATGAATAAGAAAAACCTCAGAATTTTTCTCTGGATTTTTTGGGGGTGATCAAATCTTCCAATAGATTTGAATATGCGTGTTTTTGTTATGTTTTTATGACCCCAACTTTAAACAAGAGGACCATGATGGCCCTGGATCGCTCACCTGATCCATAGAGCAACAAGTGGGCCCCGGGGAGGGCCATTATTGACCCCAGGGTTATAATGTGCATAATGTTGAGGGAAGTCTAAAAATGTGAAGCTTCATACCAAATATCAACAAAAGGCTATAATTTGAACAATCTTGGCAAAGGTCCACTAGATGAAGCTACACAACAAATATCAAAGACCTGGGCCTTGTAGGCTATAATTTGAACAATCTTGATAGAGGTCCACAAGATGAAGCTTCATACCAAATATCAAAGACCTGGGCCTTGCAGTTTCAGAAAAGAAGATTTTTAAAGATTTTCCCTATATAAGCCTATGTAAAACTAAAGGGCCCGGGGCGGGGGCATTTTTGGCCCCAGCACTATAATTTGAACAGTCTTGGTAGGGGTCCACTAGATGAAGCTTCATACCAAATAGCAAAGACCTGGGCCCTGCAGTTTCAGAGAAGAAGATTTTTTAAAGAATTTCCCAATATAAGCCCATGTAAAACCAAAGGGCCCGGGGCGGGGGCATTTTTGGCCGCAGCACTATAATTTGAACAATTAGGGGTTCACTAGAAGAAGCTTCATTACAAATATCAAAGACCTGGGCCTTGCGGTTTCAGAGAAGAAGATTTTTAAAGGTTTTCCCTATATAAGCCTATGTAAAACCAAAGGGCCCCGGGGCGGGGGGCATTTTTGGCCCCAGCACTATAATTTGAACAATCTTGGTAGGGGTCCATAAGATGAAGCTTCATACCAAATATCAAAGACCTGGGCCTTGCGGTTTCAGAGAAGAAGATTTTTAAAGATTTTCCCTATTTAATCCTATGTAAAACCAAAGGGCCCCGGGACGGGGGCATCTTTGGCCCCAGCACTTTAATTTGAACAATCTTGGTAGGGGTCCACTAGATGAAGCTTCATACCAAATATCAAAGACCTGGGCCTTGCGGTTTCAGAGAAGAAGATTTTTTAAGATTTTTCCTATTTAACCTATGTAAAACCAAAGGGCCCCGGGGCGGGGGCATCTTTGGCCCCAGCACTATAATTTGAACAATCTTTGTAGGGGTCCACCAGATGAAGATTCATACCAAATATCAAAGACCTGGGCCTTGCAGTTTCAGAGAAGAAGATTTTTAAAGATTTCCCCTATATAAGCCCATGTAAAACCAAAGGGCCCCGGGGCGGGGGCATTTTTGGCCCCAGCACTATTATTTGAACAATCTTGGTAGGGGTCCTCCAGATGAAGCTTCATACCAAATATCAAAGACCTGGGCCTTGCAGTTTCAGAGAAGAAGATTTTTTAAGTTTTCGGTGAAAAAAATCTATTTTTGGCTCCTGTGACCTATTTGTGCAATGGACCGGAACCATTTGAACAACTTTGAAAGGGGACCACCTAAGGATCATTCCTGTGAAGTTTGGTCAAAAGCCGCTCAGTGGTTTAGGTGGAGATGTCGTTTGAAGAAATTGTTTACGCACGCACGCACGGACGCAAGCACGACGGACAAAAAGTGATCCCAAAAGCTCACCTCGTCACTACGTGACGGTGAGCTAAAAAGTTGGAGGGGCATATTGCTTCTGGTTCGTCCATTCGACTTTCTGTTACGCCTTTAATGCATAGCATAACACAAGAAACGTGCATGCTAGGGTTTTGAAATTTCATATATCGATTCTTCATGGAAAATTAGCTAACGCGTACTTTTTTCTTATCCGGATTGTGCCCCTTTCAAAAGTTATTGCCCTTTGAATTTTTTTATACAATCTTGTCAGCAAAATATCTCAAAATCTATTGGAGCTAGAGCCTTGTAAGTTGGTGACGAGTAGATGTCCTGATAAACTTTTGACTAAATTCCGAAAAATACTTTGTGGCTAATGGCCCTTTGTCACTTTGGGTACATTGTAGGCCCATGCTTTGTGATGCATAGCAAAACTTCAGAACCTTGTATGCCAGGGTTTTGAAATTTCATATATGTATTCCTCATGGCAAATTAGCTGAAAGATATTTTTCTCATCCGGATTTTGCCCCTTTTAAGGTTGTTTGAGTCAACCTTTGTGTTCAGTCAGCTCAAAACAGTTATTGTGCGCAATGTTGGGAGAGAAAATTTGTAAATCAATTTCAAGGGGGTACACCCCTATTATTTTTTCTGCTTGTTAAAAAGTCAGCGGCCAATTTCTATTGCAGTAAGTAGATAGGACAGTGTTGCATTGTTCTGATTGTGATTTTTGAGTGGTTGCTTCCACAAAGTCACACATAGCTATCAAAATCTTACGTGCGCCATGTTACCGGAATACACCGTATGCACATATTAACGATATTAATTCATTTGATTCTGATGGCACAAATGTGCTTCCATACATTAAAATTTTGTCATGAGACATTGACAAATGTATTTTTCCGACCAAAAAAACAAATGTTTATTCTTACAACTTTAACATAGATCTTGTTTATCAATAGCATATAAGGAAAATATAAATGGCATGTATAAAAAAAAATAGAATGTAGAAAGACTGCACTTTATCAATTTCTGATGTAAGTTTTGTTTTCGATGACGTCATTTGTTTGCACGTGAGGAGTCTTACAGCCGGTAAAACAGTGTATGGTGCTTTTATCTGGCCATTACTTATTTAATGCTTTTTCTGCGGATTAAATCCTAATTTTCTCAGAACTGGCACGGATATTTTTTGAGGACTTTTTTTGGTAATTAATATAACATAGCCCTGTGTTTTGGTGTTAAAAGAAATTCTCAAGGAATTAGTTTGACCATAAAAATTAAAGTACCTCGCCTATGATACAAACTTCCAGCTTTCTAGCTTTCATATTGCTTGAAAAATCCGATACGAAAATTTTCAAGAATGGCAAAAATTTGAAAACCTATCTAGGTACATAACTAGTTAAGGACCCTTGACCCCTATTTCGGCATACACAATGCTTCTAGTCATTATCCATGTTTATAGAAAGTTTCAGCTTCCTAGCTTTCACAGTTCCAGAGAATTCATCTGTTCTGAAAATTTCCAAGAACGGCAAAACTTGAAACCCTACCAAGGGACAGAACTCCAAGTTATGTGCCCTTAACCACTATTCTGCTACTACACCTTCCTTACCTTAGAGACTAGAGACTAAAGTGGTACATGTACAAGTTTCATAGAAGTAGGACCACAAACAGTTATTTAATTTAAATAATTGATTCCTTATAATTTCAACTTTGTCATCAAAATGTTAAAACTGCCACCAAAATGGAATCTATTTAGGAATTCTTTCGAAAGCTTAACAATGAACTTAATACCAACCACCACGGCGAAATGACTATTCAATTAGAAGCTGTCATTTTTTAAAGAAACCAAAGCAAAAAACTTCTATCATTTTGGTTTTCAATAGTGCCCCATCTTTTAATCGAACGCTGTTGACATCCCTTTATACAAAGGGCCAACAAAGCAACAATCCTATAATGTTATTAATCAAGTAATTTCGTATTGGCCCAGTTACAGGTCCGAGGTCTGCTGTATTGGCACGAGGCCAAAGGCCAAGGCCAATACAGCTGACCGAGGACCTGTAACTGGGCCAATACGAAATTACTTGATTAATGACAATTTTATTAATTGATGCAATTAAAAACATGATTTATGATTTTTGAATATTTGTTGACCTTGTAATATATGATAATCAATTAATAATATGAAGTTTAAATGAAGTTGGCCCAGGGATATGAGAGTAGTAGTCGTTCAAGACTCCTATTTTAAGCTCTGGTGGCCATTTTATTGATCTGACCAAAATGATTTAGCTATTTTGGTAGGTCACCTATTAAAGCAACATTCCTATGAAATTGGCCCAGGGGTAGTTTAAATTATGTTCTATTTTTAGCTCTGGTGGTATCTTGTTCATTGGAGCAGAATGATTTTAGCTATTTAGGTAGACAGCCACCTGGGCAATGTTCCTGTGACATTAAAATGAAACTGGCCCTGGGGTTTAGGAGTAGTCGTCTTTTAAAGCAAGTTGTTGATGTGGGACGACAGACATTCACTAATCACAATAGCTCACAAGAGCACTTCATGCTCAGGTGAGCTAATAATGCACATTACTAATGTATCATGAGCAAAAGTGAGCGTTTAATGAGGTCAGACAAAATACTTCTGTTCAGGTCTCCGTCACAAGTGCTTCAGAAAACATCACTCTGGGCCCCATCAAGCGATTTTGGTTCTTATCAACTATTTGAGCAGCGAAGGTTCAGGAGAGCCTGCGCATCCGCGCAGTCTCGCCAGAACCTTCGCTGCTCGCTCATACAAGCAGTGAATCAAGAGGAACCTTCCGACAGAAAGTCATATCCCTGACCCCTCTGAATGGCTGGGAATGCGCAGTTAAAATTTGTCATGACGGAATGCTCGAAGACACAAATTCACTTGGCGGGGCTCACTCCGATATATACTTAACGACTTAAAAAACGCATAGTTTTTGGTGTCAAAAATGGGACATTTAAAGTATTTTTACACAAAGCACGGTGATGTATATTTTATCCTGACTGTTTAGAGGTACCCGTGACATGTTTTAAATTTTGATAAAATTCATGATTGTCGTGCACTTACCGAAAATGCTGTTTTCGCATTATTCGCACGTGCATGAATATCTCACTAATAAAGCATGCAATAACCAGCTGATATGGTTTGCAAACGTCTGTCCATGTCAAAACTTGAAAAAACATTGGCAAACATCTGCAAAACAACCGAGAAATAGCCATGCCAGTTTTGCTACCATGGCAACGAAACCAGGCAATTGGGATGCTTCAAGCGGGACTGTCCCAATCTGAAGTAGCCAGGCGCTTCAACTGTCACCAGAGCACTATCAACCGTCTTCAGCTACGTTACCAGCAGACTGGTTCCACCTACGCCCGCCCGAGACCGGCAGACCACGTGTCACCACCCGTGGGCAGGACCAGAACATCCGGACCACACACCTAAGGAACCGATTCCGGACTGCGACTACCACAGCCAACCAAGTCCAGGGACTGCATGGGTGGGTCAGATTTGTCTTTCACTTCAAATTTCTTGCTTTCCATGTAGCCCGGGGGCAAGATTGCAAATGACGTTTTGTTCTCGTTTCAGACGACACATTCATGCTGTAACAGTCAGAAGGCGACTTAAAGAGCACCGACTGCGAGCAAGACGTCCATACAAGGGCCCAGTCTTAACAAGAAGGCATCGGCAGCAGCGTCTCGACTGCAGCAGGCGTCATTTGAACTGGACGAGACGGCAATGGGGAGGCGTCCTCTTTACCGACGAATCAAAATTCAAAGTTCACATGGCGGATGGGAGATGTCGTATCTGGCGGAGAGGGGGAGAGCGGTATGCAGGCTGTTGTGTGAAGGAGCATGACCGTTGGGGCGGTGGCTCGGTGATGGTTTGGGGTGAAGTCACTGCAACCGGCCGGACTCAGCTTGTAGTGCTTGATGGGCCAGTAAACGCTCAGCGTTATGAGGATCAAGTATTGGATCCGGTTGTACGGCCATTTCTCCAGCAGCATGGAGGTCTTTTGCAACAGGACAACGCCAGGGCACATACTGCAAGAGCAACCCAACATTATCTTCAGGCGCATAACATCGACGTCATTGACTGGCCATCACTATCGGCCGATTTAGCGCCGATCGAGCATGTCTGGGACGAGTTGGGCCGACGCGTCTATAAACGGGATCCCCCACCCCGTAATGTCAACGAACTTAGGCTGGCACTTCTCCAGGAATGGCACCACATCCCACAGAACAGTATACGCAACATTGTCAATTCAATGCGCAAAAGGTGCACCGCGTGTATTGCTGCAGGAGGTGGACATACGCGCTACTGATTTTTCATTATGGGGGTAGTGTAACAAAAACAGTATGCATATCAAAACTTCTGTGAGTCAATTAAATTTTTGGTGTAGAAATACTGACAAATGATTTCCAAATTTAGCTTAATAAATGAAATTTCTATTTTATCACGGAAACCAATAAATTTTGAGAATATTTCATGCCATGCGTTTTTAAAGTCGTTGAGTATACATTGTATATTCCGCTAGAAATCCTTATGTGTTCATTTGTGATTAATGCATGTTGTCACTTGGCAGATGTGAATGTTACTTCACTCTGGCTTAGCAGTAATGAATTAACAGTTCACAATATGCCCACCACCATGTTAACCATGACTTTACATGGTGAGGAAAAAATATTTCTTCAATAATGAATTGGTTCCTTCTAGGTGTCCCACATCACGTTAACGAGTCTGTGTACTTATACAGAGATAACTGGGGTTTACAGGGGTATACATTATTAGCTCACCTGTCACGTAGTGACAAGGTGAGCTTTTGTGATCACTTTTTGTCCGTCGTCCGTGCGTAAACAATTTCAAATAAGTATATCTCTAATACCCCATGGTCAATCTTGATCAAATTTCATGAGAAGCATCATCAGGTAGGGGGAAAGGCTGCATAAGGTTTTTGTGCTGATCAGATTGGAATTCTGGTTGCCATGGCAACATATAGGTCCCATAGACTTACAATGGGAAAAAATTAAAATATCTTCTCTGAAACCACAGGGCCCAGAGCTTAGATATTTAGCATGTATTAACGGCCAGTGGTCACCTACATAATTCCTGCCAATCATGCCCCTGGGGTCCAAATTGGCCACGCCCCGAGGCCCCTTCGCTCCCATAGACTCATAATGGAACAAAAAGCTTCAAAAATCTTCTCCTCGGAAACCACAGGGCCCAGAGCTTAGATATTTAGCATGTAGCACCGGCAAGTGGTCACCTACATAATTCCTGCCGATCATGCCCCTGGGATCCAAACAGCCAAGCCCCGGGGCCCTTTTGCTCCTATAGACTCATATTGGAAAAAGCTTCAAAAATCTTCTTCTCTGAAACCACAGGGCCCAGAGCTGAGATATTTGGCATGTAGCAACAGCAAGTGGTCATCTACATAATTCCTGCCAATCATGCCCCTGGGGTCCAAATCGGCCACACCCCGGGGCCACTTAGCTCCCATAGACTCATAATGAAAAAAAAGCTTCAAAAATCTTCTTCTCTGAAACCAAAGGGCCCAGAGCTTAGATATTAAGCATGTAGCAACGGCCAGTTTGTCACCTACATAATTCCTGCCAATCATGCCCCTGGGTTCCAAATGGGGGACACCCCGGGGCCCCTTCGCTCCCATAGACTCATAATGGAACAAAAAGCTTCAAAAATCTTCTTCTCGGAAACAACAGGGCCCAGAGCTTAGATATTTAGCATGTAGCAACAGCAAGTGGTCACCTACATAATTCCTGCCTATCATGCCCCTGGGGTCCAAACAGGCCACGCCCCGGGGCCCTTTAGCTCCTATAGACTCATAATGGAAAAAAGCTTCAAAAATCTTCTTCTCTGAAACCACAAGGCCCAGAGCTTAGGTATTTAGCATGTAGCAATGGCAAGTGGTCACCTACATAATTTCTTCCAATCATGCCCCTGGGGTCCAAACGGGCCACGCCTCGGGGCCCTTTAGCTCCTATAGACTCATAATGGAAAAAAGCTTCAATAATCTTCTCTGAAACCACAGGGCCCAGAGCTGAGATATTTGGCATGTAGCAACGGCAAGTGGTCACCTACATAATTCCTGCCAATCATGCCCCTGGGGTCCAAAAGGGCCAAGCCCCGGGGCCCTTTAGCTCCTATAGACTCATAATGGAAAAAAAAGCTTCAAAAATCTTCTTCTCTGAAACTACAGGGCCCAGAGCTTATATATTTAGCATGTAGCAATGGCAAGTGGTCACCTACATAAACTTGCGAATCATGCCCGTGGGGTCCAAATGGGCCACGCCCCGGGGCCCCTTAGCTCCCATAGACTCATAATGGAAAAAAGCTTCAAAAATCTTCTTCTCTGAAACCACAGGGCCCAGAGCTTAGATATTTAGCATGTAGCAACGGCAAGTGGTCACCTACATAATTCCTGCCAATCATACCCCTGGGTTCCAAATGGGGGACGCCCCGTGGCCCCTTCGCTCCCATAGACTCATAATGGAACAAAAAAGCTTCAAAAATCTTCTCGGAAACCACAGGGCCCAGAGCTTAGATATTTAGCATGTAGCAACGGCAAGTGGTCACCTACATAATTCCTGCCAATCATGCCCTTGGGTCCAAACGGGCCACGCCCCGGGGCCCTTTAGCTCCTGTAGACTCATAATGCAAAAATGCTTCAAAAATCTTCTCTGAAACCACAGGGCCCAGAGCTGAGATATTTGTCATGTAGCAACGGCAAGTGGTCACCTACATAATTCCTGCCAATCAGCCCCTGGGGTCCAAATTGGCCACACCCCGGGGCCCCTTAGCTCCCATAGACTCGTAATGGAAAAAAGCTTCAAAAATCTTCTCTGAAACCACACGGCCCAGAGCTTAGATATTTAGCATGTAGCAACAGCTAGTGGTCACCTACATAATTCCTGCCAATCATACCCCCGGGTTCCAAATGGGGGACGCCCTGTTGCCCCTTCGCTCCCATAGACTCATAATGGAACAAAAAAGCTTCAAAAATCTTCTCGGAAACCACAGGGCCCAGAGCTTAAGATATTTAGCATGTAGCAATGGCAAGTGGTCACCTACATAATTCCTGCCAATCATGCCCCTGTGGTCCAAACGGGCCACGCCCCGGGGCCATTTAGCTCCTATAGACTCATAATGGAACAAGAGGCCCATGGGCCACTACGCTCACCAGAGGTCATGTAGTTTACACCACATACAGGCAAGGTGTCCATCTTGGTCATGTGACAACAATACCACGAATAATGTTCAATTGCCTCATCCCCATAGAGGCTTTTAATGTAATTTGGTTTCAATCATCACAGCTCTTTTACTGGAGAAGAAGAGAAAAATACTGAATATGAGCTATCCAAGACAAAGGTCAGTAATGACCTTGACCCTTGGAATTGATTAACTTCCATTCATCTGATTGTAAATAATATTTATGATGGATCCGGCTGCCATGCAATCAGTAAAATCCACTGTCTTGCTCTTTTTCGATACAAATGTCTAAGTGGCCAAATTTGACCTTGACGTAAAACAGGTCACGGTCAGCTAAAGGTCATCAGTTGAATAAATTTGGTAGGGCCTGAGTCCCCAATGCTACATACCAAATTTCAAGGTCATCAGCTATTTGGTTCTACAGAAGAAAGTTCTTAATTTTTTTTAACCATATATCAGCAAGGCGGCCACATTGGTCAGGTGACCCAGTCCTTACAAACAAATTTAATTCGCCCTACCCAAAGGGGCTCCAAATGTAATTTGGTTTCAATCATCCCACCAATTTAAGTGGAGAAGAAGATAAAAAAAAATAACTGAATCTGAGGCATCCAGGATAAAGGTCAGTAAATGACCTTGACCTTTGGAATTGATAAACTTGCATTCAGCTAACTGCAAATATCATTTTTGATGTCACAGCCTACCAGGCAATCAGAAATATCCATTATTTTGCCTTTTTTTTCCATACAAATGTCTAAGTGACCAAATTTGACCTTGACATAAAATAGGTCAAGGTCAAACAAAAGTCCTCATTTGAACAAATTTGGTAGGGCCAGATTCCCCGATGCTGCATACCAAGTTTCAAGATCATCAACCATTCGGTTTTTGAGAAGAAGATATTCAAAGGTTTTTAACCATATAAGGGCATGGCAGCCATATTGGTCATGTGACATAGTCCTCACAAACAAACTTTCGTTCCCCAATTCCATAGAGGCTCCACATGTAATTTGGTTTCAATTGGCCAAGTAGTTTAAGTGAAGAAGATGAAAATACTGAATCGGAGTCGTCCTGGACAAAGGTCGGGAAATGACCTTGACCTTTGGAACTTATAAACTTCCATTCAGCTGATTGCAAATACCATTTCTGATGCCACTAGTAACCATGCAATCAGAAAAATGCATTGTTTTGCCTTTTTCTCATACAAATGTCTAAGTGACCAAATTTTACCTTGACGTAAAACAGGTCAAGGTCAACCAAAGGTCATAATTTGAACAAACTTGGTAGGGCCCCCGAGTCCCCGATGCTGCATACCAAGTTTCAAGATCATTGGCTATTCGGTTCTTGAAGATTTTTATTGGTTTTTACCATATATGGGCATGGTGGCCATATTGGTCATGTGACCCAGTCCTCACGAACAAACTTTCATTCCCCCATTCCATAGAGGCTCCACATGTAATTTGGTTTCAATTGGCTAAGTAGTTTAAGTGAAGAAGAAGATGAAAATACTGAATCTGAGCCGTCCTGGACGAAGGTTGGGAAATGACCTTGACCTTTGGAACTTATAAACTCCCATTCAGCTGATTGCAAATACCATTTCTGATGCCACTAGCTACCATGCAATCAGAAAAATCCACTGTTTTGCCTTTTTTCCATACAAATGTCTAAGTGACCAAATTTGACCTTGACGTAAAACAGGTCAAGGTCAACCAAAGGTCATAATTTGAACAAATTTGGTAGGGCCCCGAGTTCCCGATGCTGCATACCAAGTTTCAAGATCATCGGCCATTCGGTTCTTAAGAAGCTTTTAAATGGTTTTTACCATATTTGGGCATGGCGGCCATATTGGTCATGTGACCCCATCTTCACGAACAAACTTTTGTTCCCCATTTCCATAGAGGCTCCACATGTAATTTGGTTTCAATTGGCCAAGTAGTGTAAGTGAAGAAGACTAAAATAATGAATCTGAGCCGTCCTGGACAAAGGTCGGGAAATGACCTTGACCTTTGGAACTTATAAACTTCAATTCAGCTGATTGCAAATACCATTTCTGATGCCACTAGCTACCATGCAATCAGAAAAATCCATTGTTTTGCGTTTTTTCCATACAAATGTCTAAGTGACCAAATTTGACCTTGACGTAAAACAGGTCAAGGTCAACCAAAGGTCATAATTTGAACAAACTTGGTAGGGCCTGAGTCCCCGATGCTGCATACCAAGTTTCAAGATCATCGGCCATTCGGTTCTTGAGAAGAAGATAAAGTTTTTACCATATATGGGCATGGCAGCCATCTCGGTCATGTGACCCAGTCTTCACGAACAAACTTTAGTTCCCCCTTCCCTCAGAGCCTCCACATGTAATTTGGTTTCAATTGGCCAAGTAGTTTCAGAGGAGAAGTCATTTGAAAATGTTGACGCAGACGCGGACGACGGATCACTGCCTATACTATAAGCTCCCCCGGAGCCTTCGGCTCTGGTGAGCTAAAAAAGCTTCAAAAATCTTCTCTGAAACCACAGGGCCCAGAGCTGAGATATTTGTCATGTAGCAACGGCAAGTGGTCACCTACATAATTCCTGCCAATCAGCCCCTGGGGTCCAAACTGGCCATACCCCGAGCCCCTTAGCTCCCATAGACTCGTAATGGAAAAAAAGCTTCAAAAATCTTCTTCTCTGAAACCAAAGGGCCCAGAGCTTAGATATTTAGCATGTAGCAACGGCCAGTAATCACCTACATGATTCCTGCCAATCATGCCCCTGGGTTCCAAATGGGCGACGCCCCGGGGCCCTTCGCTCCCATAGACTCATAATGGAACAAAACAGCTTCAAAAATCTTCTCGGAAACCACAGGGCCCAGAGCTTAAGATATTTAGCATGTAGCAATGGCAAGTGGTCACCTACATAATTCCTGCCAATGATGCCCCTGTGGTCCAAACGGGCCATGCCCCGGGGCCCTTTAGCTCCTCATAATGGCCAGTGGTCACCTACATAATTCCTGCCAATCATGCACCTGGGTTCCGAATGGGCGATGCTCCCATAGACTCATAATGGAACAAAAAGCTTCAAAAATCTTCTACTCGGAAACCACTGGGCCCAGAGCTTAGATATTTAGCATGTAGCAACGGCAAGTGGTGGCCTACATAATTCCTGCCAATCCTGCCCCTTGGGTCCAAAAGGGCCACGCCCCGGGGCCCCTTAGCTCCTATAGACTCATAATGGAAAAAGAAAAATCTTCAAAAATCTTCTTCTCTGAAACCACACGGCCCACAGCTTAGATATTTAGCATGTAGCAATGGCAAGTGGTCACCTACATAAATCCTGCCAATAATGCCCGTGGGGTCCAAATGGGCCACGCCCCGGGGCCCCTTAGCTCCCATAGACTCATAATGGAAAAAAGCTTCAAAAATCTTCTTCTCTGAAATCACAGGGCCCAGAGCTTAGATATTTAGCATGTAGCAATGACAAGTGGTCACCTACATAAATCCTGCCAATCATGCCCCTGGGGTCCAAATGGGCCACACCCTGGGACCCCCTTAGCTCCCATAGACTCATAATGGAAAAAAAACTTCAAAAATCTTCTTCTCTGAAACCACAGTGCCCAGAGCTTAGATATTTAGCATGTAGCAACGGCAAGTGGTCACCTTCATATTTCCTGCTAATCATGCCCCTGGGGCCCAAATGGGCCACGCCCCGGGGCCCCTTAGCTCCCATAGACTCATAATGGAAAAAAGCTTCAAAAATCTTCTTCTCAGAAACTGTGAAGCACAGAACTTAGATATTTAGTATCTAGCAACATAAAATAGCCAGCTACATAAATCCTGCCAACCCTGCCCCTGGCGTTAAAATTAGCCTCGCCCGAGCTCATCACCTCCATTTTTTATAATGGAAAAAAACTTGAAAAATTCTTCTATGAAATCATAAGGTCCAGAGCTTAGATTTTTATTATGTAGCAACGTCAAGTGGCCATCTACATAAATCCTGCCAGTTATGCCCCTGGGATCCAAATTGGCCCCACCCCAGGGCTCTTTAGCTTCCACAGACTTACAATTGGAGAAACTTCAAAAATCTTCTTCTCTGAAACCACAGGGCCCTTATAATGAAAAAAAAAGCAAAAAGCAACTTAAAATGGGGATAAAGATCTTCAAAAATCTTCTCTGAAACCATAAGTCCCAGAGCTTAGGTATTTAGCATGTAGCAATGTCAAGTGGTCGCCTACATGAATCCTGCCAATCATGCTCCTGGGGTCCAAATCCTGTGGCCCCTAAACTCCAACAAAGTTATAATGGAAAAAGCTTCAAACATCTTCTTTGAAACCATGAAGTTCAGACCTTAGATATTTAGTATATAGCAACACAAAATGGTCGCCTACATAAATCCTGCCAACTGTGCCCGTTGGGTCAAAATTGGCCAAGCCCCAGGGCTCATTAGCTCCTATAGACTTACACTGGAAAAAACTTTTTCTCCAAAACCATAAGGCACAGATTTTGTTTGATTTGAGGTTTTACATCCCCGTCAACACTGTATAGGTCATTTTGGAGATGTCTCTTCCAATTTTGTGGGACTCTTACCAGACATTGAGATGAAATTACATCTCAAGCCCTGTCGCCCAATGAAACCAGTAGGGTTTATAAGCATGGACACCGCTTTGCCTGAGCTTAGATATTTAGTATGTAGCAATGTCAAGTGGTCTCCTACATTAATGATTTTCTGGTACACAGGTGAGCGATATAGGGCCATTGGGCCCTCTTGTTTTTCTTATTTCTGGTCTAAGACATAGGTTGTGGGTACTCATTAGAACTGCCTCATTGATGAAGTTCCAACGAGCACCCACAACCTATGTTTGAAGTATAAATAAGAAAAGAATCAAATTTTAATCAGAAAAGGAACCATGTTGGAGATCGGAAATATTGCACTGTCACATGGGTGTGTTATCGTATTGATAATCCAGGGTAACGGTTTCATAGTAAACAAAAGTGTATGGTAATATGCTGAAAGGACTTTGACTGATAGATTGTTTTGGGTTTAACAACACGTTTACACTTGTGGGTCATTTTGTGTCATCTCCCAGAGAAAGGAAGAAAAAGAGATAGATGAGCTGAAAGTAAGGGACAGGACAAAGAGGAAAATAAATGGAAGTGTAGAAACAGAAGAAAAAAACAACATTTTCCCTCCACCCTTACCTGCTGCAAGTACAGCAGGTCTTGCCCAACTGTCAGCCAATATCAGCTGGAAGCCCAAGTGACATAAGATTCATGATAGGAAAGAATGTACTACGTCACACGGGTCTGCTGTCGTAATGATAACCCAGGGTTAAGGTTTCATAGTAAACAGAAGTTTAGGATAATATGTTGATTTACATTAATGGATGGACAAAGATAAATGGGTGAAAAAGAAAGTCTTAACATTTACATGGTTTTAAAATTTATAATCATTTATACTCATTTTAACATCAGTAAACAAACATTAAAATAACTAATATGAGCCAGCACATGACAAAATCTAAAAGATGTCTTGAGCGACCAGCGAAGACTCAGATCAGCCTGCATATTCACTCAGTCTGATCAGAATCATCGCTGATCACATGTACCTACTATAGGCTAACAGCTATGCACAGAGACATAAGGAAAAAGGTGTTGTCATAGTGGATGGCTGCGCAAGTTGATTTGAGTCTCTGCTGGTCGCACCGGTCTTATTGTAGGTTTTGTCATGCGCCGGCTCATATGCTGATCTACATAGCCATGTAAAATCTATGAAGATGATGATTAGAATGAGTAAATCTTTGACAAAAGGCATTGTCTTCTTGTACATACTTTTTTTTACTCACATACATTTCAATGAAAGGCACCATAGAAGGTCTGATTTTCCCGTGCAAACACTGACAATTGAAATTCTCTTGAACATGATTTCATGTATCCTACATTCATACACAAGGACCCCATTGTTTCTAGCATCATTAGCTTAACACTCATTAGTAGATAAAATGTTAAATACTCTAGAACAAAAGAAAATAAAGCAATATTTTTGCTGATAATTTCATATGGGCAATATGCAATTGTTTTTGCTTAAAAAATGCGAGTAGCTTTTGTGATTACAAAAGCTACTCACATTTTTTCAGCAAAAATATGCTTTGAGAAATGGCATCCATGACACAGTAAACGTAAGATGTTTGACCAGCACTTCCTCATATGTACTGGCAGCCCAACAAGAATTCCTCGTCACTAGGATCTACACAAGGCTCATGAGAAAAGCAAGGACTCGAGATTGGGTGAATGAGCAGGATGATGCGAGTTTTGACAAGTCTCGGGCCCAAAGTTATAAAACTTCTTTTCATGCTCAACTCATATGAGCATGTATTTTATCCTGCTCAAAAATTTTAAATTCCAGTAAAATGTTGGCAGTTTAAAATTTATGAGCAGGATAAATGACATTCTTTGCTGATCTGACCAGGAAAATTGCCTGACTTGTTTGTATTTTGATTGTTATGAGCATTACAAGTTTCACGCTAAGCTGAGGTGAGCATGGAAGAAGTTTTATAGCCTCCGACCTAGACTAAAACTATAAAATGTTGTGCTTTTTCACTGAATGCCTACCATATGAGCTTTGAATATCGGAAATGTGTCTGGTTTGGCTTGGAGTTCAACAGCCCAGTCAACACTACATAGATCAGAGCTGGTCAGTTTACCTTACCTATCATAAGCAGTTAACCAGTACAGTGCACATTCTTTCACCAGAAACTGGCAACTGCCAATTTTGATTCAGCAGAAAGGAGAGAATGACCCTAAAAAAATATTTCCTGATTGATCTGCACAAAAGATGTCCATGCAAGGTAGGACTTAAATTGTCTAACTACCCACTGTTTGTCTTAAGAAGCTTAGGATTTACGGTTGTGCTTAGAACCCAGTGAAGACCGAACAATGCACAGGCTGGTAGCATTGCTGGGCACAGGTCGCATTTTGTGACTCACTAAGTGCTTGCTATAGGGAGAATTTTTAATTTTTGATCAACCATACTTTCCACCTCATATAACCCTTTCAACCCTGTTGCTCAGTACAGATAACTATGCAAACAGTGTAGATCTAGATGAGAACCGGCCCCGATAGCTCAGTTGGTAGAGTGTCCGCTCCGGGGAACGGGAGGTCTCGGGTTCGATCCCGGGCCGCGACATACCAAAGTCGTTAAAAATGGTACTAGCTGCTCCTCGCTTGGCACTCAGATTTACGGGGTAGAGCTAGGACTGGTCGATCCAGTGTCAGGATAATGTGACTGGGTGTGGTATCATGTAATGTGTCTGGGACATGATACTTCAGTGAGGCAGCACTATAAACGTGAGCATTGAGCTCCCTGTCGCAACCAGACACCGTCGTGATATGACTGAAAAATTGTTGAAAGCGACGTTAAACCTGAATTCACACACACACACAGATCTAGATTAGACTTTTCATAAGGATCTACACTGTTTGCCAACCCCAAGTTTAAAAGAATGGGCATGTCCAAATTCAAAGCTGGTAGAGTTCACTTAAGGAACACAGGGGTGAAAGGGTTAAGGGAAACCTTATTGTAACTTCTTGTTTTCCTGTAAGCAAAACCACTTTCCCACCTTAGCGGTGCCTACTACCCATATTAACCCTTTAAGTACCAAATGGAATCTTTCTCCTTATATATAGCATTAGGGGTGTCAGGTTGTGTTTTCTTTAAAATTTATTTTGAAAATGACTGAACTTTTAGCAAAAAGTGGAGGCCCTGATCAGCGTCTGATCTGGGCCTGCACTGTTTGCCAGGGTACAGGTTTTGGGGTTTGTGGTACTAAATGGGTTAAAGAGTCTAAGTATCTTGCAACACTCAAAAGCTACATCCTTTGACAATTCCTTCGCCCATCAGTCTTTGACAACTTAACTGTTTCCTAATAATGTCTTCACTCCTTCTTGATCTGTAAGAATATCTTTTAGGCAAATGCTACCTAGAAAAACCTTTCCTCCTTTACAATTTGGGCAGTTATAAGGGATCTTCAAGCAAGAACACTCAGCAAAGTCTTTAAGGGGAATGGATATCGTCAGGGGAAGCAACTCCTGCATAAGTATTTTTGTCTCCAATGTCAATAGGGGTCAACTCTTATAGGAAAGAATTTGCTCCTGAGGAGCACATTCTTTCCTTTAAGAGTAAACCCCTTTTCCGTGGGTCAGGGCTTATAGAAAAGTGAACAGGAAGTCTCAAAAGTTGTCTCCCTTTTGGAAAATAGCAGAAAAATCTATCAGATGTTCCCATTCCCCTTAATAAATAGAAGTGAACGTAATGAAGGCAATAAGCCTGTGTGTTTTTTACAGTCTACTCAGTCAGTATGAAGAAATGTTGGGTCAAGGGCGCTTTCATATAGTGCATAGCTAAGACTGTTCAGACTGCGGGGATGTGCAGGTTGATCAGTCTTTGCTGTTTGCTTATGCTCAACACCTTGTTTTGCTTGGCAGAGCCCATTTTGTCCAACTCGGGCATTTCCACAAATTCTCCAATGTGTGATATCCTCCTCTTAGGCCAATTCTAATCCTGAATGTATTTGCTGAAAAGAAGGCTTATTAATACAAAGTAACAGCATTTATTTGACTGCATCATATTTGTTCAACTCTTTATATATACAAGGCATTATTAATTGATTATCCTATATTATACAACCAATATTCAAAAATCATAAATCATGTTTTTAGTTGTGTCTATTAATAAAATTGTCATTAATCAAGTAATTTTGTATTGGCCCAGTTACAGGTCCACGGTTAGCTGTATTGGCCTCGGCCTTCGGCCTCATGCCAATACAGCAGACCTCGGACCTGTAACTGGGCCAATACGAAATTACTTGATTAATAACATTATATTATTTAGATTCACAGTGCAAGAAGTACCATAAAATAGTGAATGTTCATCCTGAACTAGGTATTATTACTTATGGAATGGCTGGCTGAATGAACCACTTCTAATGCTGAATGGTGAATGGCTCTGCCAACAGCCCATGATGAGGCCTACTGGGGTTCATAATGGCCAACACATCATAAAACTTTGTCATATTTTTTTTTACTGCATCAGATGTTAAAATTTCGGGTTTGACCAATTTCTTTTTTTATATTCTATAGGCCAGCAAAATGTATGTCCAATTTTTATTTGCCAATTTACAAAGTTCTATCATCAGCCAGGTCAAACAAAATCTACAAGTCACATGCAGCCAGTGCATTTGTGCAGTCCTCAGTCCTATCAATCTTACTGACTGCCTGTAGGCTTTATAAATGCTATTCCAAAACAACCATTCTATTTGCCACAGTTACCTGTTTCCCCCCCCCCCCCCCCCCCCCGCCACAAGTTATTTTCTGTCTTTACATATAGTTTGTGTTTTAGTGCATGTATGTTTGTTTGTTTGAATTGAGGTTTAACATCCCCGTCAACACTCTAAAGGTCATTTTGGAGATGTTGCTTCCAATTTTGTGGGACTTTTACCCGACATTATGATGAAATGACATCTCAAGCCCTGCCGCCCAATGAAACCAATAGGGTATATGAGCATGGACGGGCCGAATGGCACCGCTTTGCCTGGGCAGACTTAGATCCTCTAAGCAGTTTACCAGTACTCGTGTGCGGGTCGGTTTCAGCTCTGCGTGAAAGCATCGTGCAGCCCATATATTTCTTCAAGCCCTGACATTTCTAGACTTTGCTTTGCAACTAAGTGTTTCATATAGAAGACGACTAATAAGTTACCTGAATTAACCCTTCTCTTGCTGAATATTCATTTAAGCCACACCCATTTCTGTCTATCAACCAATCAGATTACTTGATGTAATTTATTCCTACAAATTCATAAACTGAATGCCAAACAGTGTAGATCCTGATCAGGTGGCTTCTTCAGAAGCCATCTGATCTGGATCTACACTGTTTCCAAAGATAGGGGTTGTCGTGAACAGCAAGATAAGGGTTAATAGCCATTTATTGTACTTCTGTTCTTAACTGTTACAAAAAAAAAAAAGTGATGTGCACTGATTAGAACATGTTTACCAATTGTGGAGAATATGTTGATATTACCGTTTTCACAGACCAAATTGATCAAAATGGTTTTAACATATTTAAGGTACTTACATTTGACTGTACATACCTTATTTAAGGAGTGTCAGCACAAGTTCTCTCCCTTAGCTGTGGTTTGTTTCTTCAAAAAGAAACTAGAATTTTGATTAGTGGTTAAAAGTCACCAACAACAGTTGGGGGCTGGTGGGCCCAACAGTGAACATTACACTGTGACTTTTACAATTCATATACCCATTTTAAACTGAACAGATATATAGCAGCAATCCATTCCAAAATAAGGGGTTGTAAGGTTGAGTCATTTTTTGAAATTCAATTACAAAATGGCAGAGCTCTTTGCAAACAGTGAAGGCCAGGATCACACTGCTCCTAGGAGCAGTCTGATCTTAGACCACTGTGTTTGCAACAGACTTGCAAAGTAGCCAGCAAAGCAGACAGCACTTGTGATTGGTATCTTAGAGTTAATGTTTGTTCACCATGTGTTGCACTATGTGATTTTGTTTTTGTTTGTATTGGAGCCGAGTCAACACTATTTAGGTCATTTTTTTGCTGGTCAGTTTACCTATTCACACTTTTCCTGGGCAGGCTTATATGTAAGTGGTTAACCAGTATTGCCAGAAACTGACAACTGCCCTTCTTGAATCAGCGGAAGGGAGAGAATGACCATAGAAAAGATTTTGCGATCAATCTCCACAAAAGAATGTTGCGGACCTCAGCAGGTATCATACCTACTTCCTTCTGGTCACCACACTACATGATTTATAGCCTTTTAAAATGCAGTGAGATGTGACTGCACTTTTAATTTTGAATGCGACCATGTTTTAGGTTAAGTCCCCTTTAGCTGGTACTTTGCATTGATGGACAATTATATTCTTAATTTAATAACTTGTATTACCAGATAGACATGTAGTCATTAGAGTATGGAATTCACACAATCATGATTTTTCTAAAATTCCTTACCAAAGCTACCATAAACTTCACCCCTTCCAGATCTTCTTGAATATAAAAATTGAATAATCTCGTAACACTTTAATTTTGAATTGCAAAATGTCTGATTTACTACAGAACCACAGAAATGATAAATAAAGTATCAAGTTCCTTATTTCTTGTTAGTCTGTTTGTTTTGAGGTTTTCCATCCCTGTCAACACTAAATCATTTTGGAGACATCACTTCCACTTTTGTCACTTTTACCTGACATTGAGAAGAAAGGACTTCTCAAACCCTACCATCCAAACATACAGTTGGGGTTTAAGGTTTTATGGCCCTTTCAAGATTATTTCACTTATTTCAAGCCAATCGTTAATCAGAGGTGGATGAAAACTGGAGTACCCAGAGAAAACCCATCTCTACTTCCACTGCAAAACTTGGCGTCTCACGTGTCCCGAGTGAGGCTGGAACCACAGCAGTGACAGACCTAGTGATTGAGAGTCAGTGTTTAGTCTGTTTCAACTCTGCATGGAAGCACCATGCAGCTCAATCTATTTAAGCACCATGCAGCCCAATCTGTGTCTTCAAACCCCGATGGGCTTGATAGTGATTATTTCTTGTTAGAGGGGATGAGACCAGTGTTTTCTTATTTCAACGACAAAAACATGTTAGAGGGGATAAGACCAGTATTTTCTTATTTCAACGACAAAAACACACTTATTTTCAATGGAAAATTGGATTCAATTATACATCCTTTGTTTCTCAGATGACATCCTAAGCAACTCCAAATGGCATTATACATATCCTAGAAGATGAATGAACAGGATAAAAATCCATTATAACAAATAATTGCCAGGAATATGAACAATTAAATTTAGCATCATTTTGGAGAGATACTGAGCACCTACCGGTGAAGATGCCTGCCCTCTCTCTTTCCTTGTCACATGACTGTTAAAGAGAAAAAAGTTTTATATCAAAACACAACCTTCTCTGAAACTTAGATCAGCACATACAGTCTGGAGCCAGTTGTTCAAATCTAACGACGTCATTAGTAACGTATTGTTAAAACTTTGATCAATTAATATGGCGAATGTGCAAATATTTTTGCTGCAAAATGAGAGTAGCTTTTGCATTTGCAAAAACTACTCACATTTGTGCAGGAAAAATACCAGGTAATGATGCTTTGAACAACTGGCCCGTTGAGTCTGGCATATTTTTCGTTTTTAAATCTTTTTGTCTTCATATTGTTCAGCTGACAGCTGAAGATGAGTATGTCATCCGGCTTAAGGGGAACGGGAACACCTAGCAGATGTTACAGTGGTGGCCTTTCGCTCATTCTGTGTTAGTGTTGAAATTTTACATCACAGTCAACACTATTTAGATCATTTTGGGAGACGTAGCTACCAATTATGTGGGGCTTTCATCCAACACTGCGATGGAATGACATCTCAAGCCCTATCGTTCAAAGAAACCGCCAGTGTTTAAGGGACAGTCCGACTCACACCACTTTGCCTGGGCAGGCTTAGACCTTCTATGTGGTTTACCAATTGTTCGGTTGGTTTCAGCTGTGTGCAGCCAGATCTCTTTCTCAAGCCCTGGTGGATGGGAAAGCAGCCCTTCTCTTGCAATGGACGTGTATTCATACATTGAATAAAACATGTTACAGAATCAATGATTTTCTCCACAAGGCAGGCCCAATACATCACTATAAATCTGATTTTTACCAAGTTTTTGATAGCATTTAACCCATTTTGTACCAGAAACCCTAAAGACAGGTAATTGACAAATAGTGCAGGCCTAGAATGCAGCGTCTGATCAAGGCCTACATTGTTGCAAGAAGTTCAGCCATTTTCCAAATAAACTGTGAAGAAAACACAATCTGACACCCCAAAATTTTGAAATGGACCCCTCAGGCCCTGCTATATATAAGGAGGCCGATTCCATTTGGTACAAAATGGGTTAAATGACAAGAACCATAAAAGTATACCAAGATTCAAGAAATATCATGCCAACAATCATAATGTCACCAACATTTCTGACTTTACTTTGTAACTGACCGACAGTGTCTGCACTGGCAAAGACTTAGAATGTCTAAAACATTGCAAGGTTTAAAGCAAGACAGTTATACTTTAACCCTTATCTTGCTGAATATTCATTTAAGCCACACCAATTTCTGTCTATCAACCATTCAAATTACTTGATGTTTTGTTTGTTTGATTTGTGGTTTAACGTCCCTGTCAACACTGTAAAGGTCATTTTCGAGACGTAGCTTCCAATTTTGTGGGACTTTTACCCCACATTGAGATGA
The DNA here is from genome assembly GCA_963580285.1 of Lucinisca nassula. NCBI lineage: Eukaryota > Metazoa > Mollusca > Bivalvia > Lucinida > Lucinidae > Lucinisca > Lucinisca nassula. Next base: position 87,119,943 of record OY757011.1, on the reverse strand, counting down.
AATGACATCTCAAGCCCTGTCGCCCAATGAAACCAATAGGGTTTATTAGCATTAACGGTCCGCCTCACACCACGGTTCCTGGACAGGCTTAGATCCGCTAAGCAGTTTACCAGTACTAGTGTGCGGGCCGGATTCAGCTCTGCGTGGAAGCATCATGCAGCCCATATATTACTTCAAGCCCCTATGGGCGGGGGCGGCAATTACTTGATGTAATTCATTACTTGATGTAATTTATTGCTACAAATTCATAAACTGAATGCCAAACAGTGTAGATCCTGATCAGATGGCTTCTACAGAAGCCAGCTGATCTTCAGAAGCCATCTGATCTGCCTCTACACTGTTTGCAAAGATATGGGTTGTCGTGAACAGCAAGATAAGGGTTAAATACATTTGTAACCTCCTTATTCTGTACCCTAAATAAGTTCAGATAACTTATTAGTCATCTTCTATATGAAACACAAAGTTTCAAAGCAGAGTCTAGAAATGTTAGGGGCTTATAAACAAGCCCAACAGCAATGCATTGCTGTGATCACTTGCCTTGTAACTTAAAGCCTTCCTAGGCCTAAAATGATTTACACTAATAAACTAATAATAGAATAAAATTATCGCCAACATATTGTTGGGGGCTGAATGCCCAACAGCATCCCAAGATGCTGTGAAAAACTTGCCTTTTTGATGTCATACACTTGTTCTTTCCTCAAAATGAATGGGTTTACCGACACCTTTTAAACCAGTTTTACAAGAAGACTTTCATGTCATCTATATTCCAAAAAGAGTCTATTCTAAAAGGGAAGAATTTGCTCCTAAACAGCAAATTCTTTCCTTCAAGAGTAGATCTCTATTGAAAGGGGAAACAAAACTATATTTGAAAGAGTTGCCTCCCCTGAAAGGCATATCAATGCCCCTTAATCAGACTGAAAATACAGTTGAACTTCGATGGCTCGAACCCCTTTGGGACCATGAAAATTTGTTCGAGACAGCGGTAGTTCAAGCCACTGTTGCATACTTCCAGAAAACATTACGGGGGTATTTTTGGACTTCTTTTCGGTGTTCTGTAACATAAATGTATGCTGTGTGTACTCATTAGAATCGCCTCATTGAGGCGATTCTAATGAGTACACACAGCATACATCTGCAAGATAAAAGTCGAAAATCTCCTTAATTATCCCACACTTTTTCTTATGCAGAGGAATTCCCTAGGGACTCAAAAACGGGTTCGACTCAGCCATGGTAAACGAGCCATCAGTGTTTGAGCCATCAAAGTTCGACTGTAGTTAGAAAAAGGAAATAAATGTCGCCAACAGTGTTGGGGGCCCTTGCAGCCCAACAGCATTCAAATTGCTGTGACCATCACTTGCCTTTGAAGATGCTCTTCTCAAAAGCTGCAATAAAACTTATGTTACTGAAAAAACAGCCATATTCGAATAATATAGATTAAAGAGGCTCATTATCTTTTTAGGGTCTGCTCACAATTAAAATACAAAAAGAAATTTCTCACAATTTGCTAAGCAGTTTATAAATTCCAGTTTCGTGTGGGAGTTTAATGGCCCAGTCAACATTATCAAGGTAATGTTGAGCCAGTATGTTAACCCATTCATACTGTTCCTGGGCTGGCTTAGCCCTTTTATGAAATTGTGGGTATTTGTTAGAACCGCCTCGATGTTGAGGCGGTTCTCACGAGCCCCCATAGTCACTTCCAAATAGGTGTCTATTTTAAAAGGATAGATTAATCAGTTTTCTTCTAAGGAGCAATTTCTCTTGCTCATAGTTTAATTTGAGGTTTAACGTCCCCTTCAACACTATTAAGGTCATTTTGGAGACGTTCCTTCCAATTTCGAGGGACTTTTACCCCACACAGAGATGAAATGACATCTAAAGCCCTGCTGCTCAATGAAACCAATAAGGTTTATATGCATGGATGGTCAAACTCACACCACTTTACCTGGGCAGGCTTAGACCTAATGCAGCCCATATATTTCTTCAAGCCCCTAATGTGCAGTTGGTTTCAGCTCTGCGTGGACGCATCATGCAGCCCAATCTATTTCTCCAAGCCCCAATGGACAGGGGCCCAACTTGCTCATAGCAAATAGTTAACCAGTGCAGTGCACTGTCTCTTGCCAACAACTGAAAATGGGCCTTCTTGAATCTGCAGTGGGAAAGAATCACCACTTAAAATATTTCAAAATCAAAGAATGTTGCTAGACCCTTACCATCTTATCATTGACTCAGCTACTTGGCAGTTTTATAAGTCCTAATGTTACAAAATGATCAAATTTTTTATTATATTGTAGATTGAAGTATCTAACTATATTTTTACCTTGATCTAAGTTGTAGCATCTATAATACTGATGATCAAACGCACTACTAAGAGTTTCAGCGAAACAGCACGTATGCAGTAGAGACAATTTAACAGCACAATTGTAATGGTACGATTTAACCCTTATCCTGCTGAATAAAATAATTAAGCCACACCTTTTTCCGACTATCAAACAATCAAACTAGATTCAGCGGTCGTTGGAAAATGACTAAAATACTCCCGCCATGAGCAAGTGACAATAAATTGAATTGCAATCAAGCATTTTTGAGCAAATGAAAACGTAATAAATTTCATGAAGAAAGGGTCGTAACTCACATGATACGCATTGGATTTTGACGATGAGCGAACTCCTGGCAGGTCTCATGGATGCAAAGCCATGTATCAAGTTTGGTGGAAATTGGTAGGCAAAACAGAGACTGTAGAGTCTGGAAACGGCTAATTTCAGCATTATTTGAAGAACAAAGGGCCATAAATCTCGTGATATGTCGGATTTTGACAATGATCTAATTCGTGTGAGGTCTAATGGATTCAAAGCCATGTATTAAGTTTGATGGAAATCAAGTCTAGATCACCACAGACTGTAGTCCGGAAACGGCTAATTTCAGCATTATATGAAAAACAAAGGGTCGTAACTCCTGTGAAACAGACCAGGTTTTGATGTTGGTCAAACTCATGCGATGTCTCATGGATGCAAAGCCATGTATCAAGTTTGGTATAAATCAGTGGGTAAACACAAACCGTCGAATCTGGAAACGGCTCATTTCAGCATTATTTGAAGAACAACGGGCGTATCACCTGTGATACAAGTCGGATTTTGACAATGGTCGAACTCGTCCGAGGTGTCATGGATGCTGGGGGAAATTGGTTGGCAAACACAGACTGTAGAGTCCGGAAACATTATTATTTGAAGAACAAAGGGCTGTAACTCCCATGATACACTTCAGATTTCGCCGATGATCATACTCGTCCAAGGTCTCATGCAAAACCATGTATCAAGTTTGGTGGAAATTGGTTGGCAAGCATAGACTGAATTTGTTCAGTTCACAAAAAGAATGACAAACAGTGCAGATCCTGATCAGATGGCATCTTCGGAATCCATCTGAGCCGGATCTACACTTTTTGCAAAGGAAGGGGTTGTCGTGTTCAGCGGAATAAGGGTTAATTTTACATTTTTTGTTCTAAACAGAATCTTCTGCCTTAGCAGTTGTATATATCTTAATTTAGGACTGCAATGAGGTTTTTTTTTTGTTTTTCTTTTTGTTTTCTAATTTACTTAGAAAATGGCTGTATATTTTGCAAACAGTGAAGACCCTAATCTGATGTTGCACTCTGCAGCATCTGATCTGTGCCTCAACTGTTTACCAGGGTGCCTTTTTGGGAATTTCCATACAAAATAAAGTGTGACTGTTGATCTCGAGAAATGCATTTATCTGAGTACACTAAATGATGTAACAAAATCAAAACAAAAGGAAACAATGAGCTGCTGTTTATTTATACAGATATTACAGATATTTACATACCTCCTATTCACAATGTACAAATTCAGAACAAGACCTCTCAGCGTATACAACATAAAAGAAAATAAAATTCCAGGTGAAGACTTTACAGAACAGATCACTGTGTTCTTAAAACCACTTACCGGTGTCAATAACTTTTGCTCATCACATCTTGGTTTTAATGAATTCTTACCTTATTAAAACTGGCTAAGTTTATAATTTGCGGCCTACCTCCAAAGGAGATCACCCATTTGTGAAAGAATTTGCCTCACTCCCCTATGGGCTATAGGTTCTTTTTAGAAGTACCCCTAATACAGAAAATTCATTTCTGCTTCAAAAGAAGGTAAAACTTTTAATTTTGTTGAGTGTTCTCTTTGAAGGGTAACCATCTACCAAATGCATTGCACTTTATGTGTGTTAAAAATAAAGATCACAACATGGGTATTTCATATTAACTTCATTATGACTTGTAGACTTAACTGTTTTGGCGCAGAGACATGCATTTGAGTCCAGCTCTGACTGGCTTCTGAAGTCATTAAGTGACATGATTCTCATCAGTTTCCTAGCTGCACAGTTCTTCCTGATATCAGTAGCGTCCTGGGACTGGTCGTGAGTAATTGTTACCCTGGAAAGGCATGTTGTACATTCCAGCCGGGCCCTGCATTCCCATCATACCTCCTGCAATATATAAAAGTTTAGAGTTTAACCCATTTACTACCGGAAACCCCAAATCGGTAGTTGGCAAACAGTGCAGCCCCAGATCAGACGGGCATCTGATCAGAGCCTCCACTGTTTGCTGAAAGTTCAACCATTTTCCGAATAACTTTTGATGAAAACACAACCTGACACCCCTAAATTTTGAAATGGACTCCTACTATTTATAAGGTGGAAGATTCCATTTGGCACAAAAAGGGTTAACTGACCTGTGCCACAACAATATGAAGGTCATATTGTGCCAGACAGTTTACCTAACCAGTACAGTGCATAATCTTCTGAAACAGACAACTGCTCTTGAATCAGCAGTAGGGGAAGAAAGACAGTAGAAAATATTTCACAATCTAAATAGTCTACATCCAACACTTGACAATACACCACCACTGCAGACCAACAAACTGCATTTTGCAGGTGAACCTTAGATATGGGATAACCAGTCTTCAAAAACCTTGACAACATTGCGACAATAATTTTTCTGTATCTCCTGGTATTCAACAAAGACTATTCCACTTGGTACTAAACCACATGTACACGCAAAAACAAACTTTTTTTCAGATATATCAAAGGCAGATAAGAACTTAAATGGCCAGAGTTGTGATTCTTGGCAACAACACGCAACCTTTAGTATCCTGTACATCAGTTATGATTCATTAAGTACAAAAATATAGACCAAAGAACTATTTTAGACCCTTGATAAGTGCATTTCACTCAGAAGTGGAAAAAGCCAGAGTAGCAGTTCTTGCCAACTATATAGTAGTTTAAGTGCCCAATATATTTATGCTATTCCATATAGAAAGGAGCTATGGGCCAAAAACCATTTTCCACATTATACATAATGATCAGAATAGGGTTCCTTGGCCACAATATACTTCCTTTGGTGTTCTATCCATCTGTAAAATTTTATCCAGGCCATTTTTACATGCATCAAGGGCAGATTGGCTGACGTTGATGTCCTTAGCTAGAATATGCTTCCTTATAGGTTTTATTAATATGTAAAATTTCATAAAGAACTTCCCTATAGAAAGGGAGAAACAGACCAGAACCATTTTTCCCATCAAGGGCAGATAACTCCAGAGGCAGATGGGCAGGGTGGTTGTCCTTTCCTTTTGTTGTCTATACATATGCAATGTTTCGATCCATATATTCCACTTAGTAAAAGTATAAGAGGCCAAAAACCATTTATTGGGATAACGGTCAAATGTTGACAAATTTTGCCCATTAACAAACCCTGACCAAACAACCCTGACACCACTGCAAATGCAAAGTTTAAATAAAATCTGTAAAATTCTTGAATCAGCGAAAGGGAGAGAATGACCTTAGAAAAGATTTCATGATCAATCTCCATGAAAGAATGTTGCCGACCTCGGCAGGTATTGAACCCGCATCCTCCTGATCATCATTCAGAGGCACATCCGACTGAGCTAGCGAGGCCGACAATATCTCTCATGAATAGTGACACCTACTTCACAGTTTTCATGTGGCCTCATATATTTCCAAAGAAGCTCATTTCAGATCTTTTTGGACAAACTCTCATGACAGATACATAGGACTTGCACCTTTTGCATTCAAATGGATATTACTTTTGAGACCTATTGAGCAAAAACAGGACTTCTGACAAGTACATCCTACAAAGAATAAGGTCTGGTATGATCATTCTATCTATCAGGATCAAATAACTGAAATGAACTGCAAGGTGCTTTTTTCATCTGCAAAGTACTGACATTTTTCTTATTTTTGCATGAAAACTTATGTTGTGGGTATTACAATTGTTATATACAGTAGAACTTCAATGGCTCGAACACCTTTGGGACCAAGAAAATCTGTTCGAGCCAGGGGTAGTTCGAGCCACTGAGGGTTACCGCCATGAAGTATAACAGCCTTAATTTTGGGACATCTTTTCGGTTTTCTATAACAAAAATGTAGAGGCGATTCTAATGAGTACACACAGCATACATTTACAAGAGAATAGGGAAAAATTTTCTTAATTACCGTCCCTTTTTTTATGTCGAGAAATTCCCTCGGGACTCAAGAACGGGTTCGACTCAGCCATGGTAAACAAGCCATCGGTGTTCGAGCCATCGAAGTTCTACTGTATACATGTTCAATAAATATTCTTTAACCCATTTTATATGGGGAAAACCCAAAATGGGATATTGTCAAACAGTACAGGCCTAGATCAGATGTACCAAGCAACAGGGCCCTCCCTGTTTGCACAAAGTTCAACCATTTTCGAAATTACAGTAATTAAGGCCGACACGATTAATCGATCAATAGATTCCACTGAAATGATTATCATTTCTGATTTGCTTTTAATTGATTACTTGATAGGTACAATTTACTAACCAAAGATATGCCTAACGGGATGAGTGGCAAACAGTGCAGACCCTGATGAGACGCCGCAGGATGCGGCGTCTCATCAGGGTCTACACAGTTTGCTGAGGCCTATCTGTTCAAATATACATATATGGTAAAGTGCAACATATGGTAAGAGTCATGCTCAGACAGAAAGCCAGACGGGTAAAATTATGACAAAAACCTTAGCGATTACCAATCGATTATCGATCGCAATGACAGGACTGATAATTGACTATCTTTTCAGTTCCGATTAGCCAGCCCTAACAGTAATTACTCAAAAAAAAAAAAAAAAACTATTGAACCTCTGAATGTCAAAATTGACTCCTGTGTAAAAGATGGGTTCCATTCAGTACAAAATGGGTTAAACTAATGACAGCCTTCAAGCGTTAATTACCACTACAAATGATCTAAAATATTTTTTTTAATATATATATTTCAGAGAAATTCAGGCTTACATTTCAAGCGAAATGTCGTCTCAATTTCTCAGAAAAATGGAACTATTTGACGGTCATCTGCTGCTATTTGCTTTGGACATGAGAGGTTAACATCTAGTTCTTACCTTGTGGCCCCATGTGAGGTCTCATCATCTGACCACCACCACCTACAGGGTAGAAAAATATAATGAGTTAGTGGTACAATCCTTTTGATTGAGGACCATAGGTGTCTCCTAATTTCATTTCAGTATATATATACCAATAGGATTCTGTCAATTTCAAAAGCCGACAACAGCTACAGGCAGCAATTTGATTTCTTTCTATATACATTTACAGTGTGACCTCTGTTAAGCAGCCAACCAAAAGAAACTCTACAAGAAAGCAGTCTGAAGGACAGCCAAATCCCCCGCCGCACTTTGTATCAAGGCTTCACCTGTGACCTTGACCTTGAGTTGGCATTGTTTATTTATGGTTCTGCATATCAGCTCACTGTAGGGTATATTTCACAAAAGTTTAATGAAAATCCTTCTAGGCCTAAAGGAGATATGGAACGGACACAGAATTCAAAGTTTCAAACTCGTGACCTTCAACTGTGACCTTGACCTTGAGTTGGTATGGTTTATTTATGTTTTATGCACATCAGCTCACTGATGAGGACATTTGACCAACATTTAATGAAAATCCTTTGAAGGGTAAAGGAGATATGGAATGGGCCCAAAATTCAAAGTTTCAAACTCGTGACCATCCAATGTGACCTTGATCTGGTGTCGACATGATTCATTTATGGGCTCTGCACATGAGCTCACTGAAGGGGATAATTGACCAAAGTTTAATGAAAATCCTTTGAGGGGTAAAGGAGATATGGAATGGACAAAAAATTCAAAGTTTTAATTCGTGAACTTCAAATGTGACCTTGACCGTGAGTCGGCATGTTTCATTTATGGGTTCTGCACATCAGCTCACTGAGGGGGATAATTGACCAAAGTTTAATGAAAATCCTTTGAGGGATGAAGGGGATATGGAACGGACAAAAAATTCAAAGTTTTGAACCCGTAACCTTCAAATGTGACCTTGACCTTGAGTCGGCATGGTTCATTTATAAGTTCTGCACATCAGCTCACTGAGAAGAAATTTGACCAAAGTTTAATGAAAATCCTTCCAAGGATAAAGGAGATATGGAATGGACACAAAATTCAAAGTTTCAAACTCATGACCTTGACCTTGAGTCAGCATGGTTAATTTATAGGTTGGGCACACCAGCTCACTGAGACGAATAATTGACCAAAGTTTAATGAAAATCTATCAAAGGGTTTAGGAGATATAGAGTGGACAAGAAAGTGTTACGGACAGACAGATGGATGGACTGACGGATGGACAGACTGACTGACATGGGTTCTGCACATCAGCTCACTGAGAAGAATATTTGACCAAAGTTTAATGAAAATCCTTGCAAGGGTAAAGGAGATATGGAACGGACACAAAATTCCAAGTTTCAAACTCGTGACCGTGACCTTGAGTCGGCATGGTTCATTCATGGGTTCTGCACATCAGCTCACTGTGACGAATAATTGACCAAAGTTTAATGAAAATCTGTCAAAGGGTTCAGGAGATATGGAGCGGACAGGAAAGTGTTACAGACGGACCGACAGACGAAGGCTATTCCTATAATCCCCGCTCCGCTTTGCGGCATGGGATTAAAAATAGCTGCTTAAAGGAGGTGGCTATTCAGCAGAGGGTAACATGATGGTATAGACATAGCTGTACCAAAAGAAAAATACATGTATGCTGGTGGACTCTTCCATTGCTATATGTTCGACAAGTCCATCTGTCATGTAAGGGGTGGCAGGCCTATTTTTACGTTTTTATTCTTTTTTTGATGGAAAATTCTGTTAGCAAAAAGTGCAGGCCCTAATCAAACACCGCATTCTGCGGCTTCTGATCTGGGCCTGCACTGTTTGCCAAGGTACACCTTTAGGGGTTTCCAGCATGCAATGGGTCAATTTACTTATTTATTTTGATAATAAAATGGGATTTTTCGCAATACATTATACATGCACCAGAATTTGTAATGAAAAGAAATCACTTTTAATTTTAATTTTACTTCCAATTATTTTTATTCTGTTGAGTCAACTGTAAACTATATAATAGAGAGAAGTTAGATTTGGTAAAGTGGCTGCCGGCTGGAGATGAGAGGTGGCTGTTCAGCCGAAGTTTAATATAGTGAAATTCTTTGAGGCAATAATTGTGGCTGCTGAAGAAAGGTGACTGTTAAACAGAGGCAACCATTTTGTGAAGGTTTTACTGTATACTGCTTGGCCCCCCCCTGCATGATGCTTCCAGGCAGAGTTGAAACTGACCCCACACAAGTACTGGTAAACGGCTTAGAGGATCTAAGCCTGCACAGACAAAGCGGTGCGAGTCCAACCGTCTATGCTTATGAACCCTATTAGTTTCATTGGGCGACAGAGCTTGAGATGTCATTTCATCTCAATGGCTGGTAAAAGTCACACAAAACTGTATACTGCTATACGCCCTTGCTAACTTTCTAAGCTGGCCTTCTTAGACAGAATCCAGTACTAAGCTGCGTCAACACTTGGTGCTCGCAGAGATAAAACCAGCTACCTCTAGATGATATCTCTTGTCCAGTGCATAAAAGCATATTTCAAAAGCAGAAAGGGCTATTTTGTTCATCATTCTTACGCATCCTTGAGCTTGAGCCCATTCCCATCAAGGAACAGACATCTAAGAACAAGAGGCCCATGGGCCACTATGCTCACCAGAGCTCAGGTGGGTACTGCCAAATTGCAGCCATGTATTTTAACATGATATCATTTTAATCTGCCAAATGAACCCCCATATCCAAATGAGCATCAATGTGGACTCAGTATATGAAACATTAGGCCTTTTATGAAGTAGAGGGGGTGGGGCATGGACCCAATGGAGCCCTGGTTGGTATCACTAAATGTGTCTTATCACAAAGAACAAGAATATATATGGTTTAGCAGTGGGGATCTGCATGGCTGGAGATATAAGTGGAGGGGTTGGAGCATGCCCTGTCATTCCCAGGAAAGCCCAAGATTGTTGTCCCTAAATGTGTCTCATCATAAGGACCAAGTATATATATGGTTTAGGGGTGGGAATCTGAACGGTTTCCAAGATACCCTTTCATGAAGTGGAAAGGAGAGGACTGGCCCCTGCGGACACCCCTACAGTAGGTGTGCTAATAATAAGGAACAAGAACATATATGAATATGGGGTGGGGATTTGAATGGTTTCTGAAATATATGGCCTTTTATGAAGTGGAAGGGCGGGGCACATTGCCTCAGCACAAAGAGACCCCCAAGTTGGTGTGACTGAATGAGTCTTATCATAAGGAACAAGAATATATATGGTTTAGGGGTGGGGATCTGAACTATTTCTGAGATATGTGGCTTTTAATGAAGTCAAGCGGTGGAGCAAGGCCCGGGCATGCCCCGGGGACTCACAAGCTGGTGTCAATGAATGTGCCTTATCATAAGGAAGATGAATATATATGGTTTAGGGGTGGGGCTCTGAACAGTTTCTGAGATATAAGGCCTTTTGTGAAGTGCAGGGGTGGGGCAAGGCCCAGGGAGACCCCCAGGTTGGTGTCAATGAAAGTGTCTTATCATAAGGTACAAGAATATATATGGTTTAGGGGTGGGGATCTGTAAGGTTTCCAAGATATTGTGATATTATGAAATGGAGGGGGTGGGGCATGGCCCCAGCACATCCCTGGGGACCCCCAGGTTGGTGTCACTGAATGTGTCTCATCATAATGAACAAGAACATATATGGTTTAGGGGTGGGGATCTGAACAGTTTCTGAGATATATGGCCTTGGGTGAAGTGAAGGGGTGGGGCATGGCTCCGGCGCACCCCGGAAGATCCCCCAATTTGGGGTCAATGAATGCGTCTTATCATAAGGAGCAAGAATATATATGGTTTAGGGGTGGGGATCTGTAAGGTTTCCGAGATATTGGGCCTTTTATGAAATGGAGGGGCGGGACATGGCCCCGGCGCATCCCGGGGGACCCCCAGTTTGATGTCACTGAATGCGTCTTATCAATAGGAACAAGAGTATATAGGGTTCACGGGTGGGGATCTGAATGGTTTCCGAGATATTGGGCCTTTTATGAAGTGGAGGGGGTGGGGCATGGCCTCGGCACATCCCGGAGGACCTCCAGGTTGGTGTCACTGAATGCGTCTTATCAATAGGAACAAGAATATATATGGTTTAGGGGTGGGGATCTGTAAGGTTTCTGAGATATAAGTCATTTTATGAAGTACTGGGGGCGGGGTATGGCCCCGGCACAACCTACTGGACCCCCAGGTTGACATAAAAGCATATGGCTGAGAGAAGTTTACTAAAGGAACATTTCTATGAAAGTTTTGTCAAAATATCTGCAAAGGCTTTGTAGTTAATGCCATTTTTCAATTTTCCCCATTATAAGTCTATGGAAAATCTAAGTTGCCATAGCAACCAAACTAATGAGCCGAATTTCATAAAAAACACAAAACCTGTAAAGGCAAATATGGTGAATATTTCCATAAACTTTCAGCCTCATAGAGCATACGGTTTCTGAGGAGATGATTTTTTAAGTATTTTTTTTTTCTATTTTTTCATTTTGGTTTCCATGGCAACCAATACAAATGAGCAGTAGGCCTAAAATCATATGGCAGATAGTAGATTGCCTAAGGAATATTTCTATGAAAGTTTTGTCAAAATATCTACAGTGCAGGGCGTCAAGTGATATTAGGCGTCAAAAATATAGGTAAGGTCCAGAAATATAGGTATCTAGCGGCCAGAAATATAGGATATTATAGGTTGCCTACACTGAAGAAAACAAGCCAGATTTGTATTTTTCCACCACCACCACCACCTACCAGCTCTCTCTTTTATTAATAATACAACATATAGAAATATATAAGGTGGTCAGCTGTTTATAATTAAGGAAAAAATCTTTTAATAAATCTCCATAAAAACCAGTCCTTAGTAGATGATTCTAATGCCCTCAATGTATATTTTATACAGAACTGAGTGATCTATTTAAATATCATCAGATAACCAGCTTATCTATTTCTTGGAACAACAGATAACAAAACCCAACTTTGTCTATCTGACAATTTAGGCAGTCAAAACATGGGACATTCTTCCCTTTAAACAAGGCCTTGAAGGACCTGGATTGCTCACATGATCCATAGTGTAACAAGTAGGCCCCTTGGAGGGTCCATTTTTGGTTCCAGGGCTATAATTTGCACAATCTTGGTCAAGGTCCACTATACAAAGCCTCATACCAAATATCAAAGCCTGAGCCTTCTGGTTTCAGACAAGAAGATTTTTTAAGGTTTTCCCTATATAAGCCTATGTAAAACCAGTGGGCCCTGGGGCAGAGCCAGTTTTGGCCTTAAGGCTATAATTTGAACAATGTTGGTAGAGACCCACTAGATGAAGCTTCATACCAAATATCAAAGACCTGGGCCTACTGGTTTCAGACAAGAAGATTTTTAAATATTTTTTTTTTCTTATTTTCCCCTATTTTTGTTTGCAGTGGCAATCACCCGAAAAAATTCAGACGTGATTCCACATGGAGTCTTTGTGGACAGTAACAGAAATCATGGTGGACCTCTTTTTTCCTGTCTGACTCTAGCGGAATTTGGTTACAGATTCCACAAGGAAAATGGCCAGATCGTAACAGAAATTCTGCATGAAAATGTTAACCAAATTTTCTGTTTAAAATTCTAGCATGAAAACAGAGCATACTCACTTCCTGAAACATAATATTTTGGTGGGAGCACTCCTATAACACATTCAAAGACATCAGGGGTGATGGCTAGCTTTGTGTGTTGCTTTACAACTTTACAAGTATAAAGCTGCTCTAAGGATTTCCAACTATATTTTGGAAGACACTGTGAGTTACTTTTAGTATCTTAGATTAACAGTGTTTTTAAATTGATTAAATGCTTAACTAGTGGGGTGTCAAAAGTTTTATGTTTGCAAACTGCAAAAATTGCACCCCACTCACATATTTATGTATGAGTTGACAGACTGAAGTTAATGGATCACAATGAATCTTTGGAAAGCCAAGGATTCAAATTCAATAGTTAATGAAAGTTTATATGTAAGTAGAATGCAAGGTTTTTGTATGTTCTTTTCCAGCACAAGTATATTCCTTCCTTATTGTGTATAGATAAAAACTCAAAATTTTTACAGTGTATGTTAAGATGATTGTGTTATGTTAATGAAACAGGATCAAATATTTAAATTAGCAGGAATCCTGCAGGAATATAAAGACAGTAATACTGTCACAAGCTCAGGCAGAAATCCTGTCAATAATTCATTCAGGAATCCTGCCAATAATTCATGCAGGAACCTTGAAGGAATCCTGTCAGAAATTTATACAGGAATCCTGTCTGTTTTTTTCTACAGGATTTCTCCATCAATTTTCCTGCTAATTTAAATATTTCACAAGCTTTTCCACACTGATTCCCACCTTAATCCCGCCTTGATGACAAAATTTAAGTGAAAATTCTTTGTGGAAATTCTATTTGAAAATTTTTCATACAGGTTTCATGTCAGAATCCTGTCAAAACATTTCTGCAGAAATACTGCAACTTTATTTCATACAGGCCATGTGATAGTTCAGCATGGACTGAAATTTGTTGAACAACTTTGAGAGAGGACCACTGAAGATGATTTCTGACAATTTGGTCAAAATCTATTCAGGGGTTTAGATGTCATTTAAAGGAACTGTGGAGGGACAGACGGATGCACAGATAGGGGACGACGGCGGATGGTGACTGATCACAATACCTCGCCTGCTAATAGAACAGCAAAACTTGTTTTATATTCATAAAGAAACAATAGTAAAAACAAAATCAAAATGGAACATTTCAAATTTAAACAAGATGAATTGTGAAACACTTACATGTCCCCGGGCATGGTCATTTTTTTCAAAGTTAGTCACAGCTCAAAGTCAAGGTCACAGGTCAAGATAAATGGTTTGAGTGGGAAGCCCTTGGCATAAGGAACTTACATGCCAAATATGAAGGCTCTATCTTAAACGGTTCGAAAGTTATTAACAATTTTATTTGTTCTTTTAAGTAGGTCAAAGGTCACAGTCATGGTCAAAAATTTTGTATGAAAGTTAGGTCTTATCACAAGGAACATATGTACCGGTACCAAATATGAAAGCTCTATCCCACATGGTTCGAAAGTTATGAAAAAAAAATATTTTCTTTTAAGTAGGTCAACAGTCAAGGTCACAGGTCAAATTTTTTTGCATGAATATTAAGCTCTTGTTACAATGAGCCTACATGCCAAATATGAAGGCTGTATCCCAAATGGTTCAAAAGTTATGACCAAAATGTTATTTTTTACTTTAAGTAGGTCAAAGGTCAATGTCAAGGTCACAGGTCAAAATTTTTTGCATGAATGTGAATCTTTTGTCACAACTAAGATACATTCCAAATATGAAGGCTGTATCTCAAGTGGTTCAAAAGTTATGACCAATGTTATGTTTTTTCTTTTAAGTAGGTCAAAGGTCAAGGTCAAGGTCACAGGTCAAATTTGTTTGTATGAATGTGAAGCTCTTGTCACAAGGAACCTACATGCAAAATATGAAGGCTGTGTCTCAAATGGTTCAAAAGTTATGACCAAAATGTTATTTTTTTCATTTTAAGTAGGTCAATGGTCAAGGTCAAGGTCAGAGGTCAATTTTTTTTCATGAATGTATAGCTTTTGTCACAAGGAACATACATGCCAAATATGAAGACTGTATCTCAAGCGGTTCAAAAGTTATGACCAATGTTATTTTTTCTTTTAAGTAGGTCAAAGGTCAAGGTCACAGGTCAAACTTTTTTGCATGAATGTGAAGCTCTTGTCACAAGGAACCTTCATGCCATATATGAATACTCTACCTCCAACGGTTAAAAAGTTATAACCAACGTAAAGTTGTCCACGTACAAACCAACAAACAAACAAACAAACAAACAGACAGGGCAAAAACAATACGTCCCCGCTATCGCTACCGGGGACATAAAAATAGCAGAACTTCCACTAGCTAAAGCTTTCCAAAAGCTGGGCTGGACTGGGTTGCTACACCAAAAAGGAATACAAATTCCTAAAAGGAAACAGCTTATTAAGCTCAAATATTATAGAAAACATCTACTGTCAAAGATTTTTTAGAAACTTTGTATTCCTTGCTTACACAAAATTCCAAATTATAGGTATTTATAGGTATTTTGCTAAAATATAGGATTTTATAGGTTTTTATAGGTAATGGTCTGAAATATAGGAAAATATAGGTAAATATAGGTAACTTGACGCCCTGACAGTGGCTTGGCAGTAAATGCCATTTTTCAATTTTCCCCATTATAAGTCTATGGAAACTCTAAGTTGCCATAGCAACCAAACCAATGAGCCGAATTTCATAAAAAACACAAACTTTCAATCCCCCAACCCAAGGATGCTACAGATGAAATTTGGACTCAATCGGCCCAGTGGCTTCAGAGGAGATGTCGTTTGAAAGTGTTGACGACGCAGACGCAGACGCAGACGACGACGACGACGACGCCGACGACGCAGACGACGACGGACAACTGCCTATCCTAAAAGCTCCCCCGGAGCCTTCGGCTCTGGTGAGCTAAAAAGTTGTGTTTCCAAAAAACATTTTAAAACAACATGTATAAGCATTTCCAGAAATCCAGACTTACTTAATAACTGCCCTATGCAATGGCCCATCATGTAAATCAGTTGCCGACATACCAAGGGGTGCAAACATGCATGATGTAAATGCACAAATGAGCTAACATAGATGGGCCCATAGTGTTTTCCAATTTATATTCTTCAAATATGCAAACAATGTCAGCTACCATAATAATGATCCTAAGTATTGGGACAGATAGGCCTAAGCAAACAGTGCAGACCCAGATCAGACTGCTCCTAAAGGAGCACTGAATACTGGACACAAAAGCTACCATAATAATGATCCTAAGTATTGGGACAGATAGGCCTAAGCAAACAGTGCAGACCCAGATCAGACTGCTCCTGAAGGAGCAGTCTGATCAGGGTCTACACTGTTTGCCATTATGTCTGCACCTTTTGGTCTCCTTACTGGCTCATGGAACAAATTTGTTACAATTTTAGGAAAATAATACCAAGTCCTCAAGATGTCAGAATTTTTAGTATTTTTACGGTAATAGTAATAAGACCAGAAGCATGACTTCCTCAAGGTCTCCTCTACATGTCTCTGTGAGCAACCAAGGCTCTGGTGGGACTCCAGTTATGGAAATGGGCAGGCTTGCCTAAGCCTTTAGACTTTCGGAAGACTCTTTAAAACCGAGGTCCCGTCCCTGTGTGACCCGAGCTGTTGGTGCGACGTAAAACCCAAACACTCACTCACTCATTGCCTAAGCCTTTGCTGGTAGACTATGCAGTAAATATCCTTTGATACTCTTATTTAGGGAAATGGATACACCTGGCAGATTTTTCCCCCATTTTTCAAAGGGAGACAACTTTCGGGACTTTGTGTCCACTTTTCTATAAACTCTGTCCCGAAGAAAAGGGGTCTACTCTTAAATAATTTACTCCTTAGGAGCAAATACTTTCCTTTATGAGTTGACCCCTTATGACACTGGAGACAAAAATACTTTTGAAGGAGTAGCCCCACCCCCCACCCCCTGAAGGTGTATCCATTCCCCTTGAAACAAGACTGAATACTGGACACAAAAGTTTTTTTTTTCAGACTATGTTTACTATATGAAATTATAGTACAGTAAAATTCCTATATTAAGACCACCTTTGGACTGTTCAATTGTGGTCTTTAAGACCACTTTTGAACAGTCCAAAACGTGGTCTCTGACCAGAGGACACTGTAATATATAAACTTTTAAATACAATTCTTAATGTAGCCCAAAATTTCTGATCTTATTAGAATTACATACCCATAGGCATTGCCATGGAACCTGATGATGCGGCTGTGGACTGCTGCGGCATAAAACTTTTGTTACCTGTAAATGCTGCATACTTTGGCAACGTTGCTCTTTTCTCCTCCTGTAAACAACATACCAACAGAAAATTAACATACTGCTCACAGCTATTTAAGTTGTAGATAAAACTTTCAATTAAACAGTACAGTAAAAATTCTCAAATGTTTGCTGTAAAAAAACTTGTTCGAACAGTTGACATTGGATTTTAACCAGTTAAACAAGGCTTTGAACTGGGCTCACTTTTCTACTGTAAATAAATAAACTTACCGATTTTAAATGACAACTAAGCACAGCTGAAAACAAGTAGTAAAATCAAAGAGAAAAGTTTGATACTATGCAATAAAGCATGTTTGTTGTTTGTGTTGAGGTTTTACATCCCTGTCAACACTTTTGATGTCATTTTAGTAACATTGTTTCCAATTTTTGTAGGACTTTTACCAGAACTAACCTGAAATCTCGAACTAATGATCACTCGAATAAGCATTTTTCAACTTAATTTTTATATAATCTATAAATGTAAGGTAACCCATTCATACTTAACCCATCTACTGCTATAAACCATACCTAGCATTTTTAACCCATTGTATACTAGTAGACTCTTCCATTGCTATATGTTGGACAAGTCCATCTGTCATATAAGGGGTGGTAGGCCATTTTTTTTTTTTTTCATTTTTATTCTATTTTTAACAGAAAATTCTGTTAGCAAATAGTGCAGGCCCTGATCAGATGCCGAGTCTGATCTGGGACTGCACTGTTTGCCAAGGTACCCCTTTAAGGGTTTCCCACCTAAAATGGGTTAAAGTGTTATTTTTCTTACTTTCAGTACAAAACTAAAGCCTGACATTACATGTGAATTGTCTGCAAAGCAGGTGTTTCACATGTAATGTCAAGGCATATTTACTATGAAATCAGATTACCATCTGCTCCAGGAATTTAAGTAGCAGTTGAAGTGTTTAATTCTGACTCTTTTATAATTTATGCCATTTTCCATCAATATCATCTGATAACCAGTACTGTACTGCAGTGACACTGACACATAAACACTGAGAGGGACAAAATACCGTAAAAATCTTGACAATTCGGACACCTTAACGACTTGCCGTAATTCTCCTAAAATTTTAACAAATTCTTTTCACGATCCAGCAAGGTGTCCCAAAATGGCAGATGGGATGGAAAACAGTGCAGACTCTGATCAGATGGCTCCTTCAGGAGCAGTCTGATCTGGGTGAGTGTTTGAGTTTTACGTCCCACCAACAGCTAAGGTCATACGGAGATGGGACCTCGGTTTAAAGACTCATCCGAAAGTCTGGAGAAGCCCGGGATCGATCCTGCGATCCCTGGTTTACAAGTCGAGCAGCATAACCACTACACTACGGAGGCTTCTAAAGTGATCTGGGTCTGAACTGTTTGCATAGGCAATACTTAGGATCATTAGACATTTTTGGCCTGTAACTAGTTTGTGTCAAGCAAAACCATGTCTTTTGACATTGTGCAAGTGAAGTGGAATAAATCAGCCTGTGCAAAGTGAGTTCATACAGCTCACAATGTAGACTGATGGGACAATACAGGTGTGCAAGCCAAATCTTTGCTTTTGTGACTGGTGGAAACCACTCTCAATAGGCCTAGCGGGTGGTATTATTTTTTGATGGAAATTTTACCCAGACTTCACTGCTCCTACATTAAGACTGATGATAAATCTTGCAAAATGATTCAATGTTCATAGCCCCAGGTAAGGACAAGGACACCTGTGGGACAATTTTTCTCATTTCTCCATGAAAGCATGGTATGTTGGAGAGGCATTTCTAAAAAGTACCCACATCAAATGCGATCCCTCAATATGCCTCATCTGGAGCTCTGGAAGATTTGAAATAGGTAAACAGAAATACAATTTGAGCTGGGGCACAGCATTTCCTGCAATTTACATGTGCACCCAGTGAAGAATCAGATCAGCCTGTGCATCCAAATAGTCTGACCAGAGACTTTTCTTGCTGCATGAAGGAGCGTTGGGCCCTTAGCTATCCTTAGAGCCCACAATGAAGACTGATCCGACTATGTGGATGCGTAGGCTGATCCGAGTCTTCATTGGGCACACATGTAAATTGTAGGAAATGCTGTGCCCTGGCTTATTTTAATTCTACAAAAAATTAGTCATTTGAATAAGCCTACCTTTCTTTCTGTTGTCTCTCCAAAACCATAGCGACAGACAGGGTGGAAATTTGGTGAGAACTGTAAGCAGTTTTCGTTATTTCTCCATGTAAACCTATGTTTAGGGCATTCACTAGAACCCCCTCGTCGAAGCCGTTCTAATGAATGTCCACAACAAAGAAGCCAAGGTGGTTCTAATGAATACCCACAACATAGGTTTATGTAAAGAACTGACAAAAATTATCTTTCACTTATCACAAAATATCCACCTTATCTGGTTATTACAATTGACTAAAACTCTTACCAGTGAGATATCCTCATCAGGGTGCATCAATTTTGAGGTCAAACCTGAACTGGATTCTGGTTTCTTGATGACAGGTGCCCCTGTAATGGTGGCATTAGAGGGTTCTGCCTTAGCTGTAGATGTTATGGTCGCTGCTGAAGGGAATGTGGGTTTAGATGGGCCAGCCGACGAGGATGTTGAAGGTGCAGAACTTGATGACTGCAAAACAGAAATAACAATATTTTTTTTCTAATGCATACAATACCCTAGTTACCTGTGAATGCTGCACAATACAGTCTAGCATCAAGGGGTACATATTACTTCATAAAAGACATAGCTCTAAATTAAGGAGCAGCAAAAAGAATAATTTCCTCAATTTTATTTCTACTAAGAAAGCATAATTCGGGTACCTGTTAGGTGTGTCAATTGTTCTAGCCAGTACAATATCTAAAATTTTGTTATTTTTGCTGAAAAAAAATTGAGTACCGGTAGCTTTTGCATATGCAAAAGCTACTCACATTTCTTTCAACAAATTCTTTCCTTTAAGAGTTGACCCCTACTGACATTGGAGACAAAAATACTTTTTGCAGAAGTTGCCTCCCCTGATGGTGTTCCCATTCCCCTTAATTTCTGTACTGTAAGAAAACAGTGTAGACCCTGATCAGATGCTTCATTCTGCAGCACACCATTTGCAAACGCCAGCTCATGATTGCAGTCCAGATTCTATATACAAACCTCTTAAGCAACACTCAGACCTCACATTGCTAAGAATAGCATGGCTATTTTCTATTAATAAATACAATCATGACTTCCTTCTACAAATCGGTGATAGCTACTGTGCTTGAAGAATTTCAAGATAAACTTCCATTCAGCTGATTTCAAATATCATTTCTGATGCCACAGGCTACAATAGAAGCAGAAAAATCCATTGTTTTGCCTTTTTTCCATGCAAATGTCTAAGTGATAAAATTTGACCTTGACATAAAATAGGTCAAGGTTAAACAAATTTATCATTTGAACAAGCTTGGTAGGACCCCAAGTCCCCGATGCTGCATTCCAAGTTTGAAGGCCATCGGCCATTGGGTTCCTGAGAAGAAGATTTTTAAAATTTTTACCAAATATAGGCATGGTGGCCATCTTGGTCATGTGACCTGGACCATACTTGCTAACTTTCGTTCCCCCATTGCCAGGAGGCTGCATATGAAATTTAATTGATATTGGCCCCATGGTTTCAGAGAAGAAGGCATTTGAAAATGGCGGACAGACGGACAGAAATTGGAGGCCTACCATCCTATAAGCTAAAAAGGTCAACTAAAACCATAGTCAGCTTTGAACATCTCCGTCTAGGAGGATTACTTACAGCAGCAGCTGATGGGAACAATGGTCTTGGAGGATTTGGAGGGCCTGCCATGCCTGGCATAGGTCTTGGTCCTGGGGCCATCCCTGGCATCATCCCTGGACCAGGCCCGATAAAGGGTCCTGGAGGCATTGGCCCCATTCCAGGTCTCATTCTGTAAATAAAAATATTTTTTCAGGATTCTTGCATCTACATATTTAATATTTCAAGCACTAATCATGACTAACAGACATTTTTTCCTCTTTTTTGTCAAAAAATAAGGCTGGTGTTGTGCCGTGTGGTGGCCGTAAAACGTCTCCCCGTACATCAACCATAGCGCAGTTTATATTTTACTTTTGGTCCTTTGAGATCAGCGTCAATATTCTGAGAAATCGGAAATAAATTATTGGTTTAGACTCATATTCTAGACAGGTTTTTAATTATTTGGACCCCATTTTGATTTATATTAGTCTTTGAATCGACTGACTATTCGAAATTCGCAAAATTGCAGTATGTTTCCTCTGGCTTTCTTTGCCGGATCATTACAGGGTCACTGATGAGGTTTTATTAGCCGAAACTACGTAGTATGACCCATCTTCTTTCTTATGAATGTTTTCATTGCTCTCAAAGAAACTCATTTTTGATTTTTATTTGATATCACATGTGAAATGCCTCCCAGCAGATCATTCACATGAAATTCTCTGAAAATAAGAAAAAATAAGGTTGTCAACAGCTTCTCATGTGCATTTTTTTCAGTCTAGTAGCATGTGCAGAGTTAAATCTATGTGTGAACCAGAAAGGTGTTGACATGACAGTGCAGCCTTCAGTTAACTCATTGTATGCTAGTGGACTCTTCCACTTTTATATGTTGGACAAGTCCATTTGTTATATAAGGGGTGTCAGGCCTATTTTTTCAATTTTATTCTTTTTTTGATGGAAAATTCTGTTAGCAAATAGTGCAGGCCCCGATCAGATGCCACATTCTGCGGTGTCTGATCTGGGCATGCACTGTTTGCCAAGGCACCCCTTTTAGGGTTTCTCACATGCAATGGGTTAAAGTTTTAGGCAATTACCAAGTACCGTGCACTCTCTTTGCGTGTACTTGTTTTTCTGTTGTTTTTTTTAATTGAAGTTTTACATCTGTCAACACTATTTCGGTCATTTTGGAGAGGTTGCTTCCAATTTTGTATGACTTTTACCCAACACTGAGATAAAATGACATCTCAAGCCCTGCCGCCCAAACAAACCACAAGGGTTAATATGTAGGGATGGTCCGACTCGCATGACTTTGTCTGAGCATGCTTAGACCCTTAAGTGGTTTACCTGTATGGGCAGCTGGTTTCAGCTCTGCATGGAAGCATCATGCAGCCCAAATTCAATAAAACATGAACTCTCATGTAAGATCCTCTATTTGTATAGCCCATGACTATGGAATTGCATGTGATCAGTGAAAACTGATGAGACTGTGCAGATGCACAGGCTGATCTGAGTCTTCACTGCTCAAACACCTTTCATTGTAGGTTTTGTCATACCCTGTCTCATCAACTTGAAAAACAAAACAAAAACAATGCTTAACTTACCCCATCGGTCCCATGGGCCCTGAAAATACAAAAAAAAAATGTTAACTGGTACATGTATTGGATAGGGAGTCACATACAATAAACTTATATCCATGCAAATATGATTTAAATCCACCCAGTAGTTCATGATACACTATACAAAACCAAAGTTTGGGCTAAATTTGACCTACCGTATTCGCCCTAATTACCGCACCGTGCGCTATGTTTTTTCAAAATTGTGTAAAAAAATCCTGGTGAAAAATCGACCTATTAAGCGCACACAAATCATTTTGTGATATATGTCCCTTCCCCCACCCACGGTGACCTCAGAATCGCCCCCTCAGCTGATACCCTGTCAGGTATCTGTGGATTTCATGTGTACCAAAAGGTTTGGGAACCACATTTAAATAAGGAATTAAAGTGTGTATTAGAGCTGTCGAATGAATTTGACAGAAATGCAGTTGCTTTGCCTTCACTGTTGAAGAAATAACAATAAGTTTTTATAGATTTCCTGTGAAAGCTTCAATGGGAGGTTACTGTAAGGTGTGCGCTTATGGAATTTTTTTCAAAAATAGCTTTGGTGTGCGCTTATAGGAGCATGTGCGGTAATTAGGGCGAATACGGTATTTAGCATGGCTGTGACCTTGAATATAAGGTCAAGGTCACAAAACCTAATCAGTTCTTCATCCTGTCCCAATGTTATAGCCATGCAAATCTGATTAATATCCATCCAGTATTTCATGAGATATACTGCTCACAACCTAAATTTGACCTATTCAGCATGGCTGTGACCTTGAAAATAAGGTCCATGATCATCACAAAAGAATGTCGTCGACCCACAGGGGCACTATCAATTTAGCAACTACAGATAAATGCTGCAATATAGTATAAACAGGAATGACAGAGCCTAACAGTCCCATGCCAGGTTAATCAGTAAGTCTTACCTTTCAGGTTTTGACTTTCTAAGCAGTTGATCAGTAAATTGCCCACTCTTTTTGCCACCCTATTCGAATCATCAAAATAAAATTTTGTGATCAACCTACACAAATTGCTACCAAAACTCTGAAATAGCCCTGTTACTTCCTGATCAGCAGTCTGACATTATCTGTCAACATTAATGAGGTCATGTCAATTGATTCTTTCCAATGAAACAGCATGTTTCACATCATTTGACACTAGTGGGGTGCATTAACTCTTTTTGTACCAAATGGAATCTTCCTCCTTATATATAGCAGGAGTCCACTTCAAAATTTAGGGGTGTTAGGTTGTGTGTCCATGAAAATTTATTTCGAAAATGACTGAACTTTTAGCAAACAGTGGAGGCCCTGATCAGATGCCACGTTCTGCGGCGTCTGATCTGGGCCTGCACTGTTTGCCAGGGTATCCGTTTTGGGGTTTCTGGTACTAAATGGGTTAATCTTACTTGCTCAAAAATAACTTACCCATTGGACCCATTGGTCCCATAGGACCCATCGGTCCCATAGGCCCAGGACCCATAGGCCCAGGCATGGGAGGCATAAATCCTGGTCCTGGCCCTGCAGGAGGCATGGCTGGTATCGTGGGTGGCTGGTGCTGACCTGCACTAGTGCTAGGCCCTGGATTTGATTCATCGTCATCATCTGACAGAGGTTTGCTAGCTGCATCTGAAAATACAGACAATACTATGTACATATCATTGTCCATAGCTCTTGGTAAGGATACCCAACAAAGATACTTAAGGGATGATTTTTACTCCTTGTTGTCAGATATGACAGAATTATATATTGTTGGTACTTGTTAGAATCGCCACACTGAGGCAATTCTAATAAGTACCCACAGCATATGATTTTAAGTACAAGTAAGAAAAAAATATCCCTTATTCTAATGCACTGGTGAATGTAACAAGACATCTGATCGGATAACGTCAGAAATTTGCGACATTATATCCTGTGATATTCTGTCTCAAAACCCCGATGTCATGACGTTTGTTTGTTTGTTTGAAGTTTAACGTCCCCGTCATTATTTTACAGGTCATTTTGGAGACGTTGCTTCCAATTTCGGGGGACTTTTACCTGACACGAGATGAAATGACACCTCAAGCCTGTAGCCCAATGAAACCAATAGGGTTTATAAGCATGGAAGTCTGACTCGCACCGCATTTGCATGGTCAGGCTTATGGCTTAGATCCTCTAAGCTGTTTACCAGTACTTGCGTACAGCCGGTTTCAGCTCTGCATGGAAGGATCTGCCCATATATTTCTTCAAGCCCTGACGGGCATGGGCCACGGTCATTACCTAACATGGTATTTCATTGGCTGGCAATTGGTCTTACGCAGCTCACAGCAGTTATTGCTTTTAGCAAAATAGCACACTTTTTAACCCTTATCTTGCTGTTCACGACAACCCTTAACTTTGCAAACAGTGTAGATCCAGATCAGATGGCTTCTGAAGAAGCCATCTGATCAGGATCTACACTGTTTGGCATTCAGTTCATGAATTTGTAGCAATAAATTACATTCAAGTAATTTGATTGGTTGATAGACAGAAATGGGTGTGGCTTAAATAAATATTCAGCAAGATATGGGTTAAGAAAATAACCGAGTAAGTGCATTAGAATGGGGATACCTGTATTGAAAATTGTCATTTGGGGAGGTAATTCATCTTTTTTACGGTCACAAATGCTGTTTAATGGTTCTGCTAAAGCGTCGACCGTAAGTGTATTGAGTTTTACGTCCCACCAACAGCTAAGGTCATACAGAGACGGGACCTCGGTTTAAAGACCCATCCGAACGTCTTAAGAAGACTGGGATCGAACCCACGACCCCTGGTTTATGAGGCGAGTAGCCTATCCACTACACCACAGAGGCTACTAATTTCCGACCATAAAACCACCTACTTACCTCCTCAAATGACCATTTTCAATACAGTTATCCCCTAACTTGTCTTTGTTATGCCTCCTTATCTGGAACTACAATTGTCATTTTAATTCTTATGGTAAACCCATTGTATACTAGTGGACTTTTCCATTGCTATATGTTGGACAAGTCCATTTGCCATATAAGGGATATCAGGCCTATTTTTGTCGTTTTTATTCAATTTTTGACGGAAAATTCTCTAGCAAATAGTGCAGGCCCTGATCAGATGCCGCGTTTTGCGGCATCTGATCTGGGCCTGCACTGTTTGCCAAGGAACCCCTTTAGGGGTTTCTCGAATACAATGGGTTATGCTGATAATGAATTCAATGAGACAATGAAACTAATGACTCGAATGATGATGGCTCATTTACCATGGCTTAGTTGATTCTTCCATTGCTTGATTTATCAAACATTTAAGGATAATTTAGGGATATTTTTCGTACTTCATTTTCAAAATATATGCCTGGTACTAGTAAGAATGTCTATTAATAAAGATGATTCCAAATGAAGATAAGATATCGTTAAATTATCCGCCTTATGTCTCCTTTACCAGCTCTCAGCACAGATTTTTTCTGCTGACCTTCAACTATGATTGAAGTCCATTTCAAAACTTGGGCAGGGTTTTCCCTGATTCTCATTTTGGCTATTTTAGAACCCCTCAATCCTGTCTGGGACCATGAAATGCTTATATCAGGGGTCCAGTGAGATGCAATAATCACCAGATTAACCCTTGCTGATTATTCATCTAAGCCACACCCATTTCTGTCTATCAACCAATCAATTTACTTGATGTAATTTATTGCTACAAATTCATTAACTGAATGCCAAACAGTGTAGATCCAGATCAGAGGGCTTCTGAAGAAGCCATCTGATCAGGATCTACACTGTTTGCAAAGATAGGGGTTGTCGCAAACAGCAAGATAAGGGTTAAAACTAAATCTGTTCATTTCAGGCATTCAGAACAAAATCAACTTGCAATCATTTGGGTAATAGTAAACCTCTTTTAAGCAAACTAGAGCTGTCAGAGGATCTGACTATAGCCCCGCTTCAGCGCTGTCAGAGAAGAAAGTTATTTAAGCTGCAGAGAAAACAGTTATGAACAAGAAATAACTGTTGAAAATTTTACATTATCTGGAAAAACTCTAAGAGTTGTGAGCCCTTGTCCCTCATTTCAATGAGCATGATACATTACCAGAATGTCCATGTTTATACTAAATTTCATCTTCCATTTTTCAATGTTCAAAGGGTAATAACTCCTAAAGTAGGCAAATCAGAGTCAGGGTTCCTGCGCTCTGTACATTGTCTCATGGTGCTTTACACTTGTGTGAAGTGTCATGAAAATATCTCAAATGGTTTGTGAGTTATGGAGCCGACACAGTCAAAATTGCCTTTTTAAATGTTCAAAGGGCAATAACTCCTAAAGTAGGCAAACCAGAGTTATGGTTCCTGCACTCTGCACATCATCTCAAGGTGCTTTTCATTTATTTGAAGTTTCATGAAAATATCAGAAACGGTTATGGAGCGGACATAGTTAAAATTGCCATTTTTTAATATTCAAAAGTCTATAACTGAAAAAGTAGACAATCCAGAGTTTGGGTTCCTGCGCTCTGCACACGTAATATGGTGCTTTACATTTGTGTGAATTTTCATAAAATTATCTCAAACGGTTTTTGAGTTATCGAGCAAAGACGGCTAAAATTGATATTTTTCAATATTCAAAGGGAAATAACTCAAAAATTAGGCAAAACAAAATGTTATGGTTCCTGCACTCTGCACACCATCTCATGGTGTTTAATGTTTGTGTGAAGTTTCATGAAAATATGTGAATGGGTTTTAAAGTTATGGAGCGGACACGAAAATTGTTAACAGACACAGACAGACACACAGACAGACACACAGAAAATACGAAAACCAGAGTTATGGTTCTTGCGCTCTGCACATTGTCTCATAGTGCTTAACATTTGTGTGAAGTTTCATGAAATTATCTCAAACGGTTTTCGAGTTATGAAGCGGACACTGTTAAAATTGCCATTTTTCAATGTTCAAAGGGCAATAACTCCAAAAATAAGCAATGCATAGTTATGGTTCCTGTGCTCTGCACATCGTCTCATAGTGCTTAACATTTGTGTGAAGTTTCCTAAAAATATCTCAAACGGTTTTCGAGTTATGAAGCGGACACAATTAAAATTGCCATTTTTCAATGTTCAAAGGGCAATAACTCCAAAAGTAGGCAATCCACAGTTATAATTCCTTCGCTCTGCACATTGTCTTATGGTGTTTAACATTTGTGTGAAGTTTCATGAAAATATGTTAAGCAGATACAAAGTTATGGAGCCAACACAAATTAACGGAATCACGGAATTACGGAAAATGTTCAAAGGGCAATAACTCCAAAAGTAGGCAATCCACAGTTATAATTCCTTCGCTCTGCACATTGTCTTATGGTGTTTAACATTTGTGTGAAGTTTCATGAAAATATGTTAAGCAGATACAAAGTTATGGAGCCAACACAAATTAACGGAATCACGGAATGACAGAAGGACATGGCAAATCCAATATAGCCCCACTTTTTCAAAGCGGGGCTATAAAGAGCTGCTTATCTTATTTTAGGACCCATAAATCACCACTTATGCTGTCCCTGGAACCCTAAACTTGAAGCCCAGAGGGAAACCCTGCTAAGGGGTATCAGCTTAAGCAACTCGTACAACTGTATTGAGTAAAACGGCTTTTTTTTTCTTTTTTCTGCTAACAGTGAAGGCCGTGATCAGACTGCATTTTGTGGTCTGATCTGGGCCTGCATTTTTTTTTTCAAATTGATATTGTTTGGGTTTTATCTCCCACCAATGACTAAAGTCATTTGGAGTGGGGACCTTGGTTTTAAAGACTCATCTGAAGTCTGGATAAACCCAGAACCAACCTTGAGATCTACAGCCAGTTGTTCAAAACTATTGTCATAAATTAACGTACCGTTAAAATTTTGATCATTTAATATTAATATGGCGAATATACCATATGTTTTGTTTGTATGATATGGTGTTTAACATCCATGTCAACACTATTAAGGTCATTTTGGAGACGTTGCTTCCAATTTTGTGGGACTTTTACCAGAAACAAAGATGAAATGACATCTCAAGTCCTGCCACCCAATGAAACCAACAGGTTGTATATGCATGGATGGTCCGACATGCACCACTTTGCCTGGGCAGGCCTGGACCTTCTAAGTCGTTTACCAGTACACATATACGCGGTCGGTTTCAGCTCTGTGAGGAAGCACCATACAGCCCAATCTATTTCTCCAAACCCCGATGGGCGGGAGCGTGCAAATATACTTATTTTTGCTGAAAAAATGTGAGCAGCTATTGCATCGCAGATGCAAAAGCTGCTCTCATTCTTTCAGCCAAATTGACACTATATTAGATATTGAACTTGCTAGAACAGTTAACAAATTGACCACCAACGAACTTAAGCTACCGATGCTTTGAACAAGTCGTCCCTAGTTTTTGAGGCTATTAGTTACCCACTACACCATGGAGGCTTCTACTCTGACTACCAATGTCCCAGTTTCCCATTTCATATCTAAAACAGGCTAGTCTACTAATACTCACTTGCTCTGTTATTCATCTGTCTTTCATGTTCTCTGAGATCTTCCTCTGGTATTCCTTCCATTCCGTAAATTTCTATTTCTATATTGTGCCGACCCGCTATACTGTTTGGTACCTTCTCTACTTTCTCTTTGTGAACCTTTGAAGAAAAGTGAAAATGGTCCGGGCTGCCAGTTTAATCCTCAACACAATTGTTCCACTTATACATGTACATGTTAAATTACCAACAATTATTGCCGGCCTCGGTAGCTCAGTCGGATGCGCGACTGACTGGTGATCAGGAGGACGCAGGTTCGATACCTGCCAGGGTCAGCAACATTCTTTCGTGGAGATTGATCATGAAATTTTTTCTAAGGTCATTCTCTCCCTTCCGCTGATTCAAGAAGGGCAGTTGTCAGTTTCTAGCGAAAGAATGTGCACTGTACTGGATAACCCCTTACGAATAAGCCTGCCCAGGAAAGTGTGGATAGGTTAACTGACCGGCTCAAAAATGACCTAAAATAGTGTTGACTGGGCCAGTAAACTCCAAAACAAACAAACAAACCAATAATTATTGACATTTTAACCCTTATCTTGTTGTTCACGACAACCTCTATCTTTGTAAACAGTGTGGATCCAGATCAGATGGCTTCTGAAGAAGACATCTGATCAGGATCTACACTCTTTGACATTCAGTTTATGAATTTGTAGAAATAAATTACATCAAGTAATCTGATTGGTTCAAAGTCAGAGATAGGTGTGGCTAAAATGAATATTCAGCAAGAGAATTAATGAGTAGGAAAAACATCATCTGCCAACCAAAACAGGAAAATTGTCCCTTTTGTTTATATTTTAACCCTTTTAGTACCAAATGGTATCTTCCTCCTTATATATGGCAGGAGTCCATTTAAAAATTTAAGGGTGTTAGGTTGTGTTTTCGTCAAAATTTATTTGGAAAATCGCTGAACTTTATGCAAACAGTGTAGGCCCTGATCCGATGCCGCATTCTGCGGCGTCTGATCTGGGCCTGCACTGTTTGCCAAGGTACCCCTTTAGGGGTTTCCTGCATAAAATGGGTTAATATCAATTGTAACGTTCAGTTTTTGTTTTTTTTTTAATTGAGGTTTAATATCCCCATGAACATAATTTAGGTCATTTTGAAGACACTGCTTCCAATTATGCGAGACTTTTTTACCTGACAATGAGATGAAATCGCATCTCAAGGCATGCCGCCCCCAAAAATCAAAAGGGTTTTAATTCATGGCTAGTCTGGCTTGCATCACTTTGCCTGGACAGGCTTGCGACCTTCTTAGCAGTTTATTTATTAACATTTAGTTTTATTAACTCAGTTGAGCATCAAAGTTGTATAACCTCTGACTGTGGTCAGTCTTTTTTTTTTTTCTTTTTTGTTTTTCAGATAAACAGTATTCAGGTCGTGATAACCCTTTTTGTACCGGAAACCCAAGAACGGGTATATGGCAAACAGTGCAGAATCAATGCCTGCACTGTTTGATTTTGAAATGGCCTTATGCTGTATTTAAGGTGGAAGATTCCATTTGGTACGAAATGGGTTTAGCCAGACAGAAAACCCAACAACTTTTTCTGATCAAGCAAGTGGACAACTACCATACTTGGTTGATTTTTTTTTTAGGTTTAACGTCCCCGTCAACACTGTAAAGGTCAATTTGGAGATGTTGCTTCCAATTTTGTTGGACTTTTACCCGACATCGAGATGAAATGACACCTCAAGCCCTGTCGCCCAATGAAACCAATAGAGTTTATTAGCACGGACGGTCCGCCTCACACCGCGGTTTCTGGACAGGCTTAGATCCTCTGAGCGGTTTACCAGTACTAGTGTGCGGGCCGGATTCAGCTCTGCGTGGAAGCATCATGCAGCCTATATATTTCTTCAAGCCCCTATGGGCGAGGGCCATAACTACCATACTTACACTAACCGTTTTTGTACCAAATGGAATCTTCCTCCTTATATACAAGTCCATTTCAAAATTCAGGTTGTGTTACCATTAAAATTTATTTGTCAAATGGCTGAACTTTTTGCAGTGTAGGTGCTGATCAGATGCTGTGTTCTGCGGCATCTGATCTAGGCCTGCACTGATTGCCAATTACCTGTTTTGGGGTTTCTGGTACAAAATCGGCTAAGCATTCTGAAACTTCGACTCCCTACCATTCTTCCAATCTAAGGAGCCCAGCCACTTTATTTGGACCAAAGATAACAAGTTGACAGACTGACTGATAGTTTTGTATCATGCATGATCATGGACCCTTGTGGGTCATTTTGTGTCGTCTCCCAGAGAATGTGAGTGATGAGATAACTGAGGCTGGCGTGATTAATCGCATAATCAATTAATCAATCGTCAATTTCCACAAAAATGATTATCATTTCTGATTTGCTTTTAATCGATAACTTGATAGGTACAATTTACTAGCCAAAGTTATGCCTAAAATAGCTGGATGAATGGCAAACAGTGTAGACCCTGATGAGACGCCGCATTATGCGGCGTCTCATCTGGGTCTTCACTGTTTGCTCCGGCATGTCTGTTCAAAGATACATAATGTAAAGTGCAACATATGATAAGAGTCCTGCTCAGACAGAAAGCCAGACAGGCAAAATAATGACAAAAACCTTGGCGATTACTAATCGATTTTGTTTGTTTGTTTGATTTGAGGTTTAACGTCCCCGTCAACACTTTGGAGAAGTTGCTTCCAATTTTGTGGGACTTTTACCCGACATTGAGCTGAAATGACATCTCAAGCCCTGTCGCCCAATGAAACCAATAGGGTTTATTAGCATGGACGGCCTGCCTCGCACCGCGGTTCCTAGACAGGCTTAGATCCTCTAAGCGGTTTACCAGTACTAGTGTGCGGGCCGGATTCAGCTCTGCGTGGAAGCATCATGCAGCCCATATATTTCTTCAAGCCCCTATGGGCAGGGGCTTTATTACTAATCGAATATCGATCGCAATGGCAGGACTGATAATCGATTATCTTCTCAGCTCCGATTAGCCAGCCCTAGAGATAGCACAGAAGTAAGAGAGGAACAGGAGTGAAAGGAAAATGAATGAAAAATAGGAAATGGAAGAAACAAAAACATCGCCCTCTACCCTTACTGCTGCAAGGTTAGCAAGCCCTGTCCTATCATAAACAAAAATATCAGTTGAGCACCCCTGTGATGCAGGATTTAAATTGAACTTTAAACTTGCCTGCCGGTGTCGGCAGCATTCTTTCCTGGAAACTGATCATGAAAACTTTTCTACGGACATTCTCTTCAGCTGTT
This sequence comes from Lucinisca nassula, assembly GCA_963580285.1. Lineage (NCBI taxonomy): Eukaryota > Metazoa > Mollusca > Bivalvia > Lucinida > Lucinidae > Lucinisca > Lucinisca nassula. Next base: position 87,087,528 of record OY757011.1, on the reverse strand, counting down.
TCAAGAAGGGCAGTTGTAAGTTTCTGGGGAAAAAATGTGCACTGTACTGGTTAACTGCTTACATATAAGTCTGTCCAGATGAAGTGTGGATAGGAAAACTGACCGGCTCAAAAATGACCTAAATAGTGTTCACTGGGCCGTTAATCTTAAAACAAGAGGGCCCAGAGGGCCCTGGTTCGCTCACCTGATCCAATAAATAACAAGTGGGCCCCGGGCAGGGTCAATTTTGGCCCCAGGGCTATAATTTGAACAATCTTGGTAGAGGTCCACAAGATGAAGCTTCATATCGAATATGAAAGACCTGGGCTTTCTGGTTTCAGAGAAGAAGATTTTAAAGGTTTACCCTGCATATAGAAGTCTATGTAAAACAAGATTTTCCCTATATAAGTCTATGTTAAACCAAAGGGCCCTGGAGCAGGGGCATTTTTGGCCCCAGGGCTATAATTTGGACAATCTTGGTAGAGGTCCACTAGCTGAAGCTTCATAACAAATATCAAAGACCTAAGCCTTGTGTTTCAGAGAAGATGTTTTTTAAAGATTTTCCCTATATTAGTCTATGTAAAACCAAAGGGCCACATGGCGGAGGCATTTTTGGTCTCAGGGCTATAATTTGAACAATCTTTATAGAGGTCCACTAGCTGAAGCTTCATAACAAATATCGAAGACCTAAGCCTTGTGGTTTCAAAGAAGAAGATTTTTCAACATTTTCTCTATATACATCTATGTAAAACCAAAGGGCCCCGGAGGGGGGGCATTTTTGGCCCCAGGGCTATAATTTGAACAATCTTGGTAGAGGTCCACAAGATGAAGCTTCATACCAAATATCAAAGACCTGGGCCTTGCAGTTTCAGAGAAGATTTTTCAAGATTTTCCCTATATAAGCCAATGTAAAACAAAAGGGCCCTGGTGTGGGGGCATTTTTGGCCCCAGCACTATAATTTGAATAATCTTGGTAGGGGTCTACTAGATGAAGCTTCATACCAAATATCAAAGACCTGGGCCTTGCAGTTTCAGAGAAGAAGATTTTTAAAGATTTTCCCTATATAAGCCCATGTAAAAACAAAGGGCCCCCATGTGGGGGGCATTTTTAGCTCCAGCACTATAATTTGAACAATCTTGGTAGGGGTCCACTAGATGAAGCTTCATACCAAATATCAAAGAAATGGGCCTTGTGGTTTCAGAGAAGAAGATTTTTAAAGATTTTCCCTATATAAGCCGATGTAAAACAAAAGGGCCCTGATGCGGAGGCATTTTTGGCCCCAGCACTATAATTTGAACAATCTTGGTAGGGGTCCACTAGATGAAGCTTCATACCAAATATCAAAGACCTGGGCTTTGCGGTTTCAGAGAAGAAGATTTTTCAAGATTTTCCCTATATAAGCCCATGTAAAACCAAAGGGCCCCCATGCGGGGGCTTTTTTAGATCCAGCACTATAATTTGAACAATCTTGGTAGGGGTCCACTAGATAAAGCTTCATACCAATTATCAAAGACCTGGGCCTTGCGGTTTCAGAGAAGAAGATTTTTCAAGATTTTCCCTATATAAGCCTATGTAAAACAAAAGGGCCCCACTGCGGGGGCATTTTTAGCTCCAGCACTATAATTTGAACAATCTTGGTAGGGGTCCACTAGATGAAGCTTCATACCAAATATCAAAGACCTGGGCCTTGCGGTTTCAGAGAAGAAGATTTTTAAAGATTTTCCCTATATAAGCCCATGTAAAACCAAAGGGCCCCCGTACGGGGGCATTTTTGGGCCCAGCACTATAATTTGAACAATCTTGGTAGGGGTCCACTAGATGAAGCTTCATACCAATTATCAAAAACCTGGGCCTTGCGGTTTCAGAGAAGAAGATTTTTCAAGATTTTCCCTATATAAGCCCATGTAAAACCAAAGGGCCCCCGTGTGGGGGCATTTTTAGCTCCAGCACTATAATTTGAACAATCTTGGTAGGGGTCCACTAGATGAAGCTTCATACCAAATATCAAAGACCTGGGCCTTGCGGTTTCAGAGCAGAAGATTTTTAAAGATTTTCCCTATGTAAGCCCATGTAAAACCAAAGGGCCCTCGTGCGGGGGCATTTTTGGCCCCAGCACTATAATTTGAACAATCTTGGTAGGGGTCCACTAGATGAAGCTTCATACCAAATATCAAAGACCTGGGCCTTGCGGTTTCAGAGAAGAAGATTTTTTAAGTTTGCGGCGAAAAAAAATCTATTTTTGGCTACTGTGACCTATATGTGCAACGGACCGGAACCATTTGAACAACGTTGAAAGGGGACCACCTAAGGATCATTCCTGTGAAGTTTGGTCAAAATACGATCAGTGGTTTAGGAGGAGATGTTGTTTGAAGAAAAGTTTACGGACGCACGCACGCACGCACGACGGACGACGGACAAAAAGTGATCCCAAAAGCTCACCTTGTCACTACGTGAAAGGTGAGCTAAAAACAACAACATTAGAATTGATTTCAGTTATACATCTTAACTCTTATCATGCTGTTTACGACAACCCCTATCTTTGGAAACAGTGTAGATCTACACTGTTTGGCATTCAGTTTACGAATTTGTAGCAATAAAGTACATCAAGTAATTTGATTGGTTGATAGACAGAAATGGGTGTGGCTTAAATGAATATTCAGCAAGATAAGGGTTAACCCTTGTCCTGCTGAATATTTAAATATGTCACACCCACTACGGATTATCAGCCTATCAGATTACTTGATGCAAATTATTGCAACAAATTCATAAACTGGATGGCAAACAATGAAGATCCTGATCAGATGGCTTCTTCAGAAGCCATCTGATCTGGATCTACATTGTTTCAAAGATAAGGCATATCCGGGCTCAGCAGGACAAGGGTTAACTCTCTTAGTTTATCAAAGTAAGCCAATTTATCTGTGAGAAACAATTTGACACTGGATTTCTGTTTAAGGTGGAACCGCTCCTTAAACCCTGCGCTTTCTTTGGGCAGTAGGGCTCCAGACATCATTTAATCTCTATGTGGGGTAAAAGTCCCATAAAATCGGAAGCAACATCTCCAAAATGACCTAAATATTGTTGACAGGGATGAAAAACCTAAACAAAAAGAACCAAATTTTCTGAGTTGATTCTTCCCTCTATGAATATGGACAACCAATTCTCAAAAATAAGGGGTTTAGTCAGTCATTTATCCCATTGTATACTTGTGGACTCTTCCATTGCTGTATGGAAGCCTCTGTGGCGTAGTGGTTACGCTACTGGCCTTGTAAACCGGGGGTCGTAGGATCGATCCAAGGCTTCTCCAGACTTTCGGATGAGTCTTTAAACCAAGGTCTCATTTCCGTATGACCTTAGCTGTTAGTGAGATGTAAAACTAAAACATTCACTCCATTGCTGTGTGTAGGAAAATCCATTAATCTTGCAAGAGATGTCAGACCTTTTTTTTCCCTTTTTTTATCCTCTTGATTCTATAATCTATTTTTGATGGAAAAATTCTGTTAGCAAAAAACGCAGGCCCTGATCAGACGCCACCGCATCCGCATTCTGCGGGATCTGATCTGGGCCTGCACTGTTTGCCCAGGTACCCCTTTATGGATTTTCCGCATGCAATGGGTTAAACCCCATTTTCCATGAAAAGTCTTAAGACCTTCCAAGTGATCAAATACAGTGGCCCACATCTTACCTGTACTTCGGATACATCTAAATACACTGATTTTAATTTTACAGCATTTCAAGATTATTTCTCTTACACAACATGTATCCAGCCAACTGCAAATCAGAGATGGAAGAAACATGGAGCATTCTGAGAAAAACCACATGACCTTTGGTTGCTTTTAATACTGAAACAATTTAAATCATCATGTCTGTAGTGTACACTACAGTGAATTTGTCTAATTTCAGAACACTCACCAGCAAAATTCAAGTCCGATGGTACCTACCTGCATACAGTGTATTGAGAGGCCCGGGCCGGTAAATAGCCGTCTGTGACATATATGACACTTAAAATGCTTTGCTTTCTGGTGTTGCAGCAAAATTTTGTCATCATCAAATTCTCTATTACAATACCTAAATGCTAGTTAAGGATTCAGAGACTCTTTAGTAAGTCTGAGGCTATGCTTGCATTACAAAAACATGCCTACAGGTATAAATACATTGTAAATACTGCCAAAAAAAAAGAAGAAAATTTTAAAATGAAAAATTGTGACATTTTTCTTATGTCTGCTCAAAATATAGAAAGTGGGGAGGCAACTCCTGCTGAAGTATTTTGTCTCCCATGTCAATAGGGGTCAACTCTTAAAGGAAAGAATTTGCTCCTCAGGAGCAAATTCTTTCTCAGAGCAAATTCTTTCCTTTAAGTGTAGACCCCTTTTTCAGTGGGACACGGCTTATAGAAAAGCGAACAGGAAGTCCTAAAAGTTGTCTCCCTTTGAAAAATGGAGGATTCCCCCTTAAAGGAAAGAATCTGCTCCTGCAAGATAAATTATTTCCTTCAAGAGTGCAAACAGGAGGACACAAAAAAAATTTAACTGTAAAACGGGAAGAAAATATGTCAACTCTATCCAGCCAACTTAAGTCTGTGGTCGGCCGTGAAATGGACTAAAACAATCTGGGTCCAATTGTTCAAAGCATCTTTAGCTTAGCCCTTTTTGTACCAAATGATATCTCCCACCATATATAATATACCAGGAGTCTATTTCAAAATTTAGGGGTGACAGGTTGTGTTTCCTTCCAAAATTTGTCAGGAAAATGGTTTAACTTTTTGCAAAACAGTGTAGGCTCTGATCAGACACCATGTTCTGCGGCGTCTGATCTGGGCTTGCATTGCTTGCCAATTACCCATTTTGGGGTTTCCAGTCCAAAATGGGTTAACAAGCTCATTAGAGTTCATATTGTTAACTGTTCTAATAAGTACAATATCTAATATTAGTGTTATTTTTGCTGAAAAAAACGTGAGCAGCTGCTCACATTTTTTCCGCAAAAATATTAGAATATTTGCCATACTAAATGATCAAAGTTTTAATGATTTGTTAACTAACATTGTTAGTTTTGAACAACTGGCGATGGTTGCAAACTGACAGATGGAAGGACCAACAGAAATCCAGACTCATATTTCATGCAATGCTTAAATCAGGTGTGACAAAAACCATTTAAAGAATGGGAAATTAATGCTGATGTGAAACATCTTGTCCACATGTACTTGAAATGTACCAGTAATTGTTGACTGAAGCTAACCTAAAATCTGGATAGGCACTGTTGAAGTCCTGAAGTGTTGGCTAAAAGTACTGTCAAACTGTTCTTGGTTTTGTGCACACACATCCACAGAGAAAACATAATAAGGCATATACTGGTAAAATGAGAATTCTTGGGAAAATGTTTCTAGAACCCCATAAAATTTGCTGTACTGCATGGCTGAAAAATTCCACTCATCCACTCGCCATGATGAGGATGAGTAAAAATTTTGTCACTTTCCTGTAGAATTTCCTAAAATCTGCAAGCCCTCGGTAATGCAGGACAAGCGAAATTTTGAAGAATTTTCCAGCACTGCTGTTAGACATCTATATAATTATGTTTTTAACATTATTCTTCTACCATTTTCAAAGATATGCCTTATCCCTGTCGATATACAAGCAACGTCATGAGAAAATCTATTTCTGCCAGTTGCGAACAACAAAGGTGCTGATCAGTCTGCACCTCAGCCGATCAGCACCTTTGGGTATACCCTTTGTATCCAAGTGGACCCTTCCATTGCTATATGTTGGACATGTCCATTTGTCATATAAGGGGTTGCAGGCCTATTTTTTCGTTTTTATTCTATTTTTGATGGAAAATTCTGTTAGCAAACAGTGCAGGCCCTGATAAGACCGCCGGGTTCTGTGGCGTCTTATCTGGCCCTGCACTGTTTGCCAAGGTACTCCTTTAGGGGTTTCCTGCATCCAATGTGTTAACTGCTTGGATAGTACCTCTAATTTACATCTTAATGTTCAAGAATCTTGTTACCGTAGTTATCCTAAGTACTGGGACAGATAGGCCTAGGCAAACAGTGCAGTCCAAGGTCAGACTGACTGATCGGGTCTACACTGTTTACCTGTCTATCTGCACATTCTTGAGCACCTTTCTGGATAATGAAACAAATCTGATAAATTAACCCTTATCTTGCTGTTCACGACAACCCCTATCTTTGGAAACAGTGTAGTCTGAAGAAGCCATCTGATCCGGATCTACACTGTTTGGCATTCAGTTTATGAATTTGTAGCAATAAATTACATCAAGTAATTTGATTGGTTGATAGACAGAAATGGGTGTGGCTTAAATGAATATTCAGCAAGATAAGGGTTATAGGAGAATTATAAGTCCTTAAGGTGTCCGAATTGTTATGATTTTTACAGTTGTCGCTGCAGCTGAGAATGCCAGTTCATGTCTCACCTTGGAGCACACCAAAATAAAGGTTCTCATGAAATGTAGCTCATATAGAGTTCACCTACCTGCATACAATGTATTGTAAGCCCTGGTCCCGTGTAAAGTCTTCTATGACATATATGACATTTAAAATGTTTTGCTTTTTGATGCAGCAGTAAAATTTTAAGATCATCAAATTCTCTGTTGCAATACCTAAACTTGGGTTAAGGATTCAACTGGAAACATGGATCTCAGAACTTCAGATGAAGACAAAGTTTCAGCATCAGTCATTTTTTTGGTTTTGGCCAATAATTTTAACCCTTAAGCTGTCGAGAAAAACTGCATCTTTAATGTTGTCTGCTGAATCTTCTCGCAAACTTTTCAAACATATTTTTGCATACTGGCAAACATTGTGGACCCTGATCAGACCCCTCCAGGAAGAGCAGTCCGATCTGGGTCCACACTGTTTGCAACAGTGACTTTTAAAGCGGCAGATGTCAAAGCAGACGACAACTGTTGTGATTGGCATGTTTTGGGTTAAATATTTTAATGACCAGAACAACAATGATGATGTCAATAAATCGCATCAAAATGTATTATTGCCATCACTTTTTACAGACATCTTTTTCATGTGAGCCGAGCGTAGGAACACCCACAAACAATGTGAGCCTGTCAGGAGCCCGTCAAAAAAAGACCTGTTTTGGGGGCTTGAGACCAACCACATAGACCAGCAGTCTTCAAATTTTAGTTGAACATAAATACCACAGATATTGTACAATTGATGGTGCTTGTCAAGTAATCTGATTGGCCAATAGTCAGAAATGGGTGTGGCTAAATTAATTCATTCAGCAGGATAAGGGTTAAAATTATCCTTGACACTGCCTTAACTCAAGTTATGCCCAGGGACTGAGGAAATGAAAAGTTTCACACAAAATTATCGCCAAACAACCCATTTACTGCTGAACCGACGTACATGTCCATGTTATACTTACCTGCATACAATGAATTGATAGCCCCGGACCTGTATACAGTCCCCTATGACATACATGACATTTAAAATGTTTAGCTTTTTGGTGTTTCAGCAAAATCTTTTCATCAAGAAACTCCCTGTTGCAGTACCTAAACACTTGTTAAGGATTAAACACCATGGAATTCCTCAGCCCATCATTTAAAGGGAATAACATTGTCGAACACAAGTCGGTGCTGATAAAAAATACGGACTGCATGCTTTATTTTTTGTCTAACGGCCCGATCAACTCATCTTTATGAGCTAGTCAGTTTACCTAACTGCAGTTTTACTGGGTCACTACTAGGCTTTTGTCCTACCAAAACAGATCCATTGTATTCTAGAAGACTCTTCCATTGCTAAATGATGGATAAGTCCATTTGTCATATAAGGGGTTCAGGCCTATTTTTTCATGTTTATTCTAGTTTTGATGAATTATTCTGTTAGCAAATAGTGCAGGCTCTGATCAGACGCCGCCTTGCGGCGTCCGATGGGGGGGGGGCTGTTTGCCAAGGGACTCCTTTAGGGTAGGTCATAATGCAGGACATACAGAATATACATATTGTAGGTGTAAGAAAACCAAAAAATTCAGCCAAAAACTTCTGTCTTTTGGGCTGAGAGAGAAAGCATTTCTCCCGGGATTTCTGAACTAGCTTTTCACGGTACACCTCAAATCTTTCATCATTTTTACAAGATACTATTCGTAACTTCCTGATTGCTTTTCTGTAAACTGGGCTCCTCTGAAAACAAAGCTACCCTTAACCCTTTTTGTACCAAATGGAATCTTCCTCCTCATATATACTTAGTGTCCATTCCAAAATTAAGGGGTGTCAGGTTGTGTTTTCTTCAAATATTATTCAGAAAAAGGTTGAAGTTTTTGCAAAAAAGTGTAGGCCCTGATCAGACGCCGCATTCTGCGGCGTCTGATCTGGGCCTGCACTGTTTGCCAGGGTACCCGTTTTGGGGTTTCCGGTACAAAATGGGTTAAAAGGAAAGAATTTGCTAATCAGGAGAAAATTCTTTCCTCTAAGAGTAGGCCATAATGGCAAGGGAGACAAAAATATTTTGATAGAGTTGCCCCCAGGAAGGTGTATCCGTTTACCTTAGTGGTGCAAAAGCAGATGATCTGACTGGAAAATGTCCAGTTTGGGTCAACTGTTTGTCAATCAACCAAAAGTAATAAAGGAATCAAAATCTTCAGAGTTATAGTCCAGGTGATTATGACTGACTTGTTGTAACTTACTTACAGAAAACAGAGATATTTCAACGATAATTTTATCACCGTGAGGTCAGCATATTGCATAACAGGGTTATCTATAAAATCTGATCTGGAATCAAGCGATGTGTTTGGCAAACAGTATAGAAACAGATCAGACCCTGCAGAATGCAGCGTCTGATCAGGGTTTATACTGTTTGCTTACGGTACAAGAACTGAAAGTCTAAGCACCCATTCTGGATCATTTTCCAGCCCACATTCAGAGACTCAATCGACCCGGCAGTGCTGTCAGCTCTTTGATTCAATAGCCATAGTGACAAGTATCTGCAATACTGGTCCCTGGTAGGAGTTCTATGGTACTTGAGCTGCCACAGAAACAGTGCAGACTGGCTTACCTGCATACAATGTATAGAAAGGCCTGGGCCTGTGTACAAAATTCTGTGACATATTCGACATTTGAAATGTTTAGCTTTCTGATGTTGTATCAGAACCTTCTCTTCGTTAAACTCTCTGTTACAATACCTAAAGCACTGTTAAGGACTCTAAGGGGAAAAGAAAACTATGGGTACTCAAAATCTAAGATTTTTCTTAAACAAGAGGGCCCAGAGGGCCCTGGTTCGCTCACCTGATCCAAAGCATAACAAGTGGGCCCCGGGCAGGGTCAATTTTGGCCCCAGGGCTAAAATTTGAACAATCTTGGTAGAGGTCCACAAGATGAAGCTTCATATCGAATATGAAAGACCTGGGCTTTCTGGTTTCAGAGAAGAAGATTTTAAAGGTTTACCTTGCATATAAAGGTCTATGTAAAATAAGATTTTCCCTATATAAGTATATGTTAAACCAATGGACCCCGGAGCGGGGCCATTTTTGGCCCCAGGGCTAATTTGAACAATCTTGGTAGAGGTCCACTAGCTGAAGCTTCATAACAAATATCAAAGACCTAAGCCTTGTGTTTCAGAGAAGATGATTTTTAAAGATTTTCCCTATATAAGTCTATGTAAAACCAAAGGGCCACATGGCGGGGGCATTTTTGGTCTCAGGGCTATAATTTGAACAATCTTTATAGAGGTCCACTAGCTGAAGCGTCCTAACAAATATCGAAGACCTAAGCCTTGCAGTTTCAGAGAAGAAGATTTTTCAAGATTTTCCCTATATAAGTCTATGTAAAACTAAAGGGCCCCGGAGCGGGGGCATTTTTGGCCCCAGGGCTATAATTTGAACAATCTTGGTAGAGGTCCACAAGATGAAGCTTCATACCAAATATCAAAGACCTGGGCCTTGCAGTTCCAGGGAAGAAGATTTTTCAAGATATTCCCTATAAAAGCCTATGTAAAACAAAAGGGCCCTGGTGCGGGGGCATTTTTGGCCCCCGCACTATAATTTGAACAATCTTGGTAGGGGTCTACTAGATGAAGCTTCATACCAAATATCAAAGATCTGGGCCTTGCGCTTTCAGAGAAGAAGATTTTTCAAGATTTTCCCTGTATAAGCCCATGTAAAACCAAAGGGCCCCCGTGCAGGGGGCATTTTTAGCTCCAGCACTATAATTTGAACAATCTTGGTAGGGGTCCACTAGATGAAGCTTCATACCAAATATCAAAGACCTGGGCCTTGCAGTTTCAGAGAAGAAGATTTTAAAAGATTTTCCCTATATAAGCCTATGTAAAACAAAAGGGCCCTGGTGCGGGGGCATTTTTGGCCCCAGCACTATAATTTGAACAATCTTGGTAGGGGTCCACTAGATGAAGCTTCATACCAAATATCAAAGACCTGGGCCTAGCGGTTTCAGAGAAGAAGATTTTTCAAGATTATCCCTATACAAGCCCATGTAAAACCAAAGGGCCCCCGTGCGGGGGGATTTTTAGCTTCAGCACTATAATTTGAACAATCTTGGTAGGGGTCCACTAGATAAAGCTTCATACCTAATATCAAAGACCTGGGCCTTGCGGTTTCAGAGAAGAAGATTTTTAAAGATTTTCCCTATATAAGCCCATGTAAAACCAAAGGGCCCCCTTGCGGGGGCATTTTTGGCCCCAGCACTATAATTTGAACAATCTTGGTAGGGGTCCACTAGATGAAGCTTCATACCAAATATCAAAGACCTGGGCCTTGCGGTTTCAGAGAAGAAGATTTTTCAAGATTTTCCCTATATAAGCCCATGTAAAACCAAAGGGCCCCCGTGCGGGGGCATTTTTAGCTCCAGCACTATAATTTGAACAATCTTGGTAGGGGTTCACTAGATGAAGCTTCATACCAAATATCAAAGATCTGGGCCTTGCGGTTTCAGAGAAGAAGATTTTTAAAGATTTTCCCTGTATAAGCCCATGTAAAACCAAAAGGCCCCCGTGCGGGGGCATTTTTGGCCCCAGCACTATAATTTGAACAATCTTGGTAGGGGTCCACTAGATGAAGCTTCATACCAAATATCAAAGACCTGGGCCTTGCGGTTTCAGAGAAGAAGATTTTTTAAGTTTTCGGTGAAAAAAATATATTTTTAGCAACCGTGACCTATATGTGCAATGGACCGGAACCATTTGAACAACTTTGAAAGGGGACCACCTAAGGATCATTCCTGTGAAGTTTGGTCAAAATCCGATCAGTGGTTTAGGAGGAGATGTCGTTTGAAGAAAAGTTTACGGACGCACGCACGGACGCACGGACGGACGCACGGACGCACGACGGACGACGGACAAAAAGTGATCCCAAAAGCTCACCTTGTCACTACGTGACAGGTGAGCTAAAAAATAAATCCATGACCATTTTGCTTACAGACAGTCCAGTGTTACCTTAATGATCCTAAGTATTAGGACAGATAGGAGTAAGCAAACTGTGAAGACCTAGATCAGACCAGACTGATCAGGGTCTTCAATGGTTGCCATTGCATCTGCATCTTTTGGACACTTGCTGGACCATAAAACACATTTGTTCAAATTTAAGGAGAATTACAGCAAGCCCTCAAGGTGTCCGAATTTTTGGGATTTTTATGTTGTGCACAAGCACCTGTAGCAAAAGGCATCTTTTCTGCAGCAAAAGGTGTTCTAGCAGTGTTTGTGGACTGTACCCTCGGCTCCTCTGTAGTTTGACTATAAAAAACAAGTTTCAGCTTGATTGGATGTACAGTAAACTGTGGGAGTTAGCAGAAAGCATGTCAACAAAAATTTTCAAAGAGGCATAATTCTGCTAAGATTTAGATTGATTAAATTGGCCTTTAATGACATGTCAACTCTTGGCGGTCATTCTGTGTCGTCTCCCAGATAAAGGGATAAAATATGTTTTGTTTGATTTGAGGTTTAACGTCCCCATCAACACTGTATAGGTCATTATGGAGACATTGCTTCCAATTTTGTGTGACTTTTACCCGACATTGAGATGAAATGACATCTCAATCCCTGTCGCCCAATAAACCAATAGGGATTATAAGTATTGGACTGTCCCCTTTTCCTGGGCAGGCTTAGATTGATCCTCTAAGCGGTTTACCAGTTCTCGTGTGCGGTCAGCTTCAGCTCTGCGTGGAAGTATCATGCAGCCAGTCTTTTTCTTCAAGCCCCGAGGGGGGGGGGGGGGGGGGGGGGTGTGTGAAAGGGAGAAGAGGTAGCAAACAGTACAGGAGATAAAAGTGAAGGACAGGGTGAATGGAAGTGTAGAAACTGAAGACATAACAACATCCCCACTCTTACCAACAAGGCCTTTTCTCTGTTTATATACGCTGAACCGTAACCTTGAAACAATATGTGCTGCTCTGTATTATGGTGTAACTATTTACAAAGTTTCAGCTTGATTGGATGTAAACAACTGAGGAGTTACTATGGAAAATAACATTTTTCAGAAATTTTCAAAGGGCCATAACTCTGCTAACATTGGGTGGATTGTAACCTCGTAAACAATATAGGCATTCCACTCATGGTCTTACCATAATCAGGCCTGGCTGATCAGCAATCGATTATTGTTTGGAGTTTCGATAAATATCTGATTAGTAATTGCTGAAACCAGAAGACAGACAATGGGCCTGTTTCACCACTTCTGGGACCAGTAATTTTGCTAAAACACTTTCTCATGCCTAAACAGGGTTCATACAGGCAAGGTCAAGTCAAATTCAAGGACTTTCCAAGGACCAATCTTATAGTTTTCAACGTCGCTTTCAACAATTTTTCAATCATATCACGACGGTGTCTGGTTGCGACAGGGAGCTCAATGCTCACGTTTATACTGCTGCCTCACTGAAGTATCATGTCCCAGACACATTACATGATACCACACCCAGTCACATTATCCTGACACTGGATCGACCAGTCCTAGCTCTACCCCGTAAATCTGAGTACCAAGCGAGGAGCAGCTAGTACCATTTTTAACGACTTTGGTATGTCGCAGCCCGGGATCGAACCCGAGACCTCCCGTTCCCCGGAGCGGACATCCAGTCTCTTTGCACAAAGCACATTCAACCTTAAGAACATGTCAAATTCAAGTACTTCTCAAGGTCTATGGACAATTTTCAAGCACTTTTCAAAACAAATTTTATTTTCAAGGACTTTTCAAGACAGCCCTTCATATTCAAGTACTTTTCAAGCCTGTGCGACGAACCCTGAAAAAAAACAAGAGGGCCCAGAGGGCCTTGGTTCGCTCACCTGATCCAATGTATAACAAGTGGGCCCCGGGCAGGGTCAATTTTGGCCCCAGGGCTATAATTTGAACAATCTTGGTAGAGGTCCACAAGATGAAGCTTCATATCGAATATGAAAGACCTGGGCTTTCTGGTTTCAGAGAAGAAGATTTTAAAGGTTTACTCTGCATATACATGTAGAAGTCTATGTAAAACAAGATTTTCCCTATATAAGTCTATGTTAAACCAAAGGGCCCAGGAGCGGGGGCATTTTTGGCCCCAGGGCTATAATTTGAACAATCTTGGTAGAGGTCCACTAGCTGAAGCTTCATAACAAATATCAAAGACCTAAGCCTTGTGTTTCAGAGAAGATGATTTTTAAAGATTTTCCCTATATAAGTCTATGTAAAACCAAAGGACCACATGGCGGGGCATTTTTGGTCTCAGTGCTATTATTTGAACAATCTTTATAGAGGTCCACTAGCTGAAGCTTCATAACAAATATCGAAGACCTAAGCCGTGTGGTTTCAGAGAAGAAGATTTTTCAAGATTTTCCCTATATCACTATATAAGTCTATGTAAAACCAAAGGGCCCCGGAGCGGGGGCATTTTTGGCCCCAGGGCTATAATTTGAACAATCTTGGTAGAGGTCCACAAGATGAAGCTTCATACCAAATATCAAAGACCTGGGCCTTGCAGTTTCAGAGAAGAAGATTTTTCAAGATTTTCCCTATATAAGCCTATGTAAAACAAAAGGGCCCTGGTGCGGGGGCATTTTTGGCCCCAGCACTATAATTTGAACAATCTTGGTAGGGGTCCACTAGATGAAGCTTCATACCAAATATCAAAGACCTGGGCCTTGCAGTTTCAGAGAAGAAGATTTTTCAAGATTTTCCCTATATAAGCCCATGTAAAACAAAAGAGCCCTGGTGCGGGGGCATTTTTGGCCCCAGCACTATAATTTGAACAATCTTGGTAGGGGTTCACTAGATGAAGCTTCATACCAAATATCAAAGACCTGGGCCTTGCGGTTTCAGAGAAGAAGATTTTTCAAGATTTTCCCTATATAAGCCCATGTAAACCAAAGGGCCCCCCGTGTGGGGTCATTTTTGGCCCCAGCACTATAATTTGAACAATCTTGGTAGGGGTCCACTAGATGAAGCTTCATACCAAATATCAAAGACCTGGGCCTTGTGGTTTCAGAGAAGAAGATTTTTTAAGTTTTCGGTGAAAAAAATCTATTTTTGGCTACTGTGACCTATATGTGCAACGGACCGGAACCATTTGAACAACTTTGAAATGGGACCACCTAAGGATCATTCATGTGAAGTTCGGTCAAAATCCGATCAGTGGTTTAGGAGATGTCGTTTGAAGAAAAGTTTACGGACGCACTTACGGACGGACGCACGACGGACAAAAAGTGATCCCAAAAGCTCACCTTGTCACTACGTGACAGGTGAGCTAAAAAAACAATAAATTACAGTTCAATTCCTTTCTCATTATCAATTACCTTTCATTAAAAGTTGTCTTCTGGTTAGCTAATTCATGCTAATTTGCTTTTCAATTGACATTTTTGGCAATTCATACATTGACGATATTGCCAGAAGTGACGTCATTCAGCCAGGTAATCTGGCAGGGAAAATGTTCAGCAACTGGGATCACCTGCAAACATTGGCATCAAACTTATTATTTGCCGTATTTCAAACCGTTCCAATGCAATAGTATAGCAGAGTATGGTATTCAGAGTGAACACAATGTGACTTGTCAAGGGGGTAGGATTTATTATTAAGAGAACATGTATGTTAGAACTGACACTGGAAAATAATGCTTTTTTGAAATTCGTTACAGCCACTTCACCAGGGGCCACTTGTTCAAAACTAATGACATCGTTAGTTAACGTATTGTTAAAATATTGATCATTAAATATGGCAAATACAGTGGAACTTCAATGGCTCGAACACCTTTGGGACCTCGAAAATCTGTTCGAGATAGGGGTAGTTCGAGCCACCGAGGGTTACTGTCAGGAGGCATAACGAAATACTTTTGGACATCTTTTCGGTGTTCTATAATGAAAATGTATGCTGTGTGTACTCATTAGAATCACCTCATTGAGGTGATTCTAATGAGTACACAGCATACATTTGCAAGAAAAAAGACTAAAATCTTAAATTTTCCCTCACTTTTTCTTATGTAGAGGATTTCCCTAGGGGCTCAAGAATGAGTTCGACTCAGCCATGGTAAACGAGCCATCGGTGTTCGAGCCATAGAAGTTCTACTGTATGCAAATATTTTTGCTGAAAAAAATGTGAGCAGCTTTTGCAGATGCAAAAGCTGCTCACATTTTTTTAAGCAAAAATTCCAAAATTTTACAAATTAAACTTGCTAGAACAGTTAACAATATGACCACTAACGAGCTTGTTAAGCTAACGATGCTTTGAACAACTGGGCCAAGGTCTTCAATACTCTTTAGGCTGCGTCTCCTGACAACCGGTTGTCAGGAGCATTTTGCTATCAAAAATGCTCCTGACAACCAGCAATATTTTTCCAATACAAACCTAGTGTTTCCCCCAGCCCATTTTAGCATGGCGCCGCGCCATGCCCCTTTTTCATAGCGCCATGCCCTTTTTCCATGGCGCCATGCCCTTTTTTAAACAGGACATTAAAAGCCCTTTATTTTGGTGAAAATTTCATGAAAATTGGACCAGAAATAACAAAGTTACACAATTTTATTTCCATGCCTAGAGTTTACAAAATGTATCTTTCAAATCAAACACTGTCTAATCCTTCTGTTTATTGACACTTACTGCTCAATCTTGTTAAAATCCACATATAACTAATGATTCATGGAGGTGTGAAAAATACTTGCTGTGTGTCCAGGTAGGTGAAAAACAATGGATGTGAAAACAATGGTAGAGGAAAAAATACTTTCTGTGTGTCCAGATAGGTGAAAAAGAAAACAATGGATGCAAAAACAATGAATCAATTTCAATGATAGAGGAAGGAACTATATAAGGACAATTCAGAAGAATTACCAAGTCTCCAACTGATCATGCAACAACTACATGTAGGCTGAACTTGATTGTGAATAGGGCATCATTGTATCAGTCTATTTTGTCCCTGTTCTAATTAGCATTTCAAAAGACTACTGCTTTATCCCAATAACTATCTAACCCAAACAAAGGATATTTTACTGGTTTAAAAAGGCCTTTTTCAAAAGCATTTAAGCACTTATTGGAGTGCATCTTAAAAAGTGTCCATTTTTTTATTAAAGTTTGCGCGTAACAGTGCCCTTTTTATTGGTATACACACGTTAAAAGTGCCCTTTTTCAGAATCTTTACCATGCCCTTTTTGAATCCTGGGGGAAACGCTAAAACCTGCTATATTAGCATTATTTTGGTTACTTAACACAGTATTTTTAGTTTCTTGATACATGTTTAATATTTTTTGTCTTCTCTGGTATTTTAACATAACTACTGGATTGAAAATTAAAAAGAAAAAACATATGGTACTTGCAGAATTTAATGACTTTAGCACCCAATTTCGTAAAATCATTCTTCGATATAAAAAGATTGGGTACAACATGGATATTATACGACAGACTGCAGGCATGGTAGTTAACCCAATCACGGTTGGCAACTTTGCTTCCCTCTTTAATTGCACGCCGGTGGGGTCAGGCCTCAGATTCTATGACGGTTCTTACGTAAAGGCTTATTGAGAATTAGAGAGATCTAATTCAAGGTAATGTTGGTTGGTGCCTGATGCTCTGTCTCTGGTCGGGCCCATCGGAGTCTAACTGTTTGTTTTCTTTTGCTCCAGCATTTCAGTGGTTTCAGTGGATTCTTGCTGTCGAGTCCTCACCGTTGTCTCACCTCTGTGGTTCTTTAATTATTTGTGTTCACGGATACATGTATGTTCCACTGATGAGTTAGGAGGCCTTCATGCGGACTGAACAAATTATTTGTCTAAATCACGACGGAAGTCAGGGCGAGGATTGTGGCCACTTAAAATTGATTTAAGCCCCCCAGTGGAAATCTTTCCACTGACCGTTGTTGTTTGTTACTTACTGTGTGTATCACTTGTGTCTTTTTATTTTGGATGGTCATATGGCCATTTTGTGGGAACTTAACTGTCCTTATGGCCTTCCTTTGTTTAGGCTTCCATTATGGTCTGGTTGCTTAATGTTTGTGTTTCTTTCCCTTTGGTGTCTTTGATGGGTGGAGTAAGTTAATTGTATCGATTCCTGATCTTTGTTTTACTTCTACTTTTTAATGTTTTATTTAATACTGAAAATAAATACCAACTAAATATAGGGTCAATTTCACTTGAGTGCTATGGAAAAAACATGTCATCAATTCCCTTTTAGAGAATATATATGGTTAAGGGGTGGGGATCTGAACGGTTTCTGAGATATATTGCTTTTGATGAAGTTAAGGGGTGGGGCATGGCCCCTGGCACCCCCAGGGGGGCATGCTGATGTCACTGATATGGTCTTATAATTAAGAACAAGAATATATATGGTTTAGGGTCGGTGCCCAAAACAGTTTCTCAGGTATATGGTCTTTGGTGAAGTTGAGGGGTGCAGCTTGGCCCGGGAACGCCCTGGATGACCCCTAGGTTGGTGTTACTGAATGTGTCTTATCATAAAGAACAAGAACAAATATGGTTTAGGGGTGGGGATCTGTAAGGTTTCTAGTTTGTTTGATTTGAGGTTTAACGCCCCCGTCAACACTGTAAAGGTCATTTTGGAGACGTTGCTTCCAATTTTGTGGGACTTTTACCCGACACCGAGATGAAACGACATCTCAAGCCCTGTCACCCAATGAAACCAATAGGGACGGTCCGCCACGCACCGCGGTTCCTGGACAGGCTTAGATCCTCTAAGGGGTTTAACAGTGCTAGTGAGTGGGCCGGATTCAGCTCTGCGCAGAAGCATCATATAGCCCATACATTTTTTCAAGCCCCCATGGGGCGGGGGCCGTTAAGGTTTCAGGAATATTGGGCCTTTTATGAAGTGGAGGAGGTGGGCATGGCCCCGGCACATGCTGGGGGATCCCCAGGTTGATGTTACTGAATGCCACTTATCATAGGGGACAAGAATATATATGGTTTATGGTTGGGGATCTTTAAGGTTTCTGGGATATTCGGCCTTTTATGAAGTGGATGGGGGTGTGGCATGGCCCTGGCACATCCCGGGGGACCCCCAGGTTGGTGTCACTGAGTGCTTCTTATTATCAATATATATGGTTAAGGGGTGGGGATCTGAATGGTGTCTGGGATAAATGGCATTTTATGAAGTGAAGAGGGTGAGACATGGCCCCAGCACAACCTCGGGGATGCCCAAGTTGACATAAAAGCATATGGCTGAGAGAAGTTTACTCTTAGAAGGAAAATTTCTATGAAAGTTTGGCAAAATATCAGCAAATGTTTTACAGTAAATGTCATTTTTCAATTTTCCACATTATAAGTCTATGGAAAATCTATGTTGCCATAGCAACCATCTAAATGGCTGAATTTCATCAAAAAAAAACCTGTAAAGGCAAATATGGTGAATATTTTCATAAAGTCTCTGCCTCCTAGAGCTTATGGATTTTGAGAAGATGATTTTTTTAAGTTTTTTTTTTCTATTTTTTTCATCAATCAATAAAAATGAGCAGTAGGCCTAAAATCATTGTCATACCCTGTTTATAGGGTAGTAGATAGATCAGATAGACGATTGCCTAAGGAACATTTTTATGAAAGTATTGTCAAAATATCTGCAGAGGCTTGGCAGTAAATGCCATTTTTAATTTTCCCCATTATAAGTCTATGGAATCTATAAGTTGCCATAGCAACCAAACTAATGAGCCGATTTTCATAAACAAGAGAGCCATGATGGCTCTGGATCGCTCCCCTTATCCATAGAGTAACAAGTGGGTTCCGGGGAGGGCTGTTCTTGTGCCCATAGCTATAATGTGCATAATGTTGAGGGAATTTAAGTCTAAAAAGGTGAAGCTTCATACCAAATATCAACAAAGGCTATAATTTGAACAATCTTGGTAAAGGTCCACTAGATGAAGCGCTTCATACCAAATATCAACAAAGGCTATAATTGAACAATCATGGTAAAGGTCTACTAGATAAAGCTACACACCAAATATCAAAGACCCGGGGGTTGCAGTTTCAGAGAAGAAGGGCCCCAGAGCGGGGGCATTTTTGGTCCCAGGGCTATAATTTGAACAACCTTGGTAGAGGTCCACAAGATGAAGTTTCATACCAAATATCAAAGACCTGGGCCTTGCAGTTTCAGAGAAGAAGATTTTTAAAGATTTTCCCTATATAAGCCCATGTAAAATCAAAGGGCTCCAGGGCAGTGGCATTTTTGGCCCCTGGTAAGCACTATAATTTGAACATTCTTGGGTCCACTAGTTAAAGCTTCATACCAAATATCAAAAGCCTGGGCCTTGTGGTTTCAGAGAAAAATATTTTTTTTAAGTTTTCGGTGAAAAAAATCTATTTTTGGTTCCTGTGACCTAGATGTGCAATGGACCGGAACCATTTGAACAACTTTGAAAGGGCACTTCCTAAGGATCATTACTGTGAAGTTTGGTCAAAATCCGATCAAGGGTTTAGGAGGAGATGTGTTTACGCATGAATGGATGCACGGACAAATGACAAAAGATGATCCCAAAAGTTCACTTGTCTTTATGTGATGGTGAGCTGAAAACATAAACTTTCAATCCCCCAGCCCAAGGATGCTACAGATAAAATTTGGGTCAAATGGGCTTAGTGGCTTCAGAGGAAATGTCATTTGAAAGTGTTGACGACATATTTCAGATGACAACGGACAACTGCCTATCCTATAAGCTCCCACGGAGTGAGTGAGTGAGTTTTAGTTTTACGTCCCACCAACAGCTAAGGTCATACGGAGACGGGACCTCGGTTTAAAGACTCATCCGAAAGTCTGGAGAAGCCCGGGATCGATCCTGCGATCCCTGGCTTACAAGGCGAGTAGCGTAACCACTGCACCACGGAGGCCTCTAAGCTCCCACGGAGCCTACCGCTCTGGTGACCTAAAAAATCTAAATAAAAATTACATGAATTAACTTCAAGTTCATTTGAATACTAAAAATGACAAAAAAGTATTAAACATGTATCAAGAACCATGAAATAATAAAAAGGTAGCTAAAATAATACTAATATTATAGGTTTATATTGGAAAAATATTGATGGTTGTCAGGAGCATTTTTATAGCAAAAATGCTCCTGACAACCGGTTGTCAGGAGCATTTTATATAGCAAAAATGCTCCTGACAACCGGTTGTCAGGAGACACTTCCTACTCTTTAACGTCTCCGGTAATCGTTTGGAAGGAAATAATAAGTGAAAAACAAAGGAAAACTTTTATTTTCTATTGCAGAAAGAGACAACACCATGCTCTTAGATAATCAGTTGTTGAATTGCATTTCGACACAAATATTGACCAGTTAACCAATATTTTGATTAATGGCACCAACCCCATGATAATCCACTACCATTTTGGCTTCGAATACCGTCCTCCTTGATGTTAATTAAAGCTGGTGTCCCAGTTTATCTTGATCCCTGGGTAGCTTTACCCGAGGGTAAAGATGTCCCTGGATATGACTTTCAAAGCTTTGAGAAACAAATTGATTTCACGCTACAATTGATTTCTTCCAGTTCGTAATTTCTGGTAACTATAGTATAAAATCAAAGATTGATACATGGATAAATTACGTACCTTCAAACTATTTAAAGAATCTAACAGATTAGAAAATTACCTAAGCTTTAAAGACAAACAAATAGTCTTTAAATTTGCAAAACTGAGGATTTCAAATTGAACAAGGTCACTATAAGAAGACGCCACCTGAAAAAAGGTTCTGTAAATCATGCCCCACAGAAGTTGAAGACAAGTTTCACTTCATATTGAATTGCTCCATATACAATGCTATAAGACAGTCATTTTGATAAATTAAGTACTTTTATTGCACCCTTCAAGACTATGCCAGACATGGAAAAGTTTAAATTCTTTATGGGCAGTGATGATACAGAAGTCCAAAACAAATTTTTAAAATATGTTAGCAAGTGCTTTGATCTTCGTCACTCTACTGTCTTCTGGAAATTAGTCCTTAGATAGTTTAAATATGTGTGTGTGTCACCTGTATTGCATAATCGTGTCTCTCTGTTTTCTATTTTATTTGACATGTCTTCAGTCATAGTCCAATGTTAGGGGTTGAAATTGGGGGGGGGGGGGGGGGGGGGGGGGAGGGGGGGGGGGGGGGGTAAAATGGGTAGTAGGTAGTATATCTCTATATTACATTATTGGGGGTATACAACCCTTTCGAGATTATTTCACTGATATGGAGCCAATAGTTAATCAGAGGTTGACGAAAACTGGAGTACCCAGAGAAAAAACACCTGGGCCAGTGGCCCTCCATTGCAGAAATTGGCATCTCACATGTGATCCGAGCCAGGCTCAAAACCACAGCAGTGAGAGACCTTATGACATTATTGGGGGTATACAACCCTTTCGAGATTATTTCACTGATATGGAGCCAATAGTTAATCAGAGGTTGGCGAAAACTGGAGTACCCAGAGAAAAAACACCTGGGCCAGTGGCCCTCCATTGCAGAATTTGGCATCTCACGTGATCCGAGCCGGGCTCAAACCCACAGCAGTGAGAGACCTTATGATCATTGGTCCTTGAGGAGGATTGCTCAGAGGAGGTACCAGTAATATCAGGTGTCCCGCAGGGATCTGTCCTTGGACCAATCCTCTTCCTGGTCTACATAAATGACCCGTCGATAGGGTAAAAGCTCAGTCAAGACTTTTCGCAGATGACACGGCGGTTTACCTCGCCAACACCAAGCCTGCTGAGTCCAAGCAACTACAGGATGACCTTAATGGGAACTCGACTGGAATATGGAGTGTAATCTAGGTAAGTGTCAGGTCATTCAGGTAACACGTTCCAGATTACCTATCCCAACCCAATATATCCTACATGGCCAAACACTTGAGGTTGTACCCTCTGCCAGGTACCTGGGTGTGGATATTTCTAATGACCTGTCCTGGAAACCCAATATCACCAGAATAACTAATAGTGCCAACAAATCCATTGGGCTCCTTCTCAGGAACCTCAAGGCCAAAAGCCCTGAACTCAGGGAGATAGCTTACAAAGCTATCGTCCACCCTCAACTGGAATACGCAGTAGAGGTGTCACGATTCACCGAAAACTCGATTCACCGCGGTACAAGGGCTTCGGTTCGATTCACGATATTGTTTTCTTAATTTTCGGTACGATTCGGTTCGAATGTCAGGGCCGAAATGTCCGGCCGCTTAAATCAATTACCGTATTCAGATGTGTATTACCCGTATTTGCGTACTACCCGCACCCCTTTTTTTGCCAAAATCTGGGGGAAAACTGTTATACTGTTGTATTACCCGCATGGAACATTTGCTGAAATTTTGGTGGATGCGTAAGTGAGAAAAAGTTAGGATTTGGCCAGCTTTTGTAGCACACAACGGAACGCGCGATCGTCTTCAAAAGGCGGGAAAATGCACGTGCGTGCGAGTATCACCAGAAAGCATGTATTTTGATTAAAATGTTGAAAAAACTTTACCTGTTCACCAGTGTTATTTATTTATTAACCCACATATGCCCGTGGCCCTTTTTTGGGACATCGGCAAACAGTGCAGTCCCAGATCAGACACCTCAGAAAGTCGCGCAGATGTCTGATTTGGATTTACACTGTTTATTGATTTATAACGGTTCAATTATGACACTATTGTTAATCCCTGTCATATAATTGCCACCCTGTGGTGCGTGTCGATAAGGTGTGAAAATATGGTCAAGTTATGTCTCTAATTTGCGTTTATTCCCCAATCATAAAATTTAATCCGCAATCAGTGTGAAAATTATTTAATTGCTCCTAAGACGAGTTGCTACGACTATTCTGCTATCTCGTGAATGGATTATGTTTTGGCGCCAAATAGCAGACGCTTGGCGAGAAAAGTTGAACTCTTTGTGTTAACACATCTGTATTCTTTTGTTGGTTATTGACACGGAGCTTACGGAAAGCGCTGTTTTGCTAGCGAGAATACTTTTACTGTTTCCAAACATTTTTTATGAGACAGATATGCCCCATTAAGCTAAAACAATAGACACGTGTGGGGTTGCTGGGGTACGATGACGTCATTTACCGATCGCGTGCAGAAAAAAACTAGCGGTGATTTGTGGGCGGCAGTTTGGATGCCGGAAAACTTTGATGTTTGCATTGAACTTGCTTGTTTATTTTGTTTAAAATCAGAGTTTTAGGAATAATACTCACAAAATCGGGCTTGCTGGTAATAGAGATTGTTATATTACTCATGTGTAAGTAAAATTGAGTGGACAATTAAACGTTATTCATGTCGGGAATCGTAAAAGGATAGAGCATTACATGAGATGCATCGTATTTTCAGCTGTAAAAAGTAAATATAAAATGGTCCAAAAATAATTCGGGCGGATTACCCGCACCCAGAACTTGGACCTGTAATTTGAGGGAAAAAAACTGCGGGTAATACACGCCCGAATACGGTAGTGGAAGAAAAAGAAATAAATCTAGCGAAGATCTGCCTTCGAAACAGTTCGGATAATAATGTTTGTCGATCTTCTTATATATTTTTGATGAAAGAAGGCTCAGTTTTATAAAATTTATGTCCAAAAAGAAAAAATAATTTTCGATTTTTTCGTAACATGAGCGGTATTCAAATCGGAAAAACTCTGACACTGATTAAGTCCAAGTATTTTTAAGCACATGTTGTGCTGTGACAGAAAAGCACATGCAAACAGTGCTGACCTGTAACCTTCCACCATCTTCTACATACTTTGGACATAAGCTATAGGACATACTGTGTTTCAGGGATATTACAACTCAGATCTCACGTGTATAAGCTAGTCATTGCTAACTTTTAAAAGACAATTTTTAAATTTATCCTTCAATCATCACCAAATACCCATACTTACCTATAGAATTTTACTTGAGTTTTTAAAGTTTATTGTTACATTAAATTTAGTTTTGTTTCACTTTCACCTTTGTTTTCCAACCAGTGATCCTTCATAAAACGTATCGCGATACGTATCGAATCGTGAGACAAGTATCGCGATACGTATCGTATCGTGAGGTAAGCGTATCGTGGCAGCCCTAATACGCAGCACCAGTCTGGGACCCCTACATCCAGGAAGATATCCAAAGGATCGAGATGGTCCAGAGATGGGCAGCTCGATGGGTCCTTAGTGACTATTCTCTTTACTCTAGTGTCTCAGACATGCTAGAAAGGCTGTGCCGGCGCACTCTTAAACAATGGCGTGCTGAATCTCACCTGGTCCTTTTCTATAAGACAGTTCATGGCCTAGTTGCAATCGCTTTCCCTACATTCGTCATACCCCTCAATCTTTACTCTCGGACAACCCACTCACTGACTTTCAGACAACTATATGTAAGAACTGACTACTACAAATACTCATTTTTTCCGTTGGCAATGGTACAGTGGAACAATCTTTCAGCCAGAACTGCGACCCTGACAAATCTTGACAGCTTCAAACTGACTGTCAGTCAGGAGTACCACCACAGACCTTAAATCAAAACACCTCTGTTTTTTATCCTCACTTTTCTTGTTTCTACTGTATTATACACTAACACTATGCACTTTTATTATGTTCTGAGATTGGAATGCCCTTCCCGATTTGATTATTTCAACCACTGAAGGTGCTGAGGAGTGTGTAGCTAATTTTACCTCTGGTGAGAGCTAGGGACTAAATTCCCATTACAGGTCCTGGTGTATGAATGTCATTTGATGTGTCACCAGAAACAATTCCGATTCTGATCTCCCTGTCTGTTTTGATTTTAACTTCTTGCTTTTATCACATGTTGTGGGGAACCCAGCACGTAATAGTCATTTGAGGGTGTATGCTGCATGAAGAGAGATAGGTTGTTTCGGCCCGAATTTTTTCTCACCAGTTCAAAGCATTGCATTGTAATATCGCATATCAATGACCTTAGCTCGTTCCGTTATAAATAGCGCAGAAACCATAGAGGGCTCCTTTGAACAGCGAAGACTGATCATAATGACAAGAACAGGCTGATCATATAAAACTGTTGGAGAAGTTTTGCCTTTTCCGCAAATTTCATCAGTCAGCACATATTCAACACATTGCAAGATTCATCGTTTGATAAGCAAACAGATGGTGTGAATAGATCAACAGCTGATTGCCTCTGCATGCCATTGTGATAGCATCCGCATGGTTGTCAAGAAAAAATCTTATAGAATGGATGTGCATCATGATCTTAAATTGTGCATGCCTGTATGTGGCGAGTGAGGAATTAGACCATCATGTGCTTGCATACAGTCTGTTCAAAATCTTTGAGGATTGCATGAAGTTTCTACAGCCACAGCGACATACAAAGAGTTGAAAGCGGTAAAGAATGGATGCGTATGCTGATCCAAGTTTGCATGTCCTTTTCCCAACGGGATCATCCTGCGCATGTGTGCACTCTAATCAGAGTCTGCATATATATGAACTAGTGTTTCCCGCAGACTGAAATTAGGGCAGGGTGCTACTCCAAAAAAAGGGCATTTTTGCAACGCGGCACTGCATATCAAAAGGGCACACTTTACACAGATTCTTGCCAAAAGGGCAAGGCAGGGCTCTCGCACCCCTTTTAGGGAAATGGGATGGGACCTTTAGAATTTGGAAAATTTATCGATATTTTGACTGAAATTTGGAAAATATACTACAAACACTGAAAGGTTTTCTTTAATGGCATTGCTATTTGAAGAGCAGGCCTATAGATGCCAGACAGCAGACTGGAATAAACAACAGGGATAAACCTTAACCTGCCCAATGGCCCAAACTCTCAAATGTTTGGGATCCGGATCAATATTTAAGAGCCCGTAAATTGTTAGGTAAGACAATAATACTTGACAGACACTTCCTGACGGTGACTGTAGTAAGAATTTTATCCAAAAGGCTTAAACTAGGATAATTCTACTATGAATACAAAACATGTAACTATGAATATCATGTGGATCATGATAGCTCAGTGGTAATGCACTTGCCTCTAATGCTAGAGGTCCCAGGTTCAATCCCCGGCAGCGGTGATAAAATTTCGGTGTTCATACACACGCTCCATTGGCATCATTTGCAGGGATGAATGTCATAAAGTGCACTGTCTTTCGGGACGTCAACTGGAGGCACCCTGTGCAGTGAGACCCATCCATGTGCAGGTTAAAGAACCCTACCGCAATTAAATGATTACTGTGTAGGCTTTCATCCTGAAAAACTGGAGTGTATGTGTATAACATGTCCCTTCTGTGTCCCCTTCTAGGGTTAAAGCGAAATCGGAAGATAGAGATAGACAAAGTATCTGGGCCTCCTTACATTAAATCAGGTTCATACAAGACAAAAAAACACAGAACATAAAACATTATTGCACAGAATGATTGTAGTTTTAAACTTTCTGGTCAATTTTCCCATCATCTAAACATTATGACATTTTTTGGTGACTGCTACCTTAATAAAAACATAGTGACGGACCTAAAGGAGGACACATATTTCAGTGCATCTGGCGACTTTGTTCTGAAGCAAAACTTTTAATATTTTTTCTTCAAATTGTCAAAAAAATCATCATTTATTTGTAACAAAATATCTTGCCAAAAAAAACAAAAAAACTAGAGTGAGCATATTTAGGCCCTCAAAATCCAAAATGTAATGGGTGGGGTACATACGTAAAAACTACATCGTAGAATGAAGGACAAGAATAATTTGGTAAACCTTAAAATTACTGAAACTGTATAATTATTCAGAGAGTTTTAGAAGAACTGCAACATTTCTTGGACCAAGTGTGCACTGAGTTTTGTCATTTCAAATATAAATTGTTTCATGTTTTCAATAGTATGTTAGTTTTGTTGCTAATGGATGGCTTGGTAAAATATTAAAAAAAATAAAAACAGAAAATAGCACCATGGTTTCCTTCTTTTACGCTGTATTTCCCTGTGCATTTTAGATTTACTTGGTGCTCAGTGGTTTAATACTTGGTACCCGACTGCAAAGTCTTTTAATTCTAATAATTGTTTTGCGAAGAATAAAAGCATTTTATAACCGGTAAATCTCTCAACATTCATCCGATCTTTTAAAAAAAAAGAAAAAAAAAAAAGATTTTATAGTCTCGGAAATCTGTGACATTTGCATCTATCGAGTCAGATCATGGTGTGATATATACTGACTCTAGTTCATCTCAAATCCAATTTCTTGCTTACATTAATCAGCAAATTAACTATAATCCATTTTTTTAAACAATTAACACAGTGTGTTTTCAAATACATGTGACAAAAAGCGTAAAGTTAACCGTGTCATTGATTCTGTGCATGTGCCATTGAACCACCAGTGTCTACTGATATTTCACTAGACTATTTTTAACTTAGATAGCGTGTCATTTGATAAATTATATCGGATTGCAGTCATGACAATAAACAGCTTGACCATGCATTTATTTGCGTGCTTTCATGCCTGCAACAGTCAACTATCATATCCAGAATTTCTCGGGCCAAATTTTTGGTCGCATTTTTCAGTGACTGGTTATGGTATGGGGAGCTCCAATCCAGTATAATTTTTTATGTTTGGATTTTTAGCACTACTGATGAGCAAACTTCATTGCTAAAGTGTTTGTTTTGAAATAAAAGTTATATAACCATTTCAATATGCTTAAAAATGCACAATTCCGGAGTCAAAGAGATTGCCAGAGTACCGTACCGGTACTAGGAAATATACCGCGGTTCGTACCACAAGAGACAAAACCGCGGTATTTACCGGTATACCGGTTTTACCACACACCTCTAGATACTAGATCAGGTGATCAGAGATACCATCCCACCACTTATCCTTGCAATTGCTCATAATGACTGTCAAAAGGATCTTAAAAAAAATATTGTTTTATTCTGCATTGCACGTGACAAAGAAGACACATCAACATCGGTGTAATTTCATGTCAGAGGGATATGCAATGTCACATCAACGTCGGTACATGACGTTGTACCAAGGTGATTGGACGTTGCCGTTGAGCCATGTACCTGCCGTGTGATTGTAGTAAATTTGTTTTCAAAAAGGAAGTGGCTATTGAAAGCCAGCTGTCAATAGAGAATTCGCTATCGCCAGCCGGCTGTCAATAGCGATTGCCTTTCAAAAAAAACTATCAATTCCTAGTGGCACCACCTTATTGGTGCAAAGTGGTGAAATTCTTTAATTGGGCTATCATAAAATAGCTGATGTAACGGCCATGTAAACATATTCCAAATATATAAAATAATTAATATGTTCCTGTGCTGAAAAAAAAACAACATAAAATCTGGCGGAAACGACGCAGGACCGAAACGACCCACAGAAATAGGCCTAAACAACCCAAGTCCAAATTTAGGCCGACACGACCCAGGCCGGTATGACTCGGGACCGAAACGTCCAGGATTCCTGACCAAAGCATGCTGATTTGTAATTTCGAATGGATTTTGAATACTTGTCAGCACTTAAAAAGCAACTGGTGGTATTGATCCTGAAACTGGCATTTTAACAGGGGAAACCAGATGTCCATGACCAAGGCGCCCTTTTTGTTTCATTTCATTTTTCTTCAAAACATGTCGACTCATGTACCCCACCCACTATCATTTCAAAAGACATTCGCTATCACAGAAACTGTGGTCATGCTCGAAAACGATAACTATACATTCGTGGGAAAGGATACCAGCACCACGGTTTCAGCTGCTTCTTTTTCTTTCTGCCCATTGTGTGTGTTTCTCGATTAGAAAATCGCCAAAAAAAGATGCGGAGATCGTGGCGTTTGCGTGACTTGCCCGGATGATGACAAATTGAACCGACATGGAATGTAATAATTTGCACTGTCCAGAGCAGTACAACCATTTACCGAACAAGAGAGGTATGATCATATTGGTCGTGAAGGCATCAGGGGACAGTTTCGCATTTGAGGGGGAACTCATGGTTACTCATTGAAATTGTGATATGTGGATATTTTTTAGCCAATGTGGGCTTGTTTGCTGAGTATCTGTACGTTTATGAAATGGAACACGAAACTGTCACTCCGCTGACTGGATGCTGTGCAAGTTCAAGGTGCAGCGGCATATCTGAATTCACGACGGTAGCTTTGGCACTAAAAAGTGGCTGTTTTTCAAAGGGATTCCTGAAAAAGTTTACTGGTTGTGGTATACTTTTCTGTCTATTTCTTTGCATCTGACTGGGTGTACATGACATTTCAACAGGTGTCAAGTACTGGTGTTTTGGGAGAATTCCCAGGATCTGGTTATCATGGATTTTGCAAAGATGATTGTGTTTTGTATAGGAACATATATACTACTTCTGACTGTCTTATCTTACAAGATGACCTGGATAGCCTAGCACGTTGGGAGGCCGATTGGCAAATGAAGTTCAATGTGGCCAAATGTCATTCAATGAGGGTGTCACGGCACCCTCCAGACAAGCAGATTAAATTCAACTACTCATTACATCAGCATACTTTGGAACACGTCCAATCCGCAAAATATCTTGGTATCACCATTACTGATAATCTTGATTGGGGTCAACATATTTCTGAGATTACCTCTAAAGCAACTAGGACATTAGGGTTTCTTAGACGTAATTTGGCTTTTGCACCTAGGCAGACAAAGGGTGTTGCATACAAAACCTTGGTTAGACCTCAATTAGAGTATGCATCACCTGTTTGGCACCCCCATGTTAAAACTCAGGTTCAGCAGGTTGAGAAGGTTCAGAGAACGGCTGCCCGATGGACCTGCAGGCGATGGCGGAACAGAAGCAGTGTTGGTGATATGCTCGATGAGCTGGAGTGGCCATCCTTGGAGGCCCGTCGCGAGCAGTCCTCTTTAACCTTCTTTTATAAGATTCACTCTGACACAGTGTCTCTTAATAAAGATAAATACTTGACCCCTGTGACTACTTCAACTCAAACAAGGGCATCAAAACTAAACAACAGTCAATATCGTAGGTACCAGGCCTATAGTGATGCCCTGAAGAATTCTTTCTTCCCTAGAACTATTCCTCAGTGGAATAGTCTTCCCTCCTCTGTGGTAAATGCCAAAACTGCAGAGGAGTTCAAAGCCCGCATAGTGTAGATTGGGATCCAGAGGTGTGCGTTTTAGTACACCTCTGAAGCAGATTGTAAATAGTTTTAAGAACTCATCCAGTGGGTGTGTTTTTTTTTTTTTTTTTTTTTTTTTTTTGCTAAATTCTAAATTTAGCGCACCACCCAACTGAGGTAATGGCCAAGTTTGACCGACTCAGTATATGAAGATAGATAGATCTGTCAAAGTGAGGTGGAGTCATGCTTTTTTGTATGTAAAAAATAGTGGGTGGGGTAAGTGGTATGCTGGTGCTGTCATCCTATGCAAAAAGAGAAACGTTTCTTTGGTATTCTGTTTTGATTTTGTACATATATTGAGCACTTTGAAACCAGATCGGAAGTTATCGCTTTCTCCAGGAGTTGTCGATAACGACTCAAAAAGTTTGTGTTGCGCAGAGAAAAAAAGTGCTCATATTAACTGTCCCCTGATGCCTAAGTGAGTGAGCACGCCCGCATTGCATGATCGTATTTGACTTTCTTTCTTTCTACTCATACTGCGATCGGTCACATTTGGCCATTACTCGCAGGTGTACATTACATACACTCAAGGTTTTGCAGGATGAAAGCCTACACAGTAACTATGTAATTACGGTAGGTTTCTTTAACCTGCACAGGGGATGGTTCTCCCTGCACAGGGTGCCTCCAGTTAACGTCCCGATCCGAAGGACGGTGCACTTTCTGACATTCATCCCTGCAAATGATGCCAATGGAGCGTGTTCGGACTCCGGAATTTTATCGCCGCCGCCGGGGATCGAACCCGGAACCTCTAGCATCAGAGGCAAGTGTACTAACCACTAAGCTATCACTCGTCTCCAGAAACAACGAAAGCCGAATTTTGAAACTTGTGAGTACATAGTCTACAGAAAATTAATGCAGCAAATTATAGACCAGGTCACTAACATGCATCTGTTGACTTGACTTGATAGATTTTGTAAGGAAACCGGGCGCTAAAAGCACATATGGGGCTACCCCCATCTCGCTAAATGGGATTAGTTTATGAACTGCTCTTCCCAAGGCCTCCAATGCGCTGACACTTGTCAATTCGACAGGTGTCAGCTGACCAATGGCAATATACTGAACTCTTGCTGTCTTTTATGGGTGGAGTAAGTTAATTGTATCAATTCCTGATCTTTGTTTTACTTCTACTTTTCAATTGGGTCAAAATTATATAGGCGTGTTTTCGTGATGTAGAGTGATTTCAGACAAAAAGTCTTTAAGTTAAAATGTTAGTGAGTGAGAAGAGTTTAAAAGTTTAGGATAAAAACAGTGGTCTCCAGTCTAATATTGGATACCCACCACTGCCGTCTTAAACTGGTCAAGATCAGTTAAGGTGGAAATGTGAGCAGGTAACAGATTCCAGAGAGTTATGAAGTGGGGGAAGAATGATAATTTAAGATAGTCTGAAGTAACCTGGGCATGTCTAAGGGATAGTGGATGCATGTGTCTAGTGAATCTTGTTGGTGTTTGTATGTATGATGGGTGGTGGATTGCGACGGTGTTGTGGTATATTTTGTAGAACATGATCAATCTGCGTCAAGCCGCCGGTGCTCTAGAGATCGCCACCTCAGCTTATTATGCAGGGCTGTAACACTCGAGGGACGGGTATAATCGTTCTTGACCCATTTGACAGCTCGCCTCTGGACCTGTTCCACTTTGTCTATGTTAGACTTTGTGTAGGGGCTTCATATGGCTGACGCATACTCCAACTGTGGTCGGACGAGGGACTTATATGCAAGTTCTCAGATGACAGATCAAGACCTCGGTATTTTGCATCTGAGCCCGAGTCTAGGACCCCACCATGGAGATAGTACTTGTTCTTAATGACATTTTTATTCCTGGTCACATGAAGCACCTGACATTTAGAGGGATTGAACTCCATTCCCAGTCTCGCTCGCAGTCTTGCAGGCTATCTAGGTCTTCTTGGAGAGAATGGGCTTCAGAGAGAGAGATAGAGTTGATGGTGAGGTAGAAAGCAGTATCGTCTGCAAAGAGACGTCCTTGAGACTTTGAGATAGAAGACGACAGTTGGTTGAAGTAGACTAAGAAACATAGGGGACCAAGACTGACCCTTGGGAGACCCCTGAGGTAACAGGAACCTCTGTTGAGCAGTCTCCATCAAGAACGTCCGTTTGGCTTCTACCTATTAGAAACTGAAATCTTGAAGAATGAGATCTGTTTGTTTACCAGCCGAGATGTTGCTGACAAGGTGATCAGTGAGTTCGATGTGTTGTGTTTCGCATGAACGTCTCTCCCGGAAACCATGTTGGAGGTCATATAGGATGTTGTGTCTGGAGAAGTGAGAAGATAGAGGAGAGGCCACGATATGCTCGAGAGTTTTACAGAGAATACATGTGAGCGATATAGGGTGATAGTTAGCGGGATTGCTGGTGTTTCCCTTCTTGAAGATGGGGTAGACATTCGATTTATTCCAGTCTTGGGTAAGAGTACTTGAAGAGAGGGATTTTTTTTAAAGTGAAGAGTGACAATCCCTGTCAGCTCATGACGTAGCACCATCTAGACTACAGGTCTGATCTGATCAGGGCCTGCTGCCTTGTTGGATTTTAAGTTGCCAAGAAGCTTTAGGACACCCGACGAGCTGACAGTGATATCAGCCATCTGTGGGTACTTGCAGAATCGCCCAGAACACCAGGATCGGAGCTTCTGCATGTAGGTCTGACCCAGGGACAATGGTGCTGTACCTGAAAAGACAGATTTAAATTGGCTGTTAAGAATGTTGGCCTTGTCGTTGTTGTCTGTTTTGAGGGTGCCCGTTTCATGGTCTTTCAGCGGGGAGACACTCTGAGAATCCTGCTTAGAGTTTTTGAGGAGAGTAAAGAGTTTTGCAAGAAAATCTGTTTTCTGTGTTTGTGTCCTGTGTATCTGCAATGTCAAGGATGCCTTTAATCTTAGTCTTTAGGCCTTTAAATTTCGTCCAAAGTTCATGATTTTTCTTACTTGCTTTGGCTTTTCTATACAACTGATCCCTTTTGTGAAGAAGTTTTTTATTTCATAGGTCACCCAGGGTAAGGACTTTTTTGTACCAATTTTCTTGATGCGAACAAATTTGGAAATTCCATCTTCAACCAGTTGTTTGACTTTGGCCAACAAGTCATCTACGGAGAGTCGGTCTGGGTCACGGAGAATCTCTTGGGCTGAGTTTCTTATAAAATCCCTGAAACCAGACCAGTCAGCCTTTTTATAGAGGTGACAGGTTCTTGGTTTCTTTTTTTGAGGAATGATGGCCGTGCACTAATGAAGGCTGAGACCACGTCATGGTCCGATATCCCCATTGCCACATCCACACTGTTAACCAGGGTATGGTTAGTGGTCAGTAGCAGGTCAAGGACACTTTGATCACCTGTGTTCTCGCTGACCATCTGTGTGAGGCTATTATCATTGACGATCTCAAGAAATTTGTCGTAGACAGGACTGATGGTACATATCGGTTTGAGGAAGGGAACATGCTTCTGGTCCCACTGGAACTTTGGGAAGTTGAAATCACCTAGTATGAATTTTGTGTCTTTCATTGGTTGGGCTAGTTGCAATGATTTCTCCAGCTCAAGAAGACTACTCATATCTTACTCATGTGGTCTGTAATAAACTGCAAAGAGGAGGGGTTTGCTACCTTTTATTTCTAACTTTACGCACAGGATTTCGCAGTCAGTATTCAATTTTGGAATTTCAGATGGGAGGAGACCAATTCTGACAAAGATGAAAACACCGCCCCTTTACCCGATCCCCTATCCCTTCTAAATACTGAGTATGAGTTAGCAATATCAACAAGCACCTAGCATTTGAGAGCATTCTTGCTGACTGTCAACATGGTTTCAGAAGTCAAAGGTCTTGCGAAACGCAACTAGTTCAATTTTACAATGACATTGTGAGCAATCTGGATGAGGCCTTAAACCGTGGCCACAAACAGACGGACTTGATCATCATCGCCAAGGCCTTTGACAAAGTACCTCACAGAAGGCTATTATATAAACTTGACTACTATGGGATAAGGGGATCCATACATAGGTGGATTAGCCCATGACTCTCTGGGCGTTCACAACAAGTTGTACTTGATGGCCAAGCGTCTGATCCAGGCTCTGTTTTATCTGGAGTCCCCAAGGTTAGGTCCTTGGAACGATCCTCTTCCTGGTTTTCATCACTGGTCTCTCTGATAATATCAGGTCATCGGTCCGTTTGTTTGCTGATGATTATGTCGTGTATAGGAACATATATTCTCCTTCTGTCTTATTTTACAAGATGACCTGGATCAACTTTCGATATAAAAAGATTGGGTACAATATGGATGTTATACGACAGACTGCATGCATGGTAGTTAACCCAATCACGGTTGGCAACTTTGCTTCCCTCTTTAATTGCACGCCGGTGGGTCAGGCCTCAGATTCTATTACGGCTTATTGAGAATTAGAGAGATCTAATTCAAGGTAATGTTGGTTGGTGCCTGATGCTCTGTCTCTGGTCGGGCCCATTGGAGTCTAACTGTTGGTTTTCTTTTGCTCCAGCATTTCAGTGGTTTCTTGCTGTCGAGTCCTCACCGTTGTCTCACCTCTGTGGTTCTTTGATTTTTAGTGTTCACGGAGATGTTGCACTGATGAGTTAGGAGGCCTTCATGCGGACTGAACAAATTATTTGTCTAAATCGCGACGGAAGCAAGGGCGAGGATTGTGGCCACGTGAAATTGATTTAAACCCCCCAGTGGAAATCATTCCATTGACCGTTCCAAGGCGATTCTTCTGTGGCGATTTGTTTATGGTGTTGTTTGTTACTAACTGTGTGTATCACTTGTGTGTCTTTTTATTTTGGATGGCCATATGGCCATTTTGTGGGAAAGTAACTGTCCTTATGGCCTTCCTTTGTTTAGGTTCCATTATGGTCTGGTCGCTTAATGTTTGTGTTTCTTTCCCTTTGGTGTCTTTGATGGGTGGAGTAAGTTAATTGTATCGATTCCTGATCTTTGTTTTACTTCTACTTTGCATAGTGGGAGGCCGATTGGCAGATGAAGTTCAATGTGGCCAAATGGCATTCAATGAGGGTATCACGACACCCACCTGACAAGCAAATTAAGTTTGACTATACACTTCACCAGCAAACTTTGGTGCACGTTCAATCCGCCAAATATCTTGGTATCACCATCACAGACGATCTTGATTGGGGCCAACATATCTCAGAGATAACATCTAAAGCAACTAGGACTTTAGGATTCCTTAGACGTAATTTGGCTTTTGCACATAGGCAGACAAAAGATGTTGCATATAAAACATTGGTCCGCCCTCAACTTGAATTTGCATCACCTATTTGGCATCCCTATGTTAAAACGCAGATTCGGCAGGTGGAGAAGGCGCAGAGGACAGTTGCTCGATGGACCTGCCGGCGATGGCGAAATAGAAGTAGCGTCGGTAATATGCTTAATGAGCGGAGCTAGAGATACTTGACCCCTGTAACAGAGTCAATCCAAACAAGGACATCAAAAGTAAACATTTCACAATACCGTAGGTAACAGTCCTTTCCTAGAACTATTCATCAGTGGAAAAGCCTTCCCTCTTCTTCGATGAATGCCATGGCCGCAGAGGAGTTCAAAGCTCGTACAATGTAAGATTGAGACCCAGGGGTATGCGTTTTAGGATATCTCTATCATCCAGATTGTAAATAGTTTTAAGGACTCATCCAGTGACTCTTTTTAAGCTCTAAATTCTAAATATAGCCACCCATTCAACTGAGGTAATAGCCAAATGTGAACGACTCAGTATAAGAAGACAGATAGATAGACAGAAGATAGAAACTCTCATGGCGGCGGGTTGATGTTGCTCGTTCACAGAGACATCTCTCATATGCCATTCAAGGAACTGGAAAACGACTAAGAATCCGTTTGGGATAAGGCTTTTGCAAACAAAATTTTTCACTTTATAGCAAGTTGGTATCGACCACCAAATGGCGCAGTTGAAAACTTCCAGTTATTAAAGGATCAGCTTGACCACATTAAGTCTCAGAATAAGGGTAAAAGCTGTATGTGACTTCAACTTAAGAGATATCGTTTGGCCCGACAGGTTCAGCAAACAAAGCACAATACTGAGTCCGTCCGAAGGACAAGTACGGGTTGACATTATGAATAATCATGGCATAGAACAACTTGTTTATTTCCCTACTCGTGATAAGAACACTCTGGGTTTGATTCTTACAATTTTACAAGAACCATCTGAAGACAAACTAAGTGATCATATTGTTTCCAGATTTTAAAAAAATATTCATACCACCTATAAAGAAACCTCATAGAAAGGTGTACTTATATCAGGAAGGTGACTATGAAATTTTAAGGTAGGATGCCCTAAAATTTGCAAAGGAGAATTACTTTAATGATCATTCAGATGTTCGGTCTGTCCAGGAGAACTTTGACTTGATAACCTCTTTCATTCAAGCTTCGCCGGTCTCTGTAGCTCACTCAGATGCGCGTCTGACTGGTGGTCGGGAGGACGCGGATTCGTTCCCTGCCGGGGTCGGAAACATTTTTTCGTGGAGATTGATTATGAAATCGTTTCTACGGTCATTCTCCACCTTCCGCTGATTCATGAAGGGCAGTTGTCAGTTTCTGGCGAAAGAATGTGAACTGTACTGATTAACCGCTTACGTATAAACTAGAAGTGATGGCAATGCTAAATAGAAGTGGAGACAATGATCAGGAATCGATACAATTAACCCACAGCTCCCATCAGAGACACCAGAGGGAAAGAAACACAAACATGAAACAACAGACCCTAATGGAAACACCAATAGCGGAAAGCCTAATGGACAGTTACTTTCCCACAAAATAGACAATAGGCTATCCAAAATAAAATAATATAAGCGACACAAACGCCCAAAGACAAACCATAACTGCGACAGAAGAAC
Organism: Lucinisca nassula; assembly: GCA_963580285.1. Classification (NCBI taxonomy): domain Eukaryota; kingdom Metazoa; phylum Mollusca; class Bivalvia; order Lucinida; family Lucinidae; genus Lucinisca; species Lucinisca nassula. Next base: position 87,050,266 of record OY757011.1, on the reverse strand, counting down.
CGCCTTGGAACGGTCAGCGGAAACGAAAACGAATTCCACTGGCGGTAGGGGGGGGGGGGGGTCTTAAATCTGTTTAAGGGCGAGGAATGTCGCCACGTAAAATCGATTTACCCCCCCCCCCCCCCCAAACGCCCAGTGGAATTCGTATCCGCTAACCGTTCCAAGGCGGTTATTCTGTCGCGGTTTATTTTTGTTATGGTTTGTCTCTGGGTGTTTGTGTCGCTTACATTATTTTATTTTGGATAGCCTTTTGGCCATTTTGTGGGAAAGTAACTGTCCTTTTGGCTTTCCGCTGTTGGTGTTTCCTATGGAGTATGTTGCAACTCGTCCTTTCAGTATTTTAAGCAAACAATGTAGACCCTGAGCAGACAACGCGTTATGATTTGGGTTTTCCTTTTTGTCAACGACCAAGAACTGTCCAGATAGCGATGTGACGTCACGAGGAGAAGACTAGCGCTGCTATAAAAAAACCGGTATCACTAGAATGATCATTTCTTGAAAGAAATTATTTCACAGATGTCGCTAAAATCTAGTTCTTCAGATACTCGTATGCCAGACGCCATTGTAAGTGCTTTAATTATTTTATATAATTAATTAAGGGGAATGGATACACTTTCAGGGGAGGCAAAGCCTGAAAAAGTATTTTTGTCTCAATTCTTAATGGAAACAATTTGCTCCTGAGGAGCAAATTCTTTCCTTTAAGAGTAGACCCCATTTGCTGTGGGACAGGGCTTATAGAAAAGCGAACAGGAAGTCCCGAAAATTGTCTTCCTTTGAAAAATGGCGGAAAAATCTGCCAGGTATTACCATTCCCCTTAATATAACAGATAATTGTATTTTTCATCAGGTTAACAAGTCCGCGAAATGAAGACCCTCTAAACCTCACTTTATATAGAGAAAAGTGGAGTTTATGGGGTATTCATTACTTTCCTAATCGTTTTTATTTATTATTATTATTATTTTTTTTGCTAAAAACATAGATTGTGGGTATTCATCAGAACTGCCTTATGGAGGCAGTTGTAACGAGGACTCGCAATCTATATTTGGATTAGAAATGAGAAAAAGGAAAATAACTAACATTTTCATGGAAAAATGTTAGTTCTAGAGATAAGATAGACGCCATTTTAGCGCACGAGGGTATTCTCGTAATGACATAGAAACATCAAACATAGAATGTGAGTGCTTGTTAGAACCGCCTCATCGCGGCGGTTCTTACAAGTATCCACAATATATGTTTTGGGGCAAAACATTAGAAAAATAATGAATGCCCTTATAAATGTGTACCCTTATAAATGTACTGAAAAAAGGGTAATCCTTGGGAACATGAAGTGTACAAGAATTTTCTGGGCCAGACTAGCTAGTTTCGGCTAGTAACCCTCAGATAAATTCTAAATTCTGCAGTGAATCAATGATCTATAATGACTAGAAAATATAACCCACACTGTGATAAAGAGCAGGGAGACTTTTTACGACCAACACACATGACGTTAACACCAGCTGCGGTGAAGTTAAATGTTCTGAAAAAAGGGATAATCCTTTGGAAGCAAGGACTACAACACATATCTATCTATCTATCTATCTATCTATCTATCTATCTATCTATCTATCTATCTATCTATCTATCTATCTATCTATCTATCTATCTATCTACCTACCTCCCTCCCTCCCTCCCTCCCTCCCTCCCTCCCTCTCTCTCTCTCTCTCTCTCTCTCTCTCTCTCTCTCTCTCTCTCTCTCTCTCTCTCTCTATCTATCTATCTATCTATACTGAGTTGGTCATATTTGGCCATTACCTCAGTTGGGTGGTTGGCTAAATTTAGATCTTAGCTTAAAAAGGGACGCTGGATGAGTCCTTAAACTATTTACAATCTGATTAGCAGAGGTATAATAAAACACATATCTCGGAGTCCCAATCTATACTGTACGGCCTTTGAACTTAAACGCATACCTCTGAGTCCCAATCTATACTGTACGGCTTTTGAACTTTGTGGTCTTGGCATCTACCACAGACGAGGAAAAAAAAAAGAATACTTTAGGGCATCACTATAGGCCTGGTACCTACGATACTGTGTGTCATTTACTTTTGATGCCCTTGTTTGAGATGAAGCTGTCACAGCGGTCAAGTATTTATCTTTATAAAGAGACACTGTACCGTAGTGTATCTTATAGAGAACTGCTCACTCCAATTCGCTCAACATGCCACCGACGCTACTCTTATTTCACTATCGCCGACATGTCCATAGAGCTGCTACTACTGAACATTCTCAAGCCGCTAAATCTGAGTATTAACATGGGGATGCCAAATGGGTGATGCATATTCAAGTTGAGGGCGAATCAGTGTTTTATACGCAACACCTTTGTCTGCCTAGGTGCAAAAGCCAAATTACGTCTTAGAAATCCTAAAGTCCCAGTTGCTTTTGATGTAATCTCTGAAATTCTGAAATATGATGCCCACACTCAAGATTGTCAGTGATGGTGTTACCGAGATATTTGGCGGATTGAACTGAAAACCTTGGAGTGTTCGAGATTTTTCTGGACCATACTAGCTAGTTTCGGCCAATTTTCCTATATAAAGTGGAATTACAAGCGTATTTTGTATGTTTGATTTGAGGTTTAATGTCTCCATCAAAACTATTTAGGTCATTTTGGAGACGTTGCTTCCAATCTTATGGGACCTTTACCCGACATTGAGATGAAACGATATTTCAATCCCTGCCGCCCAATGAAACCAATAGGGTTTATATGCATTGGACGGTGCACTTGCACAAGTTTGCCTGGGCAGGCTTAGATCTAAGCGTTTTACCAGTACTCATGTGCATCGGTTTCAGCTCTGCGTGAAAGCATCATACAGCCCAATCTATTTCTCCAAGCCCCAACTCCTAACATATTAACCCTTTTGGTTTGTTTGGGTGGTAGGGCTTGAGATGTCATTTTTATCTCAATGCCGGGTAAAACTCCAACAAAATTGGAAGCAATGTCCCCAGAATGAACTAAATAGTGTTGACGGGGACGTTAAACCCCATTTGAAACAAACAAAATACGCTTGTAAGCCCACTTTATATAGGAAAGTTGGCCGAAACTAGCTAGTCTGGTCCAGAAAAAATCTTGTACACTCCATGGTTTTCAGTTGAATCCACCAAATATCTCGGTTTCAAACAAACAAAATAATTTCATGTTATCGATTCTTCATCGTTGTTTCATCTCTGAAGTCGTATGTGGAGCGTGATAGCTCAGTGGTTAGTGCACTTGCCTCTGTTGCTAGAGGCCCCTGGTTCGATTCCCGGCTGCGGTGTCCGAAGACCATTGGCATCATTTGCATGGATGAATATCAGAAAGTGCGCCGTCCTTCGGATCGGGGCGTTAACTGGGGGCCCCTCATCAAGATCCCTACCGTAATTAGATGATTAGTGTGTAGGCTTCCATCCTGCAAATCGGGAGTGTATATAATGTACACCGCCTGTGTTACCTCTTGGGGTTAGTTTATACTAATTTATTTGAGTTCGATTGCGATGAAAGCTTCAAGCTTATTGAATCGCTCTCGAACTCTCATTCCGGGTGTTTTCACACGCGCGCGCGAGAGAGAGGCAGTGGCTTTTACACCACTGCTACCCATTTACACATGGGTAGACTGGGGCAGTGTCATTACGGGGTTAAGGCAAAATAGGAAGAAAGAAAGTTTGATTTTTATGTTGTCGAATATGTTGCACTGATATATGTGCGTTTCTGTCTACACCGCGAAAGAACCGAGGGCGAGGATTGTGGCCATGTAAAACCATGATCATTACCATCACTTCTATTTTGTTGTGGACATGAAGAAGATTTTCGTGCAGGCACACAAGGCACACAACGTTGACTCAACGTTGTTTTAACGTTGATTCAACATTGAGTGCACGTTGGGTTGCATATAGCATCCAGCGAAGACTGGCGAGACTGTGGAGTTGCAGGGGCTGTTCTGAGCCTTCGCTGAGCATACATATTTGAATATATGTTTTCGCTTGATGTAGCCGGATTTACAAAATAAACATACACACAGAGAGAGAGAGAGAGAGAGAGAGAGAGAGAGAGAGAGAGAGAGAGAGAGAGAGAGAGGGGTTATCAAATTTAGAAGATATAATAATCAAAACACTTACCGAGAGCTCGATAAGCTAGGAAATATAGTTCTGAACTGAGACTTATACCGTATCGTATTGCAGAGCCTGATCGTTCTGGGGCGTCTGATCTAGGTCTACATTGTTTGCCAATATCCTGACTGCACGATACCGATCCAGATTTTGCAGATAACCAAACCTTTATTTACACACCACTCTAAGAACGGCGCAGCTATAAACAACAGTAGGCTTGATAGCAATACTGTTCACGTGCACAATGTCAGGCGGGAAGCTTTAGGTCGACTGGTAATAAATAATCGACCCAAAAACTCCGATTCTTAATGTCCCATTATAATAATTGTTCGTCTGTCATTACTGACAATGACCAGTCTTAATCAAATTTGAGAAATGTTATCTAAGCTGGCTGATGAGGCAAATTCTAGCTCTGAACCGTCTGTAACATATAAAGCAACAGAGGTTAGAGGAAGAGAGCTCTGTTGGTGATGCCCTGTGTGCGTTTCAGCTCAGCTTCGCTGATTCTTTTTGCCTCATACTCACCAGCCCCCGTTCTGATGAGGCCTCGCCACTTTGCTGTGTCATGTGCAATTTTGTTTCCACGACACTGTTGGTATGTTGAAGTCCTTGAGGGAGGCTTTGAGGGTGTCCTTGTATCGCTTCTTCCGACCATCATGGGAACGTTTGCCCGTTTCTAGTTCTCCACGGGGAATTTTCTTTGGCAAACGGTCCTCAAGCACCCGGGTGACATGGCCTGTCCATTTTAACTGTGCTAGTTTCAGAAGAGTATGTACACTTTTCCCTCCTGCCCTTTTCAGGACTTCCGTGTCTGGAATCCTGTCTTGCAACTTAATCTTTAACAATCTGCTAAGACAGCTTGTATGGAAGTGATTCAGTCTTTTGGCGTGACATTGGTAAAGTGTACATGTTTTACATGCATACAATAACGTTGGCAGCACCACAGGTCTGTAGACTTTCGGTTTTGTGCCAAGCCTAATTCCACTTTGGTCCCAAACACTGCCTCTTAGTTGGCCAAATGCTACACTAGCTTTGGCAATCGATTCCTGATCATTGCCTCCACTTCTATTTGTCAATCCTGGCATTGACTTCATCATCAGTGTGCACGACTCTTTTGACAATGTGCCCCGAAGGTAGGCGAACTTGTCAACCCTTGCAATCTTTGGCCTTTCACTATGATGGTGGACTCTTTGTAAGGCTACCTCAATCTCTTTGATGCTGATTGTGTGGTCATAGCTACTATTAGAATCAGATACTTTATCTATACCTTTTTGCATCTCTTCTGTTCGAGCACCTTTTGCCATGTCATTAGCAAAGAGGAAATCGTTTAGCACCTTTGTTTGCACCTTGGATTTGTCTTGCAACCTTCTGAGATTGAAAAGCTTCCCATCAAAGCGATACCTTCTAGGTATACCAGTATCACCATCCTCGAAAGCATCCGTGGGTATAGCAGAGAACATCATGCTGAACACACAGCCATGCTTGACTCTGTTTGTCACAGGGAAGGGATCCGAAAGCTCACCATCATTTTGGACCCGTTGAAACTGCCTCACCATTCCTATGGACTTAGTTGAACATCCAAACTTCACCATGCCTTTCCAAAGACCCTCACGACCGACTGTGTCAAATGTTTTGGTAAGGTCGACAAAGGTCATGTATAGGTCTATGTTCTGTTCCTGGCATTTCTCTTGAAGCTGCCTTTTTTGTGAAGATCGTGTCATTTGTTTCTCTGTCTTTTCTGAACCCACACTGGCTTTCTGGTAAAAGCCCTGACTGTTCAAGGTATACATTTAGTCGGTTAAGCAGGACTCTTGCAAAGACCTTCCCTGCGATTGACAATAAAGCGATACCACGATGATTGTCACAGATCTGAGGGTTCCCTTTCCTGTTGAATAGGTGGATAATTGAGGCATTGTAACAACGCTTAGTGTCCACACGACGCTTAGTGTCAATATCTGGTCGAACTGACTCATAATCCTGAAGTATGATTCTTTAATATCAAAAAGTCTTCCAGATATAAGACATTTAATCACTGGACCATGAAATATTGGTCACAGGGATCTTTATTTATTTTTAGGTCAAATGTTGTCTCACATTGACTCATAATCCGAAAATATTGAGTTCATATATCAAAACGTCTTCAAGATATAAGGTACAATCACTGGATAATGAAATATAGGCCACAGTGTCCCACATTTATTTTTAGGTCAAATGTCGACTCATACTGAATCATAATCCTGAAATATTATGTTCATACATCCAATAATCCTTACGATATAAGGCAAAATCACTGGACCATGAAATATAGATCACAATGACCTGCAAGTATTTTGAGGCAAAATGCTGTGTCAGACTGACTCATAATCCTGAAGTACGGTGTTCATATATCAGAAAGTCAAAAAGATTTTGATGTCTAGCCCCATTCATGGAAATCAAACCTGGGATCAGATGTCGGCCCCAAACACGACTGCTTTCTGAAGAGTGGCAGTCGACATACGAAAATTTCGAGAAAAGAAGCTAAAAATTTCTAGGTTAAAATAACATGGTGAAATCAACCGTTTGGGATCGCACATATTATCGACAGTCGTGACGCTTAGTGTCCATATGAACACTAAGCGTCACGTTGGACTGCAACGCTTAGTGTCCGATATTGGCAACTAGCTTAGTGTTCATATGGACACTAAGCGTCGTGTGGACAATAAGCGTTGCTACAACGCATCCTTGATTTCTTCAGGGATGGCTTCTTTTCTCCACATAATTTGCAAAAAAACTCTGCCATCTTCTTTGCAACTGGAGTACCTCCTGCTTTGTAGATCTCAGCCTGTATTGCATCCGATCCTGAAGCCTTGCCGCGTGCCAGAAGTTATATTGCTTTCGTTGTTTCAGTAACGGTTGGGAACTCATGCGGCAACAGATTGTATTCAACCTGTGGTAGACTGTTGCTAGCATCATCATTGATGGAGGATGGCCGATTAAGAACACTATCAAAATGCTCAGCCTATCTTTTCAAGATAGCCTCTTGGTCAGTCAAAACACTAGTTTCATCTGCACTGAGAAGGGGGTGGATCCTGAGCTCTGAGGATCATAAAATGTCTTTAGTGCATCAAAGAACTTCATATCCTTCCTCTCTGCAAAGGACTGCATTTCATCAGCCTTATTGCTCAGCCAGGAGTCTTGCATATCTCTGAATCTAGTTTGGACTGTCTGTCTTGCATTTGAATAGGCGGTCTTATTATATACTGAGCTGGTATTTGGGGTATCGCTGATGTATGCCCTGTGTTTTTTGTGCGTCATTTCGAGGAGTCCCTGGATTTCTTAGTTATTCTCATCCAACCATTCTTGATGTTTACAAGATACTGGTCCTAGGGAATCCATTGCTGAAGAATGAACGGTGTCTCTGAAGACTGCCCAATTGTCTTCCGGAGAAGAACTTAGTTCCATTGCATGAAGTCTGCTGCAGATTTCATGGATGAAGGTTTGTCTCTTGCTGTCTTGTTTCAGCTTAGAGACATCGGGTCTCTTGGGTGCTTTCTTGTCTTGTGGTTGCCGTGCAGGCTAAAATGTGCAGGTTGAGTTTGCCGACAACAAGCCTGTTAACTGTCTAGCTGTCTGCACCACACATAGTCTTTGTCACTTTGACATCCTGTCTGTCCTTCCTTCTATTACATAATTAATGAGGTGCTAGTGTTTGGAGCGATGGTGCATCCATGATGTCTTGTTGCGAGTTGGCAGACGGAGGACTGTGCAAGTGATCAGCAGTTCATGCTCTGTACACTTCCTCAGAAGGAAGCGGCCATTGCTATTGCATCTTCCTATTCCATCAGTCCCAATTGCTCCTTCCCAGGTTTGGTGGTGCCCACTCTAGCATTGAAGTCTCCCAGGAGGATGAGTTTGTCTTCCTGGGGTGCAGCAGAAATCACAGGATCCAGATCATCACATAATTTATCTTTGAACTCATCTGTGTTGGTCATTGTCGGTGCATAGGCACTTACACTAGTTGCATACCTCTTAACAGATTATGATAGTCTCAGCGTCATCAGGCGGCCATTTATGCCTTTTGGAGAGCTTGCTGATAAGGTGTACTTTGATGGCGAAGCCTACTCCAGCTGCACGCCGCTCTTCTGTTTTTTTTTTTTTTTTTTTTTTCATCCACTCCAGAAGAAAGTGTAGCCAGCCCCAACATCTTTTATTTACCCTCCCTTTGCAAGCGAGTCTCACTCAGAACTGCAATCTCGACTTTGTATCGATTAAGTTCTCTACCAACTAGAGCTGTTCTTCGCTGTGGTCTGTCTGAATCAGCACTGTCCATCAAGGTGCGCACCTTCCTTGCGCCGATTGTTAAAGGTATCACCTTTATCTTTTTCTTTCTTGTTCGACCGCTCAATGGGCTCCCTGCTGATATCGCGGTTAACAAACCAAGGGTTTTGAAGCAGGCAATTGTTTAGGGCAACATTCCTTGCCCCTTTCCCATGCTAAGGGGGTGAGCAGTGCGATCTTAAAAAGGCCTGCTTTTACAGTTTGAAAGTGTACCATGAATTTTTCGGAAGATATGGTTGTGTTATCATGTTTTTATTAAATTTCTAATGAATATTCCCAACGATATTAACCCCATAAATTATTCGAAAGTGCTTATCATACAACTGAACAAATATGAATGGTTTAACTTGGTGAAAATATTATATGCACCGACACAGATAATAATGACCAAGGTGATAATCTGGTGCATTTCGCATTATGTATGTAATACTGATGATTATTTTTATTACACGTAGCTGTTCATGAAGTACAAGCTTTTTATACCTGCATTACGATAACACACCCATGAGACATAGTACATTCTTTCATATCTCCAAAATTGTTAATTTTCTGATAAATATGTGATATTATTCTTGTTTGTACTCAGAACATAGATTGAAGGTGCTCGTTAGGACCGTCTAACAGAAGTGGTTCTAACGAGTAACTTTAACCTTTGTCTAGAAGCAGAAATTAAAAAAAAAATGATGTTTACCCCCGTAAACTCCAGTTTTCTCTATAAAATGTGTTTTTTTTCAGGGTGTTCATTACACGGACTTGTTAACGTGAGACTAACGAATGCTCGTGTCAGTCTGGTCGGTCTCAGAGTCGTGCCTTCTCTTGATGATGAAGTACATGTATTCCAAAATATTGCATCTCAAATATTATTTAACCCAAGTGTGCATAGAGTCCGGAAATGGGATATTGGCAAGCAGTGTAGATCCTGATCAGGGTCGACACTGTTTGCAAAGATTATGGGTTTTTGTTAATTTTGCAAAAAAATAACCCGCATCTAGTAAAACTACCATCTCAAATATCTGATGAAAAATTTCTAAGAACAACTTCAAAATGCCTTAAATACTTATTTACACGATGGTTCGACCTCCAGTAGCCATTGCCAAGACTTATTTTGTGTTTGTTTGTTTGATTTGATGTTTAACGTCCCCGTCAACACTGTATATGTCATTTTGGAGACGTTGCTTCCAATTTTGTGGGACTTTTACCCGGCATTGAGATGAAATGACATCTCAATTCCTGCCGCCCAATGAAACCAAAAGTGTTTATAAGCATGGACGGGCCGACTCGCACCGCTTTACCTGGACAGGCTTAGATCCTCTAAATGGTTTACCAGTACTCGTGTGCGGGTCGGTTTCAGCTCTGCGTGGAAGCCTCATGCAGCCCATCTATTTCTTCAAGCCCTGATGGACGGGGCCCCCACTTATTTTGTGTAATAAACATTAAAACGCATTTCAGAGAGTCCAGATCGCTTAAGCTCACTCCTGACTGAGTAAAACGAATGATGAAATCCAAAACTTTGCAGACAGAATATAAAGAAGAAGGTCTTTGATGCACTCTTTTTTGTACCAAATGGAATCTTCCACCTTGTATATCACAGGAGTCCATTTCGAAATTTAGGGTAGCCAGGTTGTGTTTTTCTTCAAAATTTATTCGAGAAATGGCTTAACTTTTTGCAAACAATGTAGGCCGCAGAAGGCGGCGTCTGATCTGGGCCCGCACTGTTTGCCAAGGTACCCCTTTAGGGGTTTCTGGTACTGAATGTGTTAACGCACTTTATGGAGAGCTCAGGGACCACCACTCACTCATGAATTCAGATGGAATTAAACTTTTGACAGACAAAGATGCGGTGTTGAAAAGATGGGATGAAGACTTTTATGGTGTCCTTAATCGACCACCAACTAACAATGGTGCCGCTATCAACGTGGAATGTACTGCTTGATGAGTTCCAAACCGTCTCCAAAATAGTGAAGCAATAAAAATCAAGGCCTGTATAGATCTACAAAGCATGAGGTCCTCCAGTTATTTCACATTATGTGGAGAAAAGAGGCCAAGCCCAAGAACTCGAGGATGAATCAATTGCCCACCTATGTTAACGGAAAAGGAACCTTTATGTCTGTGGCAATCATCGAGGCATCTCTTTATCGTCAGTTTATGATTAGATCATTAGAAGAATCCTACTATTTTACCGATTGAATGAACACATTGAACCATCAGAGCTGCCATCAGAAAGCCAATGTGGATTCAGCAAAGAAAGATGAACAGTTGACATAATCTTAAAATAAATATTTACAGAAGGCAGTATCAAGAGAAACATAAGAAACATCACGTGGACCTCTTTGTAGACCTTACCAAAGCAAGTGACAATCAGTCGTGAGAGATTTTGGAAAAATATGACATAGTTTGGCTGTCTAGCTCATATCAACGGGTGGCAGTCATGCACGGGGCCAAAATGATAGCCAGATTTCTAATCCATTTCCTGTGAAAACTGGAGTTAAGATGAGCACTAGCGGCAGACGCTGTTCAACGTGATGTTTTCTGCGATACTCACATATCGGTGACACTGGTATCGCTTTGATGGGAAGCTTTTCAATCTACGAAGGTTGCATGCTAAATACAAGGTAGACAGAGGTACTACAGTAACTTTACTATCTTAAGACCACCTTTGGGACTGTTCAAAAGTGGTCTTGAACAGTCTCAAATGTGGTCTCGTAATAGGAGACACGAGGCCCTATGTGTGGAGCATAACCAAAACCCCAATAACCAGATTTAGTCTTAATTTAGGGTGTCTTACATTATATCTTCGCTGATGATATGACAAAGGGTGAGAGATGGTTTGTGAGCCGCATAGGATACTGTCACAGTGAAGGTCAGTGATTGGAGGTGGTAGACAAATGCACATACATTGGAAGCGCAATGTCAGGAGCTGTTTACATTGATGATGAAGTCAATATAAGATTACCATAGCTAGTGCAGCATTTGGCCGATTACGTTGACACAAAAGTCCAAAAAGGGCCGTGAAGCAGAGGGTTGTTAATAATAATAATAATAATAATAATAATAATAATAATAGCACAGACACTTGACGAATATTTGTGGAGATCTCTCATTTATTTGGATGCTCGTCTGACTGGTGTTCGGGAGGTCGCGATCGAGTCTAAAACCGGTTCGGGTCCGACAATATTCTTTCATGGAAACTCATCATAAGATATGTCTTACAACCAGTCTACCGCTTCCACCAGTAAATAACTAGCAAAGTATCGGTTAACCGTTCAGTTTGTTTGTTTCTTTGCTTGTTTAAGGTTTAACGTCTCCGTCAACACTATATAGATCATTTTGGAGACGTTTCCAATTTTTTGTGGGACTTTTGCCCGACATTGAGATGAAATCACAACACAGTCCCTGTCGCCCAATGAAACCAATAGGGTTTATATGCATGGACTCGCACCACTCTGCCTTGGCAGACTTAGACCCTCTAAGCGGTTTAAAACCGCTCAGTTGGTCTAATCCTCCGCAGAGTAAGAATGGTATGTTTAATTGTCATTTACCGGAAAGATAAACAAACATACACACAAAATTGCTAAAAATTTGGGATGAGAGAGAGAATATTCATTTTTTCACGATGAGCGCAGTCTTTCTGAAATATTATTTAAAAACAGCAACCGCTTTTGTCTTTATGAATGACAAACTCCCACTACATGTATTTGTGTGCAACTTGGTTTATTTGCTTTAGTAACGTACCCGAGACAAGCAAACAGATTGTCGTTTGGAGGTTTTCATTTTTAGCGTCAAAATTCTGATGCCACTCCTTACCAGACAAGGATGATGAGGAAATCTCCATCAGACTCCATATATCATTCAACCTATCTGTGCCTAGCGTCACATGGAATGAGCATTGACAAACAGTGTAGAGCTAGATCAGACGCCGCGAGACGCGGCGTCTGATCAGGCTCTACACCGTTTGTATTAAATACAGAAATTTCTGTAAAAATATGAATATTCAGGTAACCAAGCATGCCCTAAATTGGAGGTGCGAGTGGTCAATGGTCAAGAGCTAGACAAGTCCACTCAGCAGTAATGCGCTAATGAGTTCCTAGACCACAATAAGTTAGGCAATCATTTCATATGTTCAATCAATTTCCACTTGTTTAACAAAATGTCTCTGTTTGAAAATCCAATTAATTACAACGTAATAGTAATAGTTATGTCGCGTCAAGAGAAATAAAACATAATCGTTTCCTACTAGTGTTCCATAAGCTCATGCCTAGTTTAGGACTGGCCATTACGAAAACATAGTGGATTTTTTTTTTCACATCTCCAACTTCAAATGGCTACTTTTCTGATGAAAACCCGTGATATTTTTCTTATTTATGCTGCAAACATAGGTTGTTGGTGCTCGTGAGAGCCAACTCCTTGAGGCGGTTCTAACGAGTACCCACAACTTATATCTTGGAGCAGAAATAAGAAAAATAATGTGTACCCCCGTAAACCCCAGTTTTCCCTATATAAAATGGGGTTTAGGGGGTGTTCATTTCGCGGACTTGTTCACAGGATGAAATCGCGGTCTTGATAGTTGTGTGCTCTTGGTATCGGTGGTCTTAAGGTGTTATGTGTGGTGTGTTTTTACGACCCAGCCAACAGCTAAGGTATGTCGGACCAGTCAGTTACGACAGGCTTAAACCCTCTAAGCGAATTACCAGTACTCGGTGGGATCGTCGCCCGTCAGTAATTGACAACAGTCGGTAGGTCAATGGCCGAGTCCTTGAACAACCGTCTCCCAAAAGACGGGGCATTAGAAACCGTGACGGTAGGATACAGCATGAGAAAAACACACACACTGAAAACAGACCCACCCCGCAGTTGCTGCAAGCACAACAGGCCCTTGCCCCACTGAAGTCAAAGCAGTTTTGCTTGTTTAATTTGAGGTTAAACGTCCCCGTCAACACTGTATAGGTCATTTTGGAGACGTTGCTTCCAATTTTGTGGGATTTTTGCCCGACACTGAGATGAAATGACATCTCAAATTTGCATCGGACGGTCCAACTCACACCACTTTGCCTGAACAGGCTTAGTCGTTCTAAGCGGTTTACCTGTACTTATGTGTGTTCATTTCTAAGGCCCAGGCAAAGCGATGCGAGTCCAGGCTTATAAACCCCATTGGTTTCATTGGGCGACAGGGCTTTAGATGCCATTTCATCTCTATGTCGGGTAAAAGTCCCAAAAATTGGAAGCAATACTGAAAGAAACTTCCAACGCTCATTTATGTTTGCATTGACTGTAACCAAAGTTGGTATAAGAAAAGAATAAATTCATAAGAAAATCTCTATCGTAATCGGTGACACAAGCTCAGTACAAAATCGTGGTATCTTGTATGGCCATCAGCAACATTGATAACTGTCGTGCATCGACGACCCATTGGCAGCGAAATAGCGGATGACTTTTTTTAGGGGGGGGGGGGGGGGGGGGGTACGGCCCTTTCAAGATTACCTCTCTTATTTCGGGCCAATCGTTCGTCAGAGCCGCGCGAAAACCGGCTTTCCCCGAGAAAAACCACCTGACCTTCCGTTACAGAACTTGGCGTCTCATAACTACAGATTATTCCACGTTTGGATGATAGCCTGCTCCATTTCAGTTGCGGTAACGTTTGAGGCTGCACTGGACGCTGACATACTCGCCTATAATTTTGCGTTAGAAGTTTCGTTCATTAGTTTTTAAAGAAATAAATTCTAACTAAGGAGGTGGATATCAAAATTTTATTTTAAACAACACTTGAACAACTTAGACATAAAAAATCACATAAATTAGAAGGTAGTATATCCTTGCAAAGCAGTATTTGCATCAACGAGGAAGGAATTTCCTGTTCTTGCACACCAGACAAGGAAATCCGCGATTTAACCCTGGGATAGAAATTTATGTTCTGACCCTGGTGTTCCGACCCCAAATCGAATATAATCGCGTGTTTGATAAATGCACTGGTTGATTACGACCTTGTGTGCGCCGTCGTTAAGATTGGCGTCATGCACGATCCGTGACGTCACTTTACATTCCTGCAGTGTCAACGCAATATGGCGGACGTTGGTAACCGAAGTAACTGCAGCATTGAAATTCCGCGCTAAGAAATGGAAGGTATGCAAGAAAAAGAATCCAATATGGATGTGAGGGTGGATAGAAAAATCCGTCCCTCGGGATCACTGTCCGGCATCACTCGGCAACCCTCGTGATGCCGGACAGTGACCCTTGGGACGGATTTTTCTATCCAACCCTCCCACCCATATAAGATTCTTATATTCAAATCAATGTGTTACATGTTTTTGTCTTTTAACTAAGAAATGAATTTTATTTTTCTGCGGTTCATGAAAGTATGTACGCAGTGGGTCGCGTGCAAAGTAAATGAATCCCGAAGGGGTTCGTGCAAACTTTGCTAGCTATCCGCTGTCGTTCATACTTTCATGAAAAGCAGAAAAATTAAGTTTATTTATTAAATCGATTTTATATGGCCACAATCCTTGCCCTTACTTCCGTCGCGATTAAGACAAATAATTTGTTCAGTCCGCATGAAAGCCTCCTAACTCATCAGTGCAACATCTCCGTGAACACAAAAAACAAACAACCACAGAGATGAAACAACGGTGAGGACTCGACAGCAAGAAACAACAGAAATGCTGGAGCAAAAGAAAAGCAACAGTTAGACTCCAATGGGCCCGACCAGAGACAGAGCATCAGGTACCAACCAACATAAGCCTTTACGTTGGAACCGTCATAGAATCTGAAGCCTGACCCACCGGCGTGCAATCAAACCAATGCCGTTTGTCCCATGCAGCCAAAAGTCGAATTCACCATAGCCTGTAGGATTTATACTCGAGGACAAGTAATCCCAAAGCCACATAAACTATGAGGCCCTAATTCGAACTCAACATAGACTAAACGCCTCTTCTGGTTCTGCAAGTTTGATGAAGATCCCCTTATAAATGCCTGAGAAAAGTTGGGGACGTCATTTTTCCACTGAAAGTCTATGGAAACAAAATCAAGCTTAACCCTTCTCTTGCTGAATATTCATTTAAGCCACACCCATTTCTGTCTATCAACCAATCAAATTACTTGATGTAATTTATTGCTGCAAATTCATAAACTGAATGCCAAACAGTGTAGATCCTGATCAGATGGCTTCTTCAGAAGCCATCTGATCTGGATCTACAATGTTTGCAAAGATAGGTGTTGTCGTGAACAGCAAGATAATGGTTAAACGTATATAACTGGAAAACCTGTTATCAGATTCACGCAAGATTCAAACTCATGCAAGATTAAATATGCTCGTCCTCTTTTACTGAAATTTTCAAGACGATCAGATCAGAAACCGCTGGGAAAAAAATGAACACACAATTTTCACTTATATTAATGCTCAAGGGTGGCAAACTACAAAGCTATCTGCCCCATGCAGCCCATATTCGAAATTGACGTAGACTGTTTGCCTCTCCTGGTTATCTGAAAGCAGGATGAAGATTGGATCAAAATCTCCGAGAACAGTTGGAGACATCGTTTCCCATTGTAAGCCAAAGACAAAAATTTTCACGCTCAAGGGAATGTAAGTCAGATTTAAGCCAAATTCGAACTCATCTGATATACTATGCTTGTCCTTGTTAATTATAATGTCCAAACAGGATAAGATCGAAAACAGCTGAGAAAAGGTGGAGACACCATGTTTTGCTTAAATTTATGCTCAAGGACAGGTAACGGTCCCCGCCCATAGGGGCTTGAAGAAATATATGGGCTGCATGATGCTTCCACGCAGAGCTGAATCCGGCACGCACACTAGTACTGGTAAACCGCTTAGAGGACCTAAGCCTGTCCAGGAACCGCGGTGCGAGGCGGACCGTCCATGCTATTAAACCCTATTGGTTTCATTGGACGACAGGGCTTGAGATGTCATTTCATCTCAATGTCGGGTAAAATGCCCACAAAATTGGAAGCATCGTCTCCAAAATGACCTTTACAGTGTTGGCGGGGACGTTAAACCTCAAATCAATCAAACAAACAAACAAGGACAGGTAAGTCCAAAACCATTGGTGCTGTGAGGCCCATATTCGAACTCGATGTAGGCTGTATGCATTACAAAAGCTGCTCACTTTTTTCCTAACAAAACTACCACCACCTCAGATGTTGCACTTGTTGGAACAGTTTTTTTTTTACACTTTGAACAACCGGTCTCAGATAGATCTCTTTGACATGCGTCGGCTTATTTGCTTTGTCAGATAAACCAAACCACATAGGAATGCGAAAAAAAGGAATAGTTGCTTTGGGACTCTAGGATTAATAAGGCATTAACAATAATTGAGGGACATTAATTATTTAAAGCTATGATAGCTGTTTCTTTTATGAAAGCGATACTTCTGTCGTTTTCGTTGGAGTCCAGGGTCCAGTTGTTCAAAGCATTGTTAGCTTAACGAGCTCGGTCATATTGTTAACTGTTCTAGCAAGTTTAATATTTAAAATTTTGGTATTTTTGCTGAAAAAAATGTGAGCAGCTTTTGCGAATGCAAAAGCTGTTCACATTTTTTCCGTAAAAATATTAGCATATTTGCCATAATATGTTATCAAAGTTTTAACGATATGTTAACTAACGACATCGTTAGTTTTGAACAACTGGCCCCAGATTGTAACTTTCTGATGCTTAGAACACTTGGACTTTGACCCGTATCAAGGTGAATATGATCAAACTGCGTTGACACCACAAGTACCGACTTGGTCCGGAAATTGTTCAGTGCAATTGATCTACATTAAACTATGTTCACGCTGGGGACCAAGTTTGCCCCTAGTGTAAACGCAGCTTGTTATGATTTGGATTTAGCCGGACCAACTTGGCCCCCAGTGTAAACGCAGTTTGATCTGGACTAAGTTAATACGGGACAAGACTATAGTGTGACATGCGATTACTGACCTTTAAAATATGACCAGGAAAAAGATTCAACCAAATGATCCGCGTCTAGCGAAAATATATCTTTGGACACATGCTCTCAGTGAAGACTGTTCAGAGGCTTCGCTGTGCGTTATGTTGGCGCCGGATGGCCTAAAATTCCTTCATGCTAAGAAGAGAAAGTTGTTTGTCGACCAGGAAGATGCGCATGCTGATTTTTTGGTTTCCTGTGCGCCATAGCGCACATGCATCCACACAGCGCACATGCGTCCACTTAGCGCAAAGGCGTCCACACAGCGCACAGACGTCCACATAGCGCACAGTCATCCACATAGCGTATATGCGTCCATGCAGTGCACATGCGTCCACATAGCGTACTTATATCCACACAGCGCACATGCGTCCACATAGTGCGTATGCGTCCACAAGGTGTACAGGCGTCCACATAGCGCACTGGCGTCCACAAAGCGCACATGCGCCCACATAGCGCACATGCGCCAACATAGCGCATTAGCCCACATAGCGCACATGAATCCAGATAGCGCACAATTGTCCACATAGCGCACGACGACGCACAGGCTGATCTGAGTCTTTGCTGGTCACACAGGTCCAAAGACACAGTTTTTCACATGTCGTGGCCACAAACATAACGCCATACTAATGATTTCAAAAGGAAGCACAAAAAGAAAAATCAAATCACTGAGAGGACTGGTGGGTCGATTGTCCCTGAGTTGGGCCTGAACGGGGCCTTAGACTGTTTCGTTTAACTCTAAAATTCCTGTACTGCATGCAAACCGTGTCGACCCTGATCAGACGCTGCGTTTTTTGGCATCTGATCTTTAAATTCCTGTACTGTAAGCAAACAGTGTAGACCCTGATCAGACGCCGCGCTCTGATCTGGGTCTATACTGTTTGCCAAGCCCAACCCATGATCTACAGATAAACCTTTTACGCAACATGTTGACGTCACTCGTGACTATCACTGATTTGTAGGAAATCCATGTAACTTGTATCCATTACTAACAGAGGTCTGTCCAACCATCCAGGGCTGACTGTTCAGTCTGCGTTAATGCATCCGCTTAGCTCTTGATGCCTTCTGGACCATATTCAGTGATCCACTAGTGGGTTAAATATGCAAATTAGCTACAGATACACCCGTAACGTTACACATTGGAAGTCCTTAACGACGTGTCGAACATTGTTTTACTCGTTGAGGAAAAGGGATAAAATGCTCGGTGAAGCCTCGCATTTTATTCCTTTTCCTCGACTCGTTCAATAAATTCAATAATACATGAACACTCTATATAATTCATGGACTGCCTGGTTTTATTTTTTATTTTAACTGTTAAACAACATTCCTCTTCGAACGGTCTTCCGTCATTTATGTATTTACCGAGTCTGCTCTAAAAGTTTTAACCCATTTTGAACCAGAATCCCCAAAACGGGTATTTGGCAAACAGTGAAGGCCCAGATCAGACGCCGCAGAATGGCCTTCACTGATTGCAAATAGTTCAGCCATTTTCCAAATAAATAATTTTGAAGAATAATACAACCTGAGATTCCTAAATTCTGAAATGGGCTCCTGTTATATATAAGGTAATGGCCAAATATGACCGACTCAGTATAACGATGACGTGCTGGTCCAACACGTGTTGTGCAAGATAAAGAAGGTATATAATATAACAATATATTTCACTTCTTAACAATTTCACTTCTTTTAGAAATAACACATTTTTACTGAAAGTGGAAAGTTTAAGATGAACTTCAACAAGGTTCTCAAGAGAATCCACTCAGTATCGTTGGACCATTCTATAAAACGATATTCAGATGTCCACCACCAGCGATAATTGTCTTTGCCGGGGAGATAAATCGTAAATCTGCACTAAACAATACGGATACGGTTGCTGATAACCATTCTCCTCAGAGCAAAAACCAATGGTTTGTGGCTTTATTGTCAGGCACATAATGCTAACACAGGGCTAAATAGGAAGCTTTAAGCGCAGTTAGAGAATTACAGTTAAATTCATATATTAAGACCACCTTTGGGCCTGTTCAAAAGTGGTCTTTAAGACCACTTTGAACAATCCACCTACTGTTCAAAAGTGGTCTTTAATACCACTTTTGAACAGTCCCAAAGGTGGTCTTTCACTAGAGCACACTGCATCTAGAAAACACAAAGAAAATGCACCCGAAACCTTCCAGATATGCAGTGTAAAAACATAATTTGTCTTTATTTTAATGATCTTAATAGCGGAATTTCTTTGTTGTGTTTTAGAATGGTTACATTTACACATTGCGGCAAGCGCAAACAACGAAATTGACGTTACCTATAATGGCATCGAGTTTGTCTTAGAACTTTTAATGTCATCCAATCAGAGGTCCCGTTACATTCAAAAGTGTACTATAATTCAAGAGTGCGCGGTTTGTCATGTTTTCTTGCGGTACACTGCAGCACCAGTTGAAGTGATTCGATTCCATCAAATATGTTCTAGAAAGCCTTGACTCCATGTTGGTAAAATGGTATTAGGGAATTCGATTGCAATCCACGTGCTGGCTCAAGAGATACACCGTGCATGTATTGTAATGTAATGTAATGTAATGTTAGGCCTTAAAAAGTCATATACGCTAAGTTAGTTAATTTATACTCTTTCCATCTACGGTTATATTAAAAGTAAACGGTCCATCACGAAAACACGCCAATATTATTTTGTCCCCTGAAACCCCAGTTTTATATAGTAAAACTGAGGTTTGTAGGGGTAAACCTTATTTTTCTTATTTCTGCTCTAAAATATAGATTGTGGGTACTCGTTAGAATCGCCTCGATGAGGCGATTCTAACGTGTACCCACACACAATCTATATTTTGAGCAGAAATAAGAAAAATATAACCTTATTTTTCTTATTTCTGCTCTAAAATATAGATTGTGGGTACTCGTTAGAACCGCCTCGATGAGGCGATTTTAACGTGTACCCACACACAATCTATATTTTGAGCAGAAATAAGAAAAATATCACAATTTTTTCATCTTAAAATTTTCCCTTTTTCCTGCGATAAAAATTACAATTGTTTGTAAAGGAGTGTTTTCAAAATGACTGTACGAGAAGTGGATGGTTGTTGAAACCTTCTTTATCAGTGATTGCACCAAAAAAAAAAAAAGAACTTTGAAAAAGGAATGCTTCGAAATTAAACAAAGATATTTACTTTGAAAGGGAACATAAAGCGATGGTGTTTTCGGTGAAGACAAACGACATGTTAAAAGCAATTACTGTCGAACTTCTCTGAGGCGATTCTAGTGAGTGCATAAAAATATTTTTTTAAAAATATTTTTTAAGATAAAATACGAAGAAAAAAAAAGCGCCGCAAAAAATCCCCATTTTTATCTGGAGCTCTGGGAAGAATTACCAGGGCCAAAACCAGTCATGATCATGGCAAAGGAGCGTTCACTGTTTGAAACAGTGAAGTTACTTGTAAATTCAAAATCTGAATAAATTGGCTATTGTTATTATGTCTCTCGATCTGGGCCTATTTTAAAATAAATATCTTTCCAAACGTTTCGCATTAAATTTTTATTCAAACCCATTTACTTATTCTGCAAGTGCATAACTTGCATAAAAATCATAAAACTATATTGCATTTGAAGCTTCGGTATTTCGAGTTGAAGCTGGGAAACTTAGAAATCAGAGAAGGTTTCAAGTCATTTCGTACCCAAGTTATTTCGTACCCTAGTCATTTCGTACCATTTTGGTCATTTCGTTCCCGTTTTATTTTGCAATTTGGTCATTTCGTACCCACTTTGGTCATTTCGTACTCTGTTTGGTCATTTCGTACCCTTCTTTTAATTTTTTCTGGGAATGGTTTTTTGGTTATTTCGTACCCTCTTAAGTCATTTAGTACCAGCTTTCAATTAATCTTGGAAAAGTTTTTGGTTATTTCGTACCCAATTTTTCAAACGTAGGTACGAAATGACTTTATTATGATTTAAATTGTTTTAAAGCTTTTCTGCCGAAGGCTCAGTGGGAGCTATTGTGATTGGTCACCGTCCGTCGTCGTCGTCCGTCCGTATGTCCGTTCACTATTTCTTTAAATGACAACTCCTCAACCACTGAACAGATTTTGACGAAACTTGACAAAAATGATCCGTGGATGGACCTCTCTAAATGATGTTAAATGAATTACATTCCATCCAAAACTCTGGTTGCCTTGGCAACAAAAAGGGGAAAACTAGAAAAAAACTTCAAAAAATCTTCTTGTCTGAAACCAGTAGGCCAAGGTCTTTGATATTTGGTATGAAGCTTCATCTAGTGGACATCTACCAAGATTGTTCGAATTAGAGCCCTGGGGAAAAATGGCCCCGCCCCGTGGCCCAGCTGTTTTACATAGGCTTATTCAGGGAAAACCTTTAAAAAATCTTCTCTGAATCAGAAGGCCCAGGTCTTTGATATTTGGTTTGAAGCTTCATCTAGTGGATATCTACCTAGATTGTTGAAATGAGAGCCATGGGACAAAAAATTGCCCCACCCCCACCCCGGGGCCAAGCTGTTTTACATAGGCTTATGCAAGGAAAACCTTTAAAAATCTTCACCTCTGAAACCAAAATATCCCAGGTCTTTGATATCGAGGCGGCTTTAACGAATTTCAACAATCTTTGCTTGGAGCAGAAATATGAAAAATATCACAAGTTTTTTTTCGGAAAATTCTCTTTAATAAATAAAGAAAGAAAGAAAGAAAAAAATAAAGATATAATAAATAAATAAATAAATAGTCCCTTAGTCTGTCGGTCCTTCCCAAATACGAAATGACCAAATGACTTGGGTACGCATTGACTATTTTAAAGTCATTTCGTAACGGGTTTGGTAAATTCGTACCTTTTGGTCAATTTGTACCCAGGTGCGAAATGACCAAAACGGTTACGAAATGAATTGGGTACGAAATGGTTGTTAGTGGGTACGAAATGACCAAAAAACGGGTACGAAATGACCAAAATGGTACGAAATGACTAGGGTACGAAATGACTTGGGTACGAAATGACTGGTTACCTCAGAGAACTGGCAGCACTGATTGGTCGATTCTTTCTGTGTGTAAAAGCTGTGAAACTAGTGCTGAATGGGGACTTAGACTGTTTCGTTTAACCCTTGCATTCCAATACTGTCAGCAAACCGTGTGGACCCTGATCAGACGCCGCGTTATGCGGCGTCTGATCTGGGTCTACACTGTTTACCAAACCCAAATCATGATTCCAGTCGGGATTCTATAGATAACCTCTGGCCTCACCGCGATAAGAATGACACGGCTATTTTCCATAAATAACAGTTGCCTCATTTCCTATAAATGTGTGATAGTCTTGTGGACATCTAATACGAAACGCTACTGTGCTTAGTAACTTTTGGGTCAAATGACAAACAATCGACCCAAAAATGCTAAGTAGCTGCTGCATAAACACAAGTACAACATCACATGTTTTTTTATTTTTTTTTAATTTTATGGCCCTTTCTAGATTATTTCAATTATTTCGAGCCGATCGTTATTCAGAGGTGGGTGAAAACCAGAGTACTTGGAGAAAAACCACTTAACCATCCGTTGCAGAACTTCATCACTAATACTATTTCTTTTCTTATGTCGTTCGGTAGTTTTTCGATTGTTCGTACTGTTTTGTTTTTTTATCAGGCTCAGTCTAATCTCTTTCGATTGACACTATTTCTTTTGAAACTTTTGAAACGGTATCGAATTTTGTTCACGTTTCTTTTTCTGCAATGCAATGACATAGCAAGTGCCTCTTTAACAGTGTCCGAAGCGATCCAACTGTTTATTTTGACGTGGTCCGATGTTTGAAAGATCTGCGAGGGTCTCACGAAGTTCATATCACAGCATCAAAACACAAGAGTGAACAAATTAATTCTTTAAAAAGGATATATTCTGCAATCGGAAGTGCAGTTTGTCACTTTTCCATTGAATTTTTGGCACATTAAATGGGATGGAAGTCAAATAAAGTGACGTTATTACCAGAATATGTTTAATATCGAAATGAATTAAATGGAATTAATATAAAAGCATTATCATTGAAACACATTGTTTATGGTCCCATAAATATAAGAATGGCTAAATAATCTTAGGAAATGAGATTGGAATTTTGTAGAGAATATTTTACTATTGCTGGCTGACTTTATTTTTTTTTCTGAAAATATTCAAGGAACAGGAATTAAACGTTAAAAATCTGCAAAAAATAATAAGGCAGGTTGACTTAGAGTACAGAAAAGGCATCAAAATTTGTAAATAAAACATCTAAAGCCTGCGTGAAGTACAAAAACAAGTGCTAGAAAAGGAAAGGGAGCAAACTTAAAGGAAGAAAAACAAGGTGTACATTGACAAAGATGGTGTTGCTTTTCGACGTTGTTCTCGCTATAGTGGTGCGGTTAATTCTGTTGATCCATAGTTTACTTGTGATATGGCTCGCCACGAGTATGACGAGAACCAAGGAGTACTGGCTGCTGGCTATCGCCGACGCAGGGCTTATCATAGAAGGCTTTGTCACTATTATAGCGAATAAAGCACAGGAATGGAAATGGTGAGGGTTTTTTTCTTATTGAAGTCACCCAATGAATAGCAAATATGAATTATTCATTATCATCTTCGTCATCGTCGTCGTTGTAATCATCACCATCATCATTATCATCATCATCGCCGTCGTCGTCCATGTAGTCGTCCTCGTCATTGCAAAAAAGAATCTTCCACCTAATACAGTAAAATTCTTATATTAAGACCACCTTTGGGACTGTTCAAAAGACCACTTTTGGACAGTCCCAAAGGTAGTCCCTGGCCAGATGATAGAAATGTTTTCAGAAAACGCAAAGAAACTATAACTGCGCCCTTCTGAATAAGTTTATTTTAGGTGGTTTTACTGAAGCTTTTTTCAGCACCTTTGTGTTCGCTGATTCGATAGTTTGCAAGAAGCTGAGCCGGCCGGGTCGTGACTTACCTTGCCGTACACTCCGACGACACGTTCGGATACAATCAAACTTCTCTGGCTCGGACACCTTCGGAACTATGAAAATGTGTTCGCGAAAGGGGTAGTTCGAGCCACAGAGTGTCATTCAGAGTACAGTACATTGACATTAGGCCTTAAAAAAATAGTTGTGTTTCTACTTACATGCTGAAAAAATTGGTCTGTAGGCAGGAGAAATTTTTTTCTTATTTTATTATTTTCTCCCGATTTTTTTTTTTTTTTGTTAATAAAATTGTCATGTTGAGACTTGCACTGTATATCATAATTCATTTAAGATGCTCAAAAAAGTCAGCTCTGTATTTTCGAAGGTACTAAATGCCAAAAACTACAAAAGTGTACTTAAAACGCGAAATTACTATGGGAAGATACAAGGACGACACTGGGTAGGGCCAGAAATTGAAAATGGCAGAGAGTCGGTGTTTTTAATTTTATTCTTTTGATAAAGATAGTAGAGTCGGGGTGGGGAGGGGGGGGGGGGGGGGGTCTGAAGCAGGGTCGGTCGGGTTAGCGGAAACACGGCTTTTGTTTTAGGCCTTGTATAAGTGAAACGCACCCGGTGGTTTAAATGTTTGTTTTCTCTCATTAACCCATTGTATACTACTGGACTCTTCCATTGCTATATGTTGGACAAGTCCATTTATCATATAAGGGGTGTCAGGCCTATTTTTTCGTTTTTATTCTATTTTTTGACCGAAAATGCTGTTAGCAAATAGTGCAGGCCCTGATCAGACGCCGCGTTCTGCGGCGTCTGATCTGGGCCTGCACTGTTTGCCAAGGTACCCCTTTCGGGGTGGGTTAAGCCACCGAAGTCGCTCTTGTCTTTACTGAATCAGACGGAAAGAATGTTCCATCCAAGATGATGGAACTTATCTGCAGTACTTTCTGGGTATCAATGGTTCTTGGTTGAGGAACTTTCTTAGTGTTGTCGCCACTGATTTTCAATAAATTCTTATCTGTTTCTATTCCTGGGTATCGCCCCCTCTGATTGGCATGACTATGATTTTTATTGTGGAACTTTTTAGACACGTCACCACTGACTGGCTATGATTTTGATTATAATACGTCTTGGGCATCGTCGCCTCTGAGTGTATATATAACACGTCTTAGGAATCGTCACTACTGATTCTTGATTGAAGCTATTTCCGGG
This sequence comes from Lucinisca nassula, assembly GCA_963580285.1. Classification (NCBI taxonomy): domain Eukaryota; kingdom Metazoa; phylum Mollusca; class Bivalvia; order Lucinida; family Lucinidae; genus Lucinisca; species Lucinisca nassula. Next base: position 87,024,780 of record OY757011.1, on the reverse strand, counting down.
CATCGTCGCCTCTGAGTGGCTATGATTCTTGATTATAGCACTTCCTGCGTATCGTCGCCACCGATCACTTACGATTCAACAGAACGCGGGTTCTATACCTGCCGGGGTCGGCAACTTTATTTCGTGGAGATTGATCATGAAATCTTTTCTACGGTCATTCTCTCCCTTCCGCTGGTTCAAGAAGGGCAGTTGTCAGTTTCTGGCGGAAAATGTGCACTGTGCTGGTTAACCGCTTACGTATATACCTGCCCAGAAAAAAAGTGTGGATAGGTGAACTGACCGGCTCAAAAATGACCTAAAATTGTGTTGACTGGACCGTTTAACTCTAATACAACAGCAACAAGAACAACTCCTTATTATGGTTCTTCCTGATCATCGTCGCCACTGACTGGCCATGACTCTTGATTGTGGCACATTCCGGGGGTCGTCTGCACAGAATACCAATGATTCTATGATTCTTTATTGTTGGACTTCCTCGGAATTTTGCGAATCATCGACGGTGATTCGTGACCACTACCTTTGCATCGCCATATAACTATATCTAGTTGGATGAGAGTGAGCAGGCCGTGTTTTGCTTAAAGTGAATACTTTACTTGAGTATATTGTCGCTACTTATTTAAGAAAGATTTTCTTTTTTTTTACATTGATGATGTTTGAATCCTAAAGTGGGCCGGATATTCTTCAAGGCAAAAGTGGGCACCAGAAAAGGCCAATTTGCTATCAGGAAGAGCCCAACCTATAGGCGGTTTATCAAGCAGGCGCGCAACACTGAATGAACGTTGAAACAACCAACGTTGATTCAATTTTGAGTCAACGTAGTGGGCCTGCTGGTTTACCTATTCCTCTTCACCCTAAACCTCCATTTAATGTAAACTTCCATCTTTAAATTTAGGTACATCCTTTGTAGCGGGGGGTTATTGAAAATCATTGACAGAATAGCAAATACTGTAGAAGCTGATGAAATGGCTCGTATAAACCGTCTCATCTGGGTCTACGTTGCTTAACACATTACGCAAACACGCCTATACAAATACATTACCACCCTTATCGCTGAGAAAATGAAAATTTTAAGATAAAAATTGTGATATTTTTCTTATTTCTGCTCTAAAATATAGATTGTGGGTACTGTTTAGAACCGCCTCATCGGCGGTTCTAAACAGTACCCACAATCTATATTTTAGAGCAGAAATAAGAAAAATAAGGTTTACCCCTGTAAACCCCAGTTTTACTATAGAAAAGTGGGGTTCAAGGGGTCAAAATTATATAGGCGTGTTTTCGTGATGAGGTCTTTTACAAAACATCACGAAAACACGCCTATATAATTTTGATCCCCTTGAACCCTACTTTTATATAGTAAAACTGGGGTTTCCGGGGCTATTCCTTATTTTTCTTATTTCTGCTCTAAAATATTGATTGTGGGTACTCGTTAGAACCGCCTCGATTAGGCGGTTCTAACAAGTGCCCACAATCTATATTTTGAGCAGAAATAAGAAAAATATCACAATTTTTCATCATAAAATTTTCTTTTTTTCGGCAATAAAGGTGGCAATGTATTTGTATAGGTGTGTTTGCATAATGGCTACAAATCATTACGATAACACGCCTATGCAAATACATTGTAAATTTACCGCCGTGGAAAAGACTTTCCGGGTTCCGTAAAAACTTCTGACCTCCTTGAACCACACGACTATATAGTGAAACTGGGGCAATTTACAAGGGTAAACCTTATTCTTCTTATTTCTGCTCTAAAAATTAAGATTGTGGGTACTCGTTAGAACTGCCACGATGAGGCGGTTCTAACGTGTACCAACAATCTATATTTTGAGCAGAAATAAGAAAAAAATATCACTTCTTTTTTTTCATCTAAACGTTTTCGTTTTGTTTTTGTTTTTTAAACGAAGAAGAAGAGCAAATTCATTGAGGCTGTCAAATCGATTGGGCACATGTTTGTAAAATCACGAAGACATATTGTTTTAATTTCTGTTCTGCTAAATACTGCATTATGCAAACACGCCTATACAAATACATTGCCACCTTTATCGCCGAAAAAATGAAAATTTTATGATGAAAAATTGCGATATTTTTCTTATTTCTGCTCCAAATATAGATTGTGGGCACTCGTTAGAACCGCCTCATCGAGGCGGTTCTAACGAGTACCCACAATCTATATCTTAGAGCTGAAATAAGAAAAATAAGGTATACCCCCGGAAACCCCAGTTTTACTATATAAAAGTGGGTTTCGAGGGGGTCAAAATTATATAGGCGTGTTTTCGTGATGGGAACAGAAATGTCCTTTCCCGGGTTCCGTATGTCTTCGTGATTTTACAAACATGTGCCCAATCGATTTGACAGTCTGAATGAATTTGCTCTTCTTCTTCGTTTAAATTTGAATTTCAGAATCAAACAGAATTGAAAATGAAAACTTCAAATTTACATTTTCAGTTAACCCTCAAAGTACCAATCACGACTGTCAGTGCTGCAAACAATATTTTCATAAATCTTTAGTTTTCCGAAAAAGTAAGGCAAAGTATTTCATGTCACTGCTTTCTTATATTTTTTTTTATTTTCTATTCTATGTATGAAAAATATTTGTTATAAAATCAACTTAATTAAAGCATTTTCATGCTGCTTAAGGAAAGAACTGGTTCCCGAAGTACTTTAACTTTATTTTTGGCGCTGTTGTTGTTTTTCAAGATTTGACTTGTGCTATGTCTAAACATGTATCAATAGAAATGTTAGGCTTGCTCGGGTTCACTTTTCTTTTATTATTATAAATAATGATTCTCGTTTACTAGTACCGCCTCTGTGAGGTTAGTCTCGGAACAAAATAAGACTAGAACTAAATCCTTAAGACTCCAAGAAAACCTACATCCGAAAATGTCGTCTGTTTATGTCGTCTGCTGAAATTTTCTTGCAAACTTTCACACAGGTTAACAGTATGAACCTTGATCAGACTGTAGAGGAGCAGTCTCAGAAATGGGTCCAAAAATTTATATGGGTCCACAAGTTTTGCAACACGATTGGCATTTTAAGAGTTAAATCATAGAGATGCGATAGTGATATTTACATTCAGTGTATTAACAGCTATAGGTTGCCGTGTATTTACATTCTCACCCGGCCCAGCAGGCACTCAACGTTGAATCAACGTTGAAACGTTGATTCAACGATGAGTCAATATTGTTTTGTTTGAGTTGAAGTTTTACGTCCCCGTCAACACTATTAAGGTCATTTTGGAGACGTTGCTTCCGATTTTGTGGGACTTTTACCCGACATTGAGATTAAATGACAGCACAAGCCCTACCGCTCAAGAAACCGCTGGGGTTTAAGGAGCGGTCCGACTCGCATCACTTTTCCTGGGCAGGCTTAGACCTAAGCTGTTTACCAGTACTCAAGTTCGGTCGGTTTCAGCTCTGCTCGGAAGCACCGTGCAGCCCAATATATTTCTCCAGGCCCCGATGGGCGGGGGTGCTTCTATAGGTTTACATTAGACTTTTAACTGGAAAGGCAAATATTAGTTAATAAAATTAATTTGTGTAACGTTCATGAAAAAAAAATCGGTCAAAAGCAAAGTAAGTGAACCAACGTTTATTCAGTTATGAACATCTGGTCTCGAATTTTGTTTTGGATAGCCAATTGGCCGTAACTGTCCTTTTGGCTTCCGCTATTGATGTTTCCATTGGGGTCTGTTGTTTGTATTTCTTTCCCTTTGGTGTCTCTGACTGGAGCTGTGGGTTATTTGTATCGATTCCTGATCATTGTCTTCACTTCTATTTTGTTTGTTTGAATTGGGGGTTAACGTCCCTGTCAATACTATTTAGGTCATCAATGAACTTTCAAAAATGCCTTTTTATTTCTTAAATGAATAATTTATTTCATGTCTTTCAGTGAATTCTCTTTCACCAAGTTCCTGGTCTCGATAGAACTTTTGTAAGAAATTTATTGATATTTTGAAAGATACAATTTACTTTTGTTTATGAATTGAAGACACGGATGTTTATGGTATTGTACGAAATTATATATGACCCTCGTCACAAGAAAATCCGTCTTCAGGATCTGCAACCAGGATACACACAAACCAGCCTGCTCAGTTACACAGACCAGCAAGAGTCGTGAAATTTTAGATATAGAGTCTAGAGGTAATGTACTACTCATATAGCGAACACAAAGGTGCTGATCAGAATGCGCGCATGCGCGCAGTCTGATCTGCACTTTTGTTGTTCGCAAACGCGTAAATAGGTTTTCTCATGTCTTGCTCGTGGTACTACTTCAAAGGTAAGTAATACTTCAAAGATAAGCTTGCATAATTTATTGAAAATATTCTGTATTATCTAAGATACCCCCTATACAATTTTGTTTGATATTGAAAGTTCCTATAGAGGTGTGAAGTGCATCAGTATTTATTTTCTGAAAAGATTCACCCTGGCCAAAAGTTACGAAAGCTCTAGGAACCATTGCGACAAAATAGAATTTGCTTAAACATGATGATGATGTTGCTGCTGCTGCAGATGATGATGATGATGATGATGAGTTGTTGCTGCTGCTGCTGCTGCTGATGATGATGATGATGAGGAGGAGGAGGAGAAGGAGAAGGGAGAGGGGCAGGATAATGAGTTGTTGTTGTTGTTGATGTTGATGATGATGATGATGTGATGATGATGATGTGATGATGATGATGATGATGATGATGATGATGATAATGCTACTGCTGCTGCTGATGCTGATGATAGGTCGCTAAGTTAGGACGAAATTTATATGAAATATGAAGAAAAATCCTTAATGTTGTAAAAAAGAAAAATCACACACACAAAAAACTATTGCATCTTTACGAAAGCCTACTAGGGTCAAAATAAGATGAGAAAAAAAAATATTTTCTCGTACAAACGAGAAAATTTCTCGTACGAACGAGAAACTTTCTCGTACAAACGAGAAATTTTTTCGTACAAACGAGAAATTTTCTCGTTCAAACGAGAAGAAATCTCGTACAAACGAGAAACTTTCGCGTAGGAACGAGAAAAATTCTCGTACATACGAGAATTATTTCTCGTTCCTACGAGAAATTTTCTCGTACAAACGAGAAAAAATCTCGTTCAAACGAGAAAAAATCTCGTACAAACGAGAAAAAATCTCGTACGAACGAGAATATTTGGTCAAGGTAATGACTCAATTACTCCTAAGGCTTGTAAAGTCGATGATGGAAAACCATTATGTAGACAACCCATCATTATTATAATAACAGTTTTTGGGTCGATTGTTTTGTCAGTTGACCCAACGTTTAGCAAAGTAGTTGCTGTCCACGTGACTATTACTGATCTGTAGAAAATCCAGGTAACGGCAATTTATAGAATAAAGCTGCGCTATTCTCATCGCTGTGATATCATTGTGTTGCGTACGAGGGTTATCTATAGAATCTGGTCAAGAATCATATGTTAGGTTTGGCAAACAATGTAGACCCAGATTATGTGTCGCAGAACGCGATGTTTGATCAATGTCTACAGTATTTGCTTACAGTTCAGAAATATAAAGGTTAAACGAAATGGACCAGGATCATTTTTACAGTTACATTTATTTATTTTATGCTTCCCCTTAAGAAGGGAAGAAACAAAAATAAATAAAACATTGCTTTCAATTTTGTGGCATTTTTACCCGACATTGAGATGAAATGACTTCTCAAGCCCTGTCACCCAATATGAAACCAAAATGCTTTATAAGCATGAACTCGCACCGCTTTGTCTAGGCTGGCTTAGATCCCCTGAGCGGTTTACCAGTGCTTGTGTGCGGCCGGTTTCTGCTCTGCGTGGAAGCATCGTGCATCCCATCTATTTCTTCAAGCCCCGATGAGCGGGGGCGAATATGAATAAATTATTAAATACATTAAATAATGTTACAGATTCAGTATGAACAAATGCAATCTTCTATTAGGGCTTATTTATTTATTTATTGGAAATTTCTTGACACATATACACACATTGCAAAAAGCAGGTACCATCTGCGGGCCTTTAACCCTTTCAACCCTGTAGATCGGTACAGATACCTTTGCAAACAGTGCAGATCCAGAAAAGACGGCCATAATGAGCCGTCTTACTAGCACGGCCACCATTTGAGGTGAGAGAGTCAATTAACTTCTACCCCCCGTAAAACACCACGTTGTTCAATACACTTGTTATGATGAGTTTCCAGATTCTTGTTATGAACAAGAAAAAATGTCGTACAAACGAGAAACTTTCTCGTACAAACGAGAATATTTCTCGTTCCTACGAGAAACTTTCTCGTACGAACGAGAAAAATTCTCGTACAAACGAGAAATTTTCTCGTTCCTACGAGAAAGTTTCTCGTTCCTACGACATTTGTTTCTTGTTCATACGAGAAATTTACCATCTTCTTAATTTAATTACCCCTTATCACCTCCTTTAAAATGGCCATTGATTCGGTGCTAGGCTTAGGAATCGGGGTCATTTGTATAATCCCTCTTTTGATACATACCTTTTTTGTTCAAACTGTTGTTTGTAGCCATTGTCTATGTGTACCTTTAACTGCCAAACTGCTGTTTGTTTGTTTTGTTTGTTTGAGCTGAGGTTTAACGTCCCCATCAACACTGTAAAGGTCATTTTGGAGACGTTGCTTCCAATTTTACGGGATTTTTACCCGACATTGAGATTAAATGACATCTCAAGCCCTGGTGCCCAATGAAACCAATAGGGTTTATAAGCATGGACGATCCGACTCGTGCGCACCGCTTTGCCTGGGCAGGCTTAGGTCCTCTAAGCGGTTTACCATTACTCGTGTGCGGGTCGTGCATCATGCAGACCATATATTTCTTCAAGCCCCGATGGGCGGGGCTGAACTGCTGTTTGTAGCCATTGCTTATATGTACGTAATATCTGGCATGCGAACACTCTGTTTCTTGGCGGAGATACCATAGCAAAAGGAGTCTTCGTGCATATGCACCCAGCGAAGTCTACCTTAGTTATTAAACCTTAGCCTGCCAATCACAACAATTGTCGCCTGCTTTGTTGTCTGCTTGTTACTTGTTGCAAACAATGTTGAGGAAGATACTGAAACTGTAGTGGTGGTAGGAGTCCATACTGTTTGCCGGTATGCTTTGTTTGACGTACTCGCCATCTTTGAAGACACTGCTTTCATTTTGTGGGACCGTGACCCGACACTGAGATGAAATGACCTGTCAAACTCTACCGCGCAAAGGAACCGCTAGGCTTTTCGTTTGAATTGAGGCTTAACGTCCCCGTCAACAATAGTTAGATCATTTTGAAGACGTTTCCAGTTTTGTGGGACTTTTACCCGACATTGAGATGAAATGACCTCTCAAGCCCTGTAGCCCATGGAAACCAATATGTTTATTGAATAGACGGTCCAACTCGCAACGTGCACCCTAAACTATTTCACCAAACTCCGATGGGCGGGGACCACCGCTAGGACGGTCCGTCTCGCACCAAAAAAGTTTGCAAGATGAACCAGCAGACGACATTTTCATATGAAGTTTATCATGGCATCTTAACTGTCAAACATGGACCAAGTAACATCCATATACCGCAGAGAAAATTTCTCATTACTGCGAAAAATATTCTCGTTCGTACGAGATTTTTTTCTCGTTCATACGAGAAAAGTTCTCGTTCGTACGAGAAAGTTTCTCGTTCGTACGAGATTTTCTCACAACAGTTGTCGACTGCGTTATTTAAAAAGCCATTGTTGCAAACAGTGTGTCCCTACTGTTTGTCTATATACTTTGTCTGTATGTTGAGGTTTTACATCCCCGTCAGCACTATTTAGGTCATTTTCAAGACACTGCTTCCATTTTGTGGGACTTTTACCCGACACTGAGGTGAAATGAAATCTCCTGCCCTACCACCCGAAGGAACCGCTAGGCTAGGGTTTAACGTCCTCGTTAACAATATTTAAGTCATTTTGGAGATATTGCTTCCAATTTTATGGGACTTTTACCCGACATTGGGATGAAATGACATCTCAAGACAATGGAACCAGTAGGGTTTATATGCACGGACGGTCCGACTTGCACTAATTTACCTTGGCAGGCTTAGACTTTCTAAGCGGTTTTCCAGTACTCATGTGCGGTCAGTCTCAGCTCAGTGTTGAAGCACCTTGCAGCCTAATCTATTTCTCTAAGCTCTGATGGCAGGGGGCACCGCAAGGGTTTAAGGGGCTGCCCGACACGTACCAAAAAGTTGCAAGATGAAACAGCAGACGACATTTTCACATGCAGTTTATCTCAGCATCTTAAGGGTCAAACATGGGCCAAGTGGCATCCATGTACCACAGCGATAGTTTCTCGTTCGTACGAGATTTTTTCTCGTTTGTACGAGAAAGTTTCTCGTTCGTACGAGATTTTTTGTCTTAATAATGACGCCTGTTTGTTGTCTGTTACTTTAAAAGCCATTGTTGCAAACAGTGTGGAGCAAGATACTGCTCATGTACAAATGTAGTGGCAGTCTGGTATGGGTTCATACTGTTTGCCTGTTTGCTTTGTCTTTGTGTTGAGGTTTTGCGTTTGTTTGTTTGTTTGTTTGTTTGTTTGTATTGAAGATTAACGGCCCAGTCAACACTATTTTATGTCATTTTTGAGCCGGTCAGTTTACCAATCTACACTTTTCCTGAACTGGCTTATACGTAAGAGGTTAACCAGTACAGCGCACATTCTTTCGCAAGAAACTGACAACTGCCCTTCTTGAATAGTTTGATTTGATTTAAGGTTTAACGTCCCCGTCACCTCTTTGTAGGTCATTTTGGAGACGTCACCCATCTTGAATCAGTGGAAGGGAGAGAATGACCGTAGAAAAGGTTTCGTGATCAATCTCCACGAAAGAATGTTGCCGACCCCGGCAGGAATCGAACCCGCGTCCTCCTGATCATCAGTCCGACGAGCATCCGACTGAGCTACCGAGGCCGGCTTGAGGTTTTACGTACCCATCATTTTATGAAGACACTGCTTCCATACTGTGGGACTTTAATCCGACACTGACATGAAATGACATGTCAAACCCTACCGCACAAAGGAACTGACGCTTACCGTCAAGACTGTTTAGGAAATTTTGGAGACTTTGCTTCCAATTTTGTGGGACTTTTATCCGACATTGAGCTGAAATGACTTCTCAAGCCCTGCCGCCCAATGAAACCAATAGGGGTTAAATGCATGGCCGTTCCGACCCGCAACACTTTACCTGGACAGGCTTAAATCTTCTAAGCGGTTTTCCAGTACTCATTTGCGGTTAGATTCAGCTCTGCGTGGAAGCACCTTGCAGCCTCATCTGTTTCTCCAAGCCCCGGTGGGCGGGGTTTAATAAGCGGTCTGACTCACACCAGAAAGTTAACAGACAACAATTTCATATGTAATTTATCTTAGCATCACTATGGGCCAAGTGGCATTCATGTCCCATAGAGCAAAGCCTATGATCAGACTGCGCAAATGCATAGACTGATCTGAGTCTTCACTGGATGCACATGTACAACAAAATTTCTATGAGAAATATTCTCGTTCGTACGAGATTTTTTTCTCGTTTGTACGGGAAAGTTTCTCGTTCGTACGAGATTTTTTCTCGTACGTTCGAGATTTTTTTCGTTTGTACGAGAAAGTTTCTCTTTCGAACGAGATTTTTTCTCGTACGTACGAAATTTTGTCTTGTCATAACACCAACACGGGTATTGATTAACGTGGCGTTTTACAACGGGTAGAAGTTAATTGACTCCTTCACTTCTGAGTTTCTGCGGTGAATTCTTCCATCTTTGTACATGTATTTGGAATCGTCCATACTTGTATATAGGAGGTTGAGATGAGACCAATAGCAGGATAGCAACTGGTGTTCGTGCTGGTAAGACGGCTCATTATGAGCGTCTTATCTGGATCTACACTGTTTGCAAAAGTATCTGTACTGATATACAGGGTTGAAAGGGTTAAAGGTCGGTAGATGTAATGAAAGCATGCGTACGTGTGTATATGTTTCAAGAAATTTCTAATAATAAATAAATAAATAAATGTGATGACAGCATATGTACCAGCCCTTTGTTAAATCTAAAATAGAAAATTGCATTTGTTCATACTGAATCTACAACGTTATTTATTTATTTATTTATTTATTTATTTATTTATTTATTTTTGTATGAGCATAAAATAAATAACTGTAGAAGAGCCGATAGCTCAAGTTTCATATTGATCACTAGCGGCAGGGTCAGTTTTATCCACTGCAACTTAATTTTTTATAACCAAAGCATTGACAGCACTGGTGGGTCGATTGTTTTTTTTTTTTTTTTTTTTTGTTTTGTTTTTTTTTAAGGGTAGGCTGGAAAAATGATCCTGACCCATTTCGTTTAACCCTTAAATTCCTGTACTGTAAACAAAAAGTGTAGACATTGATGAGACATCGCGTTCTTCGACACATATTCTGGGTCTACATTGTTTGCCAAACCTGACACACGATTCCAGTCCAGATTCTATAGATAACCCTCGTACGCAACACAATGATATCACAGCGATAAGAATATCGCAGCTATTTTCTATAAATTACCATTTTATACAGATCAGTAATAGTCACGTGGACAGCAACTACTTCTGACAAATCAATCGAACCAATCACTGTTATTTTAATAATGATGAGTTATCTACAAAATGGTTTTCCATCATCGACTTTACAAGCCTTAAGAGTAATTGAGTCATTACTTTGACCAAATATTCTCGTTCGTACGAGATTTTTTTCTCGTTTGTACGAGAAAATTTCTCGTTTGTACGCGAAAATTTCTCGTTTGTACGAGAATATTTCTCGTTTGTACGAGAAAATTTCTCGTAGGAACGAGAAAAAATTCTCGTTCGTACGAGAATTTTTCTCGTTCCTACGCGAAAGTTTCTCGTTCGTACGAAATTTTTTCTCGTTTGAACGAGAAAGTTTCTCGTTTGTACGCAAAAATTTCTCGTTTGTACGAGAATATTTCTCGTTTGTACGAGAAAGTTTCTCGTTTGTACGAGAAAATATTTTTTTTTCTCAACTTATTTTGACCCTAGTAGGCTTTCGTACATCTTAATCTGCACGCTAAAGATATTGTAATATCAATATGAAATGCACAGGAAGTTTTATCGTAAGAAAGGAAGTTTTACACTGAAATGCTACTTTAGACGTAAAAGATTGATCCAAATATTGCATAGTCTATAAAAAGGTAGACCACATGTAGAAAATCATTTGATGACATTTATACATGTAATTCTTTCACATCACGAAAACAGGCCTATATAATTTTGACCCCCTTGAACCCCACTTGTATATAGTAAAACTGGGGTTTCCGGGGTATACCTTATTTTTCTTATTTCTGCTCTCAAAATATAATATATTCCACAATCTATATTTTGAGCAGAAATAAGAAAAATATCACAATTTTTCACAATAAAATTTTCATTTTTTTCGGCGATAAAGGTGGCAATGAATTTGTATAGGCGTGTTTGCGTAATTAGCCCTTTGGAAAATAAAGGCACTGAGTGTACTGGTGGGTCGATTGTCTCTGAGTGTAGATTGGGAAAAAGGGGGCCTGAACGGGGACTTATACCATTTCGTTTAACCCTTAAGTTCCTGTACTTTAAGCAAACTGTGTAGACCCTGATCAGACGCCGGGTTCTGCGGCGTCTGATCTGGGTCTACACGGTTTGCAAAGCTCACCCCATGATTCCAGCCCATATTTCTACGCAACATGCTGACCTCACTAAGATAAAATTCTATAAATAAATGTCATGGATTTCCTACAAATCAGTGATAGTCACGTGGACTCGAGCACTAATAGAGGCGTTGTCCTTATAACTTTGGGTCGATTGATAAACAATCGACCCAAAAATACAGATGCACGTGCTTGTTCAAATCGAAGAGCCAAGCACGGTTTGACATTCTGTTCAAGTGACAAGTGAAATATATATGCATCACGGGAGCCTACGTTAGAAGCTATTAAATATTCATAAACCTAAGTTCAAGCTGAAGACAAGAACTGGGATTTCCCACAGGCCGCGCGATTATAAAACGTTCTTATAACAATCGACCCAAAGTTAGCATTAGCTGAATTAGTGCTGTTGTCCAGGTGACTTTCACTGATTTCTAGGAAATCATACAAAAATAGCACCGTTAATTATTGTCTAGAGATTATAGACATTAACACAGAAGAACAGCCGTTAGTTATCCACAATGCAGGTTGACCTTTCCATTTTTATGCAACAACAAGAATAAGCTTTCACGAGAAGAAAAAGCGTCCCATTACAAGGATACGCTTTCATACAAAAGAAGCCCAAGGTCCATTTTCCCTATCTACACTCAGAGACAATCGACCCACCAGTACTCTCTGTGCTTTGATTTTTGTTGTTGTTGTTGTTGTTGTTGTTTTCAAGCTCATAACGCTTGTACATGAATTTTGTCCTGCTAAAAAATTTCAAAATGCCAACAAATGTTAGGGCTTGAAGAAATATATGGGCTGCATGATGCTTCCGCGCAGAGCTGAATCCGGCCCTACACTAGTACTGGTAAACCGCTTAGAGGATCTAAGCCTGTCCAGGAACCGCGGTGCGAGGCGGACCGTCCATGCTAATAAACCCTATTGGTTTCATTGGGCGACAGGGCTTGAGATGTCATTTCATCTCTATGTCGGGTAAAAGTCCCACAAAATTGGAAGCAACGTCTCCAAAATGACCTTTACAGTGTTGACGGGGACGTTAATCCTCAAATCAAACAAACAAAAACCAACAAATGTTAACATTTTGAATGATTAAAGCTAGGAAAGGGCTATTGTCACTAGCAATTTTAAAGTAAAACCGCTATTGCCAGTTAACCTGCAATAGCAATTTTAACGTAAAACCACTATTGCCAGTTAACTGCCAATAGCCACTTCGTTAAAGCTAAGGCCATATGGAGACGGGACCTTTGTTTAAAGCCTTCCGAGAGTCTGGAGATGCCCGGAATCGAACCTACGACCCCAGGTTTATGAGACGAGTAGCTTATCCACTACACCAAGGAGGCTTCTATCTGGGGGAGGAATCTCGTGTGTGCTCATTAGAATAGTCTCATTGAGACGATTCTAATGAGAACCTACAGCATTTCTTTATCTTTCTTTTAAAGTCATCCTTATTATACACGTACCTTTCATTGTATGACAGGAATGCCCCCAAATTGGAAATAAATTCTCTTCTATTCTATTCTATTCTGTTCTGTTCTATTCTATTCTATTCTATTCTATTCTACCTTCTGACCTAGCACTATGATTAACCCACAGTATTTCGCACTACCCGTATCTCTAACAAATTTTCATGGCTCCAGAGATATTTGAGCTTTCGAAGTTAGACTCATAACGAGAATACGCCTATACAAATACATTGTAAATTTTATCGCCAAAAGTCTAAAATCTTAAGAAGAAAAATTGTGATATTTTCCTATTTTCTGCTCAAAATATATATTGTGGTTACTCGTTAGAACCGCCTCATCGAGGCGGTTCTAACGAGTACACACAATCTATATTTACCCCAGTTTTACAATATACATTACGATAACACATTCGTGTGACAAAGTGCATTTTCCAAAAAAAGGCTACTTTTCTGATGAAAATCTGTGATATTTTTTATTATTTATACTGCAAATATAGGTTGTGAGTACTCGTTAGGACCGCCTCACTGAGGCGGTTCTAACGAGTACCCACAACCTAAAAGAAAAATAATTTATACCCCTTAAACCACAGTTCTCTCTATATAAAGTGGGGTTTAGGGGGTTTTCATTCCACGGACTTGTTCACGTGATAAAAAGTGGGGTTCAAGGGGGGGGGGGGGGGGGGCAGAATTATATAGAGGTGTTTTCGTAATGGTAATCACAGCGACACATTTTATATTTTCAGGTTTTGTCCATGTTTCTTCTTCTACCTGTGCAGTACGATCCCCGGAATCTGGATTCTGGAGCTGAACAGAATGGACGAATACCAGGAGAAGGAGGAGGCTATGAAGACGAATGGAACTGTTCTGAAAAAGTCACAGGGGCTGGATAATATTCAAGGGGTATGCTACATGTTGTAGTTTTAAGTTTTAGTCACTCTGAAATATTATTTTAAGCTCCGCGCATCGCGGCTTGATGAAACAGACTGGGCTGTATGGGATGCCGTTTTACTATTTACTCCATATTCATAGATATCCATTATTAGATTTATGGATATCCATCGATTTATGGATATCCATTATTTGATTTATGGATATCCATAATTCGAATTATGGACATCCATAATTCGAATTATGGATGTACATAAATCAGCCGAATAATGGATATCCATAATTTCGAATTACATATATCCATAAATCGAATTTCTGATATCCATAAATCGATTTCTGGATATCATTTATTCAGATCGATTTATGGATATCCATAATTTGAATTATGCATATCATTAATTAGAATTATGGATATCTATAAATCAAAATATGGATATCCAATTTCTCGCTGATTTATGGATATCCATAATTCGAATTATTGATATGCATAAATAATTATGGATATCCATGATTCGAATCATGAATATCACTTACTCAATTTATAATAATGGATATCTGTAAATAGGGAATAAATAGTAAAACGGCGACCCATAGTATGGAGCGGCGCTGAGTTGTATCCGTTGGAACTTTGGAGTACTGGTGAGCCGCTTAGAAGATCAAAGTCGTCCAGGAAAAGTGGTACTGTCTGTTTGTCCCTTAAACCCTACCGGTTTCTTTGGGCGGTGGGGCTAGAGATGGGTTTCTAAATGTTTCTAAAACGTCCTTGAGTTCCTTGAAAACAAGTTCCCATAATATATTTCAGAATACTTTAGACAGAATTTTCTTATTTTTCTATTGAAAATGAGGCGATTCTAATGAGCATATACACACGACATCGAAAAGGTATTCCCATTATGTCTCCTGATTTCGCACTCAGATCAACCCAGTGTCTGGAACAAAGTCTGCATCGAACAAATTTGCATGGCAGTACGTAAACACGCCTATACAAATACATTGTAAACTTGACCGCCGAAAAAAGAGAAACTTTTAAGATGAAAAATTGTGATAATTTTCTTATTTCTGCTCAAAATATAGATTATGGGTACTCGTTAGAACCGCCTCATTGAGGCGATTCTAACGAGTACCCATAACCTATATTTTAGAGCAGAAATAAGAAAAAATAAAGCGTACCCCTGTAAACCCAGTTTTACTAAATAAAAGTGGGGTTCAACAGGGTCAAAATTATACAGGCGTGTTTTCGTGATGGTACCAAAGGTGTTCGAGCCACACAAATATGACTTAGCATGATCGGCCCCAACTGGACTCGAGGGTATATGACTTTTCTTGATTCGTTGAAATGTGTCCTTTTTTGCATTATATGACCGTGAAATGTGCATTCTGGTGAACCAATTTATGTATATAGTCGTACTGGGGGTATCTTTCTGTGCTTTCTCTGGTTAATTTCATTCCCAACAACCCTAAGATTTTGATTCTTCCATTTTTGAGTTTCAGTTTTTTTTTTTTTTTTTTTTTTTTTTTACAGCTTTGTCAAGATTATTTTAATTCTATTTCGAGGCGACCGATAATCAAAAGTAGATGAAAACTGGAATACCCGGAGAAAAGCCACCTGACATTCCGTTGCAGAACTCTGTGTCTCACATATGATCAGAAAGAGGCTCGAACCCACAGCGGTGAGAGACCTAATGAGGCGGTTCTAGCGAGTACCCACAATCTATATTTTAGAGCAGAAATAAGAAAAATAAGGTTTACCCCTGCAAACCCCAGTTTTACTATATAAAAGTGGGGTTCAAGGGGGTCAAAAGAATATAGGCGTGTTTTCGTTATGCTTTCCTCATTACGCAAACACGCCTATACAAATACATTGCCATCTTTATCGCCAAAAAATGAAAATTTTAAGATGAAAAATTGTGATTTTTTTCTTATTTGTGCTCAAAATATAGATTGCGGACACTCGTTAGAACCGCCTCGAGGCGGTTCTAACGAGTACCCGCAATCTACATTTTAGAGCATCGAGGCGGTTCCAACGAGTGTCAGCAATCTATATTTAGAGCAGAAATAAGAAAAATAAGGTATACTCCCGGAAACCCCAGTTTTACTATATAAAAGTGGGGTTCAAGGGGGTCAGAATTATATAGGCTTGTTTTCGTGATGTACTACACTGTTTTCATAGGTATCTGTATCAAGATTCCTCTTAACCTTGACAGTTGGGGACTGAATTCTCTCTCTCTCTCTCTCTCTCTCTCTCTCTCTCTCTCTCTCTCTCTCTCTCTCCGGACAAGCCTGCCTTTAGCAACTTCTCATAAGCAACCGTGGCAAGTGAAGCGTTTTTTAAAGGGCCGTAAAACCCAAAAATAACACCGAATTTGTCAAGACCCATCGCGCGGCCCCCGCCAATAGGGGCTTGAGGAAATAGGGCTGCGTGATGCTTCCACGCAGAGCTGAAATCGATCCCACACGAGAACTGGTAAACAACTTAGATGATCGAGTCGGACCGTCCATGCTTATGAACCCTATTGGTTTCATTGGGCGACTGGGCTTGAGGTGTCATTTCATCTCAAAGTCGGGTAGAAGTCCCACAAAATTGAAAGCAACATCTCCAAAATGACCTATCCAGTGTTGACGGGACGTTAAACCTCAAATAAAATCAAAATCAAATCAAGACTCATCGCACGACATGTACATAATAAGTATGAGCTGCGAGAGGCGAAAATACGTATTCGGGCTGGTGTGCACAGCACTCTAATCAGTCTGCGCATACACCGGTTGATTTGAGCCAGCTCAAACGGCCCTCCGTGGCCTATAGGGTAAGGGTGCTGACTCTGAATCATTAGGTCGCACCTCACTCGGGCAACATGTGAGACGCCTAGTTCTAAAACGGAAGGGCAAGTGGTTTTTCTCCGAGTACTCCGGTTTTCGCCCATCTCTGATTAACGATCGGCTCGAAATAAATAAAAATAACATACAATTGCCTTAAAACCACATCCAACCCCTCCAAAAAATAATAATATAAAATAAATAAATAAATAAATAAATAAATAAATAACAAGAGGGCCATACTACGCTCACCAGTAGTCATGTGGTTTATGTACCATATAAAGTCGAACTTCAATGGCTCGAACACCTTTGGGACCTCGAAAATCTGTTCGAGACTGGGTTAGTTCGAGCCACTAAGTGTTACTGTCAGGAGCATAACGATATACTTTGGGACATATTTTCGGTGTTCTAGAATAAAAGTGTATGTAAATAAAAATGTATGCTGTATGTACTCATTAGAATCGCCTCATCGAGGCGATTCTAATGAGTACACACAACATACATTTGCACGATAAAGTCGAAAATCTCCTTAACTATCCCACCCTATTTCTTATGCAGAGAAATTCCATAGGGACTTAAGAACGGGTTCGACTCAGCCATGGTAAACGAGCCATCGAAGTTCTACTGTACAGGCATGGCGCCCTTCTTGTTCATGTGAAAATACTCCTAAACTTTCCATTGCCTCATCTCATAGAGAGTTTTCATGCAATTTGATTTCAATCAACATGACAGTTTTAGTGGAGAAAAAAATACTGAATCTGAGCCATCCAAGACACAGATCAGTAATGATCTTGACCTTTGGAATTGAGTAACTTCCATTAAGCTGTTTGCAAACATTTCTGATGCGACAGGCTGTCACGCAATCAGTAAAATCCACCGCGCGCGCGCGCGTGTGTGTGTGTATGTGTATTCGGGTTTAACGTCGCTTTCAACAATTTTTCAGTCATATCACGACGGTGTCTGGTTGCGACAGGGAGCTCAATGCTCACTTTTATAGTGCTGCCTCACTGAAGTATCATGTCCCAGACACATTACATGATACCACATCCAGTCACATTATCCTGACACTGGGTCGACCAGTCCTAGCTCTACCCCGTAAATCTGAGTGCCAAGCGAGAAGCAGCTAGTACCATTGTTAACGACTTTGGTATGTCGCGGCCCGGGATCAAACTCGTGACCTCCCGTTCCCCGGAGCGGACACTCTACGAACTGAGCTATCGGGGCCGGTGTAAAAACAACTGCCTTGCCTTTTTTACATACAAATGTCTAAGTGTTGAGATTTGACCTTGACGCAAAACAGGTCAAGGTTATCATTTGAACAAATTTGATAGAGCCCGAATCACCGATACTACATACCAAATTTCAAGGTCATCGGCTAACTGGTTCCTGAGAAGATTTATTTATTTATTTTTTGTTTACCATATACGAGCATGGTGGCCACATTGGTCATGTGACAAGGTCCTTACAGACAAATTTCATTCTCCCTACCCGTAGAGGCTCCACGTGTAATTTGGTTTCAACCAACCCACTAGTTCAGTGGAGAAAGAGATAAAATAACCTGAATCCGAGGCATCCATGGCAAGGTCAGTAAATGACATTGGCCTTTGTAATCGATAAACTTCCATTCAGCTGATTGCAAATAACATTTCTGATGCCACAGGCTACCGGGCAATCAGAAATATCCACTGACTGGCCTTTTTTCCATACAAATGTCTGAGTGACCGAGGCATGGCGGCCATATTGGTCACGTGACCCAGTCCTCACGAACAAACTTTTGTTCCGTCTTTCCAAAGAGGCTCCGCATATAATTTGGTTTCAATCAACCCAGCAGTTAAAGTTAAGAAGATAAAAATACTGAATCTGGGCCATCCAGGACAAAGGTCAGTAAATGACCTTGACCCTTGGAATAAATAAACTTCCATTTAGCTGATTGCAAATATCATTTCTGATGCCACAAGCTACCAGGCAATCAGAAAAATCCTTTTTTCCATACAAATGTCTAAGTGACCAAATTTGACCTTGCCGTAAAACAGGTCAATGTCAGCCAAAGGTCATCATTTGAACAAACTTGGCAGGGCCCGAGTCCCCGGTGCTGCTTACCAAGTTTCAAGGCCATCGGCCGTTCGGTTCCTGAGAAGAAGAGTTTTAAAGGTTTTTACCATATCTGGGCATGGCGGCATATTGGTCATGTGACCCAGTCCTCACGAACAAACTTGGGCTTCCATAGAGGCTCCACATGTAATTTGTTTTCAGTTGGCCATGTAGTTTAAGGGGGGGGGGGGGGCGTGTTGTTTGAAAATGTTGACGACGCAGACGCAAACTCTGCAGGTGAAAAGGCGAACAGAGCAGTCCCGAATCAGTCTGCTCCTTTTAACGGTCTGATCTGGGTTTGCACTCTTTGCCCTTGATCTGCACTCTTTACTCAGGGCTGCCTACTCTGCTATTGTGGTTGATCAAAGTAAAGTCTTTAGTGGGAAAAATGCCTAAGTGGGCAAGAATATTTTGGATAGGAAGAATTTTGGTGGGTAGGTATATAGGCAATAACAAACAAATGAAATTTTATTTTGTGGCTTGGCTGCATAAGTAAATACAGCGAAATTCCGCTATTAAGACTGTCCAAAATTAAGACAAATTCTGCTTTTAAAAGCTTATTTAGTAGGTTGTAGTTATTCTTTCTTTGTGTTTTCTGCATAACTTGTCCTATGGTCAGAGACCACCTTTAGGACTGTTCAAAAGTGGTCTTAAAGACCACTTTTGAACAGTTCCAAAGGTAGTCTTAATAGAGGAATTTCACTGTATTAGAGAATGATGAAAGCATTTATCTCACTAATCTCATGACTTGGTCCATTTGTCTGCCATTTTCGCCTGACGAAGGTCATATGTTTGCAGGTCACCATTCCAATTCAGCTGGAAACGGACACTTGGGTGATCATCATGGAGCAGCTTTTTCTCTACCTGATGATACTTGGAAGATGGGTTCTTCCGCGCGGAGAAATAAGCCGCAACGAGCTCTCACAACTTCTGTTTGTCTTTATTGGTATAGCTTCGGACATAACAGAGCTTTTCGCCCTATTCGAAGAGCATAAAGTCAGAACAAACACCGGTCTAACTTACGCCATACTCACTGTCTGGACAGTAAGCCTTCTACAGTTTACCTTCGTCCTAACTTCAACTCACAGTCCGCGCAAGACTCGGATGGGGTTTCAGACAGACGAAGACTCGGAACCAGATGAAGATGAACCCCAACCCGGATGCTTGAAGCATTTCTTTCAAACTGAGATTTGGAGTATCTGCGTGAATTTCTTGTTCCAGGATGGACCGTACCTTACAGTGCGAATGTACACAATGGTGGCATTTCAACTGCTCACCTACAGCATAATTTTCTTCACCGCCAAGAACGCGCTTTTAGTGATGTTACTCATCTACCGTCTGTGTGTACTCTGCTGCGACAGGAAAAAGCATCCGTCTGTTGGCTCCTCCCCTACAGCATCAAATAAAAATTTAAGTCAAGCTGGCAGTAGGCAGTCTCTTGGATCCAAGACCAAATCGTCTGGTAATATAGTAAACATGATAAACAGCGACAGTCGGCAAAATGTAACAAACGGACTTGGCAGTAGATCGGCATCTAAGGCGTCGTTAACTAGTCAGGGGCGAAAAAGAGATGTTTATTCCGTACCTATGTAGAAAATGAAGACAGTTTAAAAAAAGCGGAAGTACTGGTATTTTATGTATTTTGTCATTATCATGCTTGGAGATCTACACATAAAATAAGGAACAGCGACATTTCAGAAACTCAAACACTGATATCTCGTTTACCCATAAAATGTCAATCACGACACCTGTCGTCTGCTTTGTCGCCTGCCGGTTATTTTAAAAGTCATTTTCAAACAGTGTGGACCCAGATCAGACTGCTCCTATAGGAGCTGTCTGATCTGTGTCCACACTGTTTGCCTATATGCAAAAGTATTTTCAAAAAGTTTGCAAACAATATTCTGCAGGCGACATAAGCAGACGACATTTTCAGATGCAGTTTTTCTCGGCGTCTTAAGGGTAAACTATGGCAGATCTGTGCTCGTTATTGAGGCCATAGGGTGCATTTCACAGTTTTCCAGGAGTTTCTACTTATGTATTGACTGTCACACAAATAAAATGTAAGTACTTTAAATATACCAGAACAGCTCAGGTCCATTTGGTACTACATGTTTATCAAAAAAAAATTATATATACATAATAGTGATTTAATCAATAAAAAAGTTTCTGAAATCTATCAAAATATGCTGTTGCACTTATGGAAACAATAGACTGTGGCCGATTTTATGCAAGAAGTTTTCAAGAGATTTCTTGTGCAACGTTGTTCTTGCTCAAAAGCATGCTCACTTTAATCACAGTGTAAAAACCGACACCAGATATAAAATCAACAGTTTCGTATTTAACGTTGTTTGCTCAATTTTATGACAGCGTGCAAACCGACACCAGACAGAAATATTTCCACGTGGAGCTGAAACCGAGCGCACACGAGAACTGGAAAACCGCTTAGAGGATTCTTAGCCCGCCCAGGCAAAGTGGTGCGAGTCAGACCGTCCATGCATATAAACCGTATTGATTTCATTGGGCGGCAGGGTTTGAGATATCATTTCATCTCAATGTCGGGTAGAAGTCCCACAAAATTGGAAGCAATGTCTCCAAAATGACCTTAATAGTGTTGACAGGGACATTAAACCTCCAATCAAACAAAACAAACAAACTTGTGACCTCAAAAACAAACTTTCGTTTTTCAATGTTAACAATACCTGACAGGTATAAGATTTTAGTTTTTGTCAACTGTCCAACAACAATTTTATTCAGACTGGATTTTATCCCTACTATGCTATACTAATACATTGTAAATTTTACCGCGGAAAAAAATGAACAATTTTCGATTAAAATTGATATTTTTCTTATTTCTGCTCAAAACAGGTTGCGGGTACACGTTAGAACCGCCTCACAATCTTTGTTTTTAATCAGAAATAAGAACAATAATGTATACCCCTGTAAACACCAGTTTTACTATATAAAAGTGGGGTTCGAGGTGGTCATAATTATTCAGGCGTTTTTTTCCTGATTTTTCTCCGGTTCATATGTAAGAAACTGTGGAATGCACCCACAGCGAATTCTTCCCACAGCCCCAGATAACAAATATTTATGGATAATTAATGTTTTATCTTGAAAAGGTATGCTGTGTGTACTCATTAGCATCGCCCCATCCAGGCGATTCTAATAAGTACACACAACATACGTCTATTAATGAAGAGAAGTTTGAGAAATCCCCAGTTAGCCTCCTTACCGTGCGTTATTATTAACCCTCAGTAGCTCGAACTACCCTTATCTAGGAGATATTTTTTATCAGTTATCCCCTATATTAATTGCACTGTAACATACTGACCTGATAAAGATATGCTATCTCAGGACAAGTGAGTGAGCTTTATCACGTCAACGGGATATTGCACTCAAGAACTGGACTACTGTAAAATTGGCAGAGTGTGAGAGTGAAAAGGGGATTAACTGATAAATAGAATACCAGATATCAAGTTTATCAGGCTCGGCTTTGAGAACGCATGTAGAATCGCTCGGCAAGCCTCGCGATTCTACAAGCGTTCTAAAAGCCTTGCTCGATAAATGATACGAACCTGGTATTCTCTACATATAGTACCGAGGGCGTTTTGAGATATTGAAGTTTGAATGTACTTCGTATATCTGCATGTTATAAGGCGGCGATGTTATAAGGCGGCAATGTTATTAGGCGGCGATGTTATAAGGCGGCAATGTTATTAGACGGCTAGGAGACAGACAGCTATAAACTTGAAGAGAACTACCAAAAAAAAGTTATTATATGTATAACATGATAAAAGTCATGGACAATTTTATTTTTATTTTTTTCTTATTTTGTATACGTAGAACGTTTTCTACTTTATGTGTTTTGGAAGGAATGTTAACCCTTTTTGTACCAAATGTCATCTTCTTCCTTAAATATAGCAGTGGTCCAGATTTCAGGTTCTGTTTTCTTCTAAACTGGTTTGGGAAATGGCTTAACGTTAACAGTGAAGGCCCTGATCAGACCATGGACTGTTTGCCAGGGTAACCGTTTTGGGGTTTCCGGTACAAAATGGGTTAAGATGCAAGAAAATAAATTTTGCAGAGCTAAATGTCAGGGTCATTCTATTTTGTTGTTTCGTGGATTTTTATTATTTTATTTTGAAAAATGTTAATTATTTATCGCATTATGTAATTACATGTACATTGTACGTTGGTGTGTGTATGTGTGTGCGTGCGTGCGTGTTTGTATGTGACCACATTTTACGTGTTATTAAAAGATATGTACAATTAATAAAGTCCTAAAGGACCATGGCATTAGTTTTCACTATTTTGACGACACAGAAGCAGCCGTGGTCCTCACTCGCCCTGTACTGAAACCATAGGACGCGGATTTGGCGATCCCACGACCCCACTGCGATGAGACGTTAACCCGAAGTCCCGTCTCAGCGTGACCTCACTGCTTGGGGAAGTGAAAACCTAAAACGAAAAACCCATAAAAAATATAAATATACCTAGCGTCCCATTTTGGAACATTTGACACACAGTGTGGACCCAGATCAGATTTGGCAAACGGTGTAGACCAAATTCGAATGACAGTGTAAACCCAGATAGCGGCGTATAGGCTAGTCATTTTAGCCCAAAAAGACCCTCAACCTCAAACAAATTCCTTCAGAAGGGTTTTCACTATTTTCCAAATCAGAGAGGTGTCCTGACTTATAGGAAAAAAATCCCCAAAAATATTCCCTGGCGAAATTAATTTTTTGGGGGAAAATGTTCGAAATTTGAATAAAAATCGCAAAAACAGGAATTAAATTATAAAAATTTCATTAAATTGTATCAAATTTATTTTAATAGCCAAAAATAAGCTAACTGTTGTCAAGTAGTGATAAAAGAAGTTTCAGCTTGATATGTGAACAGAAAACTGTCTTTTGGGGGGCAAAAACTTGAAAATATTGACAAAAACGCAGAAAATGGGAATAAATTTTTAAAAAGTGGCTGGTTCGGATTCTTGAAAATGTTTTGGTGTATGTAGTTATATATGTGTATAAGTTAACTGCAGGGAAAAAAAATTATATGTCAAAAAAAAAATCATTTTTGCGGGGTAGGAAAATGCACATTTTTATATAAAACACTCATAATTCATTAGTTTTTGGGCAAGTAGCAACCACAGTATAAAAATGTATTGTATGGTGTCGAACCAATTTATATAGCCAGATGTGCACTAACTACTCTCAAGTAGCTATAAAAAACATTCAGTTTTGTGTCTGCTGAGAAATTTGCCTTTTAAGGGAGAAATTCAAAATTTTGACAAAAAAGCGAGGGAAACGGGAATATTTTTGTAAAAAGTTAGAAGTGAGGATTCTTGAAAATGTTTTGATGCAAAAAGTTACATGTGGATAACCGTTAGCTACAGAAACAAAGAAAGATATTGAAATGTTTATAAAGTTTCATTTTCCAGGCGATGAAAATGTTGAATTTTACCGAAAAATACCATATTTTTTAACATGTACGAATTATTTAACAAAATTTCATAGTACATACATGTCTGATGTGGAGCTGGTTCGTATTACCAGATATGCACAAACTACTTTGAAGCAGCTATTAAATGCTTCAACTTCATACCTTCACAGAAAAGGTTCCTTTCTAAGGTTGTTGGAAATTTTGCCAAAGAAAACAAAAACATGGAAAACGAACATTTTTAATACATGTATCTGGTAAAGGCTTTTGAAGCACTTTGATGTACATTGTAGCATTACATCAGATTAATGCATGAAGAAACATTTTTAGCTTTTGAAAAAACAAATCCTTATTTCAGGGTAAAAAGATAATACTTTCACTGAAAAAACAAAACATGAACAATGAACATGTATTATGTATTTTAGCTTTCATAAGCTTAAGGCTTCGGAGAATCTATTGTAATTGGTCACTGTCCATGGTCGTCACTGTCACCCGTCTGCCCTTCTGTTCTCAATTTTCTTAAATGACATTTCTTAAGTCACTAAATCTTGTTCAGAGTTATTCAAAAATCCATTCCATGCAACTCTGATTGTCATGGCAACAAAAACAGGGAAATTAGAAAGATTACTTGTCCGAAACCAGAACAAGAAGGTTTTCTATTAGGTTTGGCAAGCAGCTTTTATCAACATTGTTTAAATCATAGCCTTGGGGTCAAAAGTGCACCCATCCCTGGTGTTACAAATGTTTTACATGAACTCACATCTTGAAACTAGACGACCTTGGCATTTGATATTTAACAGGTATCCTCATCTAGTGGATCTCTGTCAATTGAGATTGCCCAGAGTATAGCCCTGAGGTACCAATTGGCCCACACTCGGGTCCGCTGTTCGAAGAATTCCATCCCATGCAGCTTTTGTTGCCATGTCAGAACAAAGGAGAATAAGTAAAATCTTTAAAATCATCTTGTATAAAGCTGTAAGGTTTTAGAGACTTGGTATGCAATTTTAGCTTTTTCCAAGACAGTTGAAATTATAGCTCTGGGGTCAAAAATGGCTCCCTCTGATGGTCACTTGTTTTACATTGACCCATATTGGAAAATTTTAAAAATCTTCTTGCCTGAAAATGGAAGGGTCGGGCCTTTGATGTTTGGTAAATATAGCTTCAGATAGTGAATTTTTGTCAAGATTGTTCAAAAAATTGATTCATATAGGGAAAACTATAAAAAAAATCTATGTCCTTGATATTTGTATGTATATTCATCTAGTTTACTTTTACCAAGATTGATCAAATCATAGCACTGTTATCAACAAGGGTCCCGCCTTCAGAATCACTTGTTTTACACAGACATTTTAAAATCTTCTTGTGAAACTGGAAGGCCCAGATGAATCAGAGGGCCAAGGCCTTTGATATTTGGTATACCTTTATATAGTATTGCTCAACCAACATTGTTTATATTATAGCCCAGGAATAAAAATGGCCCAACACCAGGGGGGTCACTTATTTTGCATGAATCATATAAGGAAAAGCTTTAAAAACAAGGTTGAAACTAGAAGGCCCAGGACCTTTGATATCTGGCAAGTACGTGTAGCTACATCAAGTAAACCTTAATCAAGGTGTTCAAATCACAGCTCTAGGGTCAGATATGGTCCCATCATTGGGGTAATTTGTGAACTCACATGAATACAGTGTGCTCTTGCCATGTAATTGGGACCATTTCCATCATCCGTCCATCCATTCACAATTTCTTTACTGCAAGGGTTTCGGGTGATCTTAAACAGTTTTCATAGAATTGTATTACCTGGAGAAGAGTAACGGGCTGATTACACAAATGCTCCTTGGATGGCCCTCACCAACGTTGTTCAAACTAATCAGTGGTGTAGAGATTAATCGGTGGGCCTTGTTGCCCTTAAATGGTCTAAATTTTAGCACTGCTTGTCAAATACGGTATTGGTACTCAATACAGGACACATTGGCACTCTTGGAGATGAAATTTAAACAAAACCTGTAAAAGTTCATGTGAAATTTCAATATTCAGTATGCAAATATGTATGCTTTGATGAGGAATATACATGCATGGCCATCATGGTTTTCTTGCTTTGAAACTGTTTGACTGTTCCTTCCTCCAGTATTTAGTTAAAGTATGTTAATTGAGTAGCTTTGTTGTATATTTATAGAAATAAGCAGAAAATGCTATTTGTTGCTGCCGTTGTCCTTATTCATGTTAGATTATGGCGAGATACACAGTGATACTTTTAAATTAAGCTTTTAGTTTTGCAGAGTTTGTGGTTTGATTTTGAATGCAAAAAATATATCTAAAAACATTATTAATAAAATGTTACTGGATAAGAAGGAAAGGAAACATATTTCCAGTTGTTGGATGGTTGCCATGTCCCACGTTCTATTTCTTTTCTTTTGTTTATTTCCTTATTGTTTTGCCCAGAATTCACACTACAAGAACAATTAATCCAGGGTGAAACACAGGTCTACTATAGTTTGGACATGGATTTAGTTAACATTTGCTTCTGATCTATTAACATTTTGCATGTTCTTCTATAATTCCTGTTCTTCTTTTCTCTTATTCGTCTTTGTGACTGTCAAAAAATTTATGGCTTCTATCATGGAAAAGTGAACATATTTTTCTGATTCTTGGTGCATAGTTGTATGCATTTCTCCTTTGTCTCCAAATGGGCATGTTGGCTTGAATCATAACTGCTGTATAGCTAAGAAATTACACATATTAGACAAGAGTGAATCAGTCAAATAAATCTTCCGAAAAAATAATGTATTTTGGTCTTTGTTTGTTTGATTTGAGACTTAACGTCCCCGTCAACACGGTATAGGTCATGTTGGAGACGTTGCTTCAAATTTTGTGGCACTTTTACCCGACATTGAGATGAAATGGCATCTCAATGGAACCAATAGGGTCCGACTCGCACCGCTTTGCCTGGGCAGGCTTAGATCCTCTAGGCGCTTTACCAGCGCTCGTGTGCGGCCGGTTTCAGCTCTGCGTGGAAGCAACATGCAGACCATCTATTTGTTCAAGCCCCAAAGGGCGGGCCGCGTATCTGGGTTTAAAACAGTATTTTTGTTGGATACAAACAACATTTTTGCACAATATAAGATGGTTCATGATCTGACAGTACGTGTATGTATATTTTTGACATTTATATATATGAATGCCTTCCTGCAAGACATATAATGATCAGTGAAAGACAAGTTATAGTGCACAAGACGGTACTATTTTATATATTGTTAGAGACCCATATTAAGTTGGATAGTGTTACTGGTGGCATATAATGGATTTTGAGGGTTTTGTGTATAAATGTGTATTTTCCTATCCGGAAAATTGACTTTTCAAATATCTATAATTTTTTTTTTATTCCTGTAGTTAACTGATATCTTACTTTTTACATCCAAAAATTTCCATGAATCCTCACCACTTACTTAAAAACAAACATATTCCTATTTTCCATGTTTTTTATCAAAATTTTACATGTTCTGCCTTTAAAAAGTCAAACGAAGCTGAAGGATTTTTGAGAGCTACTTGATATAGTCAGTGTACATCTGGCTATATAAATTAGTTAGACACCATACAATTTATTTTTATAATGTAATTTCTACTTGACCGGAAAATACTAGATTTTGGGTGTTTTTATGTAAACATGTGCATTTTCATACCCCGAAAAATGGAACTTTTTAAACATTTAAAAATTTTATTTTTTTTCCTGTAGTTAACTTATACACATATATAACTTTTTACACCAAAACATTTTCAAGAATCCACACCAGTAACTTTTTAAAAATTTATTCCCATTTTCTGCATTTTTTGTCAATGTTTCCATGTTATTACCCCCTAAAAGATAGCTTTCTGTTCACATATCAAGCTAAAACTTCTTTTATCGCCACTTGACAACAGTTAGCTTATTTTTGGCTATTTAAATAAATTTGATATAATTTGATTTAATTTTTATAATTCAATTACTGTTTTTGGCGATTTTTACTTAAATTTCGAACATTTTCCCCCAAAAAAAATTTCGTCAGGGACTATTTTTGGGGATTTTTGTCCCGTAAGTCAGGACACCTCACTGATTCTAAAATTAGTGAAAACCCTTCTGAAGGAATTCGTTTGAGGTTAAATGCTATTTTGACTGGCCTAGTATACTCTTGGTCAATATCGTTTGCT
This sequence comes from Lucinisca nassula, assembly GCA_963580285.1. Lineage (NCBI taxonomy): Eukaryota > Metazoa > Mollusca > Bivalvia > Lucinida > Lucinidae > Lucinisca > Lucinisca nassula. Next base: position 86,996,236 of record OY757011.1, on the reverse strand, counting down.
TAAAATACATGCGCGTTTGTAAAACCACTATAACACGTGTGCGTTTTCTTTATTTAGGCAAATTAGAAGCAAAATTGAAGCGACAGTGGTCTACAACCGCGTTGCAATTCCATAGGTAACGGATTCGATCCCACGATACCCTAGTCACGATGATGTGTCTTGTCGGGACTTGTCTTGTTCGAAGTCCGTTTCTGCGTGACAGGTTTTGGGGCACGGGGATGGGTGGCTGACTTTGGCTGACTTTAAAACAAAAACCCATATATGTCAATCGTCAAATTTTGTGCTGCAGTCCCAGATCAAACATTCCAGAACGCGGCGTCTGCTCTGGGTATACATTGTTTGCTTGAAATACATGCAAACAAAACATACCTGACGTCCCTATAATTGAAAATGGACCGGTCCCAAGCTACTCATGACTCGAGGCTCGTACACCCTTGGACATTGAAAAGGACAAGTCTCCATAAGGGGGTTTTCCTGGTACCTGAATTTTTCAATAATATTTTGGGAAAATATAGCCACACAGAGGGGACATTCATCCCAGGTAAGTTTGAATCAAACAGAACTCTAGTTTTGTGATAAGGGTTTATCAAAAGTGGGTGGGGTAATTCCATATCAGTTCTACCAAGGACAATAAATCAGCAATTAACTATATTAAAATAGCACACTGACAAAACTTTTTGCCATGCAATGCATAGACTGTGGGTACATATTAATGTGAAATAGGGTGATTGTATATTTTATTGAACTTTGCTAAAATATAATAATTTATTTGCACTTTGTGGATTTTCATTAATTTTTCATCTACCAACTTTGCCAAAAAGTTGAACATTTCTCTATTAAGCAACACATTCTTACCTCTTTTCTAGAAAATACTTATAAATGCTTGGCCATTGCAGAATTGTAAGGATTTTTTTATAAATGGTCTGTGACATGAGTTATGTGCCCTTGAAAAGAGAAAATTGTAGTAAAATGCGATGAAATTTTCAAAACTTTGTTTTGCCTTTCTGCTATTAGTTTACTGGCGAGATATGCTTACAGGAGTTAAATTCTAATGTATTTATCGTGTAAAAGTGTTTAACTATTGTAGCAGAGACTAAATTGGTATCAGTTAGGGTCAAAATTACTTTTAGGGCTTTTAAGAACTGGATATAATTGACACACATTTGCTCATCTCATTCCATATCACTTTCTTCTGAAGAGTCGCTGTTGGTATTCCAAACTTCAGCTGCAGTATCTGTAAGAAAATCCATGTATTTATTATGTATCTCAGGCCCTTTTGTTGCTGGCTGGTGTCGCTCAAACTCCAAATACCATAAGACTGATGCAATATGGGCACAGCAGCCCACTACTCTAGCCCCTGATTTGCATGTGCAAAACCAACCGACGATAGGTGATAAGCCTGTGCTGTATTCAATCCATAAATAATAGGTCTTACTACTGGTATGCCTTGAACGTAATAGGGACTTGAGGACACCTTCTTGCTCATTGTTTATAAGGATTTCATATTTGGCGTCATCTGTTTGGTGTTCTTTCTTGTAGGATTTGGCCTGGCGAATCTGATAACCTCCCATTGTCATTGTCAGGTCTCTTAATTCTGCTTCGTTCAGTTCGGAGAAATCTGGCATTTCAGATGCATCCATACTTTTCCAAAAAGTACGCCGTTTCTCCCACTAATTGTCAGTCACATTTTGTTGAAGTTTATTCGGTGACTTTGCTAAGGCCATCATTCGTTTGGCCATGACACCATCTGATTCAAAACTAGTCACCAAGGGTGGCCTGAAAGCGTTGCAAAGGGAGCAAACAATTCGCAAATAATCGCCAGCAAACGGGATTTGAGAGTTGGGAAGCATATTACTTAAAGCTTTCCATTGCTTTATACGCCCATATGCTGGCTCAACAACCCATCTCACTTTGGTAACAAGCTTCCTCAGTGCTATGCTGTTTCTCTTTTTTCTTCAAGAAATGAGGCATTTCAGTATTGATCCCACAATCATTAATTCCGCCCCCGCCCAGAGGGGCTTGAAGAAATATATGGGCTGCACGATACTTCCATGCAGAGCTGAATCCGGCCCGCACACTAGTACTGGTAAACCGCGTAGAGAATCTACGCCTGTCCTGGAACCGCGGTGCGAGGCGGACCGTCCATGCTAATAAACCCTATTGGTTTCATAGGGCGACAGGGCTTGAGATGTCATTTCATCTCAATGTCGGGTGAAAGTCCCACAAAATTGGAAGCAACGTCCTTAAAATGTCCTTTACAGTGTTGACGGGGACGTTTAATCTCAAATCAAACAAACAATCATTAAGTCTGTTACATCCCTAAACCCCCTATCAACAATGAAAACAACCCCTTCATTGAACCAATTTCTATTATCCTCACTGTTGCTCTTCAGCATATGCTCTGTTATCTTGGCATCTGAGTTTTTACCATCAGCCACGTAAGGTCCAAGCACTGTAAGTATGTAGCCGCCATTTGCTACAAGCATCATCGGTTTAAGCAATGGGCAACCTTTATGGACAGAATAAGAACGCCCTTGGAATGAAAAGTCACCGCTTCACCATCAGCAACAGCAATAGCAACATCTTTCTGTGAATTAGCAAACAGCACCCTTGCAAATTCTGTAGTGTGATCTTCAACTATGTTATTTCGAAACGGCAAACAGGAAATCTAATGCACTGAATTTTGACAACGCTGATGAAATGAAAGGTGAAGACTATGTCAGACTGACAGGCATCACAAAGGATCAGTTCAATGATGTACATGAATCGCTCTCCTCGTTGCGTTCTACATCAACAAGGAGCACACGTACAGCCCTTGCCATGTTGCTTGTAAAACTTAGGACTGACAGGCATAACAAAGGATCAGTTCAATGATGTACATGAATCGCTCTCCTCGTTGCGTTCTACGTCAACAAGGAGCACTCGTACAGCCCTTGCCATGTTGCTTGTAAAACTGACAGACTGGTCTGTCCTTGGCTGTTCTTTCAACATTGTTTGGGGTGAAGAAAACTACTTGCAGTAAGGCAATCCATTCAGCCAGAGCAAGTCTAATGTCCAATTTCGTTCCAAAATATCTTGGCCTGCCACATATAGAACGAAAAAAGTAATTGAAAATCACACTACAGAATTTGCAAGGGTGCTGTTTGCTTATTCACAGAAATATGTTGCTATTGCTGTTGCTGATGGTACCTATGTGTACATAGAGAAAAGCGGTGACTTTTCATTCCAAAGGCGTTCTTATTCTGTCCATAAAGGTCGCCCATTGCTTAAACCGATGATGCTTGTAGCAACTGACGGCTACATACTTACAGTGCTTGGACCTTACCTGGCTGATGATAAAAACTCAGATGCCAAAATAACAGAGCATATGCTGAAGAGCAACAGTGAGATATAAGAAATCGGTTCAATGAAGGGGTTGTTCTCATTGTTGATAGGGGGTTTAGGGATGTAACAGACTTAATTAATGATTGTGGGATCAATACTGAAATGCCTCATTTCTTGAAGAAAAAAGAGAAACAGCATAGCACTGAGGAAGCAAATGAATCCAGACTTCGCAAAATTGCAGTATGTTTCCTCTGGCTTTCTTTGCCGGACCATTACAGGGTCACTGATGAGGCTTTATTAGCCGAAACTACGTAGTATGACCCATCTTCTTTCTTATGAATGTTTTCATTGCTCTTAAAGGAACTCATTTTTGATTTTTAATTGTTACCAAAGTGAGATGGGTTGTTGAGTCAGCATATGGGCGTATAAAGCAATGGAAAGCTTTAAGTAATGTGCTTCCCAACTCTCAAATCCCGTTCGCTGGCAATTATGTGCGAATTGTGTGCTCCATTTGCAACGCTTTCAGGCCACCCTTGGTGACTAGTTTGGAATCAGATGTTGTCATGGCCAAACGAATGATGGCCTTAGCAAAGTCACCGAATAAACTTCAACAAAATGTGACTGACAATTAGTGGGAGAAACGGCGCACTTTTTGGAAAAGTATGGATGCATCTGAAATGCCAGATTTCTCCGAACTGAACGAAGCAGAATTAAGAGACCTGACAATGACAATGGGAGGTTATCAGATTCGCCAGGCCAAATCCTACAAGAAAGAACACCAAACAGATGACGCCAAATATGAAACCCTTATAAACAAAGAGCAAGAAGGTGTCCTCAAGTCCCTATTACGTTCAAGGCATACCAGTAGTAAGACCTATAATTTATGGATTGAATACAGCACAGGCTTATCACCTATCGTCGGTTGGTTTTGCACATGCAAATCAGGGGCTAGAGTAGTGGGCTGCTGTGCCCATATTGCATCAGTCTTATGGTATTTGGATTTGAGCGACACCAGCCAGAAACAAAAGGGCCTAAGATACATAATAAATACATGGATTTTCTAACAGATGCTGCAGCTGAAGTTTGGGATACCAACAGCGACTCCTCGCAAGAAAGTGATACTAAATGAGATGAGCAAATGTGTGTCAATTATATCCAACTCTTAAAACCTCTAAAAGTAATTTTGACCCTTACTGATACCAATTCAGTCTCTGCTACAATAGTTAAACCCTTTTACACGATAAATACATTAGAATTTAACTCCTCTAAGCATTTCTCGCCAGTAAACTTATAGCAAAAAGGCAAAACAAAGTTTTGATAATTTCATCGCATTTTACTGCAATTTTCTCTTTTCAAGGGCACATAACTAATGTCAAAGACTATTTATAAAAAAATCCTTACAATTCTGCAATGGCCAAGCATTGATAAGTATTTTCAAGAAAAGAGGTACGAATGTGTTTCTTAATAGAGAAATGTTCAACTTTTTGGCAAAGTTGGTAGATGAAAAATTAATGAAAATCCGCAAAGTGCAAATAAATTATTATATTTTAGCAAAGTTCAATAAAATATACAATCACCCTATTTCACATTAATATGTACCCACAGTCTATGCATGACATGGCAAAAGTTTTGTCAGTGCGCTATTTTAATATAGTCAATTGCTGATTAATTGTCCTTGGTAGAACTGATATGGAATTACCCCACCCACTTTTGATAAACCCTTATCACAAAACTAGAGTTCTGTTTGATTCAAACTTACCAGGGATGAATGTCCCCTCTGTGTGGCTATATTTTCCCAAAATATTATTGAGAAATTTAGGTACCAGGAAAACCCCCTTATGGAGACTAGTCCTTTGTTCGAGACAATATTAGTTTGAGACACTGATTGAGTGTGTGTGTGTTTCAGTTGTACGTCCCACCAATAGCTAAGGTCATACGGAGACGGGACCTCGGTTTAAAGACTCACCCGAAAGTCCGAAGAAGCCCCTGAGGGTTACTCGAATCAGGGTGCATAATGGGACTGATTAAGGGGTTCTTTCCCATCTTCTACAAACTATAAAGTGTGTGCTCATTAGTATCCCCTCATTGAAGCGATTATTATGATTTATTATTATTAATATTAGTTTAGGTTTAACGTCCTTGTCAACATTATTTAAGTCATTATGTAGAGTTTGAAATGAAATGACGTCCCGAGTCCTGCCGCCAAATGAAACGCTGTGGTTTATATGCATGGCCGGTCCGACTCGCACTACTTTGCCTGTGCAGGCTTAGCCATCCTAATCGGTTTACCAGCACTCATGTATGGCTGTTGAAGCATCATGTAGCCCAATCTATTTCTCCAAACCACGATGGGAGGGGCCGATTCTCGAGAGTACACACAGCATACATTTACTTTGATAAAACTAAGAAAACAATCCCTTAAGGGGAATGGGAATACCTTCAGGGAATCCAACTCCTGCAAAAGTATTTTTGTCTCCCATGTCAAAAGGGGAGGAGCAAATTCTTTCCTTTAAGAGTAGACCCCTTTTTCAGTGGGACAGGCCTTATAGAACAGGGAACAGAAAGTCCCGAAAATTGTCTCCCTTTGAAAGATGGCGGAAAAATCTGCCAGGTGTTCCCATTCCCCTTAATTATCCCTAAAAATCTTACGGACTAAAGAACGAGGTCAAATCACCCATGATGAAAGAGCCATCGGTTATTCCATACAGTGAAGTTTGGGCTCTTTCAAGCTTACATCACCTGTTTCGAGCCAATCATTGATCAGATGTGGGCGAAAACCTGAGAACCCGGAGACAAAACACCTGACCTTCCATCACAGAACCTGGCATCTCATGTGTTACCAGAATTTTCCACCGTTAAGACCAGGTAAAATTACCACTATTTTTTTCCTTTAAAACATATCTAAGAGGTTTTTGTGTTTACTTCACCCGGCGTCCTCTAGTAAGACACCACCTTTGGAACTGTACAAAAGTGTTCTAAAAGACCACTTTTGAACAATCCCAAAGGCGGTCTTAATATAGGAATTTTACTGTATAGAAGAGACATGTATTTCATGTTAGTGCTGTGTATGATTGGGCTTGATGCGTTGGATAAATCATCAATTTATTAATTAAAAATCGCAAATCGTGTAAAATTAATTACTCTACTATTTAATTATTAATGCAGATGCAACATTGAATAGCCACAGCGCGATGTTATTTAATTTTCTTGAAATGCGCAATCTGCTCATCAGTAGGATGTCATTTTAGCTATATTGGGTATTGTTTGGAGTCAAGTCACTCCAAAACTGTCTCTCGCGACATCAGAATAACACATACGTGTGAGATGATGTTACCTTGCACACCGGATAAGGAAATCCTGGACTTAACCATGGGATAGAAATTCTTTTCCTACCCAAGTTATCCTACCCAGGGACAGAATCGAGAATTATCACGTGTTTGATGTGAACTGGTTGAATAGGACGTCACATACACCGCGGTCAAGGTCAAGTTTGATGTCAGTGCACATGCACTGCATATACGCTGCCATATGACGGACCTCGATAATAGAAGTGGGTGCATCCACACTCAGAAATGAAAGGTTTGCAAGAAAAAGAATCTTACATGGGTGTGAGGGGTGGATAGAAAAGTCCGTTACGAGGGTCACTGTCCGGCATCACTCGACAAAGCTCGTGTTGCCGGCCAGTGACCCTCGTAACGGACTTTTCTATCCACCCCTCACACCCATGTGATATTCTCATCAATATGATCCTTCATCTCCACAATCCATATTTAGGAATAGATGTGTGACAATAGTGCATATCCTCGCAATCCCTGCATTTCCCTGCAACTCATACATTGAAGAAGATCGGGAAAGGTATCCCATATTTCGCAGAAGATCGGAAAGGTATCCTGTAACCTGAACTGGCGTTATGAGAAACCCTCGGTGGCTCGAACTACCGCTGTCTTGAACAAATGTTCATGGTCCCAAATGGGTTCGAGCCATCTAAGTTTGACTCTATTTAACATAATTAAGGGAGGTTACTGTGATATTATCTTGAAAAGTTATGTTGTGTTTACACATTAGAATCGCCTCAATGAGGCGATTCTGATGAATACATACATTATTCCTTAATTTTTAAGGTCGTAAAAAAATCACCATCTCGCCTCCTTACATGGCACTGACTTCCTACAGTACTTTGAACTGCTCTTATCTCGAACAATTTTTCAATGTCCCAAAGGTATTCGAGTTTCTGAAGATGAACTGCAGTTCACGGTAATTCTTCGATTGTAGCCCTCCTATTGGATTTTACACTTACCATCTTGATTAGCTAATACTAAGTTTAATCAAAGCACTGAGAGAACTGGTGGGTTGATTGTTTCTGAGTGTTGATTGGAAAAATGGGCCTGAACGGGGACAAAGACTGTTTCGTTTAACCCTTTACTGTAAGCAAACGCTGCGTTTTTCGGCGTCTGATCCTTAGAATCCTGTATTGTAAGCAAATAGTGTAGACCCTGATCAGACGCCGCGTTCTGCGGCGTCTGATCTGGGTCTACACTGTTTGCAAAGCCTAACCCATGATTCCAGCCCAGATTCTACAGGTAACCCTTTTACATAACACGCTGACCTCACTGCGATAAAATTCTATAAATAAGTTGCATGGATTTCCTACAAATCAGTGATAGTCACGTGGACTCCAGCACTAATAGAGGTTTTGTCTTTATAACTTTTGGTCGATTGATAAATAATCGACCCAAAAATTCAAATCATCCTTCCCAAAGTCGGAAATTTTCTAGAAATATGATGTGTTTGATGTTTTCTGGCATGAACACCCGCAGGAAGGCTGAAATTCAAATTAGTAATAAAACTATGATCGGTAATTAAAATGCGAAAATCTACCGCTGTGACAGAAAATGCGATCTTCGAGGCATTTAATCCGCGTCTCCCCAACTGCGCCGCAATGATCACAGTACAATGACCCCCAAAGAATGACATCAGTCTATCACAATAGTACACAGCATCCCAATGACAAGAATATGTGCTACATTTCTCGGAAAATGACCCATTCGATTTTATTACAGTAATAATGAAAATTGAGACTATATTTTTGTATCCCCAAAACTAACCCACGCGAACCAGTGGGATTTATGTAGTAGATTGCAGACAAAATGTCACCGATATCAATACTCCCTTCTGAGCAAGAGTGGCAAATTTCATCAGCATTACGCGTAAGATATGACTGATACCTCCCTGGCAACTAATGTTCATTCAGCGTTGCAATGTAAAACTCACAGGGCTGATAGCCTTCTAAGCCGGTGAAATTTACAGAGGCGTTTGTAACAAGTTCTCTTTTTTAAACCTCTGTGGTCTAAACTAGGGGTTGTGGGTTCAATCCCGGCTTTCTCCAGGCTTTAAACTGAGTCTTAAAACCGATGTCCCGTCACCGTATGACCTTAGCTGTTGATGTGGGACCTAACATTCAAACACACATGGATTACGGGTGCTCCTTAGAATCGCCTAATTGGAAGGTTTATAAAAATGTTTTAAGCAGGAATAAGACAAATAAAGTATACCCCCTGCAATTCCCCGCTTTTCTATATATACGGCCCCGCCCATCTAGATGGGCTGCATGATGCTTCCACGCAGAGCTGAAACCGACTGCACATGAATACTGGTAAAGAATCTAAGCCTACCCAGGCAAAGTGCGAATCGGACTGTCCATACATATGAATCCTATTTGTTCAATGGGCGACAGGGCTTGAGATTGATCTCAGTATTGGGTAAAAATTCCACAAAATTGGAAGCATTCTCTCCAAAATGACCTTTATGATGTTGACCGGGATGTTGAACCTTAAATCAAACAAATCTTTTCTATATAAATCAGCACTTAAGAGTATCATAATATTATGTACTTGTCTGAACCAAAACTATACTGAATGAAAAGTATGTCTGGTTTATTTCAAAGAGATACACACTGGCTAATTAGTTTGATAGCAAAACCTGCATCTAATTAAATTATGTCAGCTTCAAGACCGCTCCATATATATAAATAGCCTCGCTGAGACAAAAGCGTTACCACTGACTAACGGCGTATAACTTTCAAACCAGGATATTTTGATAATTTTTGACATGCAGATACAATATTGACAACATTTACAACCATTTCTGTAATTATGTTATGCTCTGTATGCCCATCGCATTTTGCATCCTACCTTAAGTTGATTTGCACATGAACCACACCTTACAGTACTTTCAAAGATACCTGTCTACAGAGTAACAACTTGATCTTCTCTAAATAACTTAGTTTGGAGGAGCAGTTGATTACCCAGGCATACACAGTATGTTTAGCGGTATGTGCGAGTTTTCCGTCCGTCTGTTTGTCTGTCTACGAAATGATAGGTATGTAACTTGTCTCCATAGAGCCACTTGCAATATATTTCATGGCACATTCCGTCATTTAACGCCCATTTCGTGAGAGAAAAAATAGCTTTTTAAGTGACTGTCCCATAGAAGAAAGTGTCACATAACTATCTGTCCTGCCTACGAAAAGTCACCTAAGTATAAGTTCGGGAGAACGTCTGTCCGTCCGTTAACACTTTAATTCTATGTTCTGCTTTTTGCTAACCACTTGTCCAATTCGTATCCTATTTGGTATATGATACACGTATGGCATTGCTTTTAACATTGATCAGTGAGACTCCTGGGTAATCTGTCTGGGTTGGGCTAAACACTCCTACCAAAAATTGACTAAAGTTTCCTCAATTTGAGTAGCTTTGATCTTACTAGCTTGAAAGATAACAATTTCTATGAAAACAAACAGATCCCAGTAGAAGACTGTAAATCTGATAATATGACAGATAAGAAGATAAAATTCTAGAAAAAGCAGAGTATAATTAGTTTTCCAGGTTGTAGCAGAGTTGATTTTGATTTTGTTTGATTTGAGATTTAACGTCCCCGACAACACTGTAAAGGTCATTTTGGAGTCGTCGCTTTCAATTTTGTGGGACTTTTACCCGACACTGAGATGAAATGACTTCTCAAGCCCTGCTACCCAATGAAACCAATAGGGTCTATAAGCATGGACTGGCGCCGCTTTGACTGGTCAGGCTTAGATCCTCTAAGCGGTTTACCAGTACTCGTATGCATGTCGGTTTCAGCTCTGCGTGGAAGCATCATGCAGCCCATTTATTTCTTCATGCCCCGATGGGCGGGGACCTAAAGCAGAGTTGAACATTATTTAGTTTCCATTGACCAGCCTGCTCAAATTTTTTTTGCTTTGTTACGGTTTTACGGCCCTTCTAAATTTATTTCACTTATTTTGAGCCAAGCGATAATCAGAGGTAGGCAAAAACCGGAGTACCCGGCGAAAAACCACCTGATCTTCCGTTGCAGAACCTAGCATCTCACACGTGACCCCAGTCAGGCTCGAACCAACAGAGGTGAAAGACCTAATGATTAAGAGTCAGTGCCCTTATCCACTAGGTCACAGAAGCCCGTAACTGTGCAGGCTTACTCATGCGTGACAGTTTCAATATATTTCTCCAAGCCGCGACAGGCAGGGTGGTTTTTGGTTTGATATTGTGTATAATAACTGAATAGTCGATTCTATGCTACTTTAAATCTTACCAAGTCTTTTTTGAGCATATTAACGTAAAGTCATCTTATTTTGATAGGAGACGAAGTGTAAAGTCGACTTATTTTGATGGGGCTGAAAATGGGCCTTTCCTGATATGACACTGTATAAAAATTCAGTTTGAAAAAAAAATTAATAAGGAATAAGGACAAAGGAAACAAAGGAATAAGGAAACAACTTATCACTCGTTGTGAACAGTGCAGGCGCATATCAGATTCTGCAGACGCCTGATCAGGACCTTCACTGTTCCAATTTTTATCAATGTTTAAATTCTTCTCAGCCTGGTACCACCTCTCTATGCGGGATGAGAGATCCCATTCCGGACAAAATTGCAAAAAAAAAAAAAAATATTTATTTTTATTTTATTCTTTTTTCTTTTATTTATTTATTTGTGATTTTTCCTCATTACTATAACCTCTTTAAATAAAGACCTTACATATTAACATTCTTACTTTGCCTTATTTACTTACCTACCTACTATTGAATCACCGTTGAAACAACAACGTTGAATGAAAGTTGAGTCAACGTTGTATGCCTGCAGGGTTACTTGCTTACTTACCTACTCACCCACCCACTTGCTTGCTCACGTGCTCACTCACTCACTCAAACCTGTTTCTTTTTCCTAGAAATGAATTTTCCTCTGTATAGTTAAAAGCTGCGTTTTAGGAAAAATGTAAATTGTTCTTAGCTTCACCAACTTCTGGAGTGTTTCCAGATTTTTTGCCAGCTAATAAAATACCCATCCTGACAGTCCAAGGCAGGGAGATGGTTTTGTTTAGAGATTAAAGTCTGATAACAAAATAGAGGAATTTCAGAAAAAGTCAGTATTTTGCAGGACTGTAAAGTCAGTAATTAGGATGTTGCCATATTGAAAATTTCCTGTACAGTAGAACTTCGATGGCTCGAACACCGATGGCTCGTATACCATGGCTGAGTCGAACCCATTTTTGAGCCCCTAGCGAAATCCTCTACATAAGAAATAGTGGAGGATAATTAAGAAGATTTTAGTTTTTATCTTGCAAATGAATGCTGTGTGTACTCATTAGAATCGCCTCGATGAGGCGATTCTAATGAGTACACACAGCATGCATTTTCATTATAGAACACCGAAAGATGACCAAAAGTATCTTGTTATGCCTCCTGGCAGTAACCCTCAGTGGCTGGAACTACCCCTGTCTCGAATAGATTTACATGGTCCCAAAGGTGTTCGAGCCATTGAAGTTCGACTGTATATGTTTTTGTTTTGTTTTTATAACTTTGCATTACAATCTTTAATGTTTAATTGACATTACTTAAAGATAGACAAAATACATTTCCAGTTTGTGGCTACAGGCTCTTTGTACATTTAGACAGTTTTACTTTGTCAGTAAAATATCTCAAAAACCATTTTAGCTAAGCATTAACATTCGGTGTCTATAAATTGATATTGATGAGCAGATGACCTGATTAGCATTTGAATAGTTTCAGAATAATGCTCCATGAGTTATGGCGCTTTGTAAATTTGGGCATTTTACCTTGTCAGTAAAATAGTCCACAAAGTATTTAAGGTAGAGTCTTGAAAGTTGACGGAGAGATTTGGGATGATGAGTCGGTGAAACAAAAAAAAAAAAAAAAAAAAAAACATTAGTTATGGCCGTTTGTAAATTTGGGCATTTTAGCCTTGTATGCAAGACAGCTCATCAACTATTTAGAGTGATGCCTTGAAAATTGATAGGTTTAAGATGACCTGAAAAACTTTATTTATAAAAAAAAATAGCGGAAAATTTTCTTAGAGTCATGGCCCTTTGAATTTTTAAGCATGCGAACCTTATGAGCAAGATACCTCAAAACCTATCAGGGACAAGCATTGTTTGAGTCAAGAAGTTTGCTTCATAAACACCAGCTCTGATTATTCTGCTGACTATAAAGCAGCAGACATTACCTTTGGAATCTTTTTTAAAGAAGCCAACTTGTTTTATTTGGGTTTTACGGCTCTTTCAAGATTATTCACCTACCGAGTTGGTATTAAAAAAAAAACAAACAAAAAAAAAAAAAAAAAAAAACGCGGGCGAATTCTATTGAACCCGGGAAGGGACATGATTTTTTATTTTTATTATGTTGTGCGAACAAGATAATATCTTGAGCGGACAAGATATTAACTTGTTCGGACAACATATTATCTTGTGTGGACAAGATATTATCTTGTGCGGACAAGATATTATCTTGTTTGCACAAGATATTATCTTGTGCGGGCAAGATAATATCGTGTTCGCACAACATATTATCTTGTGCGCAAAAGATATTAAGTTGTGCGAACAAGATATTATCTTGTCCGTACAAGATAATATGTTGTCCGCACAACATAAATTTTGTTGTCCGCACAAGATAATATCTTGTCCGCACAACAAATTATCTTGTGCGCACAAGATAATATCTTGTTCGCACAACTTAATATCTTGTTTGCACAACATATTAAAAAAGATTATGTCCCTTCCCGGGTTCCGTAGAAATCCGGCGAAAACCCATCTGACGTTCAATTGCAGAATTTGGCGTCCAACCACATGCGAGCCCTCAGCGGTAGAAGGCATAATGTTTAAGAGACAGCGCTCTCAACGAGATCAGTATAGAATGTTTATTACCCGATTTGCTATATAAATTGTAAACCATTTTCAACCTGAGTGAACTAGATGGCCGTTCGATATATTTTTCTTCTAAAGGACAGTTCTGTCCTACATAATATACAGAAGAACTTCGATGGCTCGTTTACCATGGATGAGTCGAACACATTCTTGAGCTCCTAGCGCAATTCTCTACATAAGAAATAGTGGGGAATTATTAAGGAGATTTTAGTCTTTTACCTTGCAAATGTATGCTGTGTGTACTCATTAGAATCGCCTCGATGAGGCGATTCTAATGAGTACACACAGCATACATTTTCATTATAGAACACCGAAAAGATGTCTAAAAGTATCTCGTTATGCCTCGTGACAGTAACCTCAGTGGCTCGAACTACCCCTGTCTCGAACAGATTTTCGAGGCCCCAAAGATGTTCGAGCCATTGAAGTTCGACTGTATCCATTTTTGGAACCCATCTTTGAACCGTGGTGTATCCAAAACAGTGCTATAAAGAACCAAGCGAAAACACGGTTAATGTGTTCTTTATGTGTGCTGTATTTACATACTATTAAAGTCATAATAATGATTGAAATGTGGCGTTTTTTTTTTTTATCTCAAAAAAAGAAACTGTTCATTGATCTCTTATACAGTGTATTCGATGCATTGGGTAATAAAACAGTTATTTCATGACAGCTTGGTGTATGGTCAAAACTATTGCCACAGCCTAATGTACTAGGTCACGACCTAATGTACTAGGTGCATCAGGTCGTCCACAGCACCTCGGGGCAATAGTTTTGACTGTACTCCAGTCATTAAATCGTCTTTCGTTTCCCATAAACGCATATGCAAAATGGCCATGTGGGAGCAAGGGCAAGAAGAAGAAGAAGAAGACGAAGTATTTTAACCAATCGAAGGAACTCACGGCTGAAAAATGATGAAGCAGCCCGAATATTTATTCGGAACCAGAATCCGTTGGGTATTAATGGTTGGTTAGACTGGCCCTTTGGTCAGTATATAAGAAAATTTTACCTAATTATTAAAACATATCTCCTTAGTTTCTCTCATTTGACTGTTCAGAGGCAGAAAAATAGTCAAGAAGGAGTTTGTTTTCTTAGAATTCTTCAATTCATAACCGGGGAGCCAGGTTAGCAATGTCGATAGGCATGCCGCTGGTAACAAATGGATAGAACTTCAGGGGAGGCAAAAAGAGAAGTGGAGGCAATGATCAACCCTTTCAAAAAATATTTGTCTCCCTTATCAATAGGGGTCTACTGTTAAAGGAAAGAATTTGTTGCGCAGGGACAAATTCTTATCTTTGAGAGCTGATCTTTTTTCTGAGGCCTTTTTCTCGGGGAGGAAGCATGCACAACAAGAAAGCCCTTGTAGAAAATGGCGGTGTAACGTAAAAAAAGTGGACCGTGATAAAATGAGACATTTCCACCACTGCGCATGCGCAACACATTTGCTCCGCCTACCTTAGATACGTTTTTATCGGATTGCTATTTGCTTAATTATCGTGTAGTCTGGCAGTTACCTCCCCTCATTCGCCCTGTTAGCGAGCTTTAAGGTGAGTTCTCCTTGTAACAGCGTTGGCAGATGGAACAGACACCGCCACCAAGTCACTTTCAGTTTTAAAGTCTGTAACACATCAGTTTCTTTTGTATTCTTTTGCAGCATGTATTAGAAGAAGCATCATGTGTCAGGGACATGATACTTCAGTGAGGCAGCACTGTAAAAGTGAGCATTGAGCTCCCTGTCACAACCAGACACCGTCGTGATATGACTGAAAAATTGTTGAAAGCGACGTTAAACCCGAATTCACACACACACACACACACACACACACACACACACACACACACACACACACACACACACACACACACACACACACACACACACACACACACACACACACACACACACACACACACACACACACACACACACACACACACACACACACGCACGCACGCACGCACGCACGCACGCACGCACGCACGCACGCACACACACGCAAGCACACCTTCTTAACCTCCTGTACAACTGTACAACGACCCATCATTATTCTTACATTACGATGACACACGCGTGCATTTTTTTTCCATGCAAATTAGTGATATTTGTCTTATTTTTACTCCTAAAATAGGTTGCGGGTGCTCGCACGAGTACCCATGACCTATGTCTTAGAACAGAAAAAAAGCAAAATAACTTATACCCCTGTAAACCCGAGTTTTCTCTAAATAAAGTGAGGTTTAGAGGGTTTTAATTTCACGATCTTGTTAACATGAAGAAAGGTGTTAGAGATATTGTGTTGCCAAGATTATATTCTCAGGGATGATAACTAAAATACCATGACACCCGGAGTTATGGTTCTTGCTCATAACACGTCTTTTTCCCTCATGTTTTCTTTGTTTAAATTAGTGTTTTACGTCAACACTATTTAGGTTATTTTGGAGAGGTGGCTTCAGTTTTGTGGGTCTTTAACCCAACATTGATATGAAATGACATCTCAAGCCCTGCCGCCTGAACAAGCCAGAAGGGTTTATATATAGGTGACGTTCCGATTTACAACACTTCGCGTAGTCAGGCTTAGATCCTCTTAGCGGTTTACCAGTAGGCCTGTGCGGTCGGTTTCAGCTATGCGTGCAAGCATGATGAACCCAATCTATTTCTCCAAGCCCCGATGGGCGGGGCGTAAATCTTCACCTCGTGTTGGTTGGTTGATTTGAGGTTTAACGTCCCCGTCAACACTGTAAAGGTCATTTTGGAGACGTTGCTTCCAATTTTGTTGGACTTTTACCCAACACTGAGATGAAATTACATCTCTAGCCATGTCGCCCAATGAAACCAAAAGGGTTTATTAGCATGGACGGTCCGCCTCGCACCGCGGTTCCTGGACAGGCTTAGATCCTCTAAGCGGTTTACCAGTACTAGTGTGCGGGCCGAATTCGCTCTGCGTGGAAGCATCGTGACTAATAAGTGAAGCACCCGATCAAACAACATATTTTGCGGCATCGGAACTGTTAGTCTATGGTCTAAATTTGATATGCCAGGCTAATACGGGTTAATCGGCGTCTGACCTGGGTTTGCACTGTTTGCCAGTCCTGAAAGAAACGTTTAGCTTACGACGTTAACGCGGCGTCTGACCTGGGTCTGTGCCATTTGCCTTAGTCCTAAAGTAGAAGCGACTATATAACACTATATAGGTCATATTTGGGACGTTGCTACTTTTACCCGACATAGAGATCTAATGTAATCTCAAGCCCTGCCGCCCAATGAGACCAATAGGGTTTATATGCACGGATGGTTCGACTCGCACCACTTGACATGTGCAAGCTCAGACCCTCTAAGCGGCTTACCAAGGGTTTCAGCCTTGCATGGAAACATCATGCAGCCCAATCTATTCTGCCAACCCTGATGGGCGGGGTTTTTGTTCGGCAGTTTGTGTGAAGTTTAACGGCCTTGTCAACACCATTGAGACAACGCCGAACAGGCCATCTTACCTTCGGCAGACATGCACATCAGTGGTTGACCGGTACAGTGCACATTCATTCGACAGAAACAGAGGGAAAAGCCGCAGAAAAATCAAAGCAAAACAACACAAAACAAAAAACAAGAGGCCCATGAGGTCCTGGTCGCTCCCCTGAGCCCTGTGCAAATTGGTAGTACTCAATCACCTGATGCTATAAACCAAGTTTCAAGACAATCAGTCAAGTGATTCCGTAGATGAAGATTTTTTAAGGTTTTCACCAAAACAGGGCATGGCGGACTGGTACCTTTTCAACCCTTTTCACGCACATCTTCACCTTTTTCATTCCTTTTCTTTGTAGAAGCCTCCATGGTGCAGTGATTACGCTACTCGCCTTGTAAACCAGGGAACGCAGGATCGATCCCGGGCTTCTCCAGCCTTTCGGATGAGTCTTTGAACCGAGGTCCCGTCTCCATATGACCTTAGCTGTTGGTGGAACGTAAGACTAAAACTCACTCACTCCTTTTCTTTGTATTTCTTTATGTCCACTTTTTTCACGGATCTCCACTTTTTGCACGGATTGTTGCCTTATCTATTTTTCTTTCACGTCAGTGTACATTTTTCTTTGTGATTATCCTTATCACGCGCACCTTCTTCTGTCTCGGACTGGTACCTTTTCAACCATTATCACGCACATCTTCCTTTATCATTCCTTTATTTTGCATTTCTTTATGTCCACTTTTTTCACGGATGTCCACTTTTTTCACGGCGTGTTGCCTTATCTATTTTTCTTTCACGTCAGTGTACATTTTTCTTCGTGATTATCCTTATCACGCACATCTTCTTCTTTCGCGGACAGGTACCTTTTCAACCCTTTTCACGCACATCTTATTTTTTCATTCCTTTTCTTTGTGTTTCTTTATGTCCCCTTTTTTCACGGATGTCCACTTTTTTCACAGTTTGGTGCCTTATCTATTTTATTTTCACGTCAGTGTACATTTTTCTTCAGGATTATCCTTTTCGCGCACATCTTCTGCTTTCACGGCCTGGTACCTTTTCAACCCTTTTCACGCACATCCATCTTTTTTCATTCCTTTATTTTACATTTCTTTATGTCCACTTTTTTCACGCATGTCCACTTTTTTCACGGATTGTTGCCTTATCTGTTTTTCTTTCACGTCAGTGTACATTTTTCATCGTGAATATCCTTTTCACGCACATCTTCTGCTTTCACGGACTGGTACCTTTTAAACCCTTTTCACGCACATCATCCTTTTTTCATTCCTTTTCTTTGTAGAAGCCTCCATGGTGCAGTGGTTACGCTACTCGCCTTGTAAACCAGGGATCGCAGGATCGATCCCGGACTTCTCCAGCCTTTCGGATGAGTCTTTAAACCGAGGTCCCGTCTCCGTATCACATTAGCTGCTGGTGGGACGTAAAACTAAAACTCACTCACTCACTCCTTTTCTTTGTATTTCTTTATGTCCACTTTTTTCACGGGTGTCCACTTTTTTCACGGATTGTTGCCTTATCTATTTTTCATTCACGTCAGTGTACATTTTTCTTCGTGATTATCCTTATCACGCACATTTTCTTCTTTCACGGAAAGGTACCTCTTCAACCCTTTTCACGCACATCTTCTTTTTTCATTCCTTTTCTTTGTATTTCTTTATGTCCACTTATTTCACGGATGTCCACTTTTTTCACGGTTTGGTGCCCTATCCTTTTTCCTTTCACGTCAGTGTTCATTTTTCTTTGGGATTATCCTTTTCACGCACATCTTCTGCTTTCACGGACTGGTACTTTTTCAACCCTTTTCACGCACATCCATCTTTTTTTCATTCCTTTATTTTGCATTTCTTTATGTCCACTTTTTTCACGGATGTCCACTTTTTTTACGGATTGTTGCCTTATCTGTTTTTCTTTCACGTCAGTGTACATTTTTCTTCGTGATTATCCTTTTCACGCACATCTTCTGCTTTCACGGACAGGTACCTTTTCAACCCTTTTCACGCACCTTTTCTTTTTTCATTCCTTTCCTTTGTATTTCTTTATGTCCACTTTTTTCACGGATTGTTACCTTATCTATTTTTCTTTCACGTGGGTGTACATTTTTTCTTGGTGATTATCCTTTTCACGCACATCTGCTGCTTTCACGTACAGGTACCTTTTCAACCCTTTTCACGCACATTTTCTTTTTTCATTCTTTTGTATTTTTTTATGTCCACTTTTTTCACGGATGTCCACTTTTTTCACGGATTGTTGCCTTATCTGTTTTTCTTTCACGTCATTGTACATTTTTCTTCGTGATTATCCTTTTCACGCACATCTCCTGCTATCACGGACAGGTCACTTTTCAACACTTTTCACGCACCTTTTCTTTTTTCATTCCTTTCCTTTGCATTTCTTTATGTCCACTTTTTTCACGGTTGTCCACTTTTTTCACGGATTGTTGCCCTATCTGTTTTTCTTTCATGTCAGTGTAAATTTTTCTTCGTGATTATCCTTTTCACGCACATTTTCTGCTTTGACGGACTGGTACCTTTTCAACCCTTTTCACGCACATCTTCTTTTTTTCATTCCTTTTCTTTGTAGAAGGCTCCGTGGTGCAGTGGTTACGCTACTCGCCTTGTAAACCAGGGATCGCAGGATCGATCCCGGGCTTCTCCAGACTTTCGAATGAGTCTTTAAACCGAGGTCCCGTCTCCGTATCACCTTAGCAGTTAGTGGGACGTAAAACTAAAACTCACTCACTGCTTTTCTTTGTATTTCTTTATGTCCACTTTTTTCAAGGAAGTCCACTTTTTCAAGGATTTTTGCCTTATCAATTTTTCTGTCACGTCAGCGTACATTTTTCTTCGTTATTATCCTTATCAGGAACATCTTCTTCATTCAGGGACAGGTACCTTTTCAACCCTTTTCACGCACATCTTCTGCTTTCACAGACAGGTACCTTTTCAACCCTTTTCACGCACATCTTTTTTTTTCATTCCTTTTCTTTGTACTTCTTTATGTCCACTTTTATCACGGCTGTCCACTTTTTTCACGGATTGGTGCCTTATCTATTTTTCTTTCACGTCAGTGTACATTTTTCTTTTGGATTGTCCTTTTCACGCACATCTTCTGCTTTCGCGGACTGGTACCTTTTCAACCCTTTTCACGCACACCCATCTTTTTTCATTCCTTTAATTTGCATTTCTTTATGTCCACTTTTTTCACGCATGTCCACTTTTTTCACGGATTGCTGCCATATCTGTTTTTCTTTCACGCCAGTGTACATTTTTCTTCGTGAGTATCCATTTCCCGCACATCCTCTGCTTTCACGGACTGTTACCTTTTCAACCCTTTTCACGCACATCTTCTTTTTTTCATTCCTTTTCTTTGTAGAGGCCTCCGTGGTGCAGTAGTTACGCTACTCGCCTTGTACACCAGGGATCGAAGGATCGATCCCGGGCTTTTCGTGCCTTTCGGATGAGTCTTTAAACCGAGGTCCCGTCTCCGTATGATCTTTGCTGTTGGTGGAACGTAAAACTAAAACTCACTCACTCCTTTTCTTTGCATTTCCTTATGTCCACTTTTTTCACGGATGTCCAATTTTTTCACGGATTTAAGCCCTATCTATTTTTCTTTCACGTCAGTGTACATTTTTCTTCGTGATTATCCTTATCACGCGCATCTTCTTCTTTCTCGGGTTGGTACCTTTTCACCATTTTCACGCACATCTTCCTTTTTCATTCCTTTATTTTGCATTTCTTTATGTCCACTTTTTTCACGGATGTCCACTTTTTTCACGGATTGTTGCCTTATCTATTTATCTTTCACGTCAGTGTACATTTTTCTTCTTGATTATCCTTATCACGCACATTTTCTTCTTTCGCGGAAAGGTACCTCTTCAACTCTTTTCACGCACATCTTTTTTCATTCCTTTTCTTTGTATTTCTTTATGTCCACTTTTTTCACGGATGTCCACTTATTTCACTGATTGGTGCCTTATCTATTTTTCTTTCACGTCAGTGTACATTTTTCGTTGGGATTATCCTTTTCACGCACATCTTCTGCTTTCACTGACTGGTACTTTTTCAACCCTTTTCACGTACATCCATCTTTTTTTCATTCCTTTATTTTGCATTCTTCATTTCCACTTTTTTCACGGATGTCCCCTTTTTTCACGGATTGTTGCCTTATCTGTTTTTCTTTCACGTCATTGTACATTTTTCTTCGTGATTATCCTTTTCACGCACATCTCCTGCTATCACGGACAGGTCACTTTTCAACACTTTTCACGCACCTTTTCTTTTTTCATTCCTTTCCTTTGCATTTCTTTATGTCCACTTTTTTCACGGTTGTCCACTTTTTTCACGGATTGTTGCCCTATCTGTTTTTCTTTCATGTCAGTGTAAATTTTTCTTCGTGATTATCCTTTTCACGCACATTTTCTGCTTTGACGGACTGGTACCTTTTCAACCCTTTTCACGCACATCTTCTTTTTTTCATTCCTTTTCTTTGTAGAAGGCTCCGTGGTGCAGTGGTTACGCTACTCGCCTTGTAAACCAGGGATCGCAGGATCGATCCCGGGCTTCTCCAGACTTTCGAATGAGTCTTTAAACCGAGGTCCCGTCTCCGTATCACCTTAGCAGTTAGTGGGACGTAAAACTAAAACTCACTCACTGCTTTTCTTTGTATTTCTTTATGTCCACTTTTTTCAAGGAAGTCCACTTTTTTCAAGGATTTTTGCCTTATCAATTTTTCTGTCACGTTAGCGTACATTTTTCTTCGTTATTATCCTTATCAGGAACATCTTCTTCATTCAGGGACAGGTACCTTTTCAACCCTTTTCACGCACATCTTCTGCTTTCACAGACAGGTACCTTTTCAACCCTTTTCACGCACATCTTTTTTTTTTCATTCCTTTTCTTTGTACTTCTTTATGTCCACTTTTATCACGGCTGTCCACTTTTTTCACGGATTGGTGCCTTATCTATTTTTCTTTCACGTCAGTGTACATTTTTCTTTTGGATTGTCCTTTTCACGCACATCTTCTGCTTTCGCGGACTGGTACCTTTTCAACCCTTTTCACGCACACCCATCTTTTTTCATTCCTTTAATTTGCATTTCTTTATGTCCACTTTTTTCACGCATGTCCACTTTTTTCACGGATTGCTGCCATATCTGTTTTTCTTTCACGCCAGTGTACATTTTTCTTCGTGAGTATCCATTTCCCGCACATCCTCTGCTTTCACGGACTGTTACCTTTTCAACCCTTTTCACGCACATCTTCTTTTTTTCATTCCTTTTCTTTGTAGAGGCCTCCGTGGTGCAGTAGTTACGCTACTCGCCTTGTACACCAGGGATCGAAGGATCGATCCCGGGCTTTTCGTGCCTTTCGGATGAGTCTTTAAACCGAGGTCCCGTCTCCGTATGATCTTTGCTGTTGGTGGAACGTAAAACTAAAACTCACTCACTCCTTTTCTTTGCATTTCCTTATGTCCACTTTTTTCACGGATGTCCAATTTTTTCACGGATTTAAGCCCTATCTATTTTTCTTTCACGTCAGTGTACATTTTTCTTCGTGATTATCCTTATCACGCGCATCTTCTTCTTTCTCGGGTTGGTACCTTTTCACCATTTTCACGCACATCTTCCTTTTTCATTCCTTTATTTTGCATTTCTTTATGTCCACTTTTTTCACGGATGTCCACTTTTTTCACGGATTGTTGCCTTATCTATTTATCTTTCACGTCAGTGTACATTTTTCTTCTTGATTATCCTTATCACGCACATTTTCTTCTTTCGCGGAAAGGTACCTCTTCAACTCTTTTCACGCACATCTTTTTTCATTCCTTTTCTTTGTATTTCTTTATGTCAACTTTTTTCACGGATGTCCACTTATTTCACTGATTGGTGCCTTATCTATTTTTCTTTCACGTCAGTGTACATTTTTCGTTGGGATTATCCTTTTCACGCACATCTTCTGCTTTCACTGACTGGTACTTTTTCAACCCTTTTCACGTACATCCATCTTTTTTTCATTCCTTTATTTTGCATTCTTTATTTCCACTTTTTTCACGGATGTCCCCTTTTTTCACGGATTGTTGCCTTATCTGATTTTCTTTCACGTCAATGTACATTTTTCTTCGTGATTATCCTTTTTTTCGCACATCTTCTGCTTTCACGGACAGGTACCTTTTCAACCCTTTTCACGCACCTTTTCTTTTTTTCATTCATTTCCTTTGTATTTCTTTATGTCCACTTTTTTCACGAATGTCCACTTTTTTCACGGATTGTTACCTTAGCTATTCTTCTTTCACGTCGGTGTACATTTTTCTGCGTGATTAATAACTGATTATCCTTATCACGCACATCTTCTTGAACGGACAAGTACCTTTTCAACCCTTTTCACGCACATTTTCTTTTTTCATTCCTTTTCATTGTATTTCTTTATGTCCACTTTTTTCACGGATGTCCACTTTTTTCATGGATTATTGCCTTATCTATTTTTCTTTCAAGTCAGTGCACATTTCTCTTCGTGATTATCCTTTTCACGCACATCTTCTTCTTTCGCGGACTGGTACCTTTTCAACCCTTTTCACGCACATCTTCTTTTTTCATTCCTTTTCTTTGTATTTCTTTATGTCAACTTTTTTCACGCATGTCCACTTTTTTCACGGATTGGTGCCTTTTCTACTTTTTACA
Organism: Lucinisca nassula; assembly: GCA_963580285.1. Taxonomy (NCBI): domain Eukaryota; kingdom Metazoa; phylum Mollusca; class Bivalvia; order Lucinida; family Lucinidae; genus Lucinisca; species Lucinisca nassula. Next base: position 86,972,540 of record OY757011.1, on the reverse strand, counting down.
CGTCTATCTCCTTTTCCACACAGGCTGCAAATTTAGGGTTTCTCAAATGTACTGATCAATAGCTCGTCTACATAACTCAGAGTGAGGATGTTTCGTTATACTTCAGCATATGCAGGATCTTCTCGTTGTTTTTTTTTTCACGTCAGTGTACATTTTTCTTCGGGATTATCCTATTCACGCGCCTCTCCTTCTTTCTCGGACTGGTACCTTTTCAACCCTTTTCACGCACATCTTCTTTTTTCATTCCTATATTTTGCATTTCTTTATGTCCACTTTTTTCACGCATGTCCACTTTTTTCACGGATTGTTGCCTTATCTGTTTTTCTTTCACGTCAGTCTACATTTTTCTTCGTGATTATCCTTATCACGCGCACCTTCTTCTTTCTCGGACTGGTACCTTTTCAACCCTTTTCACGCACATCCTTTTTTTAATTCCTTTATTTTGCATTTCTTTATGTCCACTTTTTTCACGGATGTCCACTTTTTTCACGGATTGGTGCCTTATCTATTTGTCTTTCTTGTCAGTGTACATTTTTCTTCAGGATTATCCTTTTTACGCACATCTTCTGCTTTCACGGACTGGTACCTTTTCAACCCTTTTCACGCACATCCATCTTTTTTCATTCCTTTATTTTGCATTTCTTTATGTCCACTTTTTTTCACGCATGTCCACTTTTTACACGGATTGATGCCTTATCTACTTTTTACACGTCTATCTCCTTTTCCACACAGGCTGCAAATTTAGGGTTTCTCAAATGTACTGATCAATAGCTCGTCTACATAACTCAGAGTGAGGATGTTTCGTTATACTTCAGCATATGCAGGATCTTCTCGTTGTTAATGTTATTTTTAAAATGCATCGATACTTTTTTTTTGGCACCTGTACACAATCTTCGAGGTAACAAAATCATAATTCCTCTCCCAAATGGATTAGAGAGTGTAATACTAAACTAAACAGAGGGAGAGGTAGAGGTTTAATAATAATAATAAAAAAAAAATTCTTTGCTTGTAGTGGAGTTTAACGGCCCAGTGAACACCATTCAGGTCATTTTGAGCCGTCAGTTTACCTATCCACACTTTTTCTTGACAGGCTTATACGTTAGCAGTTAACCAGCACACTGCACATTTTTACGCCAGAAATTGACAACTGCTGTTAAAGAGCAAAATGTCAGTAACAGTCACAGAGGTGAAACTTTCATTGCATGGTATATCATATACTTCCCAGCTATTACGCAATAGCCGGCCAATATGGGGCTGAGAGCGAATCGACGTTGATAGGTCGCATCGCTGTCGACCCGACGTTGGTCCGATGTTTTTGGCAGGCTGGGCAATAGTTCATTCAAGGGGGATTGAAAATGTGACTATTGATTTGTTTATCGTGTAAGTCCCGCCTTAAACAATCGGTTAACGCCCACTTAGCAACGCGCATGCGCAGTGGATGAAATGTCGCATTTTTTCACGGTCCACTTTTTTTACGTTACAGCGGTCCATTTTAAAGTGGTGTACAGGCACGCGCGTGTACGGAAGCAAGAGTATCGACGAACTGATGCAAGACGCAGACCAGTCCTTTTGAGAGTTGCTTGTGTTAAAAATAAGTTTAAAATTCATTTTAATTCGATTACATAGCAATTTCGCGCCTGCCCATCGGGGCTTCGAGAAATAGACTGGGCTGCATGGAGCTTCGGACGCAGAGCTGAAACCGATAGAACCGAGCAAAGCTGTAACCGACCGAACTTGAGTACTGGTAAACCGCTTAGACGGTCTAAAATAGAAGTGAAGGCAATGATCAGGAATCGATACAATTAACCCACAGCTCCAATCAGAGACACCAAAGGGTAAGAAGCACAAACATGAAACAACTAGATCTTAATGGAAACAGCAATAGCGGAAAGCAAAAAGGGCAGTTACTTTCCCACAAAATGGCCAATTGGCTATCCAAAATAAATTATTATAAGCGATACACACACTCAAAGACAAACCATAACAAAAATAAACCTTCTGAACCGCCCTTGAAACGGTCAGTGTAACAAATTCCACTGGGGGTGGGGGTGGGAGGGGGGGGGGAAGGGGGGGGGGGCTTTAATCGATTTTTCGCGGCCACAATCCTCGCCCTTATTTCCGTCTCGATTGAGACAAATAATTTGTTCTGTCCGCATGAAGGCCGCCTAACTCATCATTCACCAGTGCAACATCTCCGTGAACACAAAAATCAAACAACCACAGAGATGAAACAACGTTGAGGATCGACAGAATGCTGGAGCAAAAGAAGACCAACAGTTAGACTCCGATGGGCCCGATCAGAGGCAGGGCATCAGACACCAACCAACATTACATAAAATTAGATACTCTCTAATTCTCAGTAAGCCTTTAGGCTGGAACCGTCATAGAACCTGAGGCCTGACCCACCGCCGTATAATTAAAGAGGGAAGCAAAGTTATCAGCCGTGATTGGGTTAACTATATATCAGCCTGTCGTATTTGTTTTGTTTGTTTGTTTTGAGGTTTAACGTTCCCGTCAAAACTGTAAAGGTCATTTTGGAGACGCTTCTTCCAATTTTGTGGGACTTTTACCCGACATTGAGATAAAATGACATCTCAAGCCCTGCCGCCCAATGAAACCAATAGGGTTTATAAGCATGGGCGGTCCGATTTGCACCGTTTCCTGGACAGGTTTTTTTAGCTCACCTGTCACGTAGTGACGAGGTGAGCTTTTGGGATCACTTTTTGTCCGTCGTCCGTCGTGCGTCCGTGCGTCCGTGCGTGCGTCCGTGCGTGCGTCCGTAAACAATTTCAAATAAGTATATCTCCAATACCCCATGGCCAATCTTGATCAAATTTCATGTGAATCATCATCAGGTAGGGGGAAAGGCTGCATAAGGTTTTTGGGCTGATCAGATTGGAATTCTGGTTGCCATGGCAACATATAGTTCCCATAGACTTATAATGGGAAAACATTTGAAAATCTTCTTCTCTGAAACCACAGGGCCCAGAGCTTAGATATTAAGCATGTAGCCAGGGCAAGTGGTCAACTACATAATTCCTGCCAATCATGCCCCTCGGTGCCAAATGGGCCACGCCCTAGGGCCCCTTCGCTCCCATAGACTAATAATGAAAAAAAAAGCTTCAAAAATCTTCTTCTCTGAAACCACAGGGCCCAGAGCTTAGATATTTAGCATGTAGCAATGGCAAGTGGTCACCTACATAATTCCTGCCAATCATGCCCCTGGGTTCAAAAATGGCCACGCCCCGGGGCCCCTTTGCTCCCATAGACTCATAATGGAAAAAAAGCTTCAAAAATCTTCTTCTCTGAAACGACAGGGCCCAGAGCTTATATATTTAGCATGTAGCAATGGCAGGTGGTCACCTACATAATTCCTGCCAATCATGCCCCTGGGTTCCAAATGGGCCAGGCCCCGGGGCCCCTTCGCTCCCATAGACTCATAATGGAAAAAAAGCTTCAAAAATCTTCTTCTCTGAAACCACAGGGCCCAGAGCTTATATATTTAGCATGTAGCAATGGCAGGAGGTCACCTACATAATTCCTGCCAATCATGCCCCTGGGTTCCAAATGGGCCACGCCCCGGGGCCCCTTCGCTCCCATAGACTCATAATGGAAAGAAAGCTTCAAAAATCTTCTTCTCTGAAACCACAGGGCCCAGAGCTTATATATTTAGCATGTAGTAACAGTAAGTGGTCACCTACATAATTCCTGCCAATCATGCCCCTAGTGTCCAAACGGACCACGCCCCGGGGCCCATTAGCTCCTATAGACTATTAATGAAAAAAAAAGCTTCAAAAATCTTCTTCTCTGAAACCACAGGGCCCAGAGCTTAGATATTTAGCATGTAGCAATGGCAAGTGGTCACCTACATAATTCCTGCCAATCATGCCCCTGAGTTCAAAATTGGCCACGCCCCGGGGCCCCTTTGCTCCCATAGACTCATAATGGAAAAAAAGCTTCAAAAATCTTCTTCTCTGAAACGACAGGGCCCAGAGCTTATATATTTAGCATGTAGCAATGGCAGGTGGTCACCTACATAATTCCTGCCAATCATGCCCCTGGGTTCCAAATGGGCCACGCCCCGGGGCCCCCTGCGCCCATAGACTCATAATGGAAAAAAAGCTTCAAAAATCTTCTTCTCTGAAACGACAGGGCCCAGAGCTTATATATTTAGCATGTAGCAATGGCAGGTGGTCACCTACATAATTCCTGCCAATCATGCCCCTGGGTTCCAAATGGGCCACGCCCCGGGGCCCCTTCGCTCCCATAGACTCATAATGGAAAAAAAAGCTTAAAAAATCTTCTTCTCTGAAACCACAGGGCCCAGAGCTTATATATTTAGCATGTAGTAACAGTAAGTGGTCACCTACATAATTCCTGCCAATCATGCCCCTGGTGTCCAAACGGACCACGCCCCGGGGCCCATTAGCTCCTATAGACTCAGAATGGAAAAAAGCTTCAAAAATCTTCTTCTCTGAAACCACAGGGCCCAGAGCTTAGATATTTAGCATGTAGCAAGGGCAAGTGGTCACCTACATGAATCCTGCTGATCATGCCCCTGGGATCCAAATGGGCCACGCCTCGGGGCCCCTTTGCTCCCATAGACTCATAATGGAAAAAATCTTCAAAAATCTTCTTCTCTGAAACCACAGGTCCCAGAGCTTAGATATTTAGCATGTAGAAAAGGCATGTCGAGACCTATATAATTCCTGCCAATCATGCCCCTTGGGTCCAAATTGGCCACAGCCCAGGACCCCTTAGCTCGTATAAACTCATAATGGAAAAAAAAAGTTAAAAATCTTCTTCTCTTAAACCACAGGGCCCAGAGCTTAGATATTTAGCATGTAGCAACCGCAAGTGGTTACCTACATAATTCCTCCCAATCATTCCCCTAGGTTCCAAATGGGCCACGCCCAGGGGCACCTTCGCTCCCATAGACTCATAATGGAAAAAGCTTCAAAAACCTTCTTCTCTGAAACCACAGGGCCCAGAGCTTATATATTTAGCATGAAGTAACGGCAAGTGGTCACCTACATAATTCCTGCCAATCATGCCCCTGGGTTCTCAATGGGCCACACCCCTGGGCCCCTTCGCTCCCATAGACTCATAATGGAAAAAAGCTTTCAAAATTGCTCAACCCGTTGTGCTTGGATGAACAAGATGGCTAAAATTATAAAAACCTTGTGTCAACCAAAATTGCTCAAACCCTCTACTCTACCATATATTATCTTCAATTCCATTTGTACAATATGGATCAGGTGAGCGATCTAGGGCCATCATGGCCCTCTTGTGTTTTATATTAGGATCACATTTTGTCTGTCATCCGTGCGTAAACAATTTCTTCAAACGACATCTCCTCCTAAACCACTGATCGGATTTTGACCAAACTTAACAGGAATGATCCTTAGGTGGACCCCTTTCAAAGTTGTTCAAATGGTTCTGGTCTGCTGCACATCTAGGTCAGAGGAGCCAAAAATAGATTTTTTCACCGAAAATTTAAAAAATCTTCTTCTCTGAAACCACAAGGCCCTGGTCTTTGATATTTGGTATGAAGCTTCATCTAGTGGACCCCTACAAAGATTGTTCAAATTATAGTGCTGGGGCCCAAAATGCCCCCGCCTTGGGGCCCTTTGGTTTTACATAGGATTATATAGGGAAAATCTTTAAAAATCTTCTTCTCTGAAACCCCAAGGCCCAGGTCTTTGCTATTTGGTATGAAGCTTCATCTAGTGGACCCCTACCAAGATTGTTCAAATTATAGTGCTGGGGCCAAAAATGCCCCCGCCCCGGGGCCCTTTGGTTTTACATAGGCTTATATAGGGAAAATCTTTATAAATCTTCTTCTCTGAAACCGCAAGGCCCATATCTTTGATATTTGGTATGAAGCTTCATCTAGTGGACCCCTACCAAGATTGTTCAAATTATAATGCTGGGGCCAAAAATGTCCCCACTTCGGGGCCCTTTGGTTTTACATGGGCTTATATAGGGAAAATCTTTAAAAATCTTCTTCTCTGAAACCGCAAGGCCCATATCTTTGATATTTGGTATGAAGCTTCATCTAGTGGACCCCTACCAAGATTGTTCAAATTATAGTGCTGGGGCCAAAAATGCCCCCACTTCGGGGCCCTTTGGTTTTACATTGGCTTTTATAGGGAAAATCTTTAAAAATCTTCTTCTCTGAAACCGCAAGGCCCAGGTCTTTGCTATTTGGTAAGAACTTGATCTAGTGGACCCCTACCAAAATTGTTCAAATTATAGTGCTGGGACCAAAAATGCCCCCGCCCCGGGGTCCTTTGGTTTTACATCGGCTAATATAAGGAAAATCTTTAAAAATCTTCTTCTGTGAAACCACTAGGCCTAGGTCTTTGATATTTGGTGTGAAATTTCATCTAGTGGACCTCTATCAAGTTTGTTCAAATTATAGCCCTGGGGCCAAAAATGCCCCCGCCCTGAGACCCTTTGGTTTAACAAGACTTATATAGGGAATAATCTTTAAAAATCTTCTCTGAAACTGCAATGCCCATGTCTTTGATATTTGGTATGAAGCTTCACCTTCTTAGACCTCCCTAAACATTATGCACATTATAACCCAGGGGTCAACAAGGGCTCTCCTCGGGGCCCACTTGTTACTGTATGGATCAGGTGAGCGATCCAGGGCCATCATGGCCCTCTTGTTTTGTTTGTTTGTTTGATTGATTGCAGGTTTAACGTCCCCGTCAACACTGTAAAGGTCATTTTGGAGACGTTGCTTCCAATTTTGTGTGACTTTTACCCGACATTGAGATCAAATGACATCTCAAGCCCTGTCGCCCAATGAAACCAACAGGGTTTATAAGCATGGACTTTCCGACTCGCACCGCTTTGCCTGGGCAGGCTTAGATCCTCTAAGCGGTTTACCAGTAGTATTGTGCGGTCGGTTTAAGTTTTGTTTTGTGGAAGCACCATGCAGCCCATCTATTCCTTCAAGTCCAGATGGGCGGGGGCCACTGGGCAGGCTTAAATTCTCTAAGCGGTTTACCAGTACTCGTGTGCGGTTCGGTTTCAGCTCTGCGTGGAAGCATCATGCAGCCCAAATATGTCTTTAAGCCCCGATAGGCGGGGGCGCAGTTTGTCGTATAACATTTATGTTGTACTCTATATTTTATATCGAAGAATGATTTTACGAAATTGGAAGCTGAAATCATTGCATTTGTATATTTTTCTGAATCTATACTCGTATACTAAGTCAACATAAAATTCGGGTTCCGATAGACCTTGTTGCAGAAGAGATTTAAGTCCATCATTGAATTTTGAAATTAAATCGGATTGACGTCTAAAGAATTTTGAAAAGGCTTTGCGTAGTTTATGATACCGATAACCCTGATTAAGAAGTTTAGCAGTTAACAATTTATTACGAGTGTTGAAGTCAGTTACATGACTAGACACTGGTAAATCGAATTAATTGCGAAATATAAACGTCATAGGATGCCGCACGAGGAACATCAGCATCCAAGAAAGGAAAAATCACAATCTCAAAATCAAAATCATCGCGTTTATCATAAATTTTGCAAGAAACCTAAGCCTGCCCAGGAAAAGTGTTGTGAGTCGGACCGCTCAGGCGGTAGGTCTTGAGGTGTCGTTTCATTTCAATGTCGGGTAAAAATCTCACAAAATCGGAAGCACCGCCAGGTATCAGTGAGAGTTTCTTCCGATTCAGAATCTTCAGAATACCGACAAGAAAAAGAAAGTAAGGGAAATTATAAGAATCTACTATGCCTCGGTTCCGCTCAGCACGGTTATCCCGAGGGGTTGAAACGCCCATATACAACAGATTCTTTTTTCTTTCACTGTGACAACACCACCGAAGATGTTCATTTTACTTTAGTGTTTTATTTTTCGAGCACTATACTTATGTAGTTTGCCAGGGTAAGAACATCAGGGTAAGAACAGAATTTTTATCCAAGGTTCTTTATCTGGTGTGCAAGTATATAAGATTCTTGCACACCAGACAAGGAAATCCGTGATTTTACCCTGGGATAGAAATTTATGTTCTGACCCTGGTGTTCCGACCCCAAATCGAAAATAATCGCGTGTTTGATAAATGCACTGGTTGATTACAACCTCATGCGCGACATCGTCATGCGTGACGTCACTAAACATTCCTGTTGTGTCATCACAAAATGGCGGAGGTCGGTAACCGAAGTGACAGCAGCATTAAAAATTCGCAATAGAAATGGAAGGTATGCAAGAAAAAGAATCCAATATGGGTGTGAGGGGTGGATAGAAAAATCCGTCCCTCGGGATCACTGTCCGGCACCACTCGGCAAGCCTCGTGATGCCGGACAGTGTCCCTGGGGACGGATTTTTCAATTCTTATAATCTTATATGGGTGTAAGGGTAGATAGAAAAATCCGTCCAGAAAGTCACTGTACGGCATCACGAGGACTGCCGAGTGATGCCGGACAGTGAACCTGAGGGACGGATTTTTCGATCCACCCCTCACACCCATATAGGATTCTTTTTCTTGCATACGTTCCATTTCTGAGCGCGGTTTTTAATGCTGCAGTCACTTTGGTTACCCACGTCCGCCATATTGTGATGTCACTGCAGGAATGTTTAGTGACGTCACGTAACGTGCTGTGACGTCAACCTTTAGGACGGCGCATACGAGGTCGTAATCAACCAGTGCATTTATCAAACACGCGATTATATTGGATTTTTGGTCAGAACACCAGGGTCAGAACATAAATTTCTATCAAAGGGTAAAATCACGGATTTCCTTGTCTGGTGTGCAAGAATATAAGAATCTTACATGGGTGTGAGGGGTGGATGGAAAAATCCGTCCCGAGGGACCCTGTCCGGCATCACGAGGCTTGCCGAGTGATGCCGGACAGTGATCCGGAGGGACGGATTTTTTCTATCCACCCCTCACACCCATATTGGATTCTTTTTCTTGCATACCTTCCATTTCTTAAAGCGGATTTTTAATGCTGCAGTCACTTCGGTTACCAACGTCCGCCATATTGTGTTGACACAACAGGAATGTTTAGTGACGTCACGCATGACGGCGCCGCGCATGAGGAACACCAGGGCCAGAACATAAATTTCTATCCCAGGGTAAAATCACGGATTTCCTTGTCTGATGTGCAAGAAAAAGAAATCAACACCAAACGGGCTGGTGTGACTAGCCTAGTTATATGTGAAACATTAAGATATATAAATGTACGTTGCTTTGTTGCTTTTAATGCGTACCCTACTGTGCTATCAAATAAGTCTTTATGGAAATGTCAGGCTGTGAAACTCCATAATAATGATTAAAGCCTACCAAAATATGAATATTTAATGCTCGGGGTTCAAAGATATATTTATGCCAAATGTATTCCAATCTACTTGATGTAACAAGTTAATAATTCATATAGCCAAATATACTTTTTTGACATTTGAAACATTGACAGAAATCAAACAAACACGCTGGATCAAAGACCAACTACAATTGTGAAGGCCTACTTTTACACGTAAAGCGCAAACAAAACTTTGCGCACTGTTAATACAAATCAAGTTTGGCATTTCATGTGAATCTTCTGCAAGAGCAGAGGATTCAAGTGCAATGCCAAGCCCGACAAATAGAGGCTGGACATTTCATGTAAATCGCCTCATGCTTGGTATTGGTCTGCAAGTGCAGACAATTTACTTGAAAGTCAAGCCTTTGCAAATTAACCCTTTTTATACCAAATGGAATCTTCCTCCTTATATATAGCAGGGGTCTATTTCAAAATTTAGGGGTGTCAGGTTGTGTTTTCTTCAAATTTTATTTGGAAATGGCTGACCTTTCTGCAAATAGTGAAGGCCCTGATCAGACGCCGCGTTCTGCGTCGTGATCTGGGCCTGCACTGTTTGCCAGGTACCCGTTTTTAAGTTTCCAGTACAAAATGGATTAAGGGTAAATATGCAATAATGATATAGCGGCTTTAGTCATGGTACAAAATAGGGGTACGCCAACTTAGCAGGGGCGCAAGCGTAGATTTGCTTTGACTCGCCACTATGTTGTTGTGTTGGTAATAGATTACATCACGAAAACACGCCTATATAATTTTGACCACATTGAACCCCACTTTTATAAAGTAAAACTGGGGTTCACAGGGGTAAACCTTATTTTGCTTATTTCTATTCTAAAATATAGATTGTGAGTACTCGATTGAGTACCCACAATCTATATTTTGAGCAGAGCTGTGAAAACTAATGCAATTTTTCATGGCAGTAAAGTTTACAATGTATTTGTATAAGCGTGTTTTCGTATTGAAGTGCAGGAAAGGTAGGCAGAAAATAACAACTTAGCCTTACCTGATTTGATCAAGTCTGTGCAATGAAAATGCTTTTAAGGGGAATAGGAAAACTTTCAGGGGAGGCAACTCCGGCAAAATTATTTTCGTCTCCCATGACAATAGGGGTCAACTTTCAGAGTAGACCCCTTTTTCAGTGGAACAGGGCTTATAGAAAAGCCAACAGGGAGTTCCGAAAGTTGTCTCCCTTTGAAAAATGGGAGAAAAATCTGCCAGGTGTTCCCATTCCCATTAAACTCAACTTATATGCGCAAAAACATAGAGTGTGGGTATTCGTCAGAACAGCCTCAATGAGGCGGCTCTAACGAACACCATGATTAATAAAAACAAGAAAGGACTCTGAAGGACAGCCATATCCCCCGCCGCACCTTGTATCAGGGCTAAACCTTGTGCCATTGACCTGTGACATTGACCTTGAGTTGGCATGGTTTATTTATGGGTTTTGCACATCAACTCACAAAGGGGGATATTTTACTAAATTTTAATGAAAATCCTTCCACGTGTAAAGGAGATAGGGAACGGACACAAAATTCAAAGTTTCAAACTCGTGACCTTCACCTGTGACCTTGATCTTGGGTCAGCATGGTTTATTTATGGGTTCTGCACATCAGCTCACTAAGGGGGATATTTCAACAAAGTTTAATGAAAACCCTTCCAGGGGTAAAGGAGACGTGGAACGGACACAAAAAACTCGTGACCTTCAAATTTGACCTTGGCCTTGAGTCGGCATTTTTCATTTATGGGTTAGGCACATCAGCTCACTGAGAAGAATATTTGTACAAAGTTTAATGAAAATGAAAGCGGACAAGAAAGTGTTACGGACAGACAGACGGACGGGCAGATAGATACGGACGGACAGACAAAGGCCATTCCTATAACCACCGCTCCGCTTCGCGGCCGGGGATTAATAAAAAATAATAATCGACCTTATTTATAGAGGGTAACACATTTAGTACAAGTACTAATCTTCCATGTGGCCCTCTTTTCCTGGGTAGGAACCAGTACTAAACAAGCTGGATAAAGTCTCTTCCTCAAGGAAACAACACTTGGCGCTTGCGGGGATCTAACCGCCTACTTCTCGATCTCAAATCCGATGCTTTACCACTGCACGACTGCGATTCGAGGGCATTTGTCTGTTTCCGGTAAAAGATTACGCACTGTACAACTGTGTATGCATCATTCTGCCAGGAAAATTGTGGCAAGATAAATGGACCGGCTCAATATGACTTAATAGCGTTGGCTGGGTCATGAAACTTCAATTAAACAAAAAACTTAAAAGGATCTGCTGTAAACAGAGAGAATGTACTCCTCATGTGCAAGTTTCTTCCTTGAAGACTAGATGCTTATTACCAAGGGTTAGGGGTGGGGACAAAAATTGAGAGTCATAACGAGTAATAAACACAGTAGGTCTGTTGTAAACTTGATCAAATCACCAGCGCGTAACGCGAGTGATTTGTCTTTTTACAACTGACCTTCTAAGTGGTTTACCAGTACTCACGTGCGGTCGGTTTCAGCTCTGCGTAAAAGTACTATGGAGCCCAAGCTATTTCTCAAAGTCCCGATGGGCGGGGGTCACCAATGGCCTGTATACCAGGGAGGAATTCAAACTCGTTCTTGAATTCTTTGGGATTTTTTTTTTTCCAAATCATATTTTGGTTAATTTTAGAAAGTTTTTTCTTTTTATTTTGAAAATTTATATTGCGTGTTCCTATGTCTTGGACCAGAAATAAGAAAAATAATAATGTATAGGCGCGCATTATTTTTTCTTATTTCTGGGTCAAGACATAGGTTGTGTGCGCTCGTTAGAACCGCCTCATCACAGTTGGAACTGCCTAAATGAGTCGGTTCGAAAGAATATTGCTAGGCCCAGAGATCAAACCTGAATCATCCTGAACCCAGCTATTTAAAGCTTTGTAAGCTTAATTTACTCATTATTGATAAAATGTTAACTGTTCTGGCAAGTATTATACCTAAAATTCTGGTATTTTTGCTGAAAAAAATTGTGAGTAGCTACTGCATTTGCAAAAGCTACTTTTGCTGGAAAAAATGTGAGTAGCTTTTGCACTTCCAAAACCTACTCACATTTTTTTCAGCAAAATTATAAGAACATCAACTATATTTAATGAGCAATGTTTTAACAATACAGACAGTAAATTACCCTGCGAAATTTGTTCTAGAACAGGCATAAAGTTCTTGAACTTTTGATGAACCTTGAGAACTGTTCTTGAACTTACAGAATAATTCTTGAACTGTGGTTCTGGAACCTGAATCGTTCATGAACACTGGTTCTAAAACTATGGGATCTGAGGAAGATTTATTCAAGAACTAAACCAGTTCTTGAACTGATCTTCAAGTTCTAGATCTGTTGCCCAACAATCAAATGGTTCTTGAACAGTTGTCACAAAATGACACTAAAGTGAAAAAATAAAATTCTAAAACTACAAATTTGTGAGTTCTAAAACTGATGTACTCATTTAAAACGATTCTTGAACTGATTTGCAAGTTCTAGAACTGTTAGCCAACATCTGACTGTTGTCACAAAACACACCAAAATGAAGAAACAAGAGGGCCCAATGGCCCTATATCGCTCACCTGTGTACCAGAAAATCATTAGTGTAGGAGCCCACTTGACATTGTTACATACTAAATATCTAAGCTCAGGCAAAGCGGTGTCCATGCTTATAAACCCTATTGGTTTCGTTGGGCGACAGGGCTTGAGATGTAATTTCATCTCAATGTCTGGTAAAAGTCCCACAAAATTGTAAGAGACATCTCCAAAATGACCTATACAGTGTTAACAGGGATGTAAAACCTCAAATCAAACAAAATCTGTGCCTTTGGTTTTGGAAAAGAAGATCTTTTTAAGTTTTTTCCAGTATACGTCTATAGAAGCTAATGAGCCCTGGGGCTTGGCCAATTTTGACCCAAAGGGCATGGTTGGCAGGATTTATGTAGGCAGACATTTTGTGTTGCTATACACTAAATATCTAAGGTCTGTATTTCATGGTTTCAAAGAAGATGTTTGAAGCTTTTTTTCCATTATAAGTTTGTTGGAGTTAAGGGGCCACAGGATTTGGCCAATTTGGATCCCAGGGGCATGATTGGCAGGATTCATGAAGGCGATCCCTTGACATTGCTACATGCTAAATACCTAAGCTCTGGGACGTATGGTTTCAGAGAAGAAGATTTCTGAAGATTTTTTTCACCATTTCAATTTTTTTTGTGTGTGTTTTTTTTTTTTTTTTTTTTTTTTTTTTTGTGTGTGTTTTTTATCATAAAGGCCCTGTGCTTTCAGAGATTAAGATTTTTTAAGATTTTCCAATTTTAAGTCTATGGAAGCTAAAGAGCCCTGGGGTGTGGCCAATATGGATCCCAGGGGCATAACTGGCAGGATTTATGTAGGTGGCCACTTGACATTGCTACATACTAAAAATCTAACCTCTGGGCCTAATGGTTTTATAGAAGAAGATTTTTTAAGTTTTTCTTCAATTATAAGTTTATGGGAGCTAATTTTGACCCAGGGGCAGGGAAAGCAGGATTTATGTAGCTGGCTATTTTATGTTCCTAGATACTAAATATCTAAGTTCTGTGCTTCACAGTTTCTGAGAAGAAGATTTTTGAAGCTTTTTTCCATTATGAGTCTATTGGAGCTAAGGGGCCCGAGGGTTCGGCCCATTTGGACCCCAGGGGCATGATAAGCAGGATATATGTAAGTGATCACTTGTCGTTGCTACATGCTAAATATCTAAGCTCAGGGCCCTGTGGTTTCAGAGAAGAAGATTGTTTAAGCTTTTTTCCATTATGAGTCTATGGGAGCTAAGGGGGGCCCTGGGGCGTGGCCCGTTTGGACCAGAGGGGCATGACTGGCAGGATTTATGTAGGTGACCACTTGCCATTGCTACATGCTAAAGATCTAAGCTCTGGGCCCTGTGGTTTCAGAGAAGAAGATTTTTGAAGCTTTTTTTCCATTATGAGTCTATAGAGCTAAGGGGCCCCGGGGCATGGCCCGTTTGGACCCCAGGGGCATGATTGGCATGAATTATGTAGGTGACCACTTGCCGTTGCCACGTGCTAAATATCTAAGCTCTGGGCCCTGTGGTTTCAGAGAAGAAGATTTTTGAAGCTTTTTACAATTATGCGTCTATGGGAGCAAAGGGGCCCTGGGGCATGGCCAATTTGGAACCCCGGGGCATGATTGGCAGGAATTATGTAGGTGACCGATTGCCGTTGCTTCACGCTCAATATCTAACCTCTGGGCCCTGTGGTTTCAGAGAAGAAGATTTTTGAAGCTTTTTTTGTCCATTATGAGTCTATAGGAGCTAAGGGGCCCCGGGCGTGGCCCATTTGGACCCGAGGGGCATGATAGGCAGGATTTATTTAGGTGACCACTTGCCATTGCTACATGCTAAATATCTCAGCTCTGGGCCCTGTGGTTTCAGAGAAGAAGCTGTTTGAACTTTTTTCCATTATGAGTCTATAGGAGCTAAGGAGCCCCAGGGCCAGACCAGAGGGGCATGACTGGCAGGATTTATGTAGGTGACCACTTGCCATTGCTACATGCTAAAGATCTAAGCTCTGGGCCCTGTGGTTTCAGAGAAGAAGATTTTTGAAGCTTTTTTTCCATTATGAGTCTATAGGAGCTAAGGGGCCCTGGGGCATGTCCCGTTTGGACTCCAGGGACATGATTGGCAGGAATTATGTAGGTGACCACTGGCCGTTGCTACATGCTAAATATCTAAGCTCTGGGCCCTGTGGTTTCAGAGAAGAAAATTTTTGAAGCTTTTTTCCGAGTCTATGGGTGCTAAGGGGCCCCAGGGCATGGCCCATTTGAAACCCAGGGGCATGATTGGCAGGAATTATGTAGGTGACCACTTGCCGTTGCTACATGCTAAATATCTAAGCTCTGGGCCCTGTGGTTTCAGAGAAGAAATTTTTTGAAGCTTTTTTTTTTTCCATTATGAGTCCATGGGAGCTAAGGGGCCCCGGGGTGTGGCCAATTTGGACCCCAGGGGCATAACAGGCAGGAATTATGTAGGTGACCACTTGCCGTTGCTACATGCTAAATATCTAAGCTCTGGTCCCTGTGGTTTCAGAGAAGAAGATTTTTGAAGCTTTTTTCAATTATGAGTCTATGGGAGCGAAGGGGCCCCGGGGCGTGGCCCATTTGGACCCCAGGGTCATGATTGGCAGGAATTATGTAGGTGACCACTTGCCATTGCTACATGCTAAATATCTAAGCTCTGGGCCCTGTGGTTTCAGAGAAGAAAATTTTTGAAGCTTTTTTTTCCATTATTAGTCTATGGGAGCTAAGGGGCCCAGGGGTGTGGCCAATTTGGACCCCAGGGGCATGATTGGCAGGAATTATGTAGGTGACCACTTGACATTGTTACAAGCTTAATATCTAAGCTCTGGGCCCAATGGTTTCAGAGAAGAAGATATTTTAAGTTTTTCCCATTGTAAGTCTATGGGAGCTATATGTTGCCATGGCAACCAGAATTCCAATCTGATCAGCCCAAAAACCTTATGCAGCCTTTCCCCCTACATGATGATGCTTCTCATGAAATTTGATCAATATTGACCATTGGGTATTAGAGATATACTCATTTGAAATTGTTTACGGATGCACTGACGCACGGACGGACGCACGGACGGACGCACACACGGACGGACGCACGACGGACAAAAAGTGATCACAAAAGCTCACCTCGTCACTATATGACAGGTGAGCTAAAAACAATTCTATCTTCAACATCTGAGGTTAATAATGACCCAAGTACATGGAAGCTCTGGATCTAGAATTGTACTAGTTCTTGAACAGTTCAAAATTTGTAAAACTTCATGCGGACAAAACAAAATTAGTGTATATCGCGACAGAGGTGAGGATTATGGCTATGTAAAATCTTTCCACTGACCGTTCCAAGGCGGTTCTTCTGTGGCAGTTTATTTATGTTGTTGTTTGTTACTTACTGTGTGTATCACTTATGTCTTTTTATTTTGGATGGTCATTTGTCCATTTTGTGGGAAAGTAACTGTCCTTATGGCCTTCCTTTGTTTAGGTTTCCATTATGGTCTGGTCGCTTCATGTTTGCGTTTCTTTCCCTTTGGTGTCTTTGATGGGTGGAGTAAGTTAATTGTATCTATTCCTGATCTTTGTTTTACTTCTACTTCAAAACAAAACATTAAAGCTATTAATAGACTCGCGGCCAATACCTAGAAATTTGATCTAGCCTAAACATGTCACGATGACCCACAAGCTGTGATGTCATATCAATCTGATGCATTGCATTATGGGATTTAAAAATGACTTCCAAAACAGAACAAAAAGAGCAGTGCTAACTGAAAATTGGATTTAAAATAACTCCCAATTGAGGAAAATAGCACAATCTTTGCATTGTTTCTTTTGGATATATGAAGATGCTACTTTTCTATTGGTTTGTAGCAAATTTTAGCACATTCACACATAACTGACACTGAAATGCTGTTGACATCTTTTTTTTCTTTGCTTACCAGAAGCACAAGCATACAAATCATGAAGAAAAAGTAGCAGAGAAAAATTTCCCTCACTTTCTTTGTTATGATGAAAGATGTTAGGGATTAGAGATTTTATTCTTTTACAATGCCTATAAGAATTTCAAGGTGCTCGTAAATGCACAGGGTTGTAATGAATAAGAGATAGCTAACACAATTTTGAATTTGAATTAAGCTGACATAAATAAGAAAGAATAAATGAAAATCTCACAAAAATCAGGGAAAAATATCTAGTTTCAAAAGTACTGTGCAGTTTTGAATTTTACAGTCCTTTGAAGGTTCAATTACTATTCTAGAACTAGTTCCAGAACTGTTCTAGAAATTATTGAATTCCTTGCAGGGGTTCCAGATTCAGTGAGTTCTAGATTTTGGTTCAAGAATTATTTCCCATGTTCTAGAATAAATTCTTGAAATTAAAGTTCTAGAACGACAATTTATGGTTCAATAACTATTCAATAACTAGGTTCAAGAATTGTTCAAGAACTATTCTTGATTTTCTTGCAGGGGGGATCTAGAACAAATTTTAGAATTGTTCCAGAACAAATTCTAGAATGCATTCCAGAACTTTGTTCTAGAACGGCCATTTAATGTTCAAGAACAATTCTAGAACTAGTTACAGAATTGTTCCAGAATCATTTCTTGAATTCCTTGTAGGGGAGTTACCAATACCCTACAAAATAGTTTAGTTTGATTTGTGGTTTAACGTCCCCGCCCATTTTGGAGACGTTGCTTCCAATTTTGTGGGACTTTTACCCGACATTGAGATGAAATGACATCTCAAGCCCTGTCGCCCAATGAAACCAATAGGGTTTATAAGCATGGACGGTCCGACTCACACTGCTTTGCCTAGACAGGCTTAGATCCTCTAAGCGGTTTACATATACTCGTGTGTGGTCAGTTTAAGCTCTGCATGGAAGCATCGTGCAGCCCATCTATTTCTCTTCAAGCCCCAATGGGCGGGGGCCTTCTACAAAATAGTAAGTATTGACCAATTGGGCTTCGAATACCAGTAAGATTATATATCCGACTGAGCTTCCGGGCTTGCAAATATGCTTTCTATTTAAAATGCTATGACGCTGGCATACTTCAAGAAAAAAGAAAACAGAGCTGTGTAATAATACTTTATTTATACATTCAAATCTTGAATTTAACAGTAACGTTATTTAAACCATAAAATAAGAACACATGAATTACATGTATGTTAAAACTAGACAAGGCAGTTAGCGTGGCTTACTGGATAAAGAGATCAGCACTTATGCATTAAATGGTTCAGTTTAATGCAAAATTCCAAGACTGCAGTTGCATTTATACATAGTCAACCCTCTTTATACCGACATTCGTTATAACGACAAAATTCATTATAATGACAATCTCAACGAATCCTTAGCGCAAAGATTAGCATCAGTTGGGATCAGCATTGGCTTCCTACAGGTTGGAATCCATATTCATAAAAGATTCTTGCAATCTAATACTCCAAGAAAGAAATGTTATAGACATTTGTTAGAATCGCCTCATCGAGGCAATTCTAACAAATGTCTATAACATTTGTGTTCTGGAGTAATGAAGATGAAAAAGACCGTTTGTTGCCTGTCATAATCCTAACTGGGATTCTTTACAATGGAAAATTCTTTATAACGGCACACTATTAGAGAACAAACACTGTCGTTACAAGTATAGCTTTTTACAAAAAGCTAGGTCTACGCTTAGCACATATTAAATGTGAATGTCTAGAGTTATATCCCAGAAATGTGTTTTATACAATTAACTGTCTTTGGCAATATTCTAATTTGCCATTCTGCCGACTGAAGTATAATGTCTAAAAATGTTGTAATATTGTGAAAAAGTACTTTTTCATCTTTAAAAAGGCAAGTGTATGCTTGTGACATCTTTCAAATTGAATGCTTGAAAACTGTTGGAGAAGTTAGACTTTATAGAAGACTAATTGAAGATTAAACCTAATTGTTTGCTAATGGCGAGTTAAGTTTTTTTAGCTCACCATAGCGGAAGGCTGCTGAGTAGCTTATAGGAGAGGCAGTGGTCCGTCGTGGTCGAGACTTTGTAGATGTATATTTTTTGTATTAGCCTGTACAATATGACAGCAGATATAGGCTTGTACAAATGTAATACATGTAGCAATTCTGTGCCAGAGCTCTACGCGCCGGCCTCTTTTTGTGTGAAAGCTTACACTTGCTATAGGCTGCTCTTTTCTTCTTGTGAAAGCGTATACTTGTTGTGTTGCATAAGAATGGAAGGTCAACCTGCACTGTGGGTAACTAATGGCTGTACTTCCGTGTTTAACTCAATCTCTATAATGTCTACGCCCGTGGGCGTAGACAATAACGAAAGTCCTCTGTATAAACTGGCAATCAACAAGAGAAGCTAACATTAAATAACACTGGCAATTGAAACATTCAATCTTACAAAAAAAATCTGTTTATGTGACTTTTGTGAGAAGCCTCCGTGGCGCAGTGGTTACGCTACTCGCCTTGTAAACCAGGGATCACAGGATCGATCCCGGGCTTCTCCAGACTTTTGGATGAGTCTTTAAACCGAGGTCCCGTCTCCGTATGACCTTAGCTGTTGGTGGGACGTAAAACTAAAACTCACTCACTCACTATGTGACTTTTGTGCAGTGAGTATGAGTTTTTAACACTGCATGTGAACTCTATTTTCACATTCTATATGTTGTAAACTGTAAATTTGTTTGATTTGAGGTTTAACGTCCCCATCAACACTGTAAAGGTCATTTTGGAGACGTTGCTTCCAATTTTGTGGGACTTTTACCCGACATTGAGATGAAATGACATCTCAAGCCCTGTCGCCCAATGAAACCAATAGGGTTTATTAGCATGGACGGTTCGCCTCACACTGTGGTTCCTGGACAGGCTTAGATCCTCTAAGCGGTTTACCAGTACTAGTGTGCGGGCCGGATTCAGCTCTGCGTGGAAGCATCATGCAGCCCATATATTTCTTCAAGCCCCTATGGGCGGGGGCTTCGTAAACTGTAAATATGATTGTTACTTAAGAAGACAGAACTTCAGTTGACAACAGGAGAAACTGTCCAAGACTCATTTGGTATCTGTAAAAATTACTTACAACATTTAGTTGACAACAAGGAGAAACTTATGGGGACATTTAGTTGACAACCAGGAGAAACTTATGGGGAACGGTAACACCTGGCAGTTTTTCCACCATTTTTCAAAGGGAGGCACTTTTCGGGACTGCCTGTTCGCTTTTCTATAAGCCCTGTCCCACTGAAAAAGGGGTCTACTCTTGAAGGAAAGAATTTGCTCCTCGGGAGCAAATTCTTTCCTTTAAGAGTGGGCCCCTATCGACATGGGAGACAAAAAATACTCTTGCAGGAGTTGCCTCCCCTGAAGGTGTTCCCAATCCCCTTAAGCCAAACAAGCAAGATACCACTCATTTATTGTCCTTGTGTGAGGGGAATATGACGATTTGTTCACCTGAGCAGGTAATATTGCCGAGGGTGGTACCAGCCCTGATAGCTCAGTTGGTAGAGTGTCCGCTCCGGGGAACGGGAGGTCACGGGTTCGATCCCGGGCCCAGCATACCAAAGTCGTTAAAAATGGTACTAGCTGCTCCTCGCTTGGCACTCAGATTTAAGAGGTAAAGCTAGGACTGGTCGACCCAGTGTCAGGATAATGTGACTGGGTGTGGTATCATGTAATGTGTCTGGGTCTCTGGGACATGATACTTCAGTGAGGCAGCACTATAAAAGTCAGCATTGAGCTCCCTGTCGCAACCAGACACCGTCTGATATGACTGAAAAGTTGTTGAAAGGGACGTTAAACCCGTTAAACCACACATTGCCGAGGGTGAAGCTCTCGGGCAATATTACCTGTCGAGGGCAACATACACAAGGGCAACACATGATTAACAATACCAAATTCTGACTTATAGAGATTCTTTCAATAATGCTTCAAAATATGGAAAAGCAAGTTATTTAACACAAACATAACTTGAATGATAAAATTTAATTTATCTAATTGTGTGCAGTCCCATCAGAAAGGAATATTGGAGGGGAATATGAACATTTATTGCCCTGAGCGTGGCATGCTCTCGACCAATCAGAACTCTAGAATAGCTTATGAATATTAATGAGGTATAGAAAATGTATTTCTACACTGTTATTGTAAACTACATTTTTGTATTCAAGATTGTCGTTGTTGCATTTTTCTCACTGGCAAAAAGTTTATCCTAGGAAATAGAACATTTATTCTTATTACGATAACACACCCGTGCGACATAGCACATTTTTCACATCTTCAAAAAGGCTATTTTTATGATGAAAATCCGTGATATTTTTTCTTATTTATACTGCATACATAGGTTGCGGGTGCTCGTTAGAACCGCCTCATTGAGGCAGTTCGAACGAGTACCCACAACCTATGTCTTTGTGCAGAAATAAGAAAAATAATGTTTACCCCCATAAACCCCAGTTTTCTCTATATAAAGTGGGGTTTAGTGGGGTGTTCATTTCACAAACTTGTTCACATGATGTTGCTAGAAATTGGGATATTTGTCAGGAATGTTTGTAAGTGTGGAGATGAACAGCAGGTCAACACTATTTAGGTCATATCAAGCCAGTCAGTTAGCCTAACCACACTTTTCCTGGGCAGGCTTATGTTTGAGTGGTTTAACCAGTACAGCGCACATTCATTCGCTGTATTTGAATTACAAACCTTTCAAGTGCTAATCGCAATCAGCAGATGACATTTTCAAGCACTGTTTTCATGTTTTTCTGAGAAACTAAAGCTTGAAAAACTTGTTCTCAAGGATCTTGCAAAATTTTCCCATTGTTTTCCCATATTTCTGATAAAAACTACTTAGAGATAATTTATAGAGATTTTTCGTATGCCATTAAGGTGTGTTCTGATAAAAAAGGGGGCCAGATGGCCATTGATCGCTCACCTGATCCATAGAGCAACAAGTGGGCCCCGGGGAGGGCCATTATTGACCCTAGGGTTATAATGTGCATAATGTTGAGGGAGGTCTAAAAAGGTGAAGCTTCATACCAAATATCAACAAAGGCAATAATTTGAACAATCTTGGCAAAGGTCCACTAGATGAAGCTACACACCAAATATCAAAGACCTGAGCCTTGTGGTTTCAGAGAAGATTTTTTTAAAGATATTCCCTACATAAACCTATGTAAAACCAAATGGCCCCGGGGCGGGGGCATTTTTGGCCTCTGGGCTATAATTTAAACTATCTTGATAAAGGTCCACCAGATGAAGCATCACACTGAATATCAAAGACCTGGGCCTTGCTGTTTCAAAGGAGAAGATTTTCAAAGATTATCTAAATGAAAAACCAAAGGGCCCCAGGCGGGCGCAGTTGTTGCCCGAGGGCTATAATTTGTTCAATCTTGGTAGAGGTCCACTAGATGAAGCTCCATACCAAATATCAAAGACATGGCCTTGCAGTTTCAGAGAAGAAGATTTTTAAAGATTTCCCTATAGAAGTCAATGTAAATCCAAAGGGTCTCGGGGCAGGGGCATTTTTGGCCCCAGGGCTATAATTTGAACAATCTTGATACAGGTCCACTAGATGAAATATCACACCAAATATCAAACACCTAGGCCTTGTTGTTTCATAGAAGAAGATTCTTAAAGATTTTCCCTATATAAGTCCATGCAAAACCAAAGGGCCACCAGGCGGGGGCATTTTTGGTCTCAGGGCTATAATTTGAACAATCTTGGTAGAGGTCCACTAGCTGAAGCTTCATACCAAATATCAAAGACCTGGGCCTTGCGGATTCAGAGAAGAAAATTTTTTGAAAGATTTTCCCTATATAAGCCCATGTTAAACCAAAGGGCCCCGGGCTGGAGGCATTTTTGGCCCCAGCACTATAATTTGATCAATCTTGGTAGGGGTCCACTAGATGAAGCTTCATACCAAATATCAAAGACCTGGGCCTTGCGGTTTCAGAGAAGAAGATTTTTAAAGATTTTCCCTATATAAGCCGATGTAAAACCAAAGGGCCCCGGGCAGGGGCATTTTTGGCCCCAGCCAAATAACAAAAACCTAACCTTGTGGAATCAGAGAAGATTTTTTCAAGATTTTCCCTATATAAGTCTATGTAAAACCAAAGGACCCCATGGCGGGGGCATTTTTGGCCCCAGCACTATACATGTAATTTGAACAATCTTGGTAGGGGTCCTCTAGATGAAGCTTCATACCAAATGTCAAAGACCTGGGCCTTGCGGTTTCAGAGTAAAAGATTTTTAAAGATTTTCCCAATATAAGCCCATGTAAAACCAAAGGGCCCTGGGGCGGGGCATTTTTGGTCCCCAGCACTATAATTTGAACAATCTTGGTAGGGGTCCACTAGATGAAGCTTCATACCAAATATCAAAGACCTGGGCCTTGCGGATTCAGAGAAGAAAATTTTTTGAAAGATTTTCCCTATATAAGCCCATGTTAAACCAAAGGGCCCCGGGCTGGAGGCATTTTTGGCCCCAGCACTATAATTTGATCAATCTTGGTAGGGGTCCACTAGATGAAGCTTCATACCAAATATCAAAGACCTGGGCCTTGCGGTTTCAGAGAAGAAGATTTTTAAAGATTTTCCCTATATAAGCCGATGTAAACCAAAGGGCCCCGGGCAGGGGCATTTTTGGCCCCAGCCTATAATTTGAACAATCTTGGTAGGGGTCCATTAGATGAAGCTTCATACCAAATATCAAAGACCTGGGCCTTGTGGTTTCAGAGAAGAAGATTTTTAAAGATTTTCCCTATATATGCCCATGTAAAACCAAAGGGCCCCGGGGCGGGGGCATTTTTGGCCCCAGCACTATAGTTTGAACAATCTTGGTAGGGGTCCATTAGATGAAGCTTCATACCAAATATCAAAGACCTGGGCCTTGCGGTTTCAGAGAAGATTTTTAAAGATTTTCCCAATATAAGCCCATGTAAAACCAAAGGGCCCCGTGGCGGAGGCATTTTTGGCCCCAGCACTATAATTTGAACAATCTTGGTAGGGGTCCACTAGATGAAGCTTCATACCAAATATCAAAGACCAGGGCCTTGCGGATTCAGAGAAAATTTTTAAAGATTTTCCCAATATAAGCCCATGTAAAACCAAAGGGCCCCGGGGCAGGGGCATTTTTGGCCCCAGCACTATAATTTGAATAATCTTGGTAGGGGTCCATTACATGAAGCTTTATACCAAATATCTCGGTTTCAGAGAAGAAGATTTTTAAGCCTATGTAAAACCAAAGGGTCCTGGGGCGGGGGCATTTCTGGCCCGAGCACTATAATTTGAACAATCTTGGAAGGGGTCCACTAGATGAAGCTTCATACCAAATATCAAAGACCTGGGCCTTGCGGTTTCAGAGAAGAAGATTTTTTTAAAATTTCGGTGAAAAAAATCTATTTTTGGCTCCTGTGACCTATATGTGCAACGGACTGGAACCATTTGAACAACTTTGAAAGGGGAACACCTAAGGATCATTCCTGTGAAGTTTGGTCAAAATATGATCAGTGGTTTAGGAGGAGATGTCGTTTGAAGAAATTGTTTACGCACGCACGGATGCACAGATGCACGACGGACAAAAAGTGATCCCAAAAGCTCACCTAGTCACTACGTGACGGTGAGCTAAAATTATTTAGGAATAATTTATGGAGATTCTTCGCATTTTCCCCATAAAAGTGTGTGTTGTTTGTACTAATTAGAATCACCTCAATGAAATGTAACTAATTAGAAACACAGCGTACAATAGAATTCAGCTATATAGACCACCTTAAATTAAGATGTGTACTAAATCTACTTTTAAAAGCTTATTAAGGTTCAGTTATTGTTTTTTTGTATTTTCTACACTCTGGGTATCTGCTAATAAGAGACCACCTTTGGGACAGTTCAAAAGTGGTCTTAATATAGGAATATCAATGAATCTTTATGTATAAGATAAACAAGAGGGCCATGATGGCCCTGGATCGCTCACCTGATCCATAGGGAATCAAGTGGGCCCCTGGGAGAGCCATTATAGGCCCCGGGCAGTGGTAGTGGTCTAAAAGGTGAAGCTACATACCAAATATCATAGAACGGAGACTTCTGATTTCAGACAAGATTTTTAAAGGTTTTCCGTATATAAGTCTACATAAACGGGCCTCAGTGGCCTAGTGGTTAAGAGCGCTGACTCTGGATCATTAGGTCTCTCACCGCTGTGGTTCGAGCCTCGTTCGGGTCATATGTGAGACGCCAAGTTCTGCAACAGAAGGTCAGGTGGTTTTTCTCCGGGTACTCCGGTTTTTGCCCACTTCTGATTAACGATCGGCTCGATATGAGTGAAATAATCTTGAAAGGGCCATAAAACCAAAACCAAAAAGTCTACATAAACTTTGGGGTCCACGGGGCGGGCCATTTTTGACCCCAGGGCTATAATTTGAACCATCTTGGTAGAAATCCACAAGACGAAGCTTCATACCAAATATCAAAGACCTTGGCCTTCTGCTTTCAGACAAGAAGATTTTCAAAGGTTTTCATTGCCATGACTTCTATTTCCCAGGGCTATAATTAGAACAATTTAGATGAAGCTTCACGCCAAATATCAAAGACCTGGGCCTTGCGGTTTCAGAGTAGAAGATTTTTTTTAATTCCCTATATAAGTCAATCTGAAAACGAAGGGCCCTGGGGTGGGGGCATTTTTGACCCAAGGGTTATGGTTTGAACAATCTTGGTAGAAGTCCACTAGATGAAGCTACACACCAAATTTCAAAGAACTGGGCCATCTGGTTTTGGAGAAGAAGCTTTTTAAAGATTTTCCCTGTATAAGCCAATGTAAAAACCAAAGGGCCTGCAGGTGGGGGTATTTTTCGCCCTAGGCCTATAATTTGAACAATCTTGATAGAGGTCCACTAGATGAAGATTCACACCAAATATCAAAGAACTGGGCCTTGCGGTTTCAGAGAAGAAGATTTTAAACGATTATCCCTGTATAAGTCTATGTAAAACGAAAGGCCCCTGGGGCGGGGGCATTTTTGGCCCCAGGGCTAGAATTTGAACAATCTTGGTAGAGGTCCACTAGATGAAGCTTCATACCAAAATTAAAGACCTGGGCCTTGTGGTTACAGAGAAGAAGTTTTTAAATATTTTCCCTATATAACCCATTTGTAAAACCAAAGGGCCATGGGGCGGGGGCATTTTTGGCCCTAGGGCTATAATTTAAACAATCTTGATAAAGGTCCCCCAGATGAAGCTTCACACCAAATATCAAAGACTTGGGCCTTGTGGTTTCAGAGAAGAAGATTTTTAAAGATTTTCCCTATATAAGCCTATGTAAAAACAAAGGCCCCCGGGGTGGGGGCATTTTTGGCCCCAGGGCTATAATTTGCACATTCTTGGTAGAGGTCCACTAGATGAAGCTTCAAACCAAAAATCAAAGACCTCGGCCTTGTGGTTTCAGAGAAGAAGATTTTTAAAGGTTTTCCCTTTATAAGCCTATGTAAAACCAAAGGCCCTAGGGGCAGGGGCATTTTTGGCCCAAGGGCGATAATTTGAACAATCTTAATACAGGTCCACTAGATAAAGCTTCACACCAAATATCAAAGACTTGGGCCTTGCGGTTTCAGAGAAGCAGATTTTTAAAGATTTTCCCTATATAGGCCTATATAAAACCAAAGGCCCCCGGGGCAGGAGCATTTTTGGCCCCAGGGCTATAATTTGAACAATCTTGGTAGAGGTCCACTAGATGAAGCTTCAAACCAAATATCAAAGACCTGGGCCTTGTGGTTTCAGAGAAGAAGATTTTTAAAGGCTTTCCCTTTATAAGCCTATGTAAAACCAAAGGCTCCCGGGGCGGGGGCATTTTTGGCCCCAGGGCTATAATTTGAACAATCTTGGTAGAGGTCCACTAGATGAAGCTTCATACCAAATATCAAAGACCTATGCCTTGCGGTTTCAGAGAAGAAGATTTTTTAAAATTTTCAGTAAAAAAATCTATTTTTAGCTCCTGTGAACTAGATGTGCAACAGACTGGAACCACTTGAACAACTTTGAAAGGGGACCACCTAAGGATCATTCCTGTGAAGTTTGGTCAAAATCCGATCAGCGGTTTAGGAGGAGATGTTGTTTGAAGAAAAAGTTTACGGACGCACGCACGCATGCACGCACCGACGCACAACGGACAAAAAGTGATCCCAAAAGCTCACCTTGTCACTACGTGACAGGTGAGCTAAAGAAAAATACCCCTTAATCAGCTCCACTGTGTCTCCTTGGCTGGCCTTAACCCATTAAGTACTCGAAACCCCAAAATGGGTACCCTGGCAAACAGGGCAGGCCCAGATCAAACGCCGCAGAACGCGGCGTCTGATCACGGCCTTCACTGTTTGCAAAATTTTCAGCCAATTTCCAAATAATCTTTGAAGAAAACATAACCTGCACCACTAAATTTTGAAATGGACTCCAGCTATATATAAGGAGAAAGATTCCATTTGGTACAAAAAGGGTTAATGATGAACACTCACTGACTAGAACTAACCTTGTCTAGTACAAATGTTCATAGTCCATTAGGTGTTTGAGCTATTGAAAGTTGGCTTTCAATACAGGTACACATATGGAACTGTTTGTCATAGCTATGTTTTTGGAATAACAAGCAATTATGTTTGATTGTGGTTTAACGTCCCTGTCAACACTATTTAGGTCATTTCAGAAACATTGCTTCCAATTTTGTGTGACTTTTACCTGAAATTGAGATGAAATGACTTCTCAAGCCCTGCCGCCCAATGAAACCAATGGGGCTTATATGCACTAGACGGTCCGACTCGCACAACTTTGCCTGGACAGGCTTAGTTCCTGATATGCATTACATATAGTTACATGTATTAATTGACTATCCTGCATTGATTAAAGGTCATCCGTATTAACACCAGGTCAACCGATATTAACCGTAGGTCAAGTGAGGTCAAAAATTAATAATTATGTTTTTTAATTGTGTCAATTAATTAAATTGTCAGTGGCCAAAATGTTAAAAGTCACAAGACTTAGTATGCTATGTGATAGAAAATTGATTTGCTGAAAAAAAAATGCGAGTAGCTTTTGCTCTGGCAAAAGCTATTCACATTTTTTCAGCAAATCTTTTAGTATATCTCTAAGTTTTAAAGATACCTTTACTAATGACATCAGTAGTTTTTAACTACTAGCCCAAGTGTTCTATCCAAAATCATGACTTTTTTGCATGCACATCTTCATTTTTTGGTTTTGGTTTTATCGACCTTTCAAGATTATTTCACTTATTTCGAGCAGATTGTTAATGGTAGGCAAAAACTGGGGAAAAACTACCTGACCTCCCGTTGCAGAACTTGGCGTCTAATTGACCTTGTGAGGCTCAAACCACAACTATGAGAGACATAATGCCTATCTTCTTATATGTACATACAGTTTAAGACTAAGCAATTATTAAAATGAAATAGATACAACTCAGGGGCTGTAAAATCTGTTTGAAAATCACGCTCCCTTACAACATATTTTCTCTTGTCCATTTCAAAATTTAGGGGTGTCAAGTTGTGTTTTTATTCAAAATTTATTTGGAAAATGGCTGACCTTTATGCAAACAGTGTAGGCCCTGATCAGCACTGTTTGCCAGGGTACCCGTTTGGGGTTTCTGGTACTAAATGGGTTAAAGACTCTTAAATTGAAGAAAACAATGGGAAAACCATCACGAAACACGCCTATATAATTCTTAGCCCCTTGAACCTCACTTTTATACACTATAACTGGGGTTTACAGGGGTAAACCTTATTTTTCGTATTTCTGCCCTAAAATATGCCCTAGCCTGTACCCACAATCTATATGAGCAAAAATAAAAAAAAAATATCACAATTTTTCATATGAAAATTGTCGTTTTTTCGGTTGTAAAATTTACAATGTATTTGTATAGGTGTGCTTTCATAATGACTGGAAAAACACAAGGAAATTCATACAATTTTTCTTGTCCCGAACTGAAAATCACTAGCAAAAGTGAGTGGTGAAGTACATGGATTTTACAGGCCTGCAAACTGGTATGTTTTCTGCTATATTTACTAGAAAGACCACCTCTGATGAGATGAAATGACATCTCAAGTACTACCACAGCAAAGAAACCGGTACCACAACAAAAGATCGCACCACTGTTCCTGACAAGGCTTAAAACTTCTAAGCTGTTTACTAGGACTCAAGTTTGGTCGGTTTCAGCTCTGGACAGAAGCACAATGGAGCCCAATCTAATTCTCC
Organism: Lucinisca nassula; assembly: GCA_963580285.1. Lineage (NCBI taxonomy): Eukaryota > Metazoa > Mollusca > Bivalvia > Lucinida > Lucinidae > Lucinisca > Lucinisca nassula. The sequence continues at coordinate 86,943,461 of OY757011.1, read as the reverse complement.
AAGTCCAGATGGGCAGGGGCACCACGAATTTAAAAGATTACAAGTTAACAGAATACCACACATGGTTTGTTTTGTTTGATTTAAGGTTAAATGTCCCCGTCAACACTGTATAGGTCATTTTGGAGACGTTGCTTCCAATTTTGTGGGACTTTTACCCCACATTAAGATGAAATGACATCTCAAGCCCTGCCGCCAAATGAAACCAATAGGGTTTATAAACATGGACGGTCCGACACTCGCACCGCTTTGCCACGACAGGCTTAGATCCTCTAAGCGGTTTACCCGTACTCGTGTGCAGGTCAGTTTCAGCTCTGCGTGAAAGCATCATGCAACCAATCTATTTCTTCAAGCCCCGATGGGCGGAGGCGGATACCACACAAAGATCAATTGTTTAAGTTAAAGCAGATATCTGTTAAGCCATGGTACATGTATACGGTAAACACCTAAAGAGGTACTTTAGCAAACAGTGTAGGCCAAGATCACACGCCGCAGAATGATATTTTTGCTATCAGAATTTTCTGTCAAAAATAGAATGCAAATAGGCTTGACACCCCTAATATGCCAAACGGACTTGTCCTACATATAGCAACGAAAGAGTCCACTAGCATTCAATGGGTCAATGTTACACAAAATCTACTCATTTACAGTCCAACTTCAATAACTTGAACACCTCCAGGACCATCAAAATTTGTTCCAGATCGGGGTAATTTGAATTACCGAGGTTTACTTATAGTGACAGGTCATGAAGCATAATGGGTATCATTTCATGATATTTTTACAAGTTTCATTAAAATAAAGGTATGTTGTGTGTGCTCATTAGTTTCACCTCATTGAGAAGACTCTTATGAGTAAACAAAATAAAGATACCTTTACAAGATAAAATCAGAAAAAAATATCCTAAATACCCTGTAGATCCAATATATCGCGGTATTTGGGGTCCTAGTTCTGCTAGCGTGATATATGCAGATCGCAATAAAAGTTGTGGTGGTAATTTGCCGAAATGCCGATACAATTTGCGGTGATAGTTTGGTGAGATGTTGCTTATCAATCTACATTAAATGGCATCTTAGCAAATTACAACCGTGACATATATCAGTGTCTCAGGAAACTGCCACCAAGATTATATAAGAGTCTCCGTGATCTACGACCCCGACTTATATACTGATCTCGATGTTTTTTTGTTGTTTTTTTTTTTCAATATATATTTTTGCTCATGAAAAATTTGGGGTCGATGGGAAATTCCCGATATATACTGGATTTTGTGAAATAACAGACCGCGAAGTATTGGATCTACAGTGTATATGGATATCTGGACCTTCGGGCAATATTCTCAAGAGAATTCAAAACTGGTTTGAATAAGCTATGGTAAACATACTATCCGTGTTTGAGTTATTCGAAGTTTTTCAACCTATTCAATTTTATGTTGCTTTTATGGCCCTTTCAAAATTAAAAGGTTAAAACATTTTGAACACTAACAAATTCATTATACTAACAATGCTTTGAATTGGGCCCTGAAAGATACCCTCATCAAAAACATGTACGCCACAACCTCTTTAAAGCACTTTTAATGGGGTCCAAAGCAGAAACTGTGTAAATTACACAAATGTATTATATCTAAAGATATAAAGATTATACAGAAAAATGACAATTTATGGTCATTTTTCTATATAATCTATACATTTTTGGTTATTTTTTCTATATAATCTGTACATGTTTGGGATCCATCTTGAAACCATGTTATAATGAACAGCGTAATAATGAGGTTGTAGTGTACATGGTTTAAAAAATTTCTGTGTGAAGACTTCACCCAGATTCTATGAACACATTTACTTGGACATCAGCAAAATAAAAGAACTTAAGTTTATGAATATTCTGCAGCTGCAGAAACGGAGGAGTAAAGAGTATAAATATAAAATCATATTTTATGGGTACTTGTTAGAATTGCCTTGATAAAGCAATTCTGACAAGTACTGCAACTTGTTTTTTACGGAGAAATAAGGATTACAGATAACTCTTTATACCGACATTTGATATAACCCGCCACTGGGCGGGGGGAGCTATGTCGTATTGACACAAAACTCGTTACAACGACAATTTCAATGGAATGAATCCTGAGCTAAAGATGGGAGGGATTAATGGAGGTATTTAAGAATATTGAATTTGTTACTAAAAAATAAAAAAAAAAAACAATGTTGTGGATATTTGTTAGAATTGCCTCGGAGAGGCGATTCTAACAAATGTCCACAGCATTTGTTTCTTGGAGTAATTGAGGGGAAAATACTGTTTATTACCTATCATACCTTTCCTAATTGAGATTCTTTATAGTGGCAAATTCTTTATAACGGTTAAGTGTTAAGTACCAAATACTTTCTTTGTATCAAGGGTCCTCTGCATTATGAATGGATCCAATGTTTTGATATGTGACTTGGTCTACATTTCTTTGTGCACACCCAAATGACCTGCCCTGTATAGTACCTCTATTATCTTGTTGGCAAAATATGCATGTTTAAGCCCCACTTATTGGGGCTTGGAGAAATAGATTAAGTTGTACGGTGCTTCCATGCAGAGCTGAAACTGACCGCACATGGGTACTGGTAAACTGCTTAGAAAGTCTAAGCCTGCAAAGACCAAAAAATTGGGCTTTATGCTAAGTTTGTGAGTGATTTGCTGGAGTCTACACATCGACAAAATCCACAAAAAATGATAATTCATTCCTTAATATAATTACAACCTTGTCATCGAAATGTTAAAAATACCACCAAAAATGGTAAATTTTTGGAATTCTTTCAAAAGCTCAAGAATGAACTTACCAAGGGCCCCGGCAGAAAGATTATCCAACTAGAAGCAGCCATCTTTGAAAGAAACCCCAGCCAAGAAAACGCCAAGTGTTTAAATTCTGTTTATTTGTCTTCTAACATTTACGTTTTCAATAGTTTCTCATCTTCTAATCGAATGTTGTTTGCATCCATTCATATACAATGACATAACCTGCGGGCTTTGATCATGCTCTTTGATGTCACGTTATATAGTGTGAAATAGTTCTGAGATTCTTGCTCATGGAATTTATCGAAGTATATGTAATATGTTCTAGAAAGGGTTGTCCTTTGGAAGCAAGGAACTGGAAAATATGGAGTGTACATGCTTTCTGGGCCAGACTAACTTTTATTTCAACCAATCAAGTCGCTTGAAATGTATATAATGATGGAGAATTGGTATTATTCAATTATCAATATCAATATCGTTCCCTTACTCAGATGCCTTTGAATTTTCCCATCAGGCAAAGTTCCATATGATGACGTCCAATAGCAATGATATCATGCGTATAATTTGTTATGCACACACATATTCTGATGAAATGCCTGTTTTGATGCTAAAAGTCCCATCCTAAGCTAAGGATTCGTTTCAATGAAATTGTTGTTATAACAAGTCTTGTCATTACCAGCCTATCAAATGTCGGTATAAAGTGGGTAGACTGTATATGTATATATATATTTTCAGGGAATATAATAATTGACATTGCATGTCAATCATTCGTTAAGTTTCAATTTTTCTAAAAAAAAATAAAAGATAAAATTTTGATTGACATCATTCTGCTCTAGAATTTTCCATGGTGACTGAAAAGGTTAAAGAAATGCAGGAAACTGTCTCAATTCCCGTCTTTTATCCTTGTCCAACGTTAACGGGAATGAATGCACATGGCAGATTTTTCTGCCATTTTCCTTCTGCTACCTAGGTGATATGCTCTCTGCAGCGGGTGGTTGCGACCTTTCAACTATATCACGTGTGAAAACAGCCTGGAAGAAGTTCAAGGAGTTGCTACCAGTTCTCTCTTCCCGCCACCTCTCGTTCAAGACACATGGCCATGTGTATAGCTCTTGTGTGCGGAGCGCAATGCTCCATGCCAGTGAGACATGGCCATTGACAAAGCCAAACCTCCAACGTCTACAGCGAAATGACAGGGCAATGATCAGACAGATCTGCAATGTCAAGCCACAGGACACTGTCACCATCAGGTCCAGTGAGTTACTTGAGCGTCTTGGCATTGAGACCTGGACCTCATCCTGAAAGAGAGAAGACTTCGCTGGTATGGACATGTGGAACGCTCCAGCGGTGCAGTCAAGACTGCCTGTGACATACAGGTAGGTGGAAAGCGGGGGCCAGGAAGGCCCAAGATGACCTGGAAGCAGCTAATAGAAAGAGATTGCAGAGAATGGAAGCTCTCTGCTATCGATCCTCATGATAGACAAGCCTGGAGATCTGGTGTAAGATCTGCCATGTGTGCAGCAAGTCAGCTACCTGGAAGGGGGCCCACTTATGTGGATGCTGCCCCTGTACCTGCACGTTAATCAAAAATCCGTTGATGATGATGATTTTCCAAAAGGAGACAACTTTTGGGACTTCCTATTTGCTTTTCTATTAACTCTGCCACACCCATGTAGGATTCTGTTTCTTGCAGACCTTCCATTTCTGAGCGTGGATTTTTAATACTGCAGTCACTTCAGTTGCCGATGTCTGCCATAATGTGATGACACTACAGTGATGTTTAGTGACGCCATGTAACCTGCTGTGATGTCAACCTTAACAATGGTGTATAATAGGTCTTATTCAACCAGTGCATTTATCAAACACACGAGAATATTCGATTTTGAGTAAGAACACCAGGGTTAGAACAGAATTTCTATCCCAAGCTAAAACTATTGATTTCCTAGTGTGCAAGAAAGTTGTTAAAAGAATATATCCAGGGCAGACCAATATTTAGAGACACAACTCAACCGAATTCCCTCAGTAAGTCATGAAAAGTTGTCTCCCTTGAAAAAAAAATGGCAGCAAATAATATCAGCACAGCTATTACCCTTAATCATTCACAAAAAATGTTGTAACCAAACTGCCTCTAATGCACTGCCCAAGAGTTACTAAAATTGTCCAAGGGTTTCTAAAACCCCATCTCTGTAAAACACTAGAAACTCTTTATAACACTTTTTTTGGGTCAAAGTAGTTGAATTACCATGTTAACCCTTAAACATGTAAGGGTACATGAAAACTGAGTAAAACTACATCTGAAAATGTTGTCTGCTTATGTCGTCTGCTATTTTTTTGCAAACTTTTTAAAAATATTTTTGCATACATGCAAAAGTGTAGGCCCAGATCAGACTGCTCCTACAGGAGCAGTCTGATCTGGGTCCACACTGTTTGCAAAAAATACTTTTTAGGTACCTGGCAGATGGCAAAGCAGACAATTGGCATTTTAGGGGTTAACCTTTACCATTCTCTTGGCTAAATCAGCAGACAACAAATTGTTGATATTTTCCTTATTTTTCCAAGAAAACAGGACTTGACAACTCAAGCAAATTGTCTCCATAGGAGACACACGGAGACAATTCGCATGAGATGTCAAATCCCGTTAGACAATTTGCATGAGATAGTTAGTCCTGTTTTCTGGGAAAATTAGAAAAAGATATTTCAAAATGTCCTCTGCTTCTAAAAAATACCCAGCATGCAGTGCGTTAAACGTATATCCAAACATTAGTTGGCATTTTCAAATTTATGAGCAGGACAAATTTCATGCATATTTGAGTTCAGCATGAAAAAAGTTTTGTAACCTTGGGGTCAGGCCATTAAGCATAACGGTATAACTTCAGAATACATTTTTTACTTTCTATAAAATAATGTTGCATGTACTAATTAGAATGGCCTCATTGAGGTGATTCTAATGAGTGGACCCAACAAACCCTTTCAAGATACTACAAATTTTGTTTTAGCTGCAACATTCTAATTCTGGCACTGCTGTCAAATGTTTCTTTTTATATAAAGATCAAAGACATGAACTAAAATATTTTTCACCATCACATGGTCCACCCAACTAGATCAAGAGTACACCAACTTGTCTCTGATGACCATTGATTGGGCAATGTATTGTGTCATGATAATACAGAACTAGACATGTGTCCGAAGTACACAGATGCCCCCGCCATATATCTTTGTCGATATGGCTTGTACCCATTCTCTAGAATGGCACGGGGGTGTCCGGAGGGACCCGGAGCTGTCCACAGGGACCCAAGGTCTGTGTCAGTGAATGCATCTTATCATAAGGAACAATAATATATATGGTTAAGTGGTGGGGATATGAATTGTTTCTGAGATATAAGGATATAAGGCCTTTTATGAATTGAAGGGGGCAGGGCATGGTCCGGGGTTGACCAGAGGGAGACAAAGTCTGTGTCTTAGAATGAGTCATATCAAAAGGAACAATAATATGTATGGTTTAGGTGTTCGAATCTGATTAAGTCTGTGTCAGTCAATGCATCTTATCATAAGGAACAATAATATATATGGTTTAGGGGTGGTGACATGGATAGTTTCTGAGATATACTCAGGGGGCGGTGCATGGCCCAGGGGGGACCCAAAGTCTGCGTCTTGGAATGTGTCATATCATAAGGAACGATAATATATATGGTTTAGGTGTTCGAATCTGATTAATTTTCAAGGTAATTAGGCGGGGCATGGGCCGGGGGTGACCGGAGAGACCAAAAATCTTTGTCTTGGAATGTGTCATATCATAAGCAACAATAATATATATGGTTTAGGTGGGGGGGGGGGGGGGGGGGGTGACTCCGATTAATTTTCAAGACAGTTAGACATTTTGACAGTTTTGCATACAAATTTCTATATAACGGGGTTGGGGGGGGGGGGGGGGGGTCGGGATGGACCCAATGTCTGTATCAGTCAATGCATCTTATCATAAGGAACAATAATATATATGGTTAAGGGGTGGGGATATGGATAGTTTCTGAGATATAAAGACTTTAATGAAGCAAAGGGGGCGGGGCATGGCCCAGGTGACTGTAGAGACCCAAAGTCTGTGTCATGGAATGTGTCATATCATAAGGAACAATAATATATATGGTTTAGGTGTTCGAATCTGATTAATTTTCAAGATAATTAGGCATTTTGACAGTTTTGCATACAAATTTCTATATAAATGGTGGGGGGGGGGGGGGAGTCGGGATGGACCCAATGTCTGTATCAGTCAATGCATCTTATCATAAAGAACAATAATATATATGGTTAAGGGGTGGGGATATGGATAGTTTCTGAGATATAAAGACTTTAATGAAGCAAAGGGGGCGGGGCATGGCCCAGGGGTGAATGTAGGGACCATAAATTGTGTCATGAAATGTGTCATATCATAAGGAACAATAATATATATGGTTTAGGTGTTCGAATCTGATTAATTTTCAAGATAATTAGACATTTTGACAGTTTTGCATACAAATTCCTATATGACAATTTTGACCTGTTAAGCAATCTGACCCCTGGGCCCACCCAGGGGCATGACCCTGGGTCAACTTGAACATGAACTGATAGGTCTTGGTCTGAGTAGATGTCATACCAAATTTCAACTTTGTAATATGGATAGTTTCTGAGATATAAAGACTTTAATGAAGCAAAGGGGGCGGGGCATGGCCCAGGGGTGACCGTAGGGATTCAAAGTCTGTGTCATGGAATGTGTCATATCATAAGGAACAATAATATATATGGTTTAGGGGTTCAACGAATCCGATTAATTTTCAAGACAGTTAGACATTTTGACAGTTTTGCATACAAATTTCTATATAACGGGGTGGGGGGTGGGGGGGTCGGGATGGACCCAATGTCTGTATCAGTCAATGCATCTTATCATAAGGAACAATAATATATATGGTTAAGGGGTGGGGATATGGATAGTTTCTAAGATATAAAGACTTTAATGAAGCAAAGAGGGCGGGGCATGGCCCAGGGGTGACTGTAGGGACCCAAAGTCTGTGTCATGGAATGTGTCATATCATAAGGAACATATGAATAATATATATGGTTTAGGTGTTCGAATCTGATAAATTTTCAAGATAATTAGACATTTTGACAGTTTTGCATGCAAATTCCTATATGACAATTTTGACCTGTTACGCAATCTGACCCCTAGGCCCACCCAGGGGCAAGACTTTGGGTCAACTTGAACATGAACTGATAGGTCTTGGTCTGAGTAGATGTCATACCAAATTTCAACTTTGTAGCACAACAGGTAAAAATATTATATGCGAGTCCGAGGTTTCAGCTCGACATTTCAGCCCGAGGTCGACATTTCAGCCCGAGGTGGTTACGAACGGGACATACGCACGAACGCACGTACGCACGTACGGACGTAACATCACAGCGAAACGCTATATGCCCCACTCCTGCCAAGGCAGGCGGGGGCATAAAAATGTTGGGCCAATTATGACACTTAGTGAATCAACCCCTTTACATCATGTGCTGTATGGTTTTGAGGTCATACTTGACTGTCAAAGATGATTGACTTGTCTCCTCAGTGCTTTGTGATAATCCTTGTACATTCTTGTCATCAAAGACATAGAGAGGTAAATCAAAATCTTTTGTTTGTTTGATTTGAGGTTTAACACCCTGTCAACACTGTAAAGGTCATTTTGGAGATGTTGCTTCCAATTTTGTGGGACTTTTACCAGACATTGAGATGAAATAACATCTCAAGCCCTGTCGCCCAATGAAACTAATAGGGTTTATAAGCATGGACAGGTCGACTCCCAGCGCTTTGCCTGGGCAGAATTAGATTCTCTAAGCGGTTTACCAGTACTTGTGTGCGGGTCAGTTTCAGCTCTGCATGGAAGCATCATGTAGCGCATTTATTTCTCCAAGCCCCGATGGGCGGGAGCGGTAACAAAATCTTTTGTCCTGACAATTAGGAAATTAGTTTTTCTTTTCAGGTAAATGAAGAGAATGTTGCAGCTGAATCAAAATGGATAGTAAAACCTTACATATATGGATATCTTGTGGTATGGGAATAATCCTCTGTGGACTGCAGAATGAGTTCAAATTAGCCCCAGTAAATGAGTTATCTCAGTTCGAGTAATTTGAAGTTTGTATATAGAAAAATGACCATTTTATGGTCATTTTCTATGTATAGTCAAAATATTTTGGGATCCATCTTTAAACCATGACTTATCCAAAACTATATTACACTTAACATTGTTATAAAGAGGTTTATGGGTTCAGTTATTCAATGACTTGTTAGCTAAACAAGCTCGTTAGTGGTCATATTGTTAACTGTTCTAGCAAATACAATATCTAGGACTTTGGTATTTTTACTGAAAAAATGTGAGCAGCTTTTGCAGATGCAAAAGCTGCTCACATTTTTTCAGCAAAAATATAAGCACATTTGCCATACTAACTGATCAAAGTTTTAACCATATGTTAACTAACGACATCATTAGTTTTGAACAACTGGCCCCATGATTACTGCTAAAAACTCTCCAAAGCTATAATTTACAATGTTTGCTTGTAGATGGACCATCTTCATCATCATCAGAACCCGTATACTGTCTCTTTGTTCCCCTAGACCTCTGACTGAAATCGTGATTTTCACTGGCCTCTAATGGACATGGTTGAAGCAACCAATAAATGTTGTTGTCCAGAAATTCTCGAAGCCCCGGGGGCATGTCTATCACTTTCAACACATCAAGATGTCCTGGAATGACCTGTCGCAAGATCTGGCAGCACATGAACTGCAGAGAAGTCTTAAATGAACGACACTTTATGACTTTCATGCCACTACGAGCAGCTGTTGAAGATACAATGGGGAAAAGGGTCTTGCCTTGTAAACCTCTGTACGCTATACCTGAAAGTGTAAAGAAGTACTTGTTAACCTCACCCCCAGAAAGGACATGGCCCCTGCCCATCAAGGCTTGGTGAAATAGATGGGGCCTCATAGTGCTTCCCCACATCCCACATGAGTACCGGTAAAAGACTAAGGTCTAAGCCTGTCCAGGCAAAGCAGTGTAAGTTGGCCCATCAATGTATATAAATCCTATTGGCTTCATTAGGCGGCAGGGCTTGAGATTTCATTTCATCTCAATGTCGGATAAAAAAAGTTCCCTAAAAACTGGAAGCAACATCTCGTAAATGACCTACATGTAAATACCTGTAGTGAAAATAAGCTAAATAGTGTTGATAAGGATGTTAAACCTAAAGCCAATCTGACGACACCTCCATACCCTTTGCACACTTCGTAAAAAGGTTACCATTATACATGTATTTATAAAAAAAACCCTGACCAAGTTACTGTCAAACTGATCATTCTCAGCAAGGTTGATGATGATTGGACCAAAACTGTGACCTAAATATTTCATTATGATATGACCTAATGACCTACATTTTGATTTGACATAATCCATATTCAAACTTGGCAAAGATATTGTCAAGATGATCATTCTGAGCAAGTTTAATGATGATCAGACCAAAACTGTGGTCTCTAGAGTGTTCACAAGGTGTTGCTATTGTTTGACCTATTGACCTACTTTCTGATCTGACATGACTCATATTCAAACTTGATCCAGATATTGTCATGATGATCATTCTGAGCAAGCTTGATGATGTTTGGACCCAAACTGTGGCCTCTCTAGTGTTCATTAGAAAAGTTTACACACAGACGAACTCAAGACGGACAAACGACGCCAGACATCTCACGGTCAAAAAAGCTCACCATGATCATAAGACAGGTGAACTTATAAAGCTAGACACATGATTTCTCAGGGCACTAACTAAAGATCACTTTATGCATGCAAACAGCAACGGTTCTGGTGAGGCTGTACTTATGTGCATGCATGCCAGAGCCTTTGTCGGTCACCTATCCAGTACTGTAAGTAACCTTTTCTAATGTGCTGGCCTTACCATAATGATCCTAAGAGCGGGACAGATAGGCCTAGGCAAATAGTACAGACCTAACTCAGACTGCTTCTAAAGGAGCAGTCTGATCTGGATCTACACTTCAGAAGCAGTCAAGGGGTCCAAATTTTTAGAATTTTTACGGTAAATAGTGTCAAAAGTAAACATCTTGTTAGTGTATGCGATGTGTGTGTGCATGTGTGTAACTTGATGAGTGCCAAAATATTTTAGACCCTGATGAGACGTCACATTTTGTGGCGTCTCATCTGGGTTTACACCGTTTGCTCAGGCCTGCTTTTCCAATCGTGTAACAGTAAATACATACCTAAAGGTTTTCTGTTTTTATAAAATGCTAAAGTTCCTTTCCACATATCGAGATGTAAGCCTATTATTGTTCCTTGCCCGAACTTTGTGGAAAAGGAATGTTTCTGGCCTTTGTGTTGTACCATTCCTGTATAGGATAGTCCCCAGCCATCACCGTCTCGACCAATCAGACTGCAGAACTTGTGTCTATATCTATTGAGGTCAAGGTCACTAGTTCCAACACCAACCATCTGAAACACAATCAAAGGAATCTACCGTATTGTTTGTTTGTTTTGAGTGTTAACGTCCCCATTAACACTGTAAAGGTCATTTTGGAGACGTTGCTTCCAATTTTGTGGGACTTTTACCCAACATTGAGATGAAATATACGTAAGTATCTGAGAGACAGGCCTAAGCAAACAGTGAAGAGCCAGATCAGACTGCTCCTGAAGGAGCAGTCTGATCAGGGTCTACACCATTTGCCATTCCGTCTTCACTTTTCAGACTTCTTGCTGGATCCCAAAACTAACTTGTTAAAATTTTAGGAGCATTACAGCAACTTATCAAAGTGTCCGAAGTTTTAGGACTTTTATGGAAACATTTATTTCTGAAGCAGACATAGAAATCAAACACAAGCATTAAAAGTTTAACCCTTAACCTGCTGAATATTTGAATTTGCCACACCCATTTCTGATTATCATCCAATCAGATTATATGATATAATGTCTTTGTATAAATTCACAAAATGAATGACAATGTAGATCTGGAGAAGCAATCTGATCTGGATCTACACAGTTTGCAAAAGTAATTGTTGTTGGGTTCAGGGGGATACGGTCAAATTTGAAAAGTTATATACTGAGCTTCTGACTATCTGTGCGTTGACATGTGATCATTTTAAATTACCTGCACTTATTAGCCTACTACTGGTTGTGAAATTAACACTAAATGTCTTCTGATCATAATAATAGAGTTATAAGAACATGAAACTGTTATGTACATGTATATAGAGACAAAGCTATGAATGAATTGATTAGGGAAAACCTTGATTGATCGATTATGGAAAACCACGATTGATTAAATACTCAACTGCCTAAAACATCAAGTAAAATGATATGGTATATTACATGTATTATCTATAGATATAGATCAGGTCTAGCAACATTCTTTCGTGGAGATTGATCATGAAATCTTTTCTATGGTCATTCTCTCCCTTCCGCGGATTCAAGGAGGACAGTTGTCAGTGTCTGGCGAAAGAATGTGCACTGTACTGGGCAACCACTTACATATAAGCTTGCCCAGGAAAAGTGTGGATAATTGAACTGACCAGCTCAAAAATGACCTAAATAATGTTGACTGAGATGTTAAACCCCAACTCAAAACAAGAGGGCCATGATGGCCCTGGATCGCTCACCTGATCCATAGTGTAACAAGTGGGCCCCAGAGAGGGCCATTATTGGCCCCAGGGCTTTAATGTACATAATGTTGAGGGAGGTCTTAAAGGTGAAGCTTCATACCAAACATCAACAAAGGCTAAAATTTGAACAATCTTGTCAAAGGTCCACTAGATGAAGCTACACATCAAATATCAAAGACCTGGGCCTAGCGGTTTCAGAGAAGAAGATTTTTAAAGATTTTGCCTATATAAGCCTATGTAAAATCAAAGGGCCCCGGGACAGGGGCATTTTTTGCCCCAGCACTATAGTTTGAACAATCTTGGTAGGGGTCCACTAGATGAAGCTTCATACCAAATATCAAAGTTCTGGGCCTTGTGGTTTCAGAGAAGAAGATTTTTAAAGATTTTCCCTATATAAGCCTATGTAAAACCAAAGGGCCCCGTGGCAGGGGGGGGATTTTTTGTCCCAGCACTATAATTTGAACAATCTTGGTAGGGGTCCACTAGACGAAGCTTCATACCAAATATCAAAGTCCTGGGCCTTGTGGTTTCAGAGAAGAAGATTTTTAAAGATTTTCCCTATATAAGCCTATGTAAAACCAAAGGGCCCCGGGGCAGGGGCATTTTTGGCCCCAGCACTAAAATTGGAACAATCTTGGTAGGGGTCCACTAGATGAAGCTTCATACCAAATATCAAAGTCCTGGGCCTTGTGGTTTTAGAGAAGAAAATTTTTAAAGATTTTCCCTATATAAGCCTATGTAAAACCAAAGGGCCCCGTGGCGGGGGCATTTTTGGCCCCAGCACTATAATTTGAACAATCTTGGTAGGGGTCCACTAGATGAAGCTTCATACCAAATATATAAGACCTGGGCCTTGTGGTTTCAGAGAAGAAGATTTTTAAAAATTTTCCCTATATAAGCCAATGTAAAAGCAAAGGGCCCCGTGGCGGGGGCATTTTTGTCCCAGCACTAAAATTTGAACAATCTTGGTAGGGGTCCACTAGATGAAGCTTCATACCAAATATCAAAGTCCTGGGCCTTGTGGTTTCAGAAAAGAAAATTTTTAAAGATTTTCCCTATATAAGCCCATGTAAAACCAAAGGGCCCCGTGGCGGGGGCATTTTTTGTCCCAGCACTAAAATTTGAACAATCTTGGTAGGGGTCCACTAGATGAAGCTTCATACCAAATATCAAAGACCTGGGCCTTGTGGTTTCAGAGAAGAAGATTTTTTAAGATTTTCCCTATATAAGCCTATGTAAAACCAAAGGGCCCCGGGGCGGGGGCATTTTTGGCCCCAGCACTGTAATTTGAACAATCTTGGTAGGGGTCAACTAGATGAAGCTTCATACCAAATATCAAAGACCTGGGCCTTGTGGTTTCAGAGAAGAAGATTTTTAAAGATTTTCCCTATATAAGCCAATGTAAAACCAAAGGGCCCCGTGGCGGGGGCATTTTTTGTCCCAGCACTATAATTTGAACAATCTTGGTAGGGGTCCACTAGATGAAGCTTCATACCAAATATCAAAGTCCTGGGCCTTGTGGTTTCAGAGTAGAAGATTTTTGAAGATTTTCCCTATATAAGCCTATGTAAAACCAAAGGGCCCTGGGGCGGGGGCATTTTTGGCCCCAGCACTATAATTTGAACAATCTTGGTAGGGGTCCACTAGATGAAGCTTCATACCAAATATCAAAGACCTGGGCCTTGTGGTTTCAGAGAAGAAGATTTTTAAAGATTTTCCCTATATAAGCCAATGTAAAACCAAAGGGCCCCGTGGCGGGGGCATTTTTCGTCCCAGCACTCAAATTTGAACAATCTTGGTAGGGGTCCACTAGATGAAGCTTCATACCAAATATCAAAGTCCTGGGCCTTGTGGTTTCAGAGAAGAAGATTTTTAAAGATTTTCCCTATATAAGCCTATGTAAAACCAAAGGGCCCCCGTGCGGGGGCATTTTTGGCCCCAGCACTATAATTTGAACAATCTTGGTAGGGGTCCACTAGATGAAGCTTCATACCAAATAACAAAGACCTGGGCCTTGTGGTTTCAGAGAAGAAGATTTTTTAAGTTTTTGGTGAAAAAAATCTGTTTTTGGCTCCTGTGACCTAGATGTGCAACGGACCGGAACCATTTGACCCATATTCAAACTTGACCGAGATATTGTCATGATGATCATTCTGAGCAAGTTTGATTAAGATTGGACCAAAATTGTGGCCCCTAGGGTGTTCACAAGGTTTTTATATGATTTGACCCGCTGACCTACTTTTTAACCCGATATGACCCATATTCGAACTGGACTGAAATATTGTCACAATGGTCATTCTGAGCAAGTTTCATGATAATTGGACCAAAACAGTGGCCTTCAGAGTGTTCACAAGGTTTTTCTATGATTTGACCTACTGACCTACTTTTTGACCGGACATGACCCATATTCGAACTTGACCAAGATATTGTCATGATGATCATTCTGAGCAAGTTTGATTATGATTGGACCAAAATTGTGGCCTCTAGGGTGTTCACAAGGTTTTTCTATGATTTGACCCGCTGACCTACTTTTTAAGCCGACATGATCCATATTCAAACTTCACTAAAATATTGTCACAATGATCATTCTGAGCAAGTTTGATGATGATTGGACCAAAACTGTGGCCTCTCGAGTGTTCACAAGGTTTTTCTATGATTTGACCTACTGACCTACTTTTTCACCCGACATGACCCATATTCGAACTTGACCGAGATATTGTCATGATGATCATTCTGAGCAAGTTTGATGATGATTGGACCAAAACTGTGGCCTCTAGTTTGTTCACAAGAAAAAGTTTACGCACGACGGACGACGGACGACGGACGACGCACGACGACGCCGGACATCTTACGGTCACAAAAGCTCACCATGACCTTCGGTCAGGTGAGCTAAAAACAAACAATAGATCAGCTCTAGCAGTGAATGACAGATTGGAGGTCGGTTGTAAAGTAGATCAAACCATGAGCACCTAGCACGAGTGATTTATCTACTAACAACTGACCGACAAACTGTTATGTATTACTCAACAATTCACACTCTAGAGCTAGTCTTTTTCGTTCCTAACAAACCGAAAATGAGCGACGACTTTGTTGTGGCCTTCAAATTCTCTCAACCTATCGCCATTGTTACAAGAAATCCCATGACCTTGACCTTTGAGGTACCAACATGGGTCATGCGAGAGACACATCGTCTCATTGTGGTTCACATTTCTGCCAAGTAATTTCAAAGTCCATCTACAAATAAAAAAGTTATTGACCAAACACAAAAAAGGCCCCCTTTTTACCTTTGACCTCTAAGTATGATCTTGACCTTTGAGGTACCAACCTGGGTCATGCATGCAATACATCGTCTCATGGTGGTTAACATTTCTGCCAAGTAATTTTAAAGTCCATCTAAAAAGAAGAAAGTTATTGACCAAACATAAATAAAGGTCCCTTTTTTACCTTTGACCTCTAAATATGACTTTGACCTTTGAGGTACCAAACTGGGTCATGCATGCAACACATCTTCTCATGGCGGTTTACATTTCTGCCAAGTAATTTCAAATCCATCTAAAAATAAGAAAGTTATTGACCAAACACGTAAATAAGGCCCTTTTTTACCTTTGACCTCTATGTATGACCTTGACCTTTGAGATACCAACCTGAGTCATGCGTGTGACACATCATCTCATGGTGGTTAACATTTCTGCCAAGTAATTTCATATTCTATCTAAAAATGAGAAAGTTATTGACCAAACACGAAAAAATGCCCCTTTTTTACCTTTGACCTCTAAGTATGACCTTGACATTTGACATACCGACCTTGGTCATGCGCGTGGCACATCGTCTCAAGGTGGTTAACATTTCTGCCATGTAATTTCAAAATCCATCTAAAATAAGAAAGTTATTGACCGGACACGCTTTGCCCATACATACATACCGACAAACTTTCAAGGGAGATAGCTCAAAAAGTATAAATGCGATAGATATAGTTCTTGCGCTCTGCACATCGTCTAATGTTGATTAATATTTATTTGAAGTTTTGAGAAGATAGCTTGAACGGTTTTCAAGTTATAGAGCGGACACGATTTTGTGACAGACGGACAGACAGAAGCCCGGGTGAAAAACAATTTGTCTCCCCGAAAAGACATAATTATTGACTGTAAAACATGCATTCAAGACCTTTTGTAACATTTTTGATGCAAGAAAACAAAAAATCAATATATTATGCTTTGTTCCCACTATCACGATTCGCGCCACAATTTAAATTGTGTTCTTAGTCGTGAGCTAATCGTGATGACCCTATCAGATCTTGAGTTCAGTTGTGTTAATCGTAGAAAATTTTCGAACGGTTCAAATTTTTTTCATGATCATCACAATCAATTGTCAAATCGGGATCATCGTATCACATCGCATTGCATCGTAACAAAGCGCGACCGATCGCATCTAATGGTGCTTCCTAATTGTTGTGATTGGGGTCGATCTTGGACAAGACAAACACTGCTTTCTGTTGAGATGTGTTGCTATCTCCCACAATCTGTCATGATTTCTTACGCTCTGTCGGGTCCCATTGCTCAAGACCTGTCATGAATAGTTTGCAATCAGATGCGAGTTGATATGAGAAGATAAGGGTAAATGTGCATAGATACGGGTAGATACGTTTGTACACAAACGTTCACGATCTGTTACGAGTTCTGGTACCCATATGTATACCGGACAAGATTTAATGCGATTCCTTCAGTGATTTGCTTTTGAAGAGAGTACACCTAGTTACAGGGCTTTGCTAGTATTTAAGAGCCTTTGAGAGATGCCACCAGGGGGTACTAGAGGCAAGAAGGGAAAAGGCAAGGCTGTCCCATCCCAGGAGCCTAAACCATTCCAGCCAGAGAAAATGCCACATTGTCATCATCCGCAACTCCTGCCATCATCAATGGTTTCGGGTAAGTAGTTCGAAAAAAAAACAAAAAAATAATCTGGCTTTATATATACCTGTCAGGGTCCAGTCGTAGCTCAAATCGTGATCATTCTCGATTATGATCGTGATAAACATTGAAATCACTGTCGTATGCTATCGTAACTGAGCGCATTGTTTCGTGATAAGCATATCAGAACATATCTGCGAGTATCATATCGTCTCGATTGGAGGAACCCAATCATGTTGATCGTTTCAGATCAGGACCCATCATAGACTCGATCGCAACAATCCCATCAGAATGCATCTGATCGTATCTGAACGGGGGAGCAGACTGTGGCTGATCGTGACAGCAGAAATTGATAAATCATGATTGGATTGAATCCAAGCGCAACAAATCGTATCAGAACGTATCGACTCTCATCACCTCGTATCCAAACCTGAAATTTCAGAGAAAATTCCACGATCAGCTGCGAATGCCCAATCGTGGCGACCGAAACGGATTGCAGGACAGTGGGAACCTAGCAATTCACCGTTCATTGTCAAAGAATCTACAAGTATGTCATGAAATCTCTTCAGCAACTCAGGGCAAGTGATTTGTTGCAGAACAAATCACACATCCTTTTCAATACAAGCAGAAGTTTAGGAAAGGTTCACGTTTGAAGGAAATTCACGATGTTTAAACTGGAAAGTTTCATCCAAATCCCTTGAATACTGTAGGAGTTGCGGAGACTTGATTGTGTCTACAGACAGAAGGATGGAAAAACAAACCCATTACTATAGTTGCCTCTGACTAACATTGGGGGACAACAATTAATTCCACAAGAATTAATTGCAACTATGATGTTATAGAATACTTCACTGTGAATATTAGTAGAGGCAGTTTGAAGTTGTTCTCTTTTTTGTAATATTTCAGACTTCAAACTGCAATATCTCAGACACTAATATAGATAATTTGATCAGGTTTTCAGATTTTACTTTCCTGAAGAACTCAATGATTTCATTACCGTGATAAATGACCTTTAAGAGTTAAAACAGGTTTAGTACAAAATTCATACCATATCAGTTCCATACACAGGTGTGGTCATCTTAACCTCCCAGTAGTACTGGTCCTCTACCATTGGAATGGTTCCCCTCACAGCAGCTGTCCCACAGCTGTAATCTACATGGAACACCACTTCTCGTAAATCTTGCTTCAAGTAACTTGCGAATGACTTTGTATCATTATCCCAAACCCAGTCAAAGTCTGCAAGACAGGCAAAATAGAAGATAAAGGTAAATAAATCTTGTTTAAGAAATAGATCAGCTCTAGCAGTGATTTGTTGAATAATAAATCACAGTTTGGATGTCAGTTGTAAAGAAGACAAATCACGACTGCATAGCGCGTGTGATTTGTCTATTACAACAGACCGATAAACTGTGATTTATTACTCAACAAATCGCAAACTAGAGCTGATCTATTTTGATTCCAACAGGCTGAAAATCGGCAATAATGCTGTTGTTTCCTTCAAAATCTCATAACTTTTCGCCATTGTTAGAAGAAATCCTGCTAAAATTATCGACTGAAACACATGCATTTATATCCTTTTCTAACATTTTTATGCGAGAATATGACGTTACACCGGCTAACGTAAAGGAAATCGACTAGTGACGCCATAAATTGGCAGTTTTTAATGACGTCACTCATCACGCTCTTCCTTGCCATGATTTTTTGTAGAATAAAACACAGTTATTTTCCATTGCCTATATAAGCGCGCTGTGTTAGAATAGCCCATAAAATGCCAATCACGACTATTAGTGTCTGTTTCGCTGTCTGCTGCTTACCTTAACCCTTTTTATAACAAATGGAATCTTCCTCCTTATATATAGAAAGAGTCCATTTCGAAATCTAGGGGTGCCAGGTTTTGTTTTCTTTAAGTTTTTTTTTTTTTTGCAAAATGGCTTAACTTTTTTCAAAAAGGGTAGGCCCTGATCAGGCGCCGCATTCTGCGGCGTCTGATCTGGGCCTGCACTTTTTGCCAAGGTACCCCTTTAGGGGTTTCCGGGAAACAAAATGGGTTAAAAGTATTTTTGGCAAACAGTATGGACCCAGATCAGACTGCTCCTATAGGAAGAGTCTGATCTGGGACCACACTGTTTGCCTGTATGCAAAAATATTTTTTATAAAGTTTGCAAAAAAGTTCAGCAGACAACATAAGCAGACCACGTTTTCAGATGTAGTTTTTGCTTTTCATAGTTTTTCTTCTGACAAAATATCCTTCAAGAAATATCTGCTTGACTTCACGTAAAATCCCCGGACTAGCCTCAGCCATGGAAGCTCCTAGACAATTGCACCATTCTTGGATCAACTGTCTACCAGACAACCCAAAGTTACTAAGCACAGTAGCTATCCCTTGCTGATGTGCATGTGACTATCACTAATTTGTACAAAATCCAGGTATTTAAAGACATGCTATTCTTGCCTGTGTCGGGTTTGGCAAAAATTGTAGACCCAGGTCAGACAGCGCAAAATGCAACATCCTCAAAATTTCTTGCTTAGAGATCAGGAACCTAAAGATACAAAGAAACAGACTTTGTTCTTGTTCAGGGCCATATTCCCAGCCTAAACTCAGTGACAATTGATCCACCTGTGCTGTCATAGCTTTTATGGAGTGGCCAGAAACTGAACCTGTGATGTCCTGTAAACGTTCTACCATCTATCTACCGGTATGTCTATACTGCATATGATCACCACTCGTGGGGATTACGTGCAGGTGCGCGGCTGTGCAATGTTAGGAGAAGAGTTATAAAATATATGTGAGGGCGGAATAAAGATGATATGGTTAAAATGTTAGAAGTCAGAAAGCAGGCTGTCAAGGAAAGTTTAAAGATAAAAACAGCACACTGGCATTTATGGCATTGAATGGCATCAAAATGAGGGAGTATCCCACATTTGAACTGAGAATTTCCATATGCAGTCGATCTTCGATAACTCGAACACCTTCGGGACCATGAAATTTTGTTCGAAATACCATTAGGCCCTCGCACTAATTCAATATGATCTGAGCCAAGACAAGCAGAACTGTGTCTTATGAACAAAAAAGATTAAGATCAGCCTGTGCATTCACACTCACGGCCCTAAGAGAGCACCATTAACTAGTATGCTCTCGGATGAGACAGAAAAATCAAACCTGTGATACATGTACATCCCTCATCAGGAGGGAGACTCCCTCATTTTGATGCAAATTTTTGCCCAATTTATGCTAAATTTTAGTAAAATTTTGGAGTCTCCCACATTTGAACTGAGAATTTCCCTATACAGTCGAACTTCAATAACTTGAACACCTTCAGGAGTAAATCGGGACCATGAAATTTTGTTAGAAATAGGGGTAGTTCGAGTTATTGAGGGTTACTGATATTGCTAGCTGAGACATAATGGGGACGACCTAAGGATATATTTTCGCCTTTTTTAATAAATGTATGCTGTGTGTACTCATTAGAATCGCCTCAATGAGGCGATTCTAATGAGTACACACAACATACATTTTAATGTTAAAATGAAACAAACTTCCATAAATTGACCTAAACACGTGGATTTCTGGAGCTATAGCAACAATTCTCTAGGGACCCAACAGTGACTACGAATTAGCCATGGTAAACATATTATCCGTATGGCTGCGTCTCCTGACAACCAGCAATATTTTTTCCAATAAAAGCCTGCTATATTAGCATTATGTTGGTTACTTAACCCAGTATTTTAAAGTTCTTGATACAGGTTTAAAATTTTTTGTCTTCTTTGGTATTTTGACGTAACTACTGGATTGAAAATAAAAGAGAACGAGAGGCCCATGGGCAACTATACTCACCAGAGCTCAGGTGGGCACTGCCAATGGCAGCCATGTATTTTAACATGATATCATTTTAATCTACCAAATGAAACCCCATATCCAAATGGGCACCCATGTGGACTCAGTATCTGAAATATTAGGCCTTTTATGAAGTAGAGGGGGTGGGGCATGGACACAATGGAGCCCTAGTTGGTATCACTAAATACGTCTAATCATAACAAACAAGAATATACAATGTATATGGTTTAGGAGTTGAGATCTGTATGGCTGGAGATATAAGGCTTCTTAAGCAGTCGAGGGGTTTGGGCATGCCTTGTCAACCGCAGGAAAGCCCAAGATTGTTATCCCTAAATGTGTCTTATCATAAGGACCAAGAATATATATGGTTTAGGGGTGGAAATCTGAATTGTTTCTGAGATATGAGGCCCTTTGATGAAGTGGAAAGGACAGGAATGGCTCCTGCAGACCTCTGAGTTTGCTACTAATACAAATAAGGACCAAGAACATATATGATTATGGGGTGGGGATTTGAATGGTTTCAGAAATATATGGCCTTTTGTGAAGTGGAAGGGCGGGGCACATTGCCCCAGCACAAAGAGACCCCCAGGCTGGTGTAACTTAATGAGTGTTATCATAAGGAACAAGAATATAATATGGTTTTGGGGTGGGGATCTGAACGATTTCTGAGATATATGGCT
This sequence comes from Lucinisca nassula, assembly GCA_963580285.1. NCBI lineage: Eukaryota > Metazoa > Mollusca > Bivalvia > Lucinida > Lucinidae > Lucinisca > Lucinisca nassula. Next base: position 86,921,612 of record OY757011.1, on the reverse strand, counting down.
TTTAATGAAGTAAAGCGGTGGGGCATGGCCCGGGCATCCCCGGGGGCTCCCAAGCTGGTGTCACTGAATGCGTCTAGTCATAAGATGAATATATATGGTTTACGGGTGGGGCTTTGTACAGTTTCTGAGATATATTTAGGCCTTTTGTGAAGTGGAGGGGTGGGGCAAGGCCCCGGCACAACCCCCAGGTTGGTGTCAATGAATGTGTCTTATCATAAGGAACAAGAATATATATGGTTTAGGGGTGGGGATCGGTAAAGTTTCCAAGATATTGGGCATTTTATGAAATGGAGGGGGTTGGGCATGGCCCTGGCACATCCCTAGGGACCCCCATGTTGGTGTCAATGAATGCATCTTATCATAATGAACAAGAATATATATGGTGTAGGGTTGGAGATCTGAATGGTTTCTGAGATATATGGAGTTTTATGAAGTGGAGGGGAGGGGCAAGGCCCTGGCACCTGGAAGACCCCCAGGTTGCTGCAATGAAAGTGTCTTATCATAAAGACCAAGGATATATATGGTTTAGGGGTGGGGATCTGTAAGGTTTCCGAGATATTAGGCCTTTTATGAAATAAGGGGGTGAGACATGGCCCTAGCGCATCCCGGGGGACCCCCAGGTTGATGTCACTGAATGCATCTTTCATAAGGAACAAGAATATATATGGTTTAGGGGTTGGGATCTGTGAGGTTTCCAAGAAATTTGGCCTTTTATGAAGTGGAGGGATTGGGCAAGGCCCCGGCGCATCCCGGTGGCACCAAGGTTGGTGTCACTGAATGCCTCTTATCATAAGGAAAAAGAATATATATGGTTAAGGGGCGGGGATCTGAGGTTTTCTGAGATATATGGCCTTTTATGAAGTGAAAGGGGTGGGGCAGGGCCCCAGCACAACCCCAGGGCCTTCAGGTTGGCATAAAAGCATATGGCTGAGAGAAGTTTACTCAAGAAACATTTCAATAAAAGTTATGTCAAACTATCTGCAAAGGCTTGGTAGTTAATGCCATTTTTTAATTTTCCCCATTGTAAGTCTTTGGAAACTAAGTCTAATTTTCCCCATTATGAGTCTATGGAAACCCAACTAATGAGCCAATTTTCATAAAAAAAAACACAAACTTTCAAACCCAACCCAAGGATGCCTCAGATGAAATTTGGGCCCAATCGGCCCAGCGGCTTCAGAGGAGATGTTGTTTGAAAGTGTTGATGTCACACGACGACAATGGACAACTGCGTAATCCTACAAGCTCCTCCGGAGCCTTCGGCTCTGGTGAGCTAAAAAACCATGGTATTTGCAGAATATTACTGAAAATAAATACCAAATAAATATAGGGGCAATTTTACTCCTCACGAAAACACGCCTATATAATTTTGACCCCCTTGCACCCCACTTTCATATAATAACAAGAAAAACGCCAAAAGGCATTATGGACGGGTTTTTGAAAACAAGAGGGCCCAATGGCCCTATATCGCTCACCTGTGTACCAGAAAATCATTAAAGTAGGAGACCACTTGACATTGCTACATAGTAAATATCTAAGCTCAGGCAAAGCGGTGTCCATGCTTATAAACCCTACTGGTTTCATTGGGCGACAGGGCTTGAGATGTAATTTCCTCTCAATGTCTGGTAAAAGTCCCACAAAATTGGAAGAGACATCTCCAAAATTACCTATACAGTGTTGACATGGATGTAAAACCTCAAATCAAACAAAATCTGTGCCTTATGGTTTTGGAGGAAAAGATTTTTTTAAGTTTTTTTCCAGTGTAAGTCTATAGGAGCTAATGAGCCCTGGGGCTTGGCCAATTTTGACCCAAAGGGCACGGTTGGCAGGATTTATGTAGGCGACCATTTTGTGTTGCTATATACTAAATATCTAAGGTCTGTACTTCATGGTTTCAAAGAAGATGTTTGAAGCTTTTTCCATAATAAGTTTGTTGGAGTTTAGGGGCCAGAGGATTTGGACCCCAGGGGCATGAGTGGCAGGATTCATGTAGGCGACCACTTGACATTGCTACATGCTAAATACCTAAGCTCTGGGACTTATTGTTTCAGAGAAGAAGATTTTTGAAGATTTTTTTTCCCATTTTAAGTTTTTTGTTTTTTTTTCATTATAAGGGCCCTGTGGTTTCAGAGAAGAAGATTTTTGAAGTTTCTCCAATTGTAAGTCTGTGGAAGCTAAAGAGCCCTGGGGTGGGGCCATTTTGGATCCCGGGGGCATAACTGGCAGGATTTATGTAGGTGGCCACTTGAAGTTGCTACATAATAAAAATCTAAGCTCTGGGCCTTATGATTTCATAGAAGAAGTTTTCAAGTTTTTTCCCATTATAAGTCTATTGGAGGTGATGAGCTCGGGCGAGGCCAATTTTGACCCCAGGGGCAGGGTTAGCAGGATTTATGTAGCTGGCTATTTTATGTTGCTACATGCTAAATATCTCAGCTCTGTGCTTCACAGTTTCTGAGAAGAAGATTTTTGAAGCTTTTTTCCATTATGAGTCTATGGGAGCTAAGGGGCCCCGGGGCGTGGCCCATTTGGACCCCAGGGGCATGATTAGCAGGAAATATGAAGGTGACCACTTGCCGTTGCTACATGCTAAATATCTAAGCTCTTGGCGCTGTGGTTTCAGAGAAGAAGATTTTTGAAGTTTTTTTTCCATTCTGAGTCTATGGGATCTAAGGGGGTCCCAGGGTGTGGCCCATTTGGACCCCAGGGGCATGATTGGCAGGATTTAAGTAGGTGACCACTTGTCAATGCTACAAATCTAAGCTCTGGGCCCTGTGGTTTCAGAGAAGAAGATTTTTGAAGCTTTTTTCCAATATGAGTCTATGGGAGCTAAGGGGCCCTGGGGCGTGGCCCATTTGGACCCCACAGGCATGATTGGCAGGATTTATGTAGGTGACCACTTGCCATTGCTACATGCTAAATATCTAATCTCTGGGCCCTGTGGTTTCAGAGAAGAAGATTTTTGAAGCTTTTTTTTCCATTATGAGTCTATAGGAGCTAAGGGGCCCAAGAGCGTGGCCCTTTTGGACCCCAGGGGCATGATTGGCAGGAATTATGTAGGAGACCACTTGCCGTTGCTACATGCTAAATATCTAAGCTCTGGGCCCTGTGGTTTCCAAGTAGAAGATTTTTGATGCGTTTTGTTCCATTATGAGTCTATGGGAGCGAAGGGGCCCCGGGGCATCGCCCATTTGGAACCCAGGGGCATGATTGGCAGGAATTATGTAGGTGACCACTGGCCATTATGAGGAGCTAAAGGGCCCTAGGGGCATGATTGGCAGGAATTATGTAGGTGACGACTTGCCGCTGGTACATGCTAAATATCTAAGCTCTGGGCCCTGTGGTTTCCGAGTAAAAGATTTTTGAAGCTTTTTGTTCCATTATGAGTCTATGGAAGCGAAGGGGCCCCGAGGCATCACCCATTTGGAACCAAAGGGCATGATTGGCAGGAATTATGTAGGTGACCACTGGCCGTTGCTACATGCAAAATATCTAAGCTCTGGGCCCTGTGGTTTCAGAGAAGATTTCTGAAGCTTTTTTTTCCATTATGAGTCTATGGGAGCTAAGGGGCCCCGGGGTGTGGCCAATTTGGATCCCAGGGGCTGATTGGCAGGAATTATGTAGGTGACCACTTGCCGTTGCTACATGCCAAATATCTCAGCTCTGGGCACTGTGGTTTCAGAGAAGAAGATTTTTGAAGCTTTTTTTCCATTTTGAGTCTATAGGAGCTAAAGGGCCCCGGGGCATGGCCCGTTTGGACCCCAGGGGCATGATTGGCAGGAATAATGTAGGTGATTACTTGCCGTTGCTACATGCTAAATATCTAAGCTCTGGGCCCTGTGGTTTCTGAGATGAAGATTTTTGAAGCTTTTTGTTCCATTATGAGTCTATGGGAGGGAAGGGGCCCCGGGGTGTCCCCCATTTGGAACCCAGGGGCATGATTGGCAGGAATTATGTAGGTGACCACTGGCGGTTGCTACATGCTAAATATCTAAGGTCTGGGCCCTGTGGTTTCAGAGAAGAAGATTTTTGAAGCTTTTTTTCCATTATGAGTCTATGGGAGCTAAGGGGCCCCGGGGTGTGGCCAATTTGGACCCCAGGGGCATGATTGGCAGGAATTATGTAGGTGACCACTTGCCATTGTTACATGCCAAATATCTCAGCTCTGGGCCCTGTGGTTTCAGAGAAGAAGATTTTTGAAGCTTTTTTCCATTATGAGTCTATAGGAGCTAAAGGGCCCCGGGGCGTGGCCCGTTTGGACCCCAGGGGCATGATTGGCAGGAATTATGTAGGTGACCACTTGCCGTTGCTACATGCTAAATATCTAAGCTCTGGGCCCTGTGGTTTCCGAGAAGAAGGTTTTTTAAGCTTTTTGTTCCATTATGAGTCTATGGGAGCGAAGGGGCCCCGGGGCGTGGCCAATTTGGACCCCAGGGGCATGATTGGCAGGAATTATGTAGGTGACCACTGGCCGTTAATACATGCTAAATATCTAAGCTCTGGGCCCTGTGGTTTCAGAGAAGAAAATATTTTATTTTTTTCCCATTGTAAGTCTATGGGAGCTATATGTTGCCATGGCAACCAGAATTCCAATCGGATCAACACAAAAACCTTATGCAGCCTTTCCCCATACCTGATGATGCATCTCATGAAATTTGATCAAGATTGGCCATGGGGTATTAGAGATATACTTATTTGAAATTGTTTACGGACACACAGACGCACGCACGACGGACAAAAAGTGATCACAAAAGCTCACCTTGTCACTACGTGACAGGTGAGCTAAAAATGTTAACCAAAAGGTAAACTGGGCCGCCCGGCCGCCCGCATGGACATCCCAATTCTAAAGGACGGAATTTTTCTTTAAAAAACCCGTCCAAAAAGAATGAAAAAAGAAAGAAAAAAAAAAGAACAAAAAAAAAATGTCTCCACCGGGGTTTGAACTCACGCCCCTCAGATTCATAGTCAACAATAGGATTCGTAGTCCAGCACTCTATCCACTACACTGGCATTTGAAAAAAGGTTAACCAAAAGGTAAACCTGAAAAACACAAGTTTGAAAAATGACAATTTCCGCCAAAATTTTAGTCTTTTGCGCCATTTATGGATAATACATGAAAGCGGTACCTCCACTTATGCATCAGTCCTGATATTAAAACAATCTGCTACAGAATAGATGAAAAATATCACTTTGAAAAAAAGGTTAACCAAAAGGTAAACCTGGGACGACGCATGCCCGCCCGGACATCGCTATTTTAAAGGACGGATTTTTTTTTAAAAAACCCGTCCAACATGCAGGGGTAAACCTTATTTTTCTTATTTATGCTCTAAAATATAGATTGTGGGTACTCGTTGGAACTGCTTCAATGAAGCGCTTAAAACGTGTACCCACAAACTATACTTTGAGCAGTAATAAGAAAAATATCCCGATTTTTCATCTTAAAATGTTTGTTTTTTCGGCAGTAAATGTTACAATGTAATTATATAGGTGTGTTTTCGTAATGTGACTGTGAGTGCTATGGAAAAAAACATGTCATTAGTTCCCTTTTAGAGAAGAAATTAGAAAAATATCAGATTACCACCTGAATATGAATCTTTCTTCATAGCAGCCAAAACATATATCAGTCATTGTAATTCACAATTGTACATATACTGTGAAAGTTAACATTTTCTTTTCTTTTTCCACAACAGGATACATGTATGTTGCAATATTAATAAGAATAACAGCAATACAATGAATACCCACATCATTAGCTACAATGGAGAAATACAGATCATGATTATCAACAATTGCTAACTTTTTTAACGAGTGTAGAACAAACCCCCCCCCCCCACCCGACAAAATCCCTCCCACTCTTTTTGTATAGGTGGACAAAATCCCTCCCACTCTTTTTTACAAGGTGGACAAAATCCCTCTGTAAATTTTCCAACTAGGACAAAACCTCTTCTTTGGACAAAAACCTTTCTGCTTGATTTTTAAGATGCTTTCTGGTTAACTAACTAACAAGGTTGTTAGTTTTACTAAAATGATGTTTAGTTTTGAACAACTGGCCCCTTGGCTGTGGCTGCCATTTTGAAAATGGGGATAACTTTCTGAAACCAGAAGTGGACTGCCTTCTGTTGATCTAAATATCCTTCAAATGGGAGTTACTCCTAAAGGATAAAGAATTTGTACCTCTCTGGCCGGATTCTTTTCTGCAAGAGAAGCCCAATGATTTTATGCAACAGTAACCTTCCTTTGAGGTGCAGTCATTCTACTAAAAGGGAATTGGATTCATCTTAAGGGGAAACTGTCTCAAACAATAGTTTAATTTGTTTGATTCCCTTATCAACAAGATTCTATTCTTAACCCATTTTGTACCAAATGGAATCTTCCTTCTTAAATGTATCTGCAGTAGAAGTCTATTTCCAAATTTAGGGGTGACAGGATAATTTCTTTACCCTGATTTGGTAATTATCTACATGTAAGTGAGAATAATAATTGCACATTTTAATTGCAATTACAAAAATAATAGGCTAGAATTTGATGGATTCCATTCTTGGAATTTATTCCAAAAATAAAAAAATCTGAATAAAAATTACATGAATTAAGTTTGTTCCAATACTAGAAAATGACAAAAAAACATTAAAGATGTATCAAGAACCATGAAATATTAAAACGGTAACTAAAATGATACTAATATCATAGGTTTTTATTGGAAAAATATTGCCGGTGGTCAGGAGCATTTTACATAGCAAAAATGCTCCTGACAACCGGTTGTCAGGAGACACTTCCTATCCGTAGTCGAGCTTTCAAAGTTTCACTGTATATTCTTTACACCTCCCTCATCACAATGGCAAATCTCCCTCATACAGTTAAAAAAATTATCACAGGTATGAGAAATCACGATTTGCAGCCAAAATTGGTATTGATTCTTCTGTTGTTTTATGCCCGTTTTTGATGGGTCCGTCGAATTACCCCAAACCACTCCAAAACACACCAAACCACCCCAAACCACACCAAAATACCCCAAACCACTTTAAGAATAATATAATATACAATATAGATCTAGTTACTAACATATTTGGAAGAATTTTAATGCACAGAGGTCTGTTTTACCACTATTATTGATGTGGTTGCTCAAATTATTGCTGATTTCATATTTGGTTGCTCATATTATTGCCGACTTAATCGGCATAATGTATTTGGCATTAAACTGTATAATAAAAGTATGTTAAAGCTTATTAGTTCAATTCTTGATTGCTAATTATTTGCCTAATCAAATAATTAGCTAATAATCAATTCTTGTACTAAGGACAGTTTTCTTCTCAATATCATTTGGAGTGACGAGTCACTATGATCTTTTAAAGATCTACATCATTTCATCGGGCCAACTCCGAAGAGTAGGCCCTCGAGTGTGAAATGTTTTTTAACTTTGGTAAATGTAAACATGTCCATATTGGATCACACGACCACAATTTTAGATATCTGATGAATAACACTGATGAATTAAGTGAAATGCAAAAGGTGTCATCCGAAAAAGATCTAGGCATTATTATGGATAATAAGCTTCTGTTCAGCGAACACATTGCCAAAAAAGTAGGAATAGCTAAAAGAAATCTTGGGCTCATATTCCAAAATCTCGGACATATCCTTCTCGGCATTTACTCCTTTTCTTCGTTCAGGTCGATAGGCATGGTGGGCGAAGCTTGCTTACCAAGTAATGCTTACTATCCTAGGACGCCTGATTACACTCTTCTGGAGTCCATGTCTGTTGGTCTGAACATTGATATTTGCCATTTGTCTATGGATTATTGATTTTGGATTAACACTTTGGTACTACGACCTAAACTACATTCAAAACATTTGAATTCATGGACAGGGAAATGTTTTTAAATCTGTACAAATCCATTGTAAGACCCCATTTGGAGTATGCAACGGTGGTTCGGTCCCCTATTTCAAAAAGGACATAATATCATTAGAAAACGTTCAAAACCTTGTGACCCGCCCAGTTAAGTCAATTATGCATCTCAGTTATCCAGAGAGGCTTAGAAACCTTGGTCTTCCCACACTCGAGTATAGAAGAGAGTGTGCGGATATGATACAAGTGTATAAAATCCTTAATGACAATGTGGATAAAGATATAGTCTTTACTGCGGCCACAGCAAGATCAACAAGAGGCTTCTCTAAGAAACTGTTCATAAAACACTGCCGATTAAAGGCGAGAGCAAACGTATTAAGTAATAGGGTAGTAAATGCATGGAATACGCCCAGTGAAAATGTTGTTCACCATCCCTCAACACGTTCGGATCAAGACTTAACCAGTGCTGGAAAGGCCATCCGCATAAGTTTGGCGCCAGACATGACCAATATCGAGAAGCGTCAGAAGAAGCCATATCTTGTCAAGCAATATTAGACAGAGGGCTTCCAAATTTTAATGAAACAGCCCTTTTCAGAGCTTTTAATAACCAAGAAAGGACCCCTTATGATTGTCATGTATATGCACCAGTTACTACTCACCCACAAATCCAATTTCAAAATAAAAGTTCACAAACCTTAACCCCTTCGCTAATGAGCCTTTAAATGTCTTAACCCTCATGTAAATTAACCATACAAGTGCAATCTCTGTATTAAATATATATAATAAAAGTGGTTTTGGGTGGTTTGGTGTGGTTTGGGGTAATTCGATGGACCGGTTTTTGATCTGGCATTCAAAATAACAGTGTTTCTACTTTACTTAGGTGAAGACACTGGCAGTTCAGCACACATTTCGCTGAACACAGTTACACTGCCATGTTTTGCAGCCCAGAAGCACTCAGTTTAAATCCTGTTTTGGGGTAACGCTAATGTGCCTGACCGTAACAGACGAAAAATGCTTAAACATTTATAATACAATACAATTGTGGGTACTTGTTAGAACCACCGCGATTCACATGCCCCTCCCACTAAAGCTGTACAGCACTCCTCTAAAACACTCACAGGCATCATCTTCACCACAGGTGCAGTCCTTTTCCTTTCCTGTTTTGTAGCAATCACAGAACGATTCGCCTTTAACAGGTCTGGCAGACCCAACTGTTAATCGTGAGCTTATTTCTCCGGTGTCCGAGTTGTCATCACTGACGTCGGAATCGTCATCACCGCGGTCATCCACTGGGTCAAATATGTCTTCTCCTGGTCCAGGAGACACGATTCCCGCAGTTAGCGAATCTTCTGATGATGATTTTAAGTCGGAATCATCATTTAAGGACATTTTAGATCATTTTACAACAAAACTAAGAGTAAAAGGGTCGAGTTTTTCACCAAACTTTGACAGATTGATTTGTTGTCATTCCGGTAAAATCAGACATCGTCCGAATAATCATCGTACTCGTTTCATATAAGCAATTTACTCTGCGTGGCGTTTGCGCGGCGTACGCCGCTTTCGTACGAACAAACGAACGAACGATTGATAAATTTATTTCTTTCTACTGATACTGGCCTGCGTCGGTCACATTTCAGAATCAGAATTGTTACTGGTGACACGTCAAATGACATTCATACTCCAGGACCTGTGATGTGGGAAGTTAGTCCCTAGCTCTAACCAAAGAGGTAAATTTAGCTACACAATCATCAGCACCTTCAGCTGTCAGACTCAGAATCAGAATTGTTACTGTAGTCACGTCAAATGACATTCATACACCAGGACCTGTGATGTGGGAGGTTGGTCCCTTGATCTAACCAAAGAGGTAAATTTAGCTACACAATCATCAGCACCTTCAGCTATCGAAATAATCGAATCGGGAAGGGCATTCCAATCTCTAATGGTTCTGGGGATGAACGACTCTTTATAAATTTCTGTTCTTGCAGTAAGGGTCTGAAACGCCAACGAATGGTGATTTCTACAGTGTCTAGCTGGGGGAACAAGGTCATCTGTTGGAATGCTGGCAGCACCCTTTATATAAAAGGATTAGCCTTCTGTCTTTTCTCCTTTTCTATCTATCTATCTATCTTCTCATACTGAGTCGGTCATATTTGGCCATTACCTCAGTTCTTGAGAGACTCCCATTTTAATTTTCCAAGTATTCCAGTCATGCTCCCAGTTTCAAAGTAGTAATTGCCTGTTACAAATCTAGCAGCTCTATTCTGAACTTTCTCAATTTCATCGTTAAAGAGCAATTACAAAGAAATTTTAAAAATTCTTAGTATGAAGCAAGGTGAAAGCAGACACAAGGAGGGTCATTTTATTGAAAACCGCATGAAAAAATTCCCATTCGTTCCATAGTTATGCGCATTTGTATTTGATACATACCTATTTTCCTCTAAGAGTAGCCTCCCCTGAATTTTCTTTTGATTTTAACCCACAATGCAATATTCTGTGATGTCATAGTGACTTTAAACTTTTTTAAATTAATTTTAAACTACCATATTTTCCATTTTGCAGTTGCCTCATACAGTTTTCTCATGCACTTTGGTTACTGTGTATCTTGTTCATAATTTAGGATAGAAATGTGAAATTTGATTTTGAAATTCAAGCTTAAATTTACAATTAAAGTATTTTTTAAAAATGTTTAAAACTGCCATTTAATTCAAAATTTCATTGCAACTAGCTAATGTAAGTGTTTCACATGCCTTTTGAACAGATCTGTAAGTTGTGTATGTTAAATCATCCTCTTACAAAAACAGGAACTTGAATTTAAATTATTTTAAAAGATATTTAAAATTTGAATTTAAGGTTTGCAATTGAAAATATAAGAAAACTGGTTTAGCATATCAGTTGAAATCAGTTTAAATATTTCAAATAGGTGATTATACAGTTCCTAAGGACTATAAAACCAAGGTATTTCATACTTAAAAAGTTTAAAATTTTAATATGCATCTATGACATCATAGAATACCTCATGAATATTAATGAGACAGTCTGAAACTGTTCTGTTTCCATGAAATATTTCACACTTGAAATTGTAATATCTTGTAAACTAATAAAGATAATTTGATGCGGTTTTCGCCCTTTGATTCCTTGAATCAATGTCTTTTTAAATTTAATGGATTTTTATACCTTTGTAAAATCCACTTGAGTCCCAGATACAACTACCATATTCCAAGATTGGGCGAACAAGACCTTTATATGCTGCCTCTTTTGCATCCTGAGGGCACTGATGAAGATTTCGCCTCAGGAAACCAAGCGTTCTAATTGCCTTAGTCGCATGTTGCTAATATGAGTATTCCATCTCAAGTTGTGTGAAATTGTCACTTCAAGGTATTTAATGGAGTCCAAATTCTCGAGGACCGTTAGAAGCCTCAACTTTATTAGATCTCTTCCTAGTTATCTGCATAATATTGCATTTAAACTGGCTGAAATCTCATGCCCCATTTTCGGACCCAACATCCTAATCTATCTATATCAGCCTGAAGTTTCAATGAGTCATCTGTATCTCTAATTTCCCGGTAACAAACACAGTTATCTGCGAACAGTCTTATTTCTGATGTCAGTGGAAATATCATTGATGTACAGGGAGAACAAAAGTGGACCAAGAACGGTCCCTTGCGGGACCCCAGACAAATCCGGCGCCCACTCTGAAGATTCACCATTAACAACAACCCGCTGTTTTCTGTAGCAAAGAAAGGAATCTATCCATTGGAGGGTCTTTCCCCCAATTCCATAACCAAATAACTTAGATTTTAGTAGTTCATGAGGAGGAATGTCAAAGCCTTCTCGAAGTCCAGAATAAATGTGTCCACCTGTCCCCCCTGTGTCCAAGATTTTTGCCCAGTCATTAATAACTGTGCTTAGCTGAGCTTCACAACTGTCGAATAGGACATTCCGTTTTCTGTAGCAAAGAAAGGAATCTATCCATTTGAGGGTCTTTCCCCCAATTCCATAACCAAATATCTTAGATTTAAGAAGTTCATGAGGAGTGGTGTCAAAAGCCTTCTCGAAGTCCAGAATAAATGTGTCCACCTGTCCCCCTTTGTCCAAGATTTTTGCCAAGTCATTAATAACTGTGCTCAGCTGAGTTTTGCAACTATGCCTTTTCCTAAATGCACGTTGTCTGTCTTACAAAAGTTTATGTTCGTCCATTTGAGCATTACTGCAGGTGTTCATTATGGAATGTGGATTTCCACAGGTGTGTGAGTGGGAGGGGGTTGCATTCGCAGGCCTTGGGTAGTTCTACTGGTCTCTTCTTCTGAAAAGTGTACTGGAAGAGGCTTTCAGTCGTTTTCCATAATGTATACTTTATTGTTTGATTGATATTTAGCTCACCTGAGCACGAAGTGCTTTTGGCGAGGTATTGTGATCAGTGAATGTCCGTCGTCCGTCGTGCGTCGTCAACAATTTGCTTTAAATGCGAATCCTTTCTAAACCATTGGGCCAATTTGATTTAAACTTCACAGAAATGTTGCCTAGGTGGCTGCCTACCAAAATAGCTAAAATCGTTCCATTCTGATGAACAAGATGGCCACCAGAGCTTAAAAATAGAAACAATCTTTAAACGCCAACTCCTCCTGTGCACTTGGGCCAATTTCATTCAAACTTCATAGAAATGTTGCACAGGTGACTCTCAATGAAAATGGCTAATCGGTTCCGCTCCGATGAGCAAAATGGCCACCAGAGCTAAAAATAAAACAAAAACATCGTAAATTTGCCTCAAACGCGAACTCCTCCTAAACCCATGGGCCAATTTGATTCAAACTTCACAGGAATATTGCCTAGGTGACTCCCGACCAAAATAGTTAAAATCGTTCCGCTCTGATGAACAAGATGGCCGCCAAAGCTAAAAAAAGTAAACAATCTTCAAACGACAACTTCTCCTGTACTCTTTGGCCAATTTCATTCAAACTTCATTGGAATGATGCTTAGATGACCCTCTACCAAAATAGCTAAAACAGTTCACCTCCGATGAACAAAATGGCCACCAGAGCTAAAAATAGAAAAACATAGTAAATTTGCTTCAAATGCGAACTCCTCCTTAACCCTTGGGCCGATTTGATTCAAACTTCACAGAAATGTTGGCTATGTGACTCCCTACCAAAATAACTAAAATCGTTCCACTCTGATGAACAAGATGGCCACCAGAGCTAAAAAATAGAAAATTCTTTAAACGACAACTTCTCCAGAGCCCTTGGCCCAATTTCATTCAAACTTCATGGGAATGTTGCTTGTGTAACCCTGTACCAAAATAGCTCAAACGATCCCGCTCCGATGAACAAAGTGGCCACCAGAGCTACAAATAAAAAAATCGTAAATTTGCTTCAAACGCGAACTCCTCCTAAAGCATTGGGCCAATATGATTCAAACTTCACAGGAATGTTGCCTGGGTGACACCCTACCAAAATAGCTGAAATCGTTCCGCTCTGACAAACAAGATGGCCACCAGAGCTAAAAATAGAAAACAAAATCTTGCAACGACAACTCTTCCTGTACCCTTGGGCCAATTTTATTCAAACTGCATGGGAATAATGCATAGATGACCTTCTACCGAAATCTCTTAAACAATTTTGCTCGGATAAACAAAATGGCTGCCAGAGATAAAAATAGAAAAACATCGTACATTTGCTTCAAACGCGAACTCCCCCTAAACCCATGGGTCATTTGGATACAAACATCACAGGAATGTTGCCTTGGTGACTCACTACCAGAATAGCTAAAATCATTTTGCTCTGACAAACAAGATGGCCGCCAGAGTTAAAATAGAAAAAATCTTCAAACGACAACTCCTCCTGTACCCTTGGGACAATTTCATACAAACTTCGTAGGAACATAGATGACACTCTACCAAAATAGCTCCGGTGAACAAAATGGCAACCAGAGCTAAAAACAGAAAACATTGTAAATTTGCTTCAAACGCGAACTCCTCCTAAACCCTTGTGCCAATTTGGTTTTAACTTCACAGGAATGTTGCTTAGGTGACTCCCTTCTAAATAGCTAAAATCGTTCCGCTCTGATGAACAAGATGCCCATCAGAGCCAGAAATAAAATGTACTAGAGACAGTGACACTCAGGTGAGCGAATTAGGGCCCTCGAGGGCATGCATTGATTGATGGACTATGGGTTTTACGTCCCCGTCAACACTATAAAGGTCATTTGGGAGACGTTGCTTCCAATTTTGTGGGACTTTTACACGATATTGAGATGAAATGACATCTCAAGCCCTGCCGCCCAATGAAACCAAAAGGGTTTATATGCATAGACGGTCCGACTCGCACCATTTTGCCTGTGCAGGATTAGAGCCTCTAAGCGGGTTACCAGTACTCATGTGCCCCGTCGGTTTCAGCTCTGCGTGGAAGCATCGTGCAGACCAATCTATTTCTTCAAGCCCTGATGTGCGGGGGCGAACGAGGGCATGGAATGAGCACTTCTGAGCTAACTTTAAATTTGAAGTCTCCAGGTAGAAATAAGCAGCTCTTTTCGAACATCCCTCGTATAAACATCTCCGTATTTAAATATAATTCAGGAGAGATTTGTTTGTTTGTTTGATTGAGGTTTTACATCCCCGTCAACACTGTATAGGTCATTTTTGGAGACGTTGCTTCCAATTTTGTGGGACTTTTACCCGATATTGAAATGAAATGACATCTCAAGCCCTGCCGTCCAATAAAATCAATAGGGTTTACAATCATGGACCGTCCGACTAGCACCACTTTGTCTGGGCAGGCTTAGATCCTCTAATCGATTTAACAGTACTCATTTGCAGTCGGTTTCAGCTCTGCTTGGAATCTATTTTTTCAAGCCCCGGTGGTTGGGGCTCGCCAGGAGAGGTAGAATGTTGGTTATAAGCGCTGCAACTGGTCACGCATGATTTTATATATACACTACAGGAAACACTAAGGGCTCTACCATTAGATCTATCCATGTTCGCGGATGACGGCCTGATCTGGAGTACTGCGAAAAAAAAAAAGAAAAAAAAGTGCCCTCCCAACATTACAAAAGGCGCTAATTGCTATAAAAGACTGGGCGACAAATTGGGGCTTTAAACTATCAACTGAAAAAACCACATGTGTCGTCTTCAACAGGAATTTCGTAGACACGGGGGCATGCCCAGGCTGAGGTATGACGGGCAGAAATAAAGTACGCCAGTCATGCCAGATTCCTGGGCATGTACTTCGATAGCTGGCTCACCTGGAGGCTGCACATAGAAAAACTTGTGTCTATAGGTGCCGGCGGGACCTGAATGTGCTCCGGGCGGTCTCGGTGGTGAGCTTTGGTGCAGACAAAAATACGCTGATAAATCTATATCCAGCGCTCATAAGAAGCAAAATAGACTATGGATGCCAAGCCTACGCGTCTGCGGCACCAACGCACCTCAAAAGCTTGACACCATACAGGCCACAGCCCTCCGGATCGCCACCGGGGCATATAAGGGTACGCGGAACCTGGACTTGGAAGTTTAGTGCAATATCATGCCTCTGCAATGGCAATGAAATGCAGCTCAAATATTGGGCCCGTTCTAGCAGTCACAGGGAGAGCCTCCCGATTAATGAAATGATCGTCATCACACCTGACCGTTTAAATAGGGATAGGTTAGGAAAAAAATCCCATACGTTCTTAAGGTTCAGGATTTAATTTAAAAAAAAACATGACCTCGAACAGGTCAAAACAGCAGAAATCGCGTACCCGGAATCTTACAACCATAAAAGCTTAATCGCCAAAACAACGCTAACGGAACACACAAAGAAAAACGAGATCACTCAAAAGCTTTGCTATGAGATCACAAAATCCCATATCAACAAAAATTACAAACACGCGATCAAAATATATACGGATGGCAGTCAAGACGCGAACAAAAAAGAAACAGGATGCGTCTTTGTAATACCCGAACTCAACTTTCACCAAAAATTTCAAACTTAGCAGACACCTGACAGTCTATACTGCAGAACACATAGCAATATTAAAGGCACTTGAGTGGATCCAGAAGCAAAAATCGGACAGTGTTGTTATTTTAACAGACTCGTTAAGCTCAATACAAAGTATAAACTCCGGGGAAAGCAGCACTAGACAGGATCTTATGCTCATATACACAAAATCCTGAAACAAGGCACCACCCTAAACATAGACTGAATCCCCGCACACTGTAACGTGCAGGGGAACGAACTCGCGGACTCACTTGCCGAACTCGAATACCTCCCCACCCCCATGAGGTTTACTCAATCATAAAAGCAAGCGTAAGACAGGAATGGACGTGTATATGGCAAGGAAATCACGGTTTAAGGCATTCAATCAGTCAGTCGCTGACCCCGAAATTAACACAATACAGCGAAAACAGGAAAGCTAGACCGTATATATACAAGACTGAGACTCGGGGGTCAATGGTCTAAAAGCACACAATGTCTTCTACGGCGAGGCCGACTGGCCCAATATGCGAACACTGTGGCGGGGTGGAGTGTGTAACGCACTACCTCACAGAATGCCCAGCAAATCGCACAGCCAGAGGAGAACTAAGGAGACAACTGACTGCATTGAGATATCAAGGGGATACGGGCGCGATCTCACTCTTAAACCTAAATTCACAGGAAATGAGGGACGCGATTTTCAGGTTCATAGAAAACACAAATAAAAGGGACATAATATAGGAATCTAATAAACGCGCGCAGCGTGAAATAAGATTCGCACAGTACAGATCGCCATATCCAAAGTGAGGGAAGACAGAGAAATCTCACGGCGAAAAGGGGAACAAAGCCAACGATAGACCCTGTGGTTGCGGCCTCAGCTTTGCACTTAGTGGTGCCTGCCGGTGACAGCGATCCCTAGATCACTGTGAGAAGACCATGACAGAACGGGGCATGGACCCCCCATAAGGAAAATCCATAGCCCCGACCCACCCTCCCGAGGGGGTGTGGCAAGCGAGAGGTTAGGACGAGGAGTAGCGTTGTGGTTGTGGGCCACTGGCTTTGCACTTATGAGCGCTACACTAAAATCCTAACTGATCGGGAACCACACACCCCGAAAGAGGACCACTCGAGAGCACACCAGGACTGGGTATGGGTCCACCACAAGGGAAATCCATCGCCCGGCCCCTCCTGAGGGGGGGGGGGGGGTGAGGTGAACGGGAAGTTAGGACTAGATGTAACGCTGTGGTTGCGGTCCTTGGACTTTGCACTTAGGAGCGTTGCATCAAAATCCTGGCTGATCGGGAGCCACACAACCCAAAGGAGAGCGGCACAACAGCACACTAGAAAACAAACGCCTTTCCTTCAAGAACGCATATAGATAAGTGGGACAGAAATAAAAAAACAATACGCCTTATCACATCTTTTTCTTTTCTTTTTTTTTTTTTTTCGCAACTTTCGCTTTCGGATAAAGGATGTACATTAAAACGTTACCCAAACGGACCTCGAAAGGACCCTTTTGTAAACACCTGACTAGCAGGACAATCGCAAAAACGCCCTCTCTAAGCACACATGGTACCCCCACTGGCCTTCCCTGGACAAATGAACACGGTCCCTGTCATAGTGCCTGTGGAGGCGGCCATTGCTGTCCCAAATTTGCACTTGAACAAAAAAAAAAAAAAAAAAAATGAAACGCTGCTTGAGACGCCGGCGCAGAAAGTGATTAATCTGACGCCGGAACGCTTCGAACCCAGAAGGATCGATATTGCCCCGAAACGACCCTCGAGGCAATACCTCACCAACAAGGCCAGTAATGCCCGCCGCCTCCAGAGACCCAATAAGGGACATGATCATCTGCCCGATATGCCCCTGCTGATCATAACTGATTTCGTTCCCGCCTATATTGAGAAGCACCACGTCAGGTTTCCACGCCATCATTCTGTCCCACAAGTCCACATCATATCTAGTCACGCGCATACCACTACACTGGTCTATACATGCGTACAGGCTGCGTAGCGGTCGCATAGGCCTCGTATTTTGGACGCATAGGCTTCGATGAAAAATGGCGGATGACAGTTCGTCAATGTAGTTAAGAAACTGTTTTTACGTTAATCTAACTGTTTTATTGTATTGCCCAATACCACACTGGTCAGTACATACGCACAGGCTGCGTAGCGGTCGCATAGGCTTCGTATTTTGGACGCATAGGCTTCGATGAAAAATGGCGGCTGACAGTTCGTCGCTGCAGGTAAGAAACTGTTTTTACGTTAATCTAACTGTTGTATTGCGTTGTCTAATACAGGGTGTCCAAAAAGTAAGTTAACAGTTTTAACCCGTCATAACTTTTTTAATTTTAAAGCTATTTTGATGAACAATATTCCAAATTAACGCACATATCCTAAAGTTTTTATACGACATAATTAAAACGCGCCAAAATAATTGACGTTGTCGCAAAATGACGTCATTTAAAATCTTGTTTTTTCCAAGATGGCGCGTTTGACGTTAGCCCAGCGTATTTTCATTGTAAAGAACTTTTACGAAACTAAAAGCGCTACAGATGTTCAAAGAAAATTTAAATATTCATTTAATGGTGATACTGTAAGTCGACTAAATATCTACAAGACTATCAGAAAATTTGAAGAAACGGGATCGGTGAAAGACGCGCAAAAGTCGGGACGGCCGAAGACCAGTAGAAGTGATGAAAATGTGAGCACGCTTCAAGAACTTATGCAAGACAGTCCTGAAAACTCAATTCGGCGTACATCCTCGGAGACAGGTATCCCCAAAATCATCCGTTCATAACATAATAAGAAAAGATTTAGAACTTTATCCATATAAAATACAAATTATGCAGAGCTTAAATATAACGGATCAAGTGGAAAGGCTATCATTTTGTAACTGGGCATCAGACGTTATTGACACTTACGCCGATGCTTTTAATGATGTGTGGTTTAGCGATGAGTCACATTTCCTTTTATCAGGACATGTTTGCAAACAGAACATGAGATTTTGGGCAAATGAACAGCCCCACCAAATAGCAGAAAGGCCACTCCATAGCGATAAAATTACAGTTTGGTGTGCTATGTCATCCAGGGGAATCATTGGACCGTATGTGTTTAGCGATACTGTTAATTCAGACCGCTACATGTCGCTATTAAACAACAAGTTTTTACCGGAATTGCGGAAACGATCAACTGACATTAACAGTGAATGGTTTATGCAAGATGGAGCAACACCACATACGGCTAACAAAGTTTTAGATATGTTACATGACACATTTGATGAGCGGGTAATTTCCAGACGATATCCCGAAGTGAAACAATGCGGCGTAACTTGGCCTGCGCACAGTCCAGACCTGAACCCCTGTGATTTCTTTCTTTGGGGTTATCTTAAATCGGTTGTTTACAAGCCCAGACCCACAGATACTGCTATGTTATTAAAACAAATACGCAGGGAAGTCAAGAAGATAAGTGTTGGCACTTGTGCTAGAGTAATTGAAAATTTCAAGCAGCGAGTACGGGAAGGAAAACGTCGAAAGGGGCGGCATCTGGAAAACGTCATAAATTACTAAATTGACGTCACTGGACAAATTTGGTATTTTTTGTTTATTGTTTGTTATTTTTTTATGCTTTAATGGATTTGTATGAAATTTTATAAGAAAAAACTTAAGGATATATGCTATGTCTGTGAGAAATTTTATACCGCTTTCACAACGTTATGATGTATTAAAATCTCGTCAAAACTGTTAACTTACTTTTTGGACACCCTGTACTGACATCTGCTTTACGGACCACTTTATTAATGTGTGGCTTCGTCTGTTGCAAGAAAAAGTTTGAAAAACGGAATATGGAAAAATAGACCCCAAAAGAAATTTGGCATCCAACACAGATTCGCCTGTGTTTTTACTTTGGTCCGGTCTTCCTATGTAACTACACGTTTTTGGCTGGTGTTCTGGCCGATAAATTGTGAATAACGATAATGAAATCCAAAGGCTAATATGCAACTTTCGTCACGTCTTTTGCGAAAAAGAAAAATATTGATATTTCGATACAACGCACATAGCTTCGTTACCGATTACAACGCAGAGGCTGCGAACTAAATTTGAAAGCCCTGTATTATGTAGAATAATAGCGAATGATATTAAATTAATATCGAGAATTCAGTCAACCAGCGTTAGTTGGTGATGCTAAAGACATTCTGTATCATTTATACCGAACACATTTTCAGTCTCAGCTATGCAAATACTACATTTTGATTCAAATGCACAAAATCTGTCAAGTTACAATTATTTAAAAATGTACACTACCGTTGATAAACTGGGTAAGTCTTCGTCAAATCTGTTAAGTATTTAGCCAAATAATATGCGCACTGTATGAATTTCTGTCGTGTTTTTTTTTTATTACAACGCACGTGGCTCAAGTCCCTGTGTTAGAAGTTTGCGATCAGAAAGTCTTTAAAAGTGGCCATCTCACCCACTGAAGCCAGTATACATAGGAAGTTGAAGCGTTATATATCAAGATATTCAGCAGTGATAACACGAATTGGCCAAAGAAATCAAAGTGTAGCCGGGTTTTGGCTAAGTTTTCAAATGCTCCTATGTTATGATACAGAATGTTTTGCCATTATGATAACACACCCGTGCGACATAGTGCATCATTTTTACATCTCCAAAATGGCTACTTTTCAGATTAAAATCCGTGATTTTTTTTCTTTTTTATACCGCAAACATAGGTTGTGCGTGCACGTTAGAACCGCCTCATTGAGGCGGTTCTAACGAGTACTCACAACCTATGTTTTGGAGAAGTAATAAGAAAAATAATGTATACCCCCGTTAACCCCAGTTTTCTCTATATAAAGTCGGGTTAAAGGGGGTGGGGGTGTTCATTTCACGGACTTGTTCACGTGATGCCGATTTTTTTCCTTGTCTTATACATCTTCTGTACTCCATAAATCCATTTCTACTTCTACTTACGAGTCAGTGTTGTCAGATATAACATAATACCAAGAAATCGAGAATTCCTTTTTTTTTTTTTTTTTTTTTTCCATTGTTTTTTTTTTTTTGTGACTTTCAAGTCACCACGTTTGTTTGCTATGAACAGAGCAGAATTTACTCTATCTTACGGCAAATAACCAAAAAATAGCTACGTCACTGTCATGTATATGTTGGTGGGTTGTACATGTATAAATAAGGTCCAAAGAACAAAAAAAAAAATGGTAGAGGGTAACCAAAGCAGGCGAGGCATACACATCTAGCGTCCATTTGTGAGCTACGTCAGCCATTTTGCGTTGAGTGGTACTTTATCATATTTTTTGCTTTTTTGGCTGGTTTGTTTCGCAAATTTGGAAATGTCTGGTTTTCACATCGAGACTGATAAATCAGAACATTCAACCCTTTTATTCGCGGGTGTCACTGTTTTGCGTCGCTTTACCTGATTCTGCATACACCACCTGCATATTGTCATACAGTTATGAGCACACTGCACTGACAGTAGTATTGTCTCCCTGGACTCTGTATACGTAGGCTGTTGCTCTGATGAAAACAAGAACAGCATAGAGTGGATCATGACCATGTAAAATCGATTCAACCCCCCGCCCCCCAGACGAAATGCACTTTGATGATCGTTCCAAGACGGTTCTTCTGTCGTTGTTTATTATAGTTATAGTGCGTCTCCCCGTAAAACAGAAGTGAAGGCAATAATCAGGAGTCGATACAGTTAACCCACAGTTCCCATCAGAGACACCAAAGGGAAAGAAACACAAACATGAAACCACCAGACCCTAATGGAAACATCAATAGCGGAAAGCCAAAAGGAAAGTTACTTTCCCATTGGCTATCCAAAACAAAATAATATAAGCGATACAAACACCCAAAAACAAACCATAACAAAAATAAACCCCGCCAGAAGAACCGCATTGGAAGGGTCAGTGAAACGAATTCCACCGGGGGTCTTAAATCGAGAGACAATACTACTGTCAGTGCAGTCTGCTCATAACTCTATGACAATATGCAGATGATGTATGCAGAATAAGGTAAAGCGGCGCAAAACAGTGACACCCCTGAATAAAAAGTTTGAGTGTTCTGACTTATCAGATTCGATGTGGAAACCAGACATTTCGAAATTTGCGACACAAACCAGCCAAAAAGAAGAAACTTTGATAAAGTACCACTCACCGCAAAATGGCTGACGTCGCTCACAAACTGACGCTAGATGCATATGCCTCGCCTGCTTTGGTTGCCCTCTACCATTTTTATTTTGTTCATTGGTCATTATTTATACATATACAACCCACCAACATATACATGGCAGTGACGTAGCTATTTTTTGGTTATTTGCCGTATGATAGAGTAAATTCTGCTCTGTTCATAGCAAAAAACGTGGTGACATTGAAAGTCACGATAAAAAAAAAACAAAAAAAACTGAATTTTCGATTTCTTCGTATTATGTTATATCTGACAACACTGACTCGTAAGTAGAAGTAGAAAATGTCTTTATGGAGTACAGAAGATGTTTAAGACAAGGAAAAAATCGGCATCACGTGAACAAGTCCATGAAATGAACACCCAAACCCTCTTAAACCCGACTTTATATTGAGAAAACTAGGGTTTACTGGGGTTTACATTATTTTTCTTATTACTTCCCCAAAACATAGGTTGTGAGTACTCGTTAGAACCGCCTCAATGAGGCGGTTCTAACGAACACCCACAACATATGTTTGCGGTATAAATAAGAAAAAATCACGGATTTTAATTTGAAAAGTAGCCATTTTGGAGATGTAAAAAAAGCACTATGTCGCACGGGTGTGTTATCATTCAAAACATTCTGTATCATAACATAGGAGCATTTGAAAACTTAGCCAAAACCCGGCTACACTTTGATTTCTTTGTCAATTCGTGTTGTCACTGCTCGCTATCTTGATATCTTTATCAACGGTAGTGCAAATAATTGTAACTTGACAGATTTTGTTTATTCGAATCAAAATGTAGTATTTGTATAGCTGAGACTGAAAATGTGTTCGGTATAAATGATACAGAATGTCTTTAGCATTACCAACTAACGCTAGTTGACTGATTTCTCGATATTAATTTAATATCATTCGCTATTATTCTACATAATACAGGGCTTTCAAATTTAGTTCGCAGCCTCTGCGTTGTAATCGGTAACGAAACTACGTGCGTTGTATCGAAATATCAATATTTTTCTTTTTCGCAAAAGATGTGACGAAAGTTGCATATTAGCTTTGGATTTCATTATCGTTATTCACAATTTATCGGCCAGAACACCAGCCAAAAACGTGTAGTTACATAAGAATACTGGGCCAAAGTAAAAATACAAGTGAATCTGTGTTGGATGCCAAATTTCTATTGGGGTCTATTTTTCCATATTCCGTTTTTCAAACTTTTTCTTGCAACAGACGAAGCCGCACATTAATAAAGTGGTCCGTAAGGCAGATGTTAGTACTGGGCAACGCAATGCAACAGTTGTTTTAACGTAAAAACAGTTTCTTACCTGCAGCGACGAACTGTCAGCCGCCATTTTTCATCGAAGCCTATGCGTCCAAAATACGAAGCCTATGCGACCGCTACGCAGCCTGTGCGTATGTATTGACCAGTGTGAATACTGACATCTGCCTTACGGACCACTTTATAAATGTGCGGGTTCGTCTGTTGCAAGAAAAAGTTTGAAAAACGGAATATAGAAAAATAGACCCCAAAAGAAATTTGGCATTCAACACATACTCACCTGTATTTTCACTTTGGTCCGGTCGTCCTATGTAACTACACGTTTTTGGCTGGTGTTCTGGCCGATAATCGAATACCCGCAGCTCCTACAGAACTTCAGCAAAGGTTCATTAATCGCGACTGCTCTGTCTGATCCGAGTCTTCGTTTCCAATTAGATGAGCATTTGCTTATTAATCAGGAAACACACAAGCTAATTATAGCCTTTGTAGGATCGAAGAAGAAAAAAATACAAGACATTTCTTTTTCTCAAATCTATTTTCAATATGTGTCCTTGCATAAAATTTTGCTAACCAGGCTGTCTTCTGCAACATAGCCTTTCGTTTAATCCTTAAATTACAATTTAAAGCAAAAAGGTAAGGCCCTGATAAGACGCTGCTTTTGGCCCTTCAATTCATGTAATGTGAGCAAATAGTGTAGACCTTGATTAGACGCCGCGTTCTGTGGCATTTGATCTGGACATACACAGTTCGAAAAGCCCAACCCATGATTCCGGTCCACATTCTATAGATTGCCATATTACGCAACACGCTGACCTCTCTGCGATAAAATAAACGCTGCTGTTTTCTATAAGCAAGTTCCCTGAATTTCCGACAAATCAATAATAATCACATGGTCTTACAACACTGAAGAGCTACTTGCACATTTTTACTTTGTGTCGATTGATAAATAATCTACCCAAGTATTTGCCTTTTCAAAAGGTAAACGGGTCAGTTATATTTAGCAATTGCAAGAATGCTTAATATGCAGTAGGGTTTGAGATGTCATATCGTCTCAGTGTCGGGTAAAAGTACCATAAATTCGGAAGCAATCTCTCAAAAATGACTTGCATGATGTTGTCGGGGACGTAAACCTCAACACAAACAAAAAGGTTCTACTGAGTCATGCGCAGTGACATGAGAGGATTCTCTATCAATAATGAATCGACATACAACCGTTCGTTAGGGATACCAACCGAGGCCATGACTAGTTTGGCTACTTTGGTTGCTGTTCCATTTTCCTATATCACGCCTACGGCAAGGGTCAAAGTTAGGCAAATCCATAAACACCCAATCAAAAACGAAGACTGCTTCCTCCATATTAAAGAGTGCTCATGAGTGCGCATGCGTGGAAAACCGGACTAATCAACCGTAAGAAAACCTGAATTGTAAAATGGCCCCCGTTTATACTTGCTGCTGCATCTTCTTAAAGATTTTTAATAATATTTTCGCATATAGGCAAACACCGTGGATCCAGATCGAGGAGCAGTCTGAGATTGGTCCAAATGACATTTAAAGTAAGCAGCAGAAAACAAAGCAGACGACAATTGTTGTGATTGACATCTAAGACAGCTATCTTCAGAGCTGCTGCTTCCCTCACTAAAATCCTGATCACCAGTTTCAGTGGACAATATCTAAATTGAAGTCCCCTGAAAGAGTGGCCAGTTCTTGTTTATTTTGCTCCATTTTAAGCTTCTGTTTTGAACTTCAATAATGCTAAATCTGCCTATTCAGAACACACCAAGCTTCTAGATTTCTCATGGAAGACGTCAGAGCATATCTGTGGTTAATCGGATTTTAAAGGTCAGTAGCAGAGTAAATAGCTGGAGATTACGCAGTGATAAAATCCTTATCAGACCACTTAGAAACCTGCAGTTTTCAGTAGAAGAAAGGGTTCATTGATGTTTACCTATTTATTGTAACCGATTATCGCTTTCCTGTCTCCTTAAACAGATTTGACGAAGACTTACCAAGTTTGTGAACGGTAGTGTAAATAATTGTAACTTGATAGATTTTGTGCATTCCTTATTTCGTTATTTCGTCTCAGAAACACAGATTGTGGATAAGCGTTAGAACCGTCTGACCCGAGCGGATGTAACAAATTCTCACACACTACGTCTTGAGCAGAAATATCAAAACTATCAGAATGTTTTATCCTTTTTGGTGGTATTTTAATAGGCGTGTTTTCGTAATGCGTCATCCCATCTCTGTAACCTGCGCGTTGTAAATTCCGTATCAACGTGTATTGCAATAAAAACACGACAGAAATTCATACAGTGCAAATATTATTTGGCTTAATACTTAACAGATTTGACGAAGACTTGCCAAGTTTATGAACGGTAGTGTAAATAATTGTAACTTGACATTATTATTCTACATAATACACGGCTTTAAAATTTAGTTCGCAGCCTCTGCGTTGTAATCGGTAACGAAGCTACGTGCGTTGTATCGAAATAGCAAGATTTTTCTTTTTCGCAAAAGCTTTGACAAAAAAATGCATATTAGCTTTTCGATTTCATTATCGTTACTCACAATTTATCGGCCAGAACACCAGCCAAAAAACGCGTAGTTACATAGAGCGACCGGGCCAGAGTGAAAATACAGGTGAATCTGTGTTGAATGCCAAATTTCTTTTGGGGTCTATTTATCTATATTCCGCTTTTCAAACTTTTTCTTGCAACAGACGAAGCCGCACTTTAATAAAGTGGTCCGTAAGGCAGATGTCAGTATTGAGCTATACAAAAGTTAGATTAAGGTAAAAACAGTTTCTTACCTGCATTGAAGAACTGTCATCCGCCATTTTTCATCGAAGCCTATGCGTCCAAAATACGAAGCCTATGCGACCGCTACGCAGCCTGTACGTATGTATTGACCAGTGTGACCACCACGACCGAAAAACCGCACCTCGCCTGGTACATCAAACAGCCCTCCGTACTGCCCTTGTCGTTTAACATAGAAATCACCAATACAGCAAATTTCACCATGACGGTAATTAAAACGGACGGTCAAGACGGCCACATATTTATACAGGTAAGGGCAATTAACTAACTAATAAGGGCATGACTTAGCGCGACCCTGAAGGAAGGCATCAACACACAACCACCCACACAAAACTAAACAACATACAACCGCCCACGCAATACACAAATAGGTAATAGCGATAGTTGTAGGGTAGGAATACCGTAGAGAGGATAGATAGAAAAAGAGAGATTAAAAACCTGGAGATAGAAGGAGAAGAAGAAGAAAGAGTTTTGTTCCAAAAAAGCGAATTCAAACATTTTAACTGTAAATATGAAACATTAAAAACAACATCGCATAGGAGCTCTAGACTGCGCACGTGGGCAGGCGGACGCTTGTATGCGACCTACATGATTATAACAATTTGTACTAACTACGTTGCTAACGTGATCGGCACACGTTGTCTCGGGCTCCCAAATGGCTTGGTAGGAATACACATTCCTCCTATGGTGCCTTCCTTCACATAGGATGCGATAATGATATGCAAACATGGGCGCTCAAATTGACCCACTTACGGTTCCACAGAATACGGCATCCTACGTCGAGGAGGGCACCACTTTTTCATAACTAAGACGGAAAATGCAGAAAAGGGGATTGACCTATTTTCCACATCCTCCACGATAGAGTCACCAACTAACTAAAACAGATACAAATTTGCGGCGGCAGGCACACTATGTTATATGTTGTATGTAAAGAACAAACAAAAAATCACAAAATATAATCTACAAGCACAGTCTTGCAGGTACAAAAAACTGTCCTTCCCAGCAACTATGAGCGAATGGGCTTGCCCAAAAACGGACAGCACCATCTTTAAAGCACACGAAAAACAAACAAGACAGGTCCGTGGCGGGGCAAGCACATCCGCCCGCATATATACTTAAAAAGCAGACCACTCAATAAGCTGGGGGAACAGACCAAATAATGTAAAAATGCACATACGTTACATAAATATGCAAAAATCAAAAAAAAAAAAAAAAAAAAAATACCAATATCAAAACTGATACAAAAGCGTAGACGACATCCATAGACAGGGTGCTGGCGTGACGGTGTAGATGCGGCTGAAGCTACAAGCAAGAAAAAAGAAATGGATGGACTCTACAGCCCCCACTTTTCACTCTTTTTACTCTTTTTCCCCCTCTCTTGCCCGGCAGGCACAAGGGGGATTGTGACGTCATATCGACGTTGATGCGAAGTTGTGACGTCTATGATGTAGCGCCATATTAACACAGGTGCGGCGCCGTGGCGTTGCGTCGGCGGTGGTCTGACGCTGCGGTAGCGATGTGTGTCTGCCGAGTAAAAAATCAAATGTATACCCCCTAAATCCTCACAGCACGCCACCCTCAACCCCACGCACGTTCTACGCGCAGCACTCCATTCCCCCCCCACCCACACTTCACTCCTTTTTTTTTTACTACTACACTCCCCGCCCTTATTTGCACTCCCTATGCATGTGTATGTAAGAGCAGCGTGTCCACATGAATGCATGCAAATATGCACCACAAAATGGCTAAAAACTTTATGTCTCGAATCCCCTGATTGGACATGGAAACGTGTATAGCAATCTTTAGAAACGTCTTCCAAATCGCAATGAAACGTTCAAACAAAATTAACTAATTGCTAAACGATCCCGGCCAATGGCTACAGGGCAAGGGGATGTCCGTCGGCTCGGAGACACCTGAGACGTGAGACGACAAACACGGACGGATTGGGCTGGAGCCGAGCGATGGTCTCCCTGTTCACCGGCAACTGATAATAGAGGTACCACCGAACGGCTACGGTGTAGTGCCAGCATGGATTCGTTCCCTGGGACCCCACCAGCTGACGACCCGCGACACGGGGAAACTGGAAAACAACAACAACGCATGATTATTATGAAACCAGCCATTCAACTGGGACGTTGCAGTTTCAAAAATCATCTCCTATACAACAGTTGGAGATGATTTATCTGATTTATCACGCCTTTTGAAAATTTTACCAACAAAAAATAAAATAAAAATTTTCTGATATAAAAATTGATATTATTTGTGTTAGAATTAATGATTTTGAAAGACGCCTGCATCTTGCTTGAGTGATTGGTAAAAAAGTTAGCATTTTCGTAGTTCACATATAGTTCCATTCTTTGTCTTGTACATTAAAACATATAACATATATCATTTTCGCAGTTCACATATAGTTCCGTTCTTTGTCTTGTACCTTAAAACATATAACATATATCATTTTCGCAGTTCACATATAGTTCCATTCTTTGTCTTGTACATTAAAACATATATGTTATATGTTTTAATGTACAAGACAAAGAATGTTACTATATGTGAACTGCGAAAATGCTAACTTTTCACTGCTTATAATTGCTAAATAGAAGTATACCATCAAAGGTTGCAAATAATCGTGTATAAGTACGCAGATAATAATAATGTAAAAATGCATCCCAAAAGAGTTTTGTGAAAATGGCCATGTATAAATAAAAGTGCTTGTGAAATGACCTTGGTCGGCCTTGGGGGCTTGAAGAAATATATGGGTTGCATGATGCTTCCCATCAGAGCTGAATCCGACCCGCACACGAGTATTGGTAAACCGCATAGAGGATCAAAGCCTGCCCATGTAAAGCGGTGCGAGTCGGAACGTCCATGCTAATAAACCCTATTGGTTTCTTTGGGAGACAGGGCCTGAGGTGTCATTTCATCTCAATGTCGGGTAAAAGTCCCACAAAATTGGGAGCAACGTCTCCAAAATGACCTTTACAGTGTTGACGGGGACGTTAAACCTCAAATCAAACAAACAAAGGACCTTATACCAGTTAGATTAATTAGTGACCTTAATTTCTTCTCTCCTGTCTTTAATTTTGCCGCCTGACTGTCGTCGACTTTAATCATAATGGTAGACACGTGTCGTGAACAATACTTGTTAGATGGGCTGTAAAAGTAGAACTCTGGGCATGCGCCCATTCATTCTGTGCAGCATACAATACTATAGACACCAATAGTGATAACAACGATTTGTATTTTTCTTTTTCTCTTAAGAGTTTTGAAGGTAAATTTATTTATTCATCACGTAATTATTCCCACTTTATATGGAGAAAACTAGGGTTACAGGGCAAAACATTTTTTCTCATTTCTGTCTAAAGACATAGGTTATGGGTACTCGTTAGAACCGCCTCAATAAGACGGTTCTGACCAGCACCCACAATCTACAGTTAGAGCATAATTCTAACACAGCGCGCCTATATAGGCAATGGAAAATAACTGTGTTTTATTCTAAAACAAATCACGACAAGGAAGAGCGTGACGAGTGACGTGATTAAAACTGCAAATTTATGACGTCACTAGTCGATTGCCTTGACGTTAGACGGTGTAACGTCATTTTTCCTATCAAAAACATTAGAAAAGGATATAAATGCATGTGTTTAAGTCGATAATTTTAGCGGGATTTCTTCTAACAATGGCGAAAAGTTGTGAGATTTTGAAGGAAACAACAACATTATTGCCGATTTTCAGCGTGTTAGAATCGAAATAGATCAGCTCTAGTCTGTGATTAGTTGAGCAATAAATCACAGTTTGTCGGTCAGTTGTAAGCAGACAAATCACGCGCGCTACGCGCTCGTGATTTGTCTACTTAACAACTGACCTTCAAACTGTGATTTATTCCTCAACCAATCACAGTTAGAGCTGATCTATTTCTTAAGTAATACAAGCGCGATAAATTATCATCAGCAAAATAACATCTGTGGAGAGGTCAAGACTGTAACAAATGTAATGTTTATGGGGCGCCGTTTTAATATTTATTCCCAATTTATAAACATCCATAATTATTTATGGATATCCATAGTTCGAATTATGGATATCCGTAAGACCATAATCATTTATGGATATCCATTATTGATTTATAGATATCTATAATTCGAATTATGGATATCCATTATTCGGATGATTTATGGATATCATGAATTCGAATTATGGATGTCCATAAACCTAATTATGGATACCTATTACAGTCGAACTTCGATGGCTCGAACACCTTAGGGACCTCGAAAATCTGTTCGAGACAGGGTCTACTTCGAGCCACTGAGGGTTACTGTCAGGAGACATAACAAGGTACTTTTGGACAACTTTTCGGTATTCTATAATGAAAATGTATGCTGTGTGTACTCATTAGAATCGCCTCCATTGGAGTTCACACAGCATACATTTTAAATATAAAAGACGAAACTCCCCTAAATTATCCTCCCACTATTTGTTATGTAGAGCATTTCCCAAGGGGCTGAAGAACTGGTTCGACTCAGCCGTGGTAAACGAGCCATCGGTGTTCGAGCCATCGAAGTTTCATTGTAATATAGATTAAATAGTAAAACGGCACCCCATAAATGTCAACTAGTATTGTGTCACAAGGATGTGTAATCGTTATGAATTTATTTATACATTAAAATTCCTATAGTAAGACCACCTTTGGGACTTTTCAAAATTGGTCTTTAAGACCACCTTTGGGACTGTTCAAAATTGGTCTTTAAGACCAATTTTGAACAGTCCCAAAGGTGGTCTCTCATTTGGAGACACTGGGTGTAGAAAACACTAAAAAAGAATTACCGAAACCTTCTCAACAAGCTTTTAAAAGCAGATCTAGTCTGAATTTTAGGTGGTCTTAATAGCGGAATTATACTGTATTTACATGTATGTGGGTACTTGTTAAAACTGCCTCATTAAGGTTACTCTAGCCGCCAGTAACCACATGTATTTCTAACAAACGAGAGGATCAATATCCCTTATTTAGCTTCATTATTCCTCCTTGAGCTATGTATTACGAAAACACGCCTACACAAATGAACCAGGAGTACCCACAATCTATATTTTGAGCAGAAATAAGAAAAATATTAGAATTTTTCATCTTTAAATTTTCGTTTTAGACAGAAAAAATTACAGTGTATACTTGTATAGGCGTGTTTTCGTAAGGCTTGTGACAAAACTGTGTCTTTATTATTTGTTGCCTTGGAATCTTACGACCCAGTCAACATTTTTTTCGGCCATATCAAGCCGGTTAGTTCACTTTACCACACTTCCTGGGTAGGAGCGGTTAATCATTAAAGTATACTATGCATGTACTGACAACTGCCCTTCTTGAACCAGTGGAAGTGAGGGAATGACTTTAGAAAAGATAGAACCCGCGACAAGATAGAGTTAGACACATACCTTACATATCTGGGCCCAGTTGTTCAAAGCATCGTTAGCTTAACGAGCTCGTTAGTGGTCATATTGTTAACTGTTCTAGCAAGTTTAATATGTACAATTTTGGTATTTTTGCTGAAAAAATGTGAGCAGCTTTTGCATCCGCAAAAGCTGCTCACATTTTTTCAGCAAAAATATTAGCATATTTGCCATATTTAATGATCAAAGTTTTAACGATACGTTAACTAACGACGTCGTTAGTTTTGAACAACTGGCCCCTGGAAGATAAGCATTTTACATGTGAAAATGCCTGGTATTTTTCATATGTTATGTTTTGAATCAAAGATTACGGATGGTAATCAGAACCGCCTCGTTGAGGTTGAAGCAGTTCTAAAGGAGTACCCACAATCTATGTTTAAAGCAAAACTAGGAAATTAACGTTTAACCCTTTTTGTAGCAAATGGAATCTTCCTCCTTACATAAAGCAGGAGTCAATTTCAAAATTTAGGGATGTCAGGTTGTTTTTCATCAAAATTTATTTGAAAAATGACTGATCGTTTAGCAAACAGTGGAGGCCCTGATCAGACGCCGCATTTTGGGCCTACAATGTTTTTGCAAGGGAACCGTTTTGGGGTTTCGAGTACAAAATGGGTTAAAGTGGGATTTGCAAGGATATTTTTAACGTGATACGTTTTTTTTTTTGCGCTGCTGTTTGACAGTTCTAGTTTGAGCAATGAGGAAAATGGACGGCCCCGCCCATTGGGGCTTGAAGAAATAGATTGGCTGCATGATGCTTCCTCGCAGAGCTGAAACCGACCGCACACTAGTACTGGTAAACAGCTTAGAGGATCTAAGCCTGTCCAGGCAAAGCGGTGCTAGTCCATGCTAATAAACCCTATTGCTTTCATTGGGCGACAGGGCTCGAGATGTCATGAAAACTCAGTGTCGGTAAAAGTCCCACAAAATTGGAAGCAACGTCTCCAAAATGACCTATACAGTGTTGACGGGGACGTTAAACCTGAAAGGAAGTGGAATTAATTTGCAATTTTCCTTTTACTCAAATGTGAATTACAAACGACCGAATTTTCGAGGATTTTTCAAACATAATTAATGGATGACATTAATTTCTGCTTTCCTGTCTTTAAATTTGCCGCCTGACTGTCGTCTGGTAGATATCGTCTGGTAGACACGTGTCGTGAACAATACTTGTTTAGTCAACAGTGCTGTATATAAAACTAGGATAACTCTTGGCACGTGTCATTCAGTCTTCAAACATCAACAGTAACAACCTAACAATTTGTTCTTATTGTATTGCTCTGCTGTTTCTATAAATTTTGGAAGGTAAATGCAATTTATTTATTTATTTATTTATATATTTATTTATTTATTTATTTATTTATTTATTTATTTAAAAACCATTATTTAAACTTGTATTTAAGACTTACTTATTTTATTTATTTAAAGATAAGTTCTAGAAAAATAAAATAAATACACTATTTATTATGCCCGAACTTTGAAAGGCCCAAGTTTGTTTCAAAGTTGGGACGGCGGGATATTGCTTCTGGCTTGTTCGTTTGTTCGATCGTTTTTCGTACGTTCACGCCGTTTTGTGCACATCGTAACTTAGGAACCATGTATCCTAGCGTTTTTAAATTACATATGGATTTCTCATGAAAATATAGTTGACCCGTATTTTTTTCTTATCCGAATTGTCTCTCCTTTACGAGTTATTTCTCTCTTAATTAAATAAAGTAACAATTTCGTCAGTAACCTATCGCAAAAGTATTTGAGCTAGAACCTTGATATAAGGTATACTGACTGGGACTGAGGAGGAATTTTCAACCAATTTAATGCAATTTTGTTAAGAGTAATGGCCCTTTGCAATTCTGGCTTTCTGGTGCACAGAATAACTACAGAAGCATGTATGTTAGTGTTTTAAAATTTCATATATGGGTTTTCATGAAAAAATAGTTGACCCGTATTTGTTTCTTCTCCCCTTTTCGAGCTATTTCCCTTTTAAACTAGAGCTATCACTAAAGGTGATGAATACCCCCACAAAAACTGCCTTGATAGTACAACAGCGCCATTTTGCAATTTTTTTCACTTGAAAGGGGCCATAACTGTGTCGAAAATTGACGAATTGTAGTGGAAATCGAACTTGACCTGTATTTTATGATGTTACATCAGTGTACCAAAAATTATAAAAATCGGTGAAGCACTTTTTGAGTTATCGTCTGGAAACCAAGTCAACAGACAGACCGACAGACAGACCGACAGACAGACCGACAGACTGACAAGCTCACTCCTATATACCCCCCCCCCCCCCCCCCAAAAAAAAAAAAATTCATTTGTGGGGGTATAATAAATATTGAAAGTTCGTTAGCAAGATATCTCAAAAACTCTTTGAGCTTGAGCCTTGATATTTGGTATACTGATTGAGACTGAGGAGGAGAGCACACAATTAAATTTTCATCCAATTTAATGAAATTCTGTTGAGAGCTATGACCCTTTGCAAATCTGGATATTTAATTGTGTTGCTTTATGGTGCATAGCAGAACTTTAGAATCATGTATGCTTGTTTGTTTTTTTTTGTTTTTTTTTTTTTAATTTCACCTATGGATTTTTCATGAAAAAATAGTTTACCCGTATATTTTCTTATCCGAATTATCTCCCCCTTTTTAGCTATTCCCCTTTTTTCAATTTATATAGAGAAAAGTGGGGTTTACGAGGATATACATTATCTGCCTTATTTTTGCTCAAAAACATAGACTGTGGGTACTCGTTAGAACCGCCTCATTGAGGCGGTTCTAACGAGCACCAACAATCTATGTTGAAAGCAGAAATAATAAAGATGTTATCATTTTTACCTTATATTTATCATTTTCTGGCACCATGTTGGACGCCATTATTTCTTACGGACATGTTTTCCTAATGAATTCAATGAAATGCAATTTCTGGCCGTGATATTATGCTTCTTTCTTGAAGCAAGATATCTAAAAAAAAAAACAACTGTGTTGCCTAGAAACTTGACAGGCTGATTGAGAATGACCAGTACACGACATGATTAACAGTTGAAAAAAAAATCTTCCGCAACAACCTTTTGAAAATTTTGGCATATGGCTGGGGGCATAGTATTTTATAAACACCATTTCTAGTTTATTATTTTTAAGGAGATTGGGAACACATGCAGGGGAGGCAGCTCCTGCAAAAGTAGTTTTGTCTCCCATGTCAATAGGGGTCAACCTTAAAGGAAAGAATTTGCCCCCCCCCCCCCCCCCCCCCACCGCCCATCGGGGCTTGAAGAAATTGATAGGTTGCATGATGCTTCCACGCAGAGCTGAAACCGACCGCACACGAGTACTGGTTTTGTTTTGTTTGATTTGATTTGAGGTTTAACGTCCCCGTAAACACTGTATAGGTCATGTTGGAGACGTTGCTTCCAATTTTGTGGGACTTTTACCCGACACTGAGATGAAATGACATCCCAATCCCTGTCGCCCAATGAAACCAAAATAGTTTATAAGCATGGACGGACCGACTCGCACCGCTTTGCCTGGGCAGGCTTAGATTCTCTAAGCGATTTACCAGTACTCGTGTGCGGGTCGGCTTCAGCTCTGCGTGGAAGCATCATGCAGCCCATCGATTTCTTCAAGCCGGGCGGGGGCCGACACGAGTACCGATAAACCGCTTAGAGGATTTAAGCCTGTCCAGGCAAAGGGGTGTGAGTCGGACCGGCCATGCTTATAAACCCTATTGGTTTCATAAGGCGGTAGGGCTTGACATGTCATTTCATCTCAATGTCGGGTAAAAGTCCCACAAAATTGGAAGCAACGTCTCCAAAATGACCTGTACATTGTGACGGGGACGTTTTGCCTCAAATCAAACCACAAAAATAAAATAAAATAAATCTGAAAACAAATAAATAAACAAATAAATAAACCAGTGCTTCAGCTGAAGTGCACGACCCGCCGGATGCTTTTAGCTTTATGAGTGTTACCATATATGGGTATGGCGGCCATTTTGGTCATGTGACCTGGACCTAAAACGGTTCCCCCAATAAATGCACCTTATCGTAAGGAGCAAAAATATATCTATACTTTAGTACTGTATTCTGAATCGTTTGCAGGATAAAATGCATTCTCACTTTTCCAATACAAAAGCAGTTGTGTCAAAGTTTGACCTAGGCACAAAGAAGGTCAAGGTCAACCCAGGGTCACCATTTCAGCAATTTGTGATGGGCCTACGTCCCAGATGCTATTTATCAAGTTCGTGGAAATCTGCCCAGTGGTTCTGGAGACGACTATTTTTGAAGGGTTTTTACCATATATGGCTTGGCGGGCATTTTGGTCATGTGACCTGGACCCCGTTTCCCCCATCCCATAGAGGCTCCATATGAAATTTGACTTCAATCGGCCCAACGGTTTCCGAGGAGAAGCAGTTAGAAAATTTTCACATTTTTCGCCTCGGCGAGGCTATACTAAATGGAATGTAATATTTCGTAAGTACATTGGTTAGATCTCATTGATATCTATCAGTATGCCAAAAATTGTTTAAATATTCCAAGCGGTTAAGTCACTATCACCAATTTTCACAAACGGGTTACGGACGGACAGACAGACCTTATATGGCTTGGCAGCCATTTTGGTCATGTGACATGGATCCCATTAGCAAATTTTGGTTTCCCCCATCCCATAGAGGCTCCATATGAAATTTGACTTCAATCGGCCCAACGGTTTCCGAAGAGAAGCAGTTCGAAAATTTTCACATTTTTTCGCCTTGGCGAGGCTATACTAAATGGAATGTAATATTTCGCAAGTTCATTGGTTAGATCTCATTGATATCTATCAGTATGCCAAACAAAAATTGTTTAAATATTCCAAGCGGTTAAGTCACTATCGCCAATTTT
Organism: Lucinisca nassula; assembly: GCA_963580285.1. NCBI lineage: Eukaryota > Metazoa > Mollusca > Bivalvia > Lucinida > Lucinidae > Lucinisca > Lucinisca nassula. The sequence continues at coordinate 86,885,254 of OY757011.1, read as the reverse complement.
CACAAACGGGTTACGGACGTACAGACAGACTGACAGAATGACACGGTGATTTTAGGGCACTCTTAGAAAATCAACCGACTTCAGTCGGTCGCTTTTTCTGCGGGTCGTGCAATAAATGTAATAATAAATAAATATGTCACAGCCCGCCAGCAGTTTCGCTTGGACAAGCTTTATGAGTTAGTTGATTGTTTGACAATTAGCGTGGAGCTAATTTCTTCTGTTTTCTTTCTTTTCAGATGACAATGGATATTACCGTACAGTTCAATGGTCGAATGCTCTGCGTGCCAGGTGTGACACGGTTCACTACATGTGATGACGTCATTGAAATGGTGCTGTATCGGTCCTCCCAGACTTGCGATTCCTTCTGTATCTGCGAACACTCCAACGACATTGAGAGACGTCTTCCAGGCAAAGAAAGCATAGCGAAAATAGTCAGATCCTGGGGTGCTGACAAGAAGAAATTTGATCTCGTGATAAGACGGGCGGATAACGTCAGCGCCGGTAAAAGTTCTCACGTCAGAAGGAGGCCACAGAGAATGAGGTTTGATCAGGTGCAACGTCGTGAAGTGGTATCTAAAGTGTCTGCAACAAATCTGAATAAGGACTCCAAGAAAGAAATGAAACCTAAAGTTATACCGGTGTCAGCGAAACGTTCCGGGGTTAGAAAAAGCCATGGAAAGATGTATTTGATGAAACGTTTCCTGATGGATGTAATGTCACACCAAGATAAACATACAACTTGTGTTGTGAGGTCGAGGTTGCCGCTCAGAACTTTGGGTGACGGCTGCAGTGATAGTGAGAGTTCGGACAAGGAGTTTGTTATCGGTGATTGTGCCAGAGATACTGTAGTCGACATTGTTAATGACTCTGAAAGTGCTTTTGAAGATGACAGTGACTCCAGTATTTGTGATTTGGAGAGAAACATTCTGGAGCATGATGAAGAAAGTGATATCGATTCTACAGATAACATTGATTCCGTTATCAACAAGGTGGACAGTACTGCGCTCAAATGCGAGAAGATTCGTAAGATGTTTGGTGGTTTGGACATAACAGACAGTGAGGATGCAAATATGGAAAGTTTCATGAGAACTGTTGTCGATGATACTGATTCGGATGAGGGTCGGGGAACAAGTGCTTCTGATTGAAACCGGACTAAGAATTGTTAGTGATAGTGCAACAACTGTTATATTGTTATTAACCCTTTTAGTACCAAATGGAATCTTCCTCCTTATATATAACAGGTGCCCATTTCAAAATTTAGGGGTGTCGGATTGTGTTTTCTTCAAAATTAATTTGGAAAATGGCTGAACTTTTTGCAAACAGTGTAGGCCCTGATCAGACGCCGCGTTCTGCGGCGTCTGATCTGGGCCTGCACTGTTTGCCCAATGCCCGTTTTAGGGTTTCTGGTACTAAATGGGATAATTATTGTTTAACTTAGTGCTTAAAACCGATGCATTATGTTAACATGCCTCATCGGTAATATTTTGTTAAGCAGAATCAAACGGTCTGCTCAACAGGGCATTATTGCGCGGGCATTTTAGGAGTTATCACGAAAACATGGCGATATATTTATGACCCCATTGAACCCCACTTTTATACACTAAATCTGGGGTTAACAGGAGTAAACCTTAGTTTTCATATTTTTGCTCTAAAATATAGAGTGTGGGTATTCGTTAGAACCGGTTCTAACGTGTACCCATAATGTATATTTTGAGCAGAAATTAGAAAAATATCACACTTTTTCATCTGAAAATTGTCTTTATTTCGGCCATAAACTTTACAATGTATTTGAATAGGCGTATCATATACGTCACATTAAAATGTACTTGTAAAGAAAACCCATGTAAAGGCGACTTTATAAAGAGAAAATTGTCGATTACATAGAGGATCTTACATGAGTGCGAATGTATTATTGAATTTTGTAAACGAGTCGAGGAAAAGGGATAAAATGTGAGGCTTCACCGAGCATTTTATCCCGTTTTCTCAACGCGTTTAATAAAATTTAAAAATACATGCGCACGAATGGACGATTCTATTATTCATGATTTTTATACAAAAATGTCAATATTCCGCCATTAGTTATTTTGACGTCGTTAAGGACGTTGTACATGTAACGTTACTAATTTACATAAGTGGATTATCGAATTGATTACATGACGTTATTACAGTCTCAGACGCGACGTCATATTTTGAAGGGTAGGTGCTCGTTAGATTTGTACCAATTTACTATTTATGCTCCAAATCATAGATTGTGGGTACTCGTTATAACTGCCTCCTAAATTTACCATCTGCTCCAAATGGATTGTGAGTGGATTGTGATTGTGGAACCGCCTCGTTAATGTGGTTCTAACGAGCACCACCAATCTATGTTTTGGGAAAAATTAGAAAAATATTGCAATTTTTCATCAGAGATCAGGGCCCAGTTGTTCAAAACATCGTTAGCTTAACGAGCTCGTTAGTGGTCATATTGTTAACTGTTCTAGCAAGTTTAATATATAATTTTTTGGAATTTTTGCTGAAAAAATGTGAGCAGCTTTTGCTTCCGCAAAAGCTGCTCACATTTTTTCAGCAAAAATATTAGCATATTTGCCATAATAAATGATCAAAGTTTTAACGATACGTTAACTAACGACGTCGTTAGTTTTGAACAACTGGCCCCAGTTTTTGGATCCTAACTGAAGGATACAGAAAACAAAAGAGAACGCCAAAACCATGGCAGACAAGTGTATTTTAACTAAAATCCAGACATACAAAAAACCTGCTTGAAGAGGTATTCGACCAGTAAAAACTCGGATCAGCCTGATCAGAGCTTATCCTGTTCGCATGCACCTAGCTTGTATAGTCTCTGACCGGTTGAAACGGCGATAATTTCATAAGTAGTGAACTCAGATCAGACTGTAAAGATGCCAGGACTGTTGGGAGTCTTAGCTAGTCACACATCTTGTGGTACCTTTCATTGTGCTCGGCTCCGTTGAGAATATGCATCTTTAACCCATTGTATACTAGTGGACCAGTCCATTTGTTGGGCTAGTCCATTTGTCATATAAGAGGTGACAGGCCTATTTTTTTTTTTTTTTTTCGTTTTATTTTATTTTTATTTTTGACGGAAAATTCGTTTAGCAAATAGTGCAGGCTTTTTTCATATAAGAAGTTTGCCGTAGCGTGCGCATTTCACAAATATGTCCATATTTGTTCATGAAACGGACACACATCCTGATATACAGTCGAACTTCGGTGGCTCGAACCCGTTTGGGACCATGGAAATTTGTTCGAGACAGCTGTAGGTAGAGCCACTGATGCATACTTCCAGAAAACATAACGAGGGTACTTTTGGATATCTTTTCGGTGTTCTGTAACATAAATGTATGATGTGTGTACTCATTAGAATTGCCTTATCGAGGCATACATTTGCAAGATAAAAGTAAAAAATCTCCTTAATTATCCTCCACTTTTTCTTATGCAGAGGAATTCCCTAGGGACTCTAATACGGGTTCGACTCAGCCATGGTAAACGAGCCATCAGTGTTCGAGCCATCGAAGTTCGACTGTATATGTAAAATATTTTTCTTTCTTTCTTTCTTTTCTTTCTTTCTTTCTTTCTTTCTTTCTTTCTTTCTTTCGGTTTTTCTTTCTTTATTTATTTATTTAAGTGTACATAGAAATAGAGTGACTACCACAGTTGTTTTGTGTTTTGTCTTGTGTTCATGTAAATTCTCTTTCTTTCTTTCTTTTACTTTCTAGTGCCTACCACAGTTGTTTTGTGTTTTGTCTTGTGTTCATGTAAATTTTCTTTCTTACTTTCTTTCTTTCTTTCTTTCTTTCTTTCTTTCTTTCTTTCTTTCTTTCTTTCTTTCTTTCTTTTGCATATGGGTTAAGAAATATACAAAGAAGTATCAACAGTCTACTATCTGTGTCCCTGTGCAATCTTGTTCTCACTAAATAAATAAAATTTGAAAATGATTCTTTGCATGTTTTTTTTCCTATTCGCAAAACTAAAATAAATATCATGCTAACAAACCTTTGGAAATCCCACTTTGTACAGTTGGATTTACAAGGGTAGACTAGAGCTTCTAGCGCCACGTTACCTTAATCAAAGCACTGACAGCACTGCTTGGTCACTTGAGTATAGGCTGGAAAAAAATGGTGCTGAACAGGGAATGGGAACACCTTCAAGGGAGGCAAGGAGCTCCTGCAAAAGTATTTTTGTCTCCCATGTCAATAGAGGTCAGTTCTTAAAGGAAAGAATTTGCCCCAAAGGAGCAAATTCTTTCCTTTAACAGTAGACCCCTTTTTCAGCGGGACAGGACTTATAGAAAAGTAAACAGGAAGTCCCGAAAGTTGTCTCCCTCTGAAAAATGGCAGAAAAATCTGCTAGGTGTTCCCATTCCCCTAAAAAGACATTGCGAAAACATGCCTATACAAATACATTGTAAACTGAACTGAAATGTAAATTTTTCGGCTTATTTCTGCTGTAAAATATAGATTGTGGGTACTCGTTAGAACCGCCTCGACGAGGCGGTTCTAACGAGTACCCACAATCTTTATTTTAGAGCAGAAATAAGAAAAATAAGGTTTACAGAGGTAAACCCCAGTTTTACTATATAAAAGTGGGGTTCGAGGGGGTCAAAATTATATAAGCGTGTTTCGTGATGACTTTCGTCTAACCCTTGAATTCCTGCCCTGTAAGCTTGGTCTACACTGTTTGCCAAACCAAACACATTTTATACCGCAACCAGGCATTCTAGTAACCTAATAAAGGGGATCGAATAACTGCACGCTATAATCGGTAGTGACCTATAATGCATCATACTGACCTATAATACTTCCAGTGATCGTTTATAGACCGGACCTACTTTTCAGGTCCCTAATTCGCAAATGTATACAATGGCATGCAACCTTTTATACACGGGAAAACAACCAAACAGCAAGTTATAAGCTCTGCAATTTTTATTTAATCAGATTTTCTAAAATTTAAGCTTAATTCTTCCTCGGGCTTTCCTGGTTTGAATGGTCCGTTGGAATAATTGTGAACTGCTGCTGCGGTTGCGTCTTCACCTCGAAAACAATTTCTAAAGCTGAAATAAACTATTTATTTGCAGATTTTCATACATAATGTAAACTGCTGAGAAACTTATATTCGAGCGTCCATGTTGTTTCCAATGTCTATTTGGCGCGTTGACATCAGAAATTTAGCACTATTTGACGCCATGTTATTAAGCCCCCGCCCATAGGGGCTTGAAGAAATATATGGGCTGCATGATGCTTCCACGCAGAGCTGAATCCGGCCCACACACTAGTACTGGTAAACCGCTTAGAGGATCTAAGCCTGTCCAGGAACTGCGGTGCGAGGCAGACCATCCATGCTAATAAACCCTATTGGTTTCATTGGGTGACAGGGCTTGAGATGTCATTTCATCTCAATGTCGGGTAAAAGTCCCACAAAATTGGAAGCAACGTCTCCAAAATGACCTTTACAGTGTTGACGGGGACGTTAAACCTCAAATCAAACAAACAAACAAAAACGTCATGTTATACAACGTGTGCGCGCAATGGCACTGAATGTCGTTTAACATGCTACGCTGTCTACTGTCTTATTTGCTTAAATTTGCTTAATTATTGCGAAACCCCTTGATTGTTTTGAGTTGCGGTATAAACTAAATACATGATTAGTGTCTTTAATTAAAATAAAATTGGTTCGCCGCGACAATTTCATAGGGGCTCGCTGAAGCTCGCCCCTATAAAATTGTCTAAAGCTCACCGATTATATTTTATTATTAAAGACACTTACCATGTATTTACTATATCCAATCCAGATTCTATTGATAACCTTCTAACGCAACACACTGACCAATCCAACGTCAGTCAGGGTACACTTGTGCCAAACCATTATATGAGTAGGCTGCTCGCTAGAACCTCTTCTCACAACAAAGTAAAACCACTTTTTTCATAGACAAATGTCATTTTAGACATGAAAAGATATAATATACTGTATAAGGATATGTTTTTCACGGTGTTAAGATATTCTTATCTCACCCTCGCGCGCGATAATAGGAAAGCTGGCACGCTGTATATGCTGAATTTAAATCTGGGGCTGCATGGTAATCTACGCAGACCTGATACCGACTGAACTTGAGTACTGGTAAACCGCTTAGAAAGTCTACCCTGGCCGGGAAAAGTGGTGCGAGTCTGGCCGTCAGTTAAACCCTCGCGGTTTCTTATGGTGATAGGCCTTGAGATGTCATTTCATCTTGATGTCGGGTAAAAGTCCAGCAAAGTCTCCAAGATGACATAAATGGTAATGACGGGAATGTGTAGAGTCTGCCTATCAGAGGAGTAATAAATATACATACTGATTAACCCATTGCACACGGGAAACCCCTAAAGGGGTACCTTGGCAAACAGTGTAGGCCCAGATCAGACGCCGCGGGATGCGGCGTCTGATCAGGGCCTGCACTGTTTGCTAGAGAATTTTAGGTCAAAAATAGAAAACGAAAAAAAAAAATGGCCAGACACTTATGACAAATGGACTTGTCCAATATGTAGCAATGGCAGAGTCCACCAGTATACCATGGGTTAAAACGTCTTATTTAAAACATTTTTAAGCAAAATTAGGCATTCTTTATTTTCTTTTATGGAAAATCAGGCTTGCACATTCAACACGAATCGTCTGTCTACCTGATGAGTCTCATAAAATGCAAGCCTGGTTGTTTTAAAATTGTCGTCTGCTATTTGTGCAACACGCAAAATAGAGCATCCCATATTTTCTTTAATTTCTTTCATAGAAAACTTAGTCAGGATTCGGCATTTCAAGAGAACCACATCGCATGAAATCTCAAGCTTGATTTAAAAATGTCTACTACAGTTGCCAATCAAAACACTGTGAGCATCCCCAGACCCACTCCTGCACGGTGCTTCCACGCAGAGTTGAACCTATTGCCTTCATACGGCGGTAAGGCTTATGATGTCATTTCATCTCACTGTCGGATAAAAGTGTCTAAAATTGGAAGCAGTCTCGAAAAAGACCTAAACGGTGTTGAAATGGGACGTTAAACCTGAAAGCAAACAGACAAATCATTTGGTGGCAGGTCTTGAGATGTCATGCCGGGTAAAAGTCTCACAAAATCGGAGGCAACGTCCCCAAAATGACATATATGGTGTTGAGGGAGACGTTAAACCTAATATCAAACAAAACAAATCGCCTCCGCGCATCGTGGCTTGGAGAAAGAGATTGGGCTGCATGGTGCTTCCAAGCAGACTTGAAACTGATCACACATGACCGTTTACAAGGTTAAGAAGGTCGCAGCCTGCCCAGTCAAAATGGTTTGAGGTAGACTGTCCAATGCATTTAAGCATTTTGGCGAGTCAGACCGTCCATGTATATAATTCATGTATTGGTTTCATTGGGCAGCAGGTCTATATATGTCATTTCATCTCAATGAAGGGTAAAATCCCACAAAATTGGAAGCAGCGTCTCCAAAATGACCTCAATAGTGTTGATGGGGACGTTAAACTTCAATTCAAACAAACACAAAAACAAAACAAAACACCTTGAGCAAACATGTGCAGCAGATGTATGCCGTTCTATATTTCTTTAATACCTAACATAGAAAATAAGGCTTGGACATTCCTCGTGAATCATCTACCGATTCAACTGAAGTGTTTGGCCTGATTTCCTAAAACAAAATTGAAATGAAAAAGATAGGAACACAAAAAATGAAGCTTTGACGCTTCTAGGGATTTAGATTGCTGATAAATTCTCAAGTTCAAGTCGTTTTGCCTTGAAATAATCGGCCAAGCCATTCAGTAGGTCTCTGTCCTTCCCTTCCAGCACGTTCTCACATGGTTTAAAGTGGTTTCTCAATGTCCCAATCCTCAAGCAATCTTCACTGTCCTTCAGCATGTCGACTACTCGTTCGCCAAAGTGTTCTGCAGCCCAGTAACCCGGTTCAGAGTGTGCCTCGCTCATGTTTAACAACTGGTGCTGTTGAGATAAATACATGTACATGTACAGTAAATTTCTATCAAGACCACTTTTTGAACTTTTGATCAGTCCCAAAGGTGGTCTTAAAGACCACTTTTGATCAGACCCAAAAATGGTCTCTGAAACATGTTATTCAGAAAACACAGAAAAGAATAACTGCAACCTACTAAGTTAGCTTTTAAAAGAGGAACTGGTCTTATTTTTGATGGTCTTAATAGCGGAATTTCACTGTATCAAAGCAATTATGTTTACATTTTAAGTGTAAAGTCTAATGTAAACATACAGAAAACAATGTAGTTCATACTTCCATGAACGCATAGAGTCACATGATTTTCAGTGACGACAAGTGACGTCAGTCTAAACCATGGTTCTCTTCGATCTGTCTGGGCGTTGGGAACGTCAACGCTGCTCCGCTCATTGTCGAAAAACAGCGTGCAAGAATTCCGCAGAAGGCAGCGTCGCACCTGCTGGGGGCAAAAGTCATAGGAGTCACAATCAGAATGTTGTTAGTAATTATGTAAATTTCATTCTTAGCAGTTGAAAGTTGGCGTAAAATGTGTCAAAGCCACTGGACCAAAAATATAGGCCATGGTCACCAGGTCAAGGTACGTGCCAAATCAGTATATTGAGGAGAAGCACTATGCAAGGTTTGGTGGATGTAGGCCATTTATTTTAGGACATATCGAACATTGACGTAAAATGTGTTAAAGTCACTGGAGTGCATAACATAGGTTAAGATCACCAGGTCAAGGTACCCGCAGAGTCAGTAAATGTGGGAGAAGCACTGTGCAAGGTTTGGTGGTTGTAGGCCTTAAAGTTAAGAAGATATGGAATGTTGACCTAAAATGTGTTAAAGTCAATGGAGTGCAAAAAATAGGTCAAGGTCACTAAGTCAAGGTACCTGCATAGTCAGTACATCTAGGAGAACCACTTTGCAAGATTTGGGGGTTGCAGGCCTTTTATTTGAGAAGATCTGGAACATTGACCCAAATTGTGTCAAAGTCACTGGAGCGTAAAATATAGGTCAATGTCACCAGGTCATGGTACCCGCAGTGTCAGTACATCCAGGAGCAGCATTATGCAAGATTTGATGGTCGTAGGCCTTTTATTTGCAGATATATGGAACTTCGACGTAAAAATTTGTCAAAGTCGCTGGAGCGTAGCGCAAAATATAGGTCAAAGTCACCCGGTCAAGGTGCTTGCCTAGTCAGGAGCTCAGGGTGATGTTTCATGAAATGTTTGATGGTTGTGTAGTCTTATAGTTGATTACAATACAAACTTCGACGTAATGTCGAATTTCGACGTAATAGTCAAAGTACTGGAGCGATAAATATAGGTCACAGTCACCAGGTCAAGATGCCTACACAGTCACAAGGCCATGCAGATGTTTCATGTAAGGTTTGATGGCAGATGAGGTTTGTATTTGACTTAATACAAACTTTGACGTAAATGTCGAACTTCGACGTAAATGTTAACAGACGGACGGACGCACGGACGAAAGGATGCACGGACGGAAAATGAAAACTTTTAACCCTGGTGAATGAATGTCATTCGACGTGTCACCAGTAACAATTCTGAACCCTTGTCCTGCTGAACCAGGATAACCCCTACCTTTGCAAACAGTACAGATCCATATCAGATGGTTTCTTCTTCTTATATCAAGTTACTAATTTGGCTGATGTGGCAAAACTGATATATTCAGCAGGACAAGAGTTAAAACTTTTTTTTTGTTTTGCATGTTTTGTTGTTCTTTATTCAACGATATCGAAAGCTAGTGATAGCTCAGCGGTTAGTGCACTTGCCGGAGGACCCCGGTACGATCTCCGGCGGCAGTGATTATTTCGGTGTCCGAACACGCTCCATTAGCATCATTTGCAGGGATTAATGTCAAAAACATCGGATCGGGACTTTAACTGGAGGCCCCTGTGCAGGGAACGGCGTCCTCTGTGCAGGTTAAAGACCCCTACCGTAACTACATGATTACTTGGTGGGCTTTAATCCTGCAAATCTGGTGTGTACGTAATGTACACCCGTGAGTAATGGTCAACTGTGACCGATCGCAGTAGACATTAGTTTGGGGAATATCAATTAATCGATTTACTTCGACGATAAATCGCTTTCTGTGATCATTCAAAACGTTGTGTTGCATAATAATTTCTAACCCAAGACATTTTGTGTTCACGTCACAACCTGTAATACGAAATTTAAAAATTTATTCATTTTTTCCAACACATATATTACAATAATAATAATAATAATAATAATAATAATAATAATAATAATCAAAATTATAATACTTGTTGTAAAAGTAGCAGAAGCAGTTGAAGTAATAGTGGAAATAGTAGTAAGTATAATTATTATAATCGTCGTTTGGATTATTGAAATTATTATTATCATTATTATTATTATTGTAGTAGCAGTAGTAGTAGAAGAAGTTGGAGCAGTAATAAATGTAGTATTGTTTGTTTGATATGAGATTTAACGTCCCCGACAACACTATTTAGGTCATTTTGGAGATGCTGCTTCCAATTTTGTGGGAGTTTTACCCTACATTAAGATGAAATGACATCTCAAGTCCTGCCGCCCAATGAAACCAATACATGAATTACATGTATATGCATGGACGGTCCGACTCGCGCCACTTTGCCTGAGCAGGCTAGTAGTAAGAGTTGTAGTAAGAGTATAATAATTATTATAATTATTTTTAGTAATAAAATCATCATTATCATAAGTAGCAGAATTAGAAGTAGTGGTTTGTTTGAATCCCCGTCAACACTATATAGGTCATTTTGGAGACGTTGCTTCGAATTTTGTGGAGCTTTTATCCCGCATTTATATGTAGAGGCTGTCCGACTCGCACCATTTTGCCTGGGCAGGCTTAGACACCTTAAGCGGTTTACCAGTACTCATGTGTGGCTGCGTGGAAACATTATGCAGGACATTTTATTTCTGCAAACCCCGTGTGGCTGCGTGGAAACATTATGCAGCACATTTTATTTCTGCAAACCCCGATGGGCAGGGGCCCATGTAGTAGTATAGTTTAATTCTTTCCATCATCGTTTTCAATATTAACATTATTATCAGTAGTAGTAGTAGTAGAAGTAGTTGTTGTGATATTATTATTATAATTGTTATTATTGTAAAGAAAATGTGTAAGATTAAAGAATTGCCGTGTTGAAGTCTTAAACTCTAATATTAGTGACATATGAACAGTTTAGGCCAATCAACAGTTTCGACTCACAAAAATTTGATGTGTATACTCATTAGAATCGCCGCATTGAGGCGATTCTAGTGAGTACACACAACATACTTTTTCAGATAAAACTAGACAAAAGTGCCCAGTGGGGCACGTATACCCCCGGCCAGTGCCATCACTTCAGCTGAAACAAGAACTACAAAGGGAAATAACTCTAAAAGGCCTGACCCCTTGGCCCTTATTTTCTTTCCCACAATACAACTAGTCATACTGATCATGTTTGCAAAATTTCAAGTTTCTATGTACAGTAGTTATTGAGAAATCTTTGACACAAAATAAAAATATACACTATTAAAAAGCAAGAACTACAAAGGGAAATAACACTAAAAGGCCTGACCCCGTGGCCCTTATTTTCTTTCCCACAATACAAGTAGTCATACTGATCATGTGTGCAAAATTTCAAGTTTCTATGTGAAGCAGTTCCTGAGATATCTTTGACACAAAATAATTGTTTACGGACAGACAGACAGACGGAAAAGACAAAAACTATATACCCCCAGTGCATACTTCTTATGCCGGGGGTATAACCAGTGCATACTTCGTATGCCGGGGGTATAATTAGACAGGGAAATAACTCCAAGAGCCCTGGTCCCTTGGCCCCTTTTTTCTTTCCCACAATACAAGTAGTCATACTGGTTGTCTCTATGTACAGTAGTTATTGAGAAATCGTTGACACAAAATAATAAAAATATACACTACAGCAAGAACTACAAAGGGAAATAACTCTATAAGGCCTGGCCCCTTGGTCCTTATTTTCTTTCCCACAATACAACTAGTCATACTGATCATGTTTGCAAAATTTCAAGTTTCTATGTACAGTAGTTATTGAGAAATCTTTGACACAAAATAAAAAAATATACACTATTAAACAGCAAGAACTACAAAGGGAAATAACTCTAAAAGGCCTGACCCCTTGGCCCTTATTTTCTTTCCCACAATACAACTAGTCATACTGATCATGTTTGCAAAATTTCAAGTTTCTATGTACAGTAGTTATTGAGAAATCTTGGACACAAAATAAAAATATACACTATTAAACAGCAAGAACTACAAAGGGAAATAACTCTAAAAGGCCTGACCCCTTGGCCCTTATTTTCTTTCCCACGATACAAGTAGTCATAATGATCATGTGTGCAAACTTTCAAGTTTCTATGTACAGTAGTTATTGAGAAACTTTGACACAAAATACTATTAAACAGCAAGAACTACAAAGGGAAATAACTCTAAAAGGCCTGACCCCTTGGCCCTTATTTTCTTTCCCACAATACAAGTAGTCATACTGATCATGTGTGCAAAATTTCAAGTTTCTATGTACAGTAGTTATTGAGAAATCTTTGACACAAAATAAAAAATATACACTATTAAACAGCAAGAACTACAAAGGGAAATAACTCTAAAAGGCCTGACCCCTTGACCCTTATTTTCTTTGCCACAATACAACTAGTCATACTGATCATGTTTGCAAAATTTCAAGTTTCTATGTACAGTAGTTATTGAGAAATCTTTGACACAAAATAAAAATATACACTATTAAACAGCAAGAACTACAAAGGGAAATAACTCTAAAAGGCCTGACCCCTTGGCCCTTATTTTCTTTCCCACAATACAAGTAGTCATACTGATCATGTGTGCAAAATTTCAAGTTTCTATGTGAAGCAGTTCCTGAGATATCTTTGACACAAAATAATTGTTTACGGACAGACAGACAGACAGACAGACAGACGGAAAAGACAAAAACTATATACCCCCATGGCATACTTCGTATGCCGGGGGTATAATAAAAATAAAATCCATATATCATATCAAATATATGGACATCTGGAGATTCCGGCTCAAAATGACCAAAATAGTGTTTACTGGGCCGTTAAACTCCAATATAAACAAACAAACATCTGGAGTTTAAGGAAATATTCTCAAGGGACATCAGAACTAGTTTGAAATACTATGGTAAACGAACTATCCGTTTTCGAGTTATCGAACAAAATCTGCGTCGAGTCCTCGATGGCTAGAGAAAAGCCTCCGTGGTTTAGTGGTTACGTTACTCACCTTGTAAACCAGGGGTCGCAGGATCGATCCCGGGCTTCTCCAAACTTTCGGATGAGTCTTTAAACCGAGGTCCCTTCTCCGTATGACCTTAGCTGTTGGTGAGACGTAAAACGCAAACACTCACTCACTCAATGGCTAGAGGTTTAACGTGCCCCTCAACACTATGTAGATCATTTTTGAGACGTTGCTACCAATTGTGTGGGACTATAACCCGACAATGAGATGAAATGACATCACAAACATCAATGAGTCATAATCTTTGTATATTTGAGCTAATGCATGAGATAAAGGGCCCTTAGCATTGTTCTACTGTACGTCTTTCAAAGGCTACACGCATGCTTATTGCATTAAGCTGCCTCAAAGTCTCCATAATGTCTGCGAGCATCAGAGGCTCTGGAGAGACTGCAGGAGAGAGCGCAGGCTCGCCTAAGCGTTTGCATATCCTATATATGCGATAAATACCCTTTTCTAATGCGCTGGCTCACAGGGGTTTCTTTCTTACCTACCTTGAATATGTGCGAGGAAATGCCCGTAGCTGGAGTCTGGGAGCTAAAATTCTTAACATACTTCTTGATGACCTGATGGCACCTTTTCCGACATTCATTTCCCGAATCGATACCTTCTAGAAGAGCCTTCTCAGCCTTGGAAAATGATATGGCGAAGACAACGTCCTTCTTTGGAACCAGATGGGTACCAGCCTCTTTCACTGCTTCTACTCGTTCTTTTGAGAAGGCCTTGACCGAAGCTTTACGCGGCCAACCGTATGACGTCACGGGAACGGTTGACGGCAGCGAGGGTACGATGTCAACGCTAATGTGGTGGGAATCGGCCAAAGGTGGCATAATTGTAATCGTTAAGGCGGGCCCATGGGCTTCTCGGCCAATACGAACACCTGATAAATAGAAAACAAGACGGCAATAAGGCCTTGAATTGCTCACCAGCGTCCAGAAACGCTACAGAGGTTCAAACAGACATGTTGAGGCAAAACAGCCGTGTGAGGTATAGTTGTTTTTTTTTTGTATTGGAGGTCATTTTTAGCCGGTCAGTTTACCTATCCACACTTTTCCTGGGCAGGCCGTAAAAAGTCTCCCTGCCCAACATCATAGTGTAGTTTATATTTTCTTGTCCTTTGGGATCACTGATTCCATTGTGAAATTTTGAAAATATTTGAGGGTCACTGAGGAGGCATAAATGACCGAAACTAGCTAGTCTGGCCCAGAAAGCATGTACACTCCATATTTTCCAGTTCTGTGGTGTATTCCTTGCTTCGAAAGGATAGCCCTTTTATAGAACATATACTACGTACGCGGTTAACCAGTATATTGCATAGTCTTCCGCCAGAAACTGACGACTGCCCTTCTTGAATCAGCGGAAGGGAGAGACTCAGAGAATGGCGGTAGAAAAGATTTCATGATCAATCTTCATGAAAGAATTTTGCCGACCCCGGCAGATATCGATATCCCCGTCCTCCTGATCGGCAGTCAGACGCGCATCCGACTGAGCTTCCGAGGCAGGCGTGTGAGGCATAGTAGTTTCTTGAACTATATAGAGAAAGCGACCAATAGATCACGTATACCCCCGGACAGCGCCATACTCTGATATAGCTTTCAAGCTTGTATGTAATATGAATGAAGATGTCAAGAAGCTATAAGAATCTATAAATATGCTTGTAAAAGCTAAACTTATAATTTCTAAATGGACCAAGGGAGTGAGGGCATCAAAGTTACTGAAGCAGTGGGGGTATCAATGTTACTGAAGCAGCAGGGTGGGTTATGCAGCAATGAAATCTTTGGACTGCTATGCAACATCGATGCAAGAATGAATTGAATTTGTCTTAGAGTTTAGAACATACAGGCATCTATAAACTTTGTCATAAAACTTTAATCAAATGTAAAATTTCTAAGTCCATGACCTTGAGGTCCACTGAGGTCGCCATGGGTGGGGGAAGGGACATTCATCACAAAATGTTGGGACTGGTACACTGATGCAAGTATCAATCGAATTTTTCTTAGAGTTTAGAACATAATAGGCATCTATAAACTTTGTCAAAAAACTTTAACCAAATGTAAAATTTCAAAGTCCGTGACCTTCACATCAAGGTCACTGTGGGGGGAGGGACATGCATCAATGAAATCTTTAGACCAGTATGTAACTCCAGTGTAAGTATCAACTAAATCTATCAAACGGTTCAGAAGATACAATCTCCTAGAAACTTTGACGCAAAACTTTAACCAAAATGATAACGGACGGACAGTCGGACGGACGGACGGACGGACGGACGGACGGACGTTCTCATGGATGTATACTTATGTGGCTATTTTTGGCAGGATTGATACTTAAGTGGCTACTTTTAGCCACTGAAAAGAAGTATTTTCGGTGTCTAACGGAATAAATCCCATAGACTTACATTGATTCTGTCCATTTACATAGCCACCTAACTATACATTTGTTGGTGCGGATGGACGGACGGATGGACGAATGGACGGACGTTCTCACGAACGGATACTTAAGTCGCTAGGCGTCGGCATATTGACTACTTAAGCGGCAAATTCTCTTAAGCGGCAAGCCACCTAAGAGACAATTTTTGCCACTTAAGTACCAAAATAACGGAATAAAGTCCATTTGGACTCACGAATATATACTTAAGTGTCAAACTGTCCAATTTTTTTGCCCCCTAAATGTTGTTTCGTTGGTGCGGACAGACGGAAAAACGGACACACGGAAGGACGGACGGACGAACGGCAGGACGAAAACTATATACCCCCATGGTATACTTCGTATATAGTAGTCGCAGATAAAATTGACTAGGCGGAGCTATCGTTTGTACCTGCTTTAGGAATATCCCATTAACAAAAAGGTAAACCAAGTCACCCGATTGTGTGAATTCAACTGTAACATAAGCATAGCTGTGGCGTATAAGACCATTTCGCCCGCTTGTAGAAAGCGTGCGAAAGGCACTCCGCCAAATCTTCTGGTGGGCTCAGCGAATTTGACATATACTTAGTCAAAAAAGTAACTATACCAACTTTCGGGTGAAACTCACTAGATATCTGGCAGTTATTAAGCTAAATTTTGCTGTAGACATTTAAATCGGACGTTTAGCTATAGAATGCTCAAACTTGCATTTGTCCATACCTTTCTGCTCCAGAGTTGTCTTCCAATGTGTGCCTAGAAAGATTTTGGTAGAAAATGGACATTGCGCATGCGCAGAAAGTTCTTTTTTGTCTTAGATGGAAGACAATATTCTCTGAACATCGGATAACACTTTACTTTTACAATATCTCATGATCTCGCATTAAGAGCGGGGTTTTAATTTGTGAAATTCTCAAATTATCTCCCTTGCAATTAAAAATATAGCAATTTTCGAACTGCTGTAATTTTTATTCCTGTCAATCAATTTTTGCCATTTAAAAAAAAAAAAAAAAAAACGCTTTGTGTCCACCATTGCTTTTCATCATGATGGTAAAAATACAGAAAATTCATGTAGCATGTAGCACTATCGATTGCGATTTTCTATGGAGTTCCGATTGAAAGCAGCATTTGCACACAACTTCTAAGAATTGGAGGTCAATATGTGATAGCCTGTTTCTCGTAGCTGATGCAACTAAAGTTCCAAATCTTTTGTGAATAGACGCAAATGATATCTAAAGAAATGTCACATGTATCAAATTTTAGAAATGTAGGGTACAGGGAAATTTTGTGATGTTAAATCATAGCATGTTTTAATGAGTTTCTCTGCGAAAATGACACAGTGACCCCTTGGGTGTTTAAAGCACTAGTCTACGATGATGTGTTTACGAAAACAAAAACGAATGGTGCTTTTGCACGAAAAAACGAGTCTTCTTATCAAAACATAGCAAACTTTGTGTAGTTTTTATCTGTAGTAGCTATAGTAACAGAAGCAATTTTAGGTATAGGAACTTTTTTGACTGACTATATTGGCAACACCTGAATAGCTCCGCCTAGTCAATCTTATCTGCGACTACTATACCGGGGGTATAATAATATAAGCACTGAGAGTGCTGATGCTGCGATTGTCTGTGCGTCTGGTTGTAAGTTTATAAGAATATACTCTTGAGCTTAGCTGTTTGAAGCTATTTTTGGTCAGAAGGCGTATTCATGTTGAAAATATAAAATTAACGTGCTGCTTGAATGTGAGTTTTGAACGTTGGATATAAAAATGCATCACATGAACATGTCCGTGAAATGAACACCCCCCTAAACCCCACTTTATATACTGAAACCTGGGGTTATACATTATTTTTCTTTTTTCTGCTCCAAGACATAAGTGGTGGGTACTCGTTAGAACCGCCTCAATCGAGCACAGCACCCACAACCTATGTTTGAAGTAAAAATAACAAAAATATCACAGATTTTCATTAGAAAAGTAGCCACTTTGGAAGTGTGAAAAATGCTCCATGTCGTACGGGTGTGTTATCGTAATGGGCTTTGCTTTGTTTACGTTATGTTAGAGCGATGTAACGTCGTCGCCATGAACGTAGCATTTTATGTTTTATGTTCACGTCATTGCGGAACAGACGCTTTGAGTAGCCACCATGCCATGTTAGTTTTACGGTCGCATCTGAAGAGGTGATATGGAGTTGTGGGTACTCGTCAGAACCGCCTCAGCGGAAGGGAGAGAATTATCGTAGAAATAATTTCATGATCAATCCCCACGAAAGAATGTTGCCGGCCCCGGCAGGGTCGAACCCGCGACCTACCGATCATCAGTCAGACGCTCATCCGACTCCGCTACAGTCGGCTACCGAGGCCGGCTGTATGGTTATGATATCTTTATGTTCACACAGTCTCCGTGGCCTAGTGTAGGGCGCAGACTCTTAAAAACAACGAGCAGCGTCTGATCTGGGTCTAAACTGTTTGCTTAAAGTGCATATTACTGCTAACAATACAAACCTGACTCCCCTATTATTGGACATGGGCCACTCACTCGAAACGGATAAGCTTGGAGATGCATAGAATTACATAATCTACCTACACTGCGTACTTTTAACCGATTAGGGTTTCAGGTTGCGGCTTCTTCAAAATGTATCTGGAAAATGACTGAACCTTTCGTAAACATGCAGTGTAGGCCCGGATAAGACGCTGCGTTATGTGGTATCTGATCTTGGTCTGCACTGTTTGCCATGTACCAGTTTTTGAATTTCCGGTACAAAATGCGTTAAAGACACATTTTTCGATTACATAACATCCTAATGACCGTTTATTAAAGAATCCAGCAATGAGATAAAATAAGCTGGGGGTATTCAGGCTGTCATACAGGTAGGGGACCAAGAGAGGGTAATAAATTACCTTGGGATACGACTTTGACAAATGACATCTATTCATTTACACCTAACTCCTTATTTTGATTTGCATGGAAGAAACAACAGCATTTTTTTCCGATTTTATATTTAGTAGCCATTATTTATAATCATTACAGAAAATGCCAATTTAAATATATTGGTAAATTTTTTCCACCAAAAATGATTTTTTTTTTTCAGATAAAATCCTGATAACTTTATTATTTCTGCTCTAAACATATATTGTGGGTACTCATTAGAACCACCTCGGCGAAGCAGTTCAGACGAGTACCCACAATTTGTTTTTACAGTGTGACTGCTCGTTAGAACTGCTTCCATGAGGCGGTTCTAACGAGGACACACAATATACGTTTTTGAGGAAAAAGGAACATCCCCTAAACCCCACTTTCTATAGAGAAAATGGTGGTTTAAGGGGGTATACACTATTTTCCTTATTTCTGCTCCAAGTCATAGGTTGCGGGTGCTCGTTAGAATCGTCTCATTGAGTAATAGGTTGTGGGTACTTGTTTGAACCGCCTCAATGAGGGGCTCTAACGAGCACCCACAACCTATGTTTGCAATATAAATAAGAAAAATAAATTTAATTGTGTTTGTTATTTTAGTTTTAAACTTGCAACTGAAAAGGTGAAAAATAAATTCTCCAAAAAATTCTTTTTTTTTTCTCTCTCTTATCTGATATGATTGTGTCTAAAACAAAGAACATTTTATAGTTCCATCTTGACTGAAACTATAAAATGCTAATGTTTTAGACAATATATGATTTGTGTATCACATACTTTCAACCAAAATAAAATTAATAATAATAAAAAAAATAAATATAAATAAATAAAGGTAAATTGATTGATTAAATTTTGAGGTTAATCAATTCTTTTACCTTGTTTATCGTATGACGCCGCGTCTGAGAATGTAATAACGCAATGTATTATTTTCGATAATCCATTAAATATGCAAATTAGCTAGATACGTCCCGTAACGTTACATGTACGACGTCCTTAACGGCGTCGCGTTTACTAATGGCGGAATATTGATATTTTTGTAAACAATTGTGAATAAAATGCGTTTTAAATGTCATATGATAAACAGAATCTTGCATTCGTGCTCATGTATTATTGAATTTATTAAACTCGTTGAGGAAAAGGGATAAAATGCTCAGCAAAGCCCCGCATTTTATCCCTTTTCCTCAACTCGTTTAATAAATTCAATAATACATGAGCACTCATGTAAGATCCTCTATTTGTTTACTTCTTTGCACTTTTGAGTAAAGGAACTAATGGATATCAGTGTTTTTCTTTACTTTATTTTAAAATAAAAAAGAAGTTATTTAAACAATATGTTGTTGGAAACAATCTGAGTAAATTATACTTTCACTCAAGTACCCTTATTGAGCCCCCTATTAAACAAGAAATCTGCCCATAATCACCTCATAATCACTTAGATAAGATGAGCCTTTGATGTGCACTATGGTCCGAAGGAAATGTTTATTGGAGATCATTAGACAGGCCACCCATTTTATATAAGGAAAAAAATGTACTGATGCAGCATAAAATTGGTTAATTGTACTGGGCCCAGGATTACAATCGTTCCTTAAGTTAAGGTCGACTTAACGATTTACGGAGGAATTCTTATCTTAGTAGAGTATTTCCTTAAAAAGTGCATTCGAAAGCCACCTATTTCATTTACTTAGCTAAGTATTTAACTTCGGATGAAGTCGTAATTTTGACGGAAATTTTCACGAAGATTAGCACGTAAGTTTCAATTACACATTGATGTAGGCGGCCCACTACTTTCCCGCGATCTGTCAAAAATGTCTGCTTCTGCTTGAATGGATGGAGACAATAGAAAGTATTATGGTTTTGTTTTAATTTCACTGCATTAACCATGAAAAATGTTTTATATACTATAAAACTTGTATAACTGAAGAATCACACTCGATCTCAAATTGTGCGGGCAGCATTGGTCACAAAGTAGCACCACGACATGTTCAAAACGCTGTTTCTATGGGGTCCCTTCAGAAACAAGAACTCATACAATATTTGAATATGCAAAGCTTAGTTTTATGGAGTCTTATTTGAATTGAGGTTTAACGTCCCTGTCAACAGTATGCAGGTCATTTTGGAGACGTTGCTTCCAATTTTGTGGGACGTGTATCGACTCTGAGATGAAATGAAACCTCAAGCCCTGTCGCCCAATGAAACCAAAAGGCTTATATGCAGTGGACGGTGTGACTCACACCACTTTGCCTGGGCAGGCTTAGTCCTTCCAAGCTGTTTACAAGTACTAGGGCATCGGGAAAATACGCTTATATAATTCTGACCCCCTTGAACCCCACTTTTATTTTGTAACACTGGGGTTTAAGGGGAGGGGTCGACCTTTTTTTTTCTTATTTCCGCTCTAAAATATAGAATGTGGGTACTGGTTAGAACCGCCTAACGTGTACCAAAGGTCTATATTTTGAGCAGAAATAAGAAAAATACCACAACTTTTCATCTTAAAAATTTCCTTTTTTGGAGGTTAAATTTATAATGTATTTGTATAGGCGTGTTTACGTTAAGTGTGGTCAGTTACAGCTCTGCATTGAAGCACCATGCAGCCCAATCTGTTTCTTCAAGCCCCGAGGGGCGGGGGCGGAATCGGTTTTATGGAGTCTGTCCATGATTCAACCCTTTTCATGCCGTTAGTCGTATTGAATAATATTCAAAACAATCTGGTAGAGTCGATAATTAAGAAAATAAACATATTCTGTGCTATGGTGAAGAACAGGGAAGACTCCGACACTTTACCCAAGATACGATATTGTTTTCGGATGTCATCATTACATGTATGTAGCTGACATAGTCATTAAGGACACGATCAAACATCATACAGACAAACACGGAGAAAACCGTAGCTCCAGTCGGAGTAAAAAACAACAACAACAACAACAACAACAACAAAAAACACGAATACAAAATCACTGTACATTCGATCTTGGATTCCCCCGTCTTTTTATGAGTGAGGTGAGACATAAAGCGCTCACTCACTCACAAACACACTTATTTACTCACATGCACGAGCTTTCAAAGGGAGGTGGAACGCCTTAAACTCATTTTTATTGAGCATTTCCAGGTAGAGAGAAGAGGCAAATGATTGGATGTGCAGAAACAGAAGAAATAACAACATTCCCCTCTACCATTACCTGCTGCTAGGAAAGCAGGCCTTTTCACAATCAGCTGGACGTTCCAGTGACGCAAGATACACTTCACCTTCGCCTCACCCAACCAGTACACAACGACCACACGCGACCTCCAGTAACCACTTAGAAGGTCTAAGCCTGCCAAGGCAAAAAGGTGCAAGTCGGGCCGTCCATGCATATAATTACTAGTTCTCTCCGGTATGTACAACGTATAGGAAAGAACGTTTGTCTTAACATTGTTCAGATACAGAAGCATTGTAAAGATCGTGAAAAGTATGGGATTTATGCTGAAAAAAGTGAGATATAGGCAAGTAAGTTTGAGTTGTAAGACCAGTTCTACGCGAGCAGTCAAGCTGTTCAGATACGCAATTTTGTAGGAGAATGGACGTGGAGCAGTTAGAAGTTTTAGTTACCAAAAAAGTGAAGGAGGCGGTGAATAGCAGTCAGGCAGATTTGATGCGGGCGATAGGCGATTTATCGTCACAGATAAGTTCAAACCAAAGTACTTCCAATGAGGAGCAGTTATGCAAATTAGCTCTTTGCTCTCTTCTGGAGATTATCCTAAATTTAAGCGGAAAAGCAACGAGGAGCAATTTAAACAGAATGCTAAGGTGTTGTGTAAATTAGAGGAGGCAGAAAAAAGCTTTGAGTTGAGTAACATAGAGAAGGGGAAAGAAAATATTTTAGAAGGTAAAAAAAAAATGTTTAGGTATTTAAATATAGGCAAGTTATTGGACGACAGGGCTTGAGATGTCATCTCATCTCAATGTCCTTTTTAAAAGTCCTATACATTTGGAAGCAGTGTCTCCGAATGACCTATAGTGTTGACGGAGACGTTTTAACCTCAACACTAAATTCTGGTGCGACAGAGGTACTCGAGAAAAGCAGCAATAATATTTCATTGTGCGTAAACTATGTTGTTGGTACTCGTTAGAATCACCTTATCGGTTTTTGTTATTTATTTCTTGTCAGAAACATTCTTTGTGGATACTTGCTGGAATCACATGGATGCGATTCTAACAGGTATCAACAACAGATGTTTAAAACCTATAAAAACTATAGGTTATTCAAAGTAGTTTTTTTACATGTTTTCAGCGAAAGATTTAATCAAGCACCGTCAGAAGATAATTCAGCTGGCGGATTCAACAGATCTGGGCTGGCGTGTGGTAAAAGAATATGAGAGAATACCGATAGCTTCCGATTCAGAAGATGAGAAACGAATTTATAAAGCTGAAGCACGGGCGACTCGTAAAATGAAATCTGAAAGGTCCAAGAGAGGTCGTGGTCGAGGCTGGCCGTATAGACAACGTCGGCAGGTGGAGACGAGTGGGCCAAGCGGTCAAGGAAAGCCGCAGGAGACTAAGAGACCAGGCCTGTGTTTTTCCTGTGGTATGCCTGGTCACTGGGCGAAAGATAAAGAATGTCAGGCTTCCAAAAGCAATAACAAGATAAGTATTCATAATGTTAAATCATATACACACAGTAAAATATATACATCCTATGATTTAGAGGAACAGACGGTATTGTCAGTTGTAGATGTGCAAGAGGTATTGCCGAAATGTCAGGGTATGTTTTTGTCGGACATATCTACTCGTAGTAAAAATGAAGTTTTATCGACAGCAGAGTCTGTGATATCTGCAGGTCGCAATAATACTGTTTTATTAGGGGCAGAGCAATTGACAGAGGAAAAAGGAACATTTTGGCCTGAAGGAAGGTTCCCCTGTGGGGCGATTGAACACGTCTATTGAAAAATGGAAGAATATAAATGCTAGCAGTTATATTATTAATGTTATAGAAAAGGGGTATCGGCTGCCGTTAAAAACTAATCCACAAAATATCTGCTTGAAGAATAATAGGTCAGCTTTGGAAAACCCCTCTTTTGTTTCTGAAGAAATAGGTAGTCTTTTGAAAAAGGGTGCTATTTCAGAATGCAAAACACCACCGTTGGTAATCAATCCTTTAACAGTAGCTTATAGCAAAACAGGCAAACCAAGATTGGTTTTAGATTGTAGACACATCAATCCGCATTTGCATAAGTTTAAGTTTAAATATGAAGATATTAAAGTAGCAGAAAGCATGTTTGAAAGAGGTGCTTATCTTTTCACTTTTGACTTAAAAGGAGCTTATCACCACATTACAATTCTAGAGGAAAATCGGTCCTTTCTGGGGTTCTCCTGGACAGAAGATAAGGTAACCAAATTTTATGTATTCAATGTTTTAGCGTTTGGCATTTCAACGGCTGGTCATATCTTCACAAAAGTTTTGAGAGAGGTTGTGAAATACTGGAGATCTTTAGGCTATAAAGTTATCATGTTTTTAGATGATGGAATCGGGGGGAGCTCTTGCTTTAAGACAGCTTTAGAAACAAGCAGGTTTGTGCAGAATAGCATTATAGAATTTGGTTTTTTGCTAGCAAACGAGAAATGTCACTGGGAACCAGTCAGGCAGGTGGTTTGGTTAGGACATTTACTTAACATGGAGGAGCATGAACTTTACATAACAGAGGAAAGAATCAGAAGGCTTGAAATTTTCATAGATTCAATCATGTTTCAGCTTAAGGTAGATAAGACAGATATTGTCAAGGTGAGACTGCTAGCCTCTGCTGTAGGCCAGGTAATTTCACTTCAGGCTGTTCTTGGTAAGATTGTAAGGTTGCGTACTCGGGAATTGTACAACTGTATTTTAAGTAAAGCGAGCTGGAATGCACCTGTAAAGGTGACGCCAGGTGCAAAGAATGAGCTCACATTCTGGCGGGAAAAAGCCAGGTTGTTAAATCGGGAAGGTAAGCAGATAGAGGTAGATACTGTGTTTGATCTCCGCATGTATACAGATGCTAGTAGCTCTGGATATGGTGGTTATCTTGAGGAGTATTTTAATGGTTCAGAGAAAGGCACATGTGGGATGAAAAGCTTGGAAATCCCGGAACTGGTTAGTGAGATCGGTAAAGTAGCTCCTGAGTGGGGTTCAAAGAAAAAGGGTTATTCAGATTTATATGTAAGTGGCATTGTTACCCCGGAAGTCGGTTGCAGTGTACCCCCGGAAGTGGGTAGTAGTGTCGCCCCGGAAGTGGGTAGTAGTGTACCCCTGGATGTGGGTCAGAGTGTAAAACTTCCTGAAAGACAGTTTAGCAGAGATCTGTTGTTTTCGGGAAGAGTTATCAGTAGCAAAGAAGCGTGTTCGAATGTTTCTCAGGTTAATGGCAGAGGAACGTGTGGTCAGCAAGACGGCAAGGAAGGATTAAGAAATACAGTTGTAGTTGGTAGCTGGAGTACACAAGAAAAAACAAAAAGTTCCACCTGGAGAGAGGTAGAAGCGGTAAGGCGTGTGTTACAGAGTAATATTAATATTCTGAGAAATAAGCGCGTTAAAGTTTTGTCGGATAACAAGAATGTGGGATCCGTTTTACAAATTGGCAGCAGGAAGCCAGATTTACAGGTACTTGCATTAGATATGCATCATATTTGTAAGACAGAGGGTATAAATATATCTCCTGAGTGGATTCCGAGGGGAGGTAACGTTCAGGCGGATCATTCAAGTCGTTGTACTGACAGCGATGACTGGTCTATAAAGGCGTGGGTTTTTAGCATGTTAGACAGAAAATGGGGACCGCATTCAGTCGATAGATTTGCTTCAAATTTCAATAATAAGTGTGTAAGGTTTAACACTAGGTGGTGGGTACCCGGGACTGAGGCAATAGATTCACTGTGTGAAAAGTGGGCAGGCGAGAATAACTGGGTTGTTCCACCGCCAAGAATGATATTGACCTGTATTAATAAGGTTGAAGCAGAGAAGGCTAATTGTACATTGGTTATTCCAGAATGGAAGTCCGCGGCATTTTGGCCATTGCTGTTTAAGGGTCAACAGAAATCAAAACACTACATATCACAGGTTTTATCATTGCCATTGAGAAATATCATTGATGCTGGTTTTAGCAATAATGGTATTTTTCAGCATGACCCGTTGCCATTTAGAATGATAGCATTAAGAATTTGTTTTTGAAATAGAATTCTAATGATATAGGTTCGTTAATTTTGTGTGAAATACAATATATACAAGTTAAATATTTGCAACGGTTTTCAACAGGCCGAAAATTACTGATAAAGGTTCTGACATTGGCAAATAAAATATTGTATGTAGTTGGATTGGTCATATTTATAGAATTCTAATTTTTGTATTTTCGTTAACAGGTATTGGCCTGAAAGCTACGTTAAATAGGAGATTGAGAGCAGCAGGGGTACAAGATGAGGGTCACTGTTTATCGGACAAAATGGCTAAGTACATATATCATTCTAGAGCGGAGAATACAAATTAAAAGTACTATAATAGTTTTAAGCACTTCAACGAATTTTGTCAGTCGAAAGGTTTTTGTTCTAAACCAGCTAATTCCATTCACGTGGCTATGTACATCACGGAGCTTTTGGATAAAAAAAGTTTCATATAGTGTTATTAGTACTGCGTATTATTCAATTAAGTGGATGCATAATGTTAATGATTTTCATGACCCAACAGAAAATGCCTTTGTTAAAAGCTTGGTAGAAAGTGCGAAGCGACTCAGATCTGGCCCAGTTAAGAAGAAAGATATCGTTGATTCTGAAATGCTAAAGCAGTTATGTGATCTTTATAAAGAAAGTAGTGATTTGGGATCGATACGAGATTTGTCAATGATTTTATGTGGGTACGCAGGTTTCCTGAGATTCAGCGAAATTAGTGAACTGCGATGCAAGGACTTAGTATTTCATGAAGACCATGTAGTGCTAAAAATCACAAAGAGTAAAACTGACGTATACAGGCAAGGAAAGGAAGTTTTAATTGCAAAGGGATCAACTTGTGCTTGTCCATATGAAATGCTGAAAAGATATTTAGATGTGTCAAAACAGTCTTTAGATTCAGAAAAGTATTTGTTTAGGCCAATTAATAAATCAAAAACTATAAGTAAATTATTATCTTCAAATAAAAAGTTAAGTTACACACGTGCAAGAGAGTGTATTATTAAAAACTTAAAGCTTGTTGCGCCAGATTTGGACTTGGGAGTCCATTCTTTAAGAGCTAGTGGGGCTAGTATGGCTGCTAATTCCGACGGTGTTAATGAAAGATGTCTTAAGCGTCATGGACGCTGGAAAACTGATGTAGCTAAAGATGGCTATATTAAGGATACTCTAGATAAAAGATTGGCTATTTCCAAAACGTTAGAGTTGTAATGTTTATTAGCGAAATAACTCATTCTTTATGATCAGTTGCTCTTCTATACTTTGCTTTTCTAGCATAAAGCTCGCTATTGCAAAGAAAAGTGTTGTGTTTTCTTTTTGTGGGGGGTACTAGTTCTCTCCGGTACAACGTATAGGAGAGGACGTTTGTCTTAACATTGTTCAGATACAGAAGCATTGTAAAGATCGTGAAAAGTATGGGATTTATGCTGAAAAAAGTGAGATATAGGCAAGTAAGTTAGAGTTGTAAGACCAGTTCTACGCGAGCAGTCAAGCTGTTCAGATACGCAATTTTTAATCCAAATTTTGTTAAAAAAAAAAAAAAAGTCTAAGGGTGCAGTGCAGTATTTATTGAAGTTTATAAAGTAGGAACAAGTATATGCACATGTACGAAAAATCGAATTAAGTAGATTTTTCTTAACTTGATCAAAAAGTGACGGTTTACACTTTCTCCTAGAGGTATTTTGCACGGCGATAAACCACAGCTTTTTTTGACCAAAAACTTTGAAAAAATGATACTAAGTGAGGTCTGTTTTTGCTGGGCGGCAAATATCTCAGAGGGAGGTAGATCAAGTTTATATAATGCATGTATGCTGGTGCATCTAAAATGGTTTGCCACATCATAAAATTCAAGAGTTGTCTTTTGCATTATCATGTAAGTTTTCAATGATCATGTCATTTGTTATTCTTAAGTACTTTGAGTTGACTAATACTCATTGTGTGAGTACTATAGATATGTGGGTTAATACGCAGCCCGTGAGTATGACAGTTTGGAGAACTATTTGATGTGATTTATATCTACGTGGCTAAACCATATTTCACAATTTCCTAACATATTATATGCATTGCTCTCGTCTCAAATACAGCATAAAGCTCGCTATTGCAAAGAAAAGTGTTGTGTTTTCTTTTTGTGGGGGGCAATGTTAAGACATCTTGTTGGTTTCATTGGGCGACAGGGCTTGAGATGTAATTTCATCTCAATGTCGGGTAACAGTCCGACAAAACTGGAATCAACACTTCCAAAATCAAACCTAAACAGTGTTGCGAGGACGTTAAATCTCAAATCATTCAATCAATCAATCAATCAATCAATCAATCAAAAAAAATTCCTTGCATTTCATTAATTTTGATATCGAGAATCTTACACAAATGGTCCTTTCATATAAAAGTTACGAAACGGGCCTTCGAATTGGATTCTAAATAGGATTTTATTGCCTTTACCTTAACCATTTGCCCAACAAATGCACATAGTTGACATACGTTACAGTTGTTCACGCCAAAATAGTTAATATTAACATTTCAAGTGTAAAACCTATTGTAAACTTATACGCCTGTTCATATTTCCATGAACGCATCGAATTGACGTCAAGTGTCGCAAGTCTACACCCTAAACCATTGTTCTCTATGATCTCAATGGGCGTTGACGACGACAATGCTGTTCCGCTCTTTGTAGAAAAAACAGCGGGTAAATGTTTTTCAGCTTCAACGGTTTGCCTTATAAGAATTTTTTCGCCGAGTGATGAGGAAAAAAGAATGTAAATATATGAAATGTTTTTTTCGAATGTTCATGAAGGTATGAACGACAGCGAGTCGCTAGCAAAATTTATATGAACCCCTTCAGTGTTCATTTACTTTGCAGGCGACCCTGTCAGTTTATACTTTCATGAACAGCAGAAAAAACAAGTCATTTCATAAATGCAGGTGGCGTCATACTATTTCGTGAGAATGAATATAAAGACGGCATATGAACGTTGTGAACAGTGTATGCGTAAAACTAGCAGGGCATAAGCGTAGGAACATGGACCCGATGTGCCACAGGATCAGTTTTTAACTAACAGACAAAAGTGATATGCGCCGACCCCCCCCCCCCCCACACACACACACACACGCACGCACGCACGCACACACACACCCTGACAAAAACAATCAAGTCATTTAGGATCCCCTCTCATGTATAATAACCTTCCCGCACCAAACAATTAATTGCCCTGTCACCAGTATTATATAGAGGGTCTTACACGAGTGGTCATTTGATTTTTATTACACGACCTTATCCACTGCTTATCAATAACGTCATATGATAAACAGTATTATGTAAAAGGAAGTTTTTACACAGCTCTGTTCGTCGCACACTTTGACACATCAAGGGAGAAATACATCCCAGTACCTATATGGCAAGTAGACTTGCCCCACAGGGAGGTAAAAATGGCCCGACCGGGACTAGAACTCCGGACCTCTTACATATCAAGAAAACACTCTACCGTTTGAGCTACCGAGCATCACTGGTGATCTCGAACAAATAAAAGCCCTAAGGTTTGCCGTTATTGATATATACATTCGTGTGTCAAGGCCTACCTGGGTTACCTTAAATATTTAAGTATTTTCTGTGGATAAGGATCGACTTAAACGAACGAATTTCTTTGTAGTTCACTTTATACGCCAGTTATGTAAATACTTAGTTTCAGTAGGTACTTAAAATTTAAGTACGCATTGTAATCCTGGGCCCTGATCTATGAAGGATTCTTATTAAATAAAGTATGTTTAAACCAAAAGATTCTTGGTTGATGGAAGGGAATTTCCGGATCGGGTAATCAGCTTCCGTTCCCGTTTTGAGACCGGTTTGGGGCGAAACGTCTATGTCGTGAAACGTCTCGTTACAGCGGTTGTCACAGGTTTTACCAGCGTGCCTTGTATTCTTCCGCGGATACGTCATCAATGCTTTTCATTGATAAGAATTCTTTAGAACAACAACAACAACAAAAAAAAAAACTCGATTATCGAAAAATAAACAGTAGCAAATGTGCGTTCATGATGCTGATAAATAGAACATACAAATTATAATATTTAGTTTAACTGAAAGCCTATTATGAAACTATTCAAACTGTTTTGAATATGGAACAATAGTTTTAGTGGTTCTTCGGCCGTTTGCATTAGCGATCAGATTTCAGCTTAAGTGTCACCTCTGGTGCGATTGTGAGACAATCACACCAAAAAATGACATTTTTTGATTTCTGCAACATACCTAGAATGTGGGTATTCGTTAGAACCGCCTCAATGGGTACCCACTATCAATGTTTCAGAGCAAGAAAATGCAAATAATGTATACCCCTGTAAAGTTTGTAAACCCTCCTATTCTGTTTATAAAATGGGTTTACAATGGTATTCAATTCACGGAGTTGTTATGGTGGCAAATGACGTAAAAATGTTTTAAACATTTATGTCTTATAGCCTTTGTCAGGTCAAATTTCAATATAAACGATGTCTGATTTTTTTTTGGTTCCTTTTGCTTAAAACGTTCCTGTAAATTCTTTAGGCAAACATTTAAGACCCTGATCAGACACCGCGCTATGGGGTCTACAATGTTCGTAAATTCGTATTTTGGAGGAGACTAGGCATTATTACTGCTGACTCTCGTTATCTCAAGCAGTGACATGTCAAAACTACTGCTTGATCAAGCTGGTGGGTTTGTTTTATTGGGTCCAATCGACCCAAATAAAAACAATCGACCCAATTTTACTAAATGGCAAAATCCGAATTCATGCTCTTGTACACGTGACCATCACTGATTTGGGAAAACCAATACTATGGTTATTAAAGTCGTTTTTTTTTTATCTCTTTTGCCGCGTTGTCGGCGATAGCTTTTATTTTTGATTTTTGGTCAACACATCTAGCGGGAAAGTTGTAGAGGAGAAGCTCCGCCAACTACTCAAAAAGGTTCCATGTCTCTAAGTTATATGAGCAGAGCTGTAATCAGATGGAGATTTCTGCAATTTCAAGCTTGTGCGAATTTTCTGTTTCCTTTAGTCCTGCCTTGACGGTGTGGTTTGACAATTTGTCGTCTGTTCAGTGCTTGACTGAAGGATACTTATGTGGGCCATTTTAATATCTTGCATGTTATCAATGTGCACATTCGAGAGTGAAACACACTCGCAATGACTGGTGTACTATTTTAAATAGTTGATTACATTGAACAAAGGCATATGATATGTATTGTTTTTATTAATATTTTGCCGACTAAAGCCACGTTTTTCATGTTTTTGACTGTCTACACTCTAATGCTTTGTACAAACTCCTTTCAACTGGACGCTTCGTTGGCTGCACGGGATTTATCCATATATAGATATTGAAACAAATAGGCTACTCATTTATTTACATTTCGATAGTATGAGTGACAGAACTGGACTTAGTTTTTATCGAAAAATTAAAATAAATGTAAAACTCCATCTAATTAGACCAAAAAGTATACAATTCTGGAGGCTGAATCCTTTATACCGGCCCCAATAGCTCAGTTGGTAGAGTGTCCGCTCCGGGGAACGGGAGGTCACGGGTTCGATCCCGGGCCGCGACATACCAAAGTCGTTAACAATAGTACTATCTGCTCCTCGCTTGGCACTCAGATTTACGGGGTAGAGCTAGGACTGGTCGACCCAGTGTCAGGATAATGTGACTGGGTGTGGTACCATGTAATGTGTCTGGGACATGATACTTCAGTGAGGCAGCACTATAAAAACAGCATTGAGCTCCCTGTCGCAACCAGACACCGACGTCAGGGGTGACAACCTACGTCATAGCAGAGATGTCGTACTCATTTCAGAAGCGGCCATATTGGTGTAAATAGGGTAAATAAAATGCTTCAAACTAGATATGTACATTACGAGTCTTCAGAAAACATACTTCAGCTGGTAACGAACAATATTTGCATCCCATCAGTAAGCTAATTCCACCTAGAAACATTGAAAAGCCTTCGATAGCTTCGCAACAGGATTTGATTCGGCGCTGTAAACAATGATAGTTCCGACATCATTGCCAAATCAGCTTGTGTCGAATTATTTAAAGAAAAGGCCACATTTCTGAGACAGATTTCAGTTTATTTGATTCTTTTATGACCTAATGCACCGACTGCGCCTACCTGTTGTGACAAATGCCTTTTGTGTAGTAAATGCCGGCAAACCTACGAATGATTATGACGTCACTGCTCTGACGTAGGTTGTTCCCCATGGTTGTGATATGACTGAAAAATTGTTGAAAGCGACGTTTAACCCGAATTCACACACACACACACACACACACACACACACACACACACACACACTGAATCATTTACGAGAAATTGGCGGAGCTTCTTCTCTACAACTTTCTCGCTGGTTGTGTTGATCAAAAATCAAAACTAAAAAAGTTATCGCCGAAAAACGCGGCTTTACTATGGTAGAAAAAGTCGCGCTATTTCTATCGATGTTACATGTAGGTCAGAGCTATTTATAGATTCTGGACAGGAATCGTGTGGTGGGTTTGGCACACACCGAATATCCAGATCAGACGCCGGGGAATGTGGAGTCTACTCAGCCGGTTGCACAGGGACTACACTGTTTGTTTAAATAGTGTCATTTAAGGGTTAAAGGAAATAGTATAAGAATGCCAGGTTGTTCACGTAATGAAAGGAAAATAATATCTTAATTTAGGCCACGGTATCACGTGACGATTTTCGGAACAATTCCATTCATAAGACTGGACAAAATATATATATATATATACTTTTTGCACTTTTGATAGAACTTAAATTTTTAAGAGCAAAAAATGAACATAGACCTAAATCGGATCGACAGTACATCACTTCTGATCAGGGTCGGCACTGTTCGCCATATATATACAGGAACAGTTTTGAACCGGCTCTGAAAAAGGAGGGAGGGGCGCGAATTTCAGGTATTTTGTAGAGGGTGAAAAAGTGCACGAGCTTGAGAATTTTTCAAAGGGGGTGGGGTTGCATTAGCACCCCTCCCCCGGCACCCTGTGCGCGGGCCTGCATCAACAGGTAGAATGAACTTTTTTGTTGAAACATATCGCTGAAGGAGCTCTGTTTCTGATCAATGTTATTCAGAAGCTGGGATGCAGTGGTGGGTCAGAGCGCTGCGTAGAAAGTAAATTCTAGACTGTGCTCGTGCACTTCGGCATTGGCAAACAGTGTATACCTAATCAGACGCCACATAACTGTCTGATCAGGGCTACTGTGCTTGCTTAAAATACTGCTATTTAAGGGTTAAACGAACAGTTCGATTTTCCGTTCAGAACTATTTTCCCAACCTACACTCAGAGACAATCGGCCCGCCAGTACTCTCAGCTCTTTGATTTTAATAGTATAGGTTCGTTGATTCCAACACTGATTAACCCATTTGGTACCGGAAACTCCCAGATGGGTACACTGGCAAACAGTGTAGGCCCAGATCAGACGCCACAGAACGCGGCGTCTGATCGGGGCCTACACTATTTGCAAAACAAGAGGGCCCAATGGCCCTATATCGCTCACCTGTGCATCAGAAAATCAATAGTGTAGGAGACCACTTGACATTGCTACATACTAAATATCTAAGCTCAGGCAAAGCGGTGTCCATGCTTATAAACCCTACTGGTTTCATTGGGCGACAGGGCTTGAGATGTAATTTCATCTCAATGTCGGGTAAAAGTCCCACAAAATTGGAAGAGACATCTCCAAAATAACCTATACAGTGTTGACGGGGATGTAAAACCTCAAATCAAACAAAGTCTGTGCCTTATGGTTTTGGAGAAGAAGATTTTTTGAAGTTTTTTCCAGTATAAGTCTATAGGAGCTAATGAGCCCTGGGGCTTGGCCAATTTTGACCAAAAGGGCATGGTTGGCAGGATTTATGTAGGTGACCATTTTGTGTTGCTATATATTAAATATTTAAGGTCTGTACTTCATGGTTTCAAAGAAGATGTTTGAAGCTTTTTTCCATTATAAGTTTGTTGGAGTTAAGGGGCCACAGGATTTTGCCAATTTGGACCCCAGGGGCATGATTGGCAGGATTCATGTAGGCATTCACTCGACATTGCTACATGCTAAATACCTAAGCTCTGGGACTTATGGTTTCAGAGAAGAAGGTTTTTGATGATTTTTTCCCCATTTTAAGTTTTTTTTTCATTTTAAGGGCCCTGTGGTTTCAGAGAAAAGATTTTTGAAGTTTCTCAAATTGTAAGTCTATGGAAGCTATAGAGCCCCGGGGCGTGGCCCATTTGGACCCCATGGGCATGATTAGCAGGAAATATGTAGGTGACCTATTGCGGTTGCTACATGCTAAATACCTAAGCTCTGAGCCCTGTGGTTTCAGAGAAGAAGATTTTTGAAGTTTTCTTTCCATTATGAGTCTATGGGAGCTAAGGGGGTCCCAGGGTGTGGCCCATTTGGACCCCAGGGGCATGATTGGCAGGATTTATGTCGGTGACCACTTGTCATTGCTACATGCTAAATGTCTAAGCTCTGGGCCCTGTGGTTTCAGAGAAAAGATTTTTGAACTTTCTCCAACTGAAAGTCTATGGAAGCTATAGAGCCCCGGGGCGTGGCCCATTTGAACCCCAGGGGCATGATTAGCAGGAAATATGTAGGTGACCACTTGCCGTTGCTACTTGCTAAATACCTAAGCTCTGGGCCATGTGGTTTCAGAGAAGGAGATTTTTGAAGTTTTCTTTCCATTATGAGTCTATGGGAGCTAAGGGGGTCCCAGGGTGCGGCCCATTTGGACCCCAGGGGTATGATTGGCAGGAATTATGTAGGTGACCACTTGCCATTGCTACATGCTAAATATCTAAGCTCTTGGCACTGTGGTTTCAGAGAAGAAGATTTTTGAACATTTTTTCCATTATGAGTCTATGGGAGCTAAGGGGCCCCAGGACGTGGCCCATTTGGACCCCACGGGCGTGATTGGCAGGATTTATGTAGGTGACCACTTACCGTTGCTACATACTAAATACCTCAGAGCTCTGGGCCCTGTGGTTTCAGAGAAGAAGATTTTTGAAGTTTTCTTTCCATTATGAGTCTATGGGAGCAAAGGGGGGCCCCGGCGCGTGGCCCATTTGGAACCCAGGGGCATGATTGGCAGGATTTATGTAGGTGACCACTTGTCATTGCTACATGCTAAATATCTAAGCTCTGGGCCCTGTGGTTTCAGAGAAGAAGATTTTTGAAGCTTTTTTCCATTATGAGTCTATGGGAGCTAAGGGGCCCCAGGACGTGGCCCATTTGGACCCCACGGGCGTGATTGGCAGGATTTATGTAGGTGACCACTTGCCATTGCTACATGCTAAATATCTAAGCTCTGGGCCCTGTGGTTTCAGGGAAGAAGATTTTTGAAGCTTTTTTTTCCATTATGAGTCTATGGGAGCTAAGGGGCCCCAGGGTTTGGCCCGTTTGGACCCCAGAGGCATGATTGGCCAGAAGTATGTAGGTGACCAATTGCCATTGCTACTTGCTAAATATCTAAGCTCTGGGCGCTGTGGTTTCAGAGAAGAAGATTTTAAAAGCTTTTTTCCATTATGAATCTATGGGGGCAAAGGGGCCCCGGCGCGTGGCCAATTTGGAACCCAGGGGCGTGAGTGGCAGGAATTATGTAGGTGACCACTTGCCATTGCTACATGCTAAATATATAAGCTCTGGGCCCTGTGGTTTCAGAGAAGAAGATTTTTGAAGCTTTTTTCCATTGAGTCTATAGGAGCTAAGGGGCCCCGGGGCGTGGTCCGTTTGGACCCCAGGGGCATGATTGGCAGGAATTGTGTAAGTGACCTCTTGCCCTTGCTACATGCTAAATATCTAAGCTCTGGGTCCTGTTGTTTCAGAGAAGAAGATTTTTAAGCTTTTTTTCCATTATGAGTCTATAGGAGCTAAGGGGCCCCGGGGCGTGGTCCATTTGGACCAAAGGGGCATGATTGGCAGGAATTATGTAGGTGACCACTTGCCGTTACTACATGCTAAATATATAAGCTCTGGGTCCTGTGGTTTTAGAGAAGAAGATTTTTTATGCTTTTTTTCATTATGAGTCTATTGGAGCGAAGGGGCCCCGGAGCGTGGCCCATGCGGAACCCAGGGGCATGATTGGCAGGAATTATGTAGGTGACCACTTGCCATTGCTACATGCTAAATATCTAAGCTCTGGGCCCTGTGGTTTCAGAGAAGAAGATTTTTTAAGCTTTTTTCCATTATGTGTCTATGGGAGCGAAGGGGCCCCGGGGCGTGGCCCATTTGGAACCCAGGGGCATGATTGGCAGGAATTATGTAGTTTACCACTTGCCCTTGCTACATGCTAAATATCTAAGCTCTGGGCCCTGTGGTTTCAGAGAAGTAGATTTTTAAATTTTTCCCTTTATAAGTCTATGGGAGCTATATGTTGCCATGGCAACCAGACTTCCAATCTGATCAGCCCAAAAACCTTATGCAGCCTTTCCCCCTACCTGATGATGCTTCACATGAATTTTGATCAAGATTGGACATGGGGTATTAGAGATATACTTATTTGAAATTGTTTACAGAGGCCCACACGGACGCACGGACGGACGCACGGACGCACGCACGACGGAAGACGGACAAAAAGTGATCCCAAAAGCTCACCTCGTCACTACGTGACAGGTGAACTAAAAATCAGCTATTTTCTGAATAAATTTTTTATTTTTTATTATTTATTCTTTTATTTCAGAAATTACATCGTACAAGCATATACAACTTTACATACCTTATACAATACATACTATACACAATAATGTAACAAATCTATAATTTGTACAAGTTAAACGTTTAACTAAAGGAATCAATCAAGGCATTTGGGATTTTGAAACGTAATTTTGTTTTACTGATTTTCAGTGGTATGCTTTTACAATACAATTTCGGAAACATTTTTTGAAAAAAAAGAGAGGAAAAAATATACAAAAAAGAAAACAATGGAAGAAAAAAAAGAAGAAGAAGAAGAAGAAGAAGAAGAAGAGAAGATCTTCTGCTGCCTTTAGTATGCTGCCAAATTTATCCAAGGAATTAATCTAGTAAAACGATCATAGTATTCCATTTCCTATTAAACTGTGTAATCTTATCTTTCATTAAATAGATCTGTTTCTCAATGTTTAGTTTCTGCTTTAGGTACGATATAAAATGCACGAACAATATTGGAGTTTGCTGACATTTGTTTTTAAATATAAAGTACTTTCCCAGCAGTATAATATAATTTTGTACTTGAGTTTTTAGCTCATTACAATTTACAGTAATACCAAAGGTAATAATCTTTTGGTTAAGAGTAATATCAAAACTATGGTCCTTTAAGAATTTTGATACTTCTGTCCAAAATTGTTGAACGAATAAACATTCCCAAAAGAGATGGTTAAGTGTTTCTATTTCCATTGTGCAAAATTCACACAGTGTGGATACGGCAAGGTTACATTTCATCAGAAATTTATTTGTTGGTATGATTCGCATCAAGAACTTATATTGAAAGTTTTGAAGTTGTATGTCTTTTGTTGGTTTTAACGCTAAACTGGTTACCAAAACTTCATAAAAGACCTTACAAAGCACGGTTTATTGCAAATTCTAGCTCTTGCACTACCACTGAACTTTCTAAATTATTAACTTCCTATCTTACTGCTATTAAAACGCATGTAATTAAATATTGTGATAAAGTCTTTGATAGATCAGGAAGAAATCTGTTTTGGTCTATAAAAAATTCGGATGAGGTTTTAAATAAATTGAAATCCAGACATTTTCGTGCTTCTAGTCTGTCTACTTACGATTTTTCCACTCTTTACACTACACTTCCTCATAATCTTATAAAAGAAAAGCTTAATGATTTAATTGAATGGGCTTTTCACAGAGAAGATTCTCTCTATCTTGCATGTAATGTCAGAAATGCATTTTTCACTTCTAAAGAGCATAAGAATTATACACTTTGGTCAAGTCAGAAAGTGTGTGATGCCCTCACCTTTCTACTTGACAATATTTATATTAGATTCGGTACTAAGTTATTTAGACAAATTGTGGGTATTCCGATGGGTACTAATTGCGCACCTCTTGTGGCTGATCTGTTCTTGTATTGTTATGAAAGATACTTCATTTTGTCGCTTTCCATTGATAACCAATCTGAAATTATTGAAGCTTTTAGCTCCACATCTAGATATTTAGATGATTTATTAAATATTGATAATACCTATTTTGATGGTTTGATCAGTCAGATTTATCCCCCAGAACTTCAGTTAAATAAAGCAAATTCTTCTGATACCGAGGCCCCATTTTTGGATTTACATCCATCTATTGTAGATGGATTTGTTTCGTGCAAAATTTATGATAAACGCGATGACTTTGATTTTGAGATTGTAAATTTTCCTTTTTTGGATGGTGATGTTCCTCGTGCGCCATCCTATGGCGTTTATATTTCGCAATTAATTCGATTTGCTAGAGTGTGTAGTCATGTAACTGACTTCAAAACTCGTAATAAATTATTAACGGCTAAACTCCTTAATCAGGGTTATCGGTACCATAAACTACGCAAAGCCTTTTCAAAATTTTATAGACGCCTTTCTGATTTAATTTCAAAATTCAATATTGGACTTAAATCTCTTCTGCAACAAGGTCTATCGGAACCCGAATTTTATGGTGACTTAGTATATAAATTCAGAAAAATATATAACCGCAATGACTTCAGCACTCCATTTCGTAAAATCATTCTTCGATATAAAAAGATTGGGTACAATATGGATATTATACGACAGACTGCATGCATGGTAGTTAACCCAATCACGGTTGGCAACTTTGCTTCCCTCCTTAATTGCACGCCGGTGGGTCAGGCCTCAGATTCTATGACGGCTCCAACGTAAAGGCTTATTGAGAATTAGAGAGATCTAATTCAAGGTAATGTTGGTTGGTGCCTGATGCTCTGTCTCTGGTCGGGCCCATCGGAGTCTAACTGTTGGTTTTCTTTTGCTCCAGCATTTCAGTGGTTTCTTGCTGTCGAGTCCTCACCGTTGTCTCACCTCTGTGTTTCTTTGATTATTTGTGTTCACGGAGATGTTGCACTGATGAGTTAGGAGGCCTTCATGCGGACTGAACAAATTATTTGTCTAAATCGCGACGGAAGTAAGGGCGAGGATTGTGGCCACGTAAAATCGATTTAAGCCCCCCAGTGGAAATCTTCCACTGACCGTTCCAAGGCGGCTCTTCTGTGGCGATTTATTTATGTTGTTGTTTGTTACTTACTGTGTGTATCACTTTTGTCTTTTTATTTTGGATGGCCATATGGCCATTTTGTGGGAAAGTAACTGTCCTTATGGCCTTCCTTTGTTTAGGTTTCCATTATGGTCTTGTCGCTTAATGTTTGTATTTCTTTCCCTTTGGTGTCTTTTATGGGTGGAGTAAGTTAATTGTATCAATTCCTGATCTTTGTTTCACTTCTACTTTGTATATATACATTTCCACTTTAAAGTACTATCACTAAATTGATGTGTCCACTTTACTTCAGATTTTATTTCTATCTTTACTATGTTTTTCATTAAAAGGTGGTAAACATATTTATTTGTTTGCTTAGATATTATCACTTGACTTATTGTTGTAGGTGTTTCGGGGATATGTATATTTTCATTTTTGATAGATGTTTTCCATATTTTTGGTATGCTGCATATAAGTGTAAAATATTTTAGATAGTCACGGTCTGGTAAATTGTAGATATCCTTTAATCTATCAAAGGAATAAATTTTATTTGCCGAGTCATCGTATATATGTTTAAGTTGTTTAATGCCATTCTGGTACCAATTAAGATATACCAGTGTCTTTCCATCGGCTTTTATATGAGTATTATTCCATATTATTTCATTTCTATAGTTCAGTATCGCAGTTTTGTTGTTGCAGGAACACCATGCAAGAAGGATATCTTTTAAAAATTTGTTATTTTGTGCAAATGTCTCTACGTCCTTTTCAGTAAAATTACATTCGAATAATAGTTTCCCGCCAAATGCATTCAATCTTTTTAGGTATAATTTATTTAGTATTCCATTTATGTCTGATTCGATTATACGTTTTATCCATGTTACTTTGAGTGATTTAATAAATATTTCCAGATCGATCATTTTTAAACCCCCATTTTCATAATCATTAGTTAAAATATCCCTTTTGATTTTTTCTGGCTTGCCGTTCCATATAAACTCATACATTAGTTTCCTGATTCGATTTATTGTTGATTTTGATGGGTTTGGTAGTGAGGTTAAAACATATATAAGTTTTGGAAGTGCCTAGTTTTTGATTACTGTAATTTTCCCCATTAGTGTTAATTTACGATGGTACCACTGTTTTAGACATGCTTCAAAAAGTTTTATTTTAGATTCTAAATTACTTTGGAAAGTGATGTTTTTGTCATTGTTAAATGTCATACCAAGTGAACTTGCTTCGGATGAACTCCACTGAAATTTTCGCTTTTTTAAATAAACAGTTTCATTTTTTACCATGCTTCCGATTCGCAGAACTTGACATTTCTTTGCATTAAGATTTAAACCGGATATTAATGCAAAATCGTCTAGTACACCAATAAGCGTTTCAAATGATTTTAGCGAGCCATCTAGAATAAACGATGCGTCATCTGAAAAAAGCGACCTCTTGAATTCCTGGTTTAAGTAGTATATGCCTTTAATATCTTCACAAGTACTCACTTTATGTGATAGAAGTTCGATACACATGATAAAGAGATACGGCGATAAGGGGCATCCCTGCCGTACGCCACGTTTAATGGAAAAAAAAAACTAGACAAGAAACCGTTGTTTGAAACGCAGCTTTTTGCATCTGTATAAAACAAAGTTATCCATTGTATAAAAGTTTCACCAAAATTAAAATGTTTTAAACACTTTATTATGTAAGAGTGATTTATACTATCAAAGGCTTTCTCAAAGTCTGAGAAAAAGATAAGACCTGGTTTATTTTCTTCATTTATGTTTTCTATGATTTCCAACACAAGCCTTATATTTTCCCCAATATATCTTCCCTTGATAAAACCTGTTTGTGAATCGTCTATTATTTTGGTTAGCACAGGCTTAATACGATTAGCAATTGCTTTTGTTGCTATTTTGTAGTCAACATTCAATAAACTTATAGGTCTCCAGTTATCGAGATTTGTAATATCTTTATTCTCTTTCGGTAGAAGTGTAATTATGCTCTGCTTTTGTAGTTCAGTTAATGATCCCATTTCAAAGGAGTAATTGATTGAGTATATAAAGTACTGCTTTAAATTATTCCAGAACAGTTTGTAAAATTCAACTGTTAGGCTATCTGACCCCGGACTTTTATTATTCTTCATGTCTTTTAGAGCTTTTGCACATTCCATTTCATTATTATACAGTGTTATGATAAAGGCGTTATTTAGAAAAAACCAAAAAACAAAAAAAAAAAAAAACGCAATTCTATGTTTAATAATAATGATGATCCGTTGTGCACGCAATGCTTATACATACTATTACTGCTATAACCACTATATTAATGTTATAACAACTACTTTACTACTACTACTACTACTACTACTACTACTACTACTACTACTACTACTACTATTACTACTACTATTACTTACTTACTACTACTACTACTATCAATACTGATGCTTTTCCACACCCACTTTATCTGTCCACTCCTGCTATAAAGATTCCTCAGCACATTTTGGCATCTATACACAACGCCATGTATGTTTGAAAATGTTTGTTACTTGTCTCATGTTGCCACCATGTGTGGCCTGAGTGAAAATAAAGTTATGTTGAGTTGAGTTGAGTTGAGTTGTAAGTTGTCCTTCACAAAATTCTTTATCTGTCTCCTCAAGTTCATCTATGGCGTTATTAAAAAAAGTCTAATCGTGACTCTTGTGTTTCTCTTTGGTCGTATAATCTTCTGTAGTAAGTTTCCGTTTCATGCATTATATCACTTTGGTTTGTATTTATACTATTATTAATCAGTAATCTTGATATTACTTTTCTTTCAGATCTCTTTTTCTCTAAACTTGCAAAATATGCCGTGTTTCTTTCACTGTATTCAGCTATATTAGCTTTCGATCGAAGAATTAAACCATTCAATTTGTTGTCTGTTAAAGTTTCTAGTTCAGTGTTTTTCTCATTTAAATCAGTTTGAAGAACTTCAATTGTATGCGCATCAGTGCTTTCCGATAAAGATTTAGTCAACTGGTATATTTCATTTTTAAGTATTTTTTCTCTTTCATTTGCATTTTTCTTTTTCTTGGTTGCATATTTTATGGTTTCATTTCTAACAGTCCCCTTTATTATTTACCATAGTGTATTTGGATTCGATTCATGATTTATCATCGCAATTTCATGTATACTTTTCTTTATAATTTCTTGAAATTCTATGTCCAATAGTAAACTATTATTTAATTTAAAATATCCTGGTCCTCGACTTCTGTTCATGACATCAATATTTAAAATCACAGGGCTATGATCTGATTTATAGCTTAGACTTTGTTTGCATGAAATAACCGAGTTTTTCAAATTATCTGATATTAAAAAATAATCTAGCCTACAAAATATCGGCGGTTTATGAGATGAATGCCAAGTAAATTGCCTTGTGTTCGGATGCGTCTCCCGCCAAATATCTATTAATTTAATTGATTCTGTTATATCTTTAATCTTATTTCTGCATGATTTATGGGATTCAGTTTTGCCATTTCGTTTATCTAGTAATTCATTTAAAACTGTATTAAAGTCTCCTCCAATAATAAAATCTTTTTCTTCGTTTTCTTGCAAAAATTCTTCCAATCTTTTAAAAAGGGTGACATCGTCGTTGTTAGACCCATATAAATTTACTATAGTTACTTCTTTGCCATTTATTTTTAAATCCAAAGCTTGTATTCTACCATCTATTATGTTTGTGTATTTCTGAATTGTATACGAAAAATTTGGATTTATAAGTATTCCAATGCCTTCACTGTTATTGCTTTGTCCAGAGTAAAACGCGTGTTGTTCCACTCGCCCTTCCAGATATCATGTGTACCTACTCCTGAGTGAGTTTCTTGCAGCAAACATACTGATAAGTTGTTTGTTTTAATCCATGCGAATATTTGTTCACGCTTTATTTTTTTACCCAGACCTCTAACATTATATGAACATATGAAAAGGAGTGACAAAATGTATCCTAAATATCTGAAGGCAGCAGAAAGAATAAAACAAAACAAGATGTGTTTGTGAAACACGAACATGTCCCCGGGCATGGTCATTTTTTATTCAAAGTTGCTCACAGTTCAAGATTTTTGTTTGTGAGGGAAGCCCTTGACACAAGAAACTTACATGTCAAATATGAAAGCTCTATCTTAAACGGTTCAAAAGTTATGAACAATAATATTTGTTTTTCTTTAAAGTAGGTCAAGGTCACAGGTAAAAAAAAGCATGAATGATAAGCTCTTGTCACAAGGAACCTACATGCCAAATATTAAGGCTCTATCTTAAACGGTACAAAAATTATGAACAATTTTATTTTTTTCTTTTAAGTAGGTCAAAGGTCAAGATCATGGTCCAAACATTTTGCATGAATGAAAAGCTCTAATCACAGGGAACCTACATGCCAAATATGAAAGCTCTATCCCAAACGGTTCGAAAGTTATGACAATTTTTTTTATTGTTTTAAGTAGGTCAAGGTCGCAGGTCAAAATTTTTGCATGACTGTAAAGAGTCTGTCACAAGGAACCTACATGCTAAATATGAAGGCTGTATCTCAAACGGTTCAAAAGTTATGACCAATGTTAACTATTTCTTT
The DNA here is from genome assembly GCA_963580285.1 of Lucinisca nassula. Classification (NCBI taxonomy): domain Eukaryota; kingdom Metazoa; phylum Mollusca; class Bivalvia; order Lucinida; family Lucinidae; genus Lucinisca; species Lucinisca nassula. Next base: position 86,841,726 of record OY757011.1, on the reverse strand, counting down.
ATGAAGGTCAAAGGTCAAGGTCACAGGTCAAATTTTTTTGTGTGAATGTAAAGCTCTTGTCACAAGGAACCTACATGCAAAATATGAAGGCTCTATCTCAAACAGTTCAAAAGTTATGACCAAAATGGTAGTTTTTATTTTAAGTAGGTCAAAGGTCAAGGTCACAGGTCAAAATTCTTTGCATGAATGCAAAGCTTTTGTCACAAGGAACATACATGCTAAATATGAAGGCTGTATCTCAAACGGTTCAAAAGTTATGACCAATGTTAACTGTTTCTTTTATGTAGGTCAAAGGTCAAGGTCACAGGTCAAATTTTTTGGGTGAATGTAAAGCTCTTGTCACAAGGAACCTACATGTAAAATATGAAGGCTCTATCTCAAACCGTTCAAAAGTTATGACCAAAATGTTATTTTTTATTATAAGTAGGTCAAAGGTCAAAGTCAAGGTCACAGGTCAAATTGTTTTGCATGAGTGTAAAGTTTTTGTCACAAGGAACATACATGCTAAATATGAAGGCTGTATCTCAAGTGGTTCAAAAGTTATGACCAATGTTATTTTTTTCTTTAAATAGGTCGAAGGTCAAGGTCAAGGTCACGGGTCAATTTTTTTTGCATGAATGTGAAGGTCTTGTCATAAGACACCTACATGCAAAATATGAAGGCTCTATCTCAAACCGTTCAAAAGTTATGACCAAAATGTTATTTTTTTATTTTAAGGTCAAAGGTCAAGGGTCAAATTTTTTTGCATGAATGTAAAGCTTTTGTCACAAGGCTAAATATAAAGGCTGTACCTCAAGTGGTTCAAAAGTTATGACCAATGTTATTTTTTTCTTTTAAGTAGGTCAAAGGTCAAGGTCAAGGTCACAGGTCAAATTTTTTTGCATGAATGTGAAGGTCTTGTCACAAGTAACCTTCAGGCCAAATATGAAAGCTCTATCTCAAACGGTTCAAAAGTTATGGCCAACGTTAAAGTTGTCCACGAACAAACCAACAAACAAACAATCAAACAAACAGACAGGGCAAAAACAATATGTCCCCGCTATCGCTACCGGGGACATAAAAAAGAAAAGAAAATCATTTTCTTTGTCCATGTAGAGTGGGGGAGGGCCCTGATGCTGCAGATGTAAAGAACACTGACAAGGTATAAAGTATAGGTGCAATCATGGACAAGTTCAGCAATTTCAAGAAAAACATTTTGATTTCCTGAAAAACAAAATAATAATAAATAACAGTAATGTTTCATTTGAGTGTTTTTAATACTGCCTATAAGAGTACTGTCGGACTTCAATGGCTCGAACAGCTTTGGGACTTCGCAAAAACTGTTTAAGGCCGAGTTAGATCGAGTCACTAAGGGCTACCTCCAGGAGGTAGAATGGTAAAACGTTTGGGACTTTTCTTCGGTGTTCTGTATTCTAAATATATTTCAAATGCATGCTGCGCGTACCCATTAGATTCGCCTCACTGATGCGATTCTAATGAGTTCACACAGCACCGATTTGCAGTCGACGAAAATACAGTCAAAAATAGAAGTGGAGGCAATGGTTATGGATCTGTCAAGCAAACAACCTGTCCTAAGCAAGCATGCTTGTACTTCCCGGAAAAGGCCAATGCAGTAATAATCACCTGCGTTTAACAAGCACCTGTCATAAGCAAGCACCTTTTGAATATCCCTGAGGTGCTTGCTTAACACAGATTGGACCATCCGCAACTATTATTGACATTTATGCCGTTGGCGCAAAGGATTAAGCCTTTTACTGTGCGCTGACCGTCTCGGCTTACCTGTACAGAATGTCTTGTTGGAAATAGCAGGCGCTTTAATGGAAACTATTTTTTAAACAAATATAACTTATTTATTTTTCAATTTGACAAACAAGTTCCGATTTAATCTAATTTTCCTTTTAAATACCTTCAAAAAGATATCAAATAAGTGGAACTTTTATTCAATTAGCTGCCGGCATTTTCATTTTTCACATTAACAACTCTTAATCCTTATATGAAGCATACAAAACTGTGGAAAAACAACGACAGTACCCTACTTTAACGGCTAAAATCTTCACTTTCTGTTAATACTGCAAACAATCGCCTGTATCAGACCCAATGTGGTTACAATATTGTGCACTTTGATAGAAATTATAATATTTCGAAATTATATTTAATAGCGGCATTTTGAGATTAAATTTGGAACTTATTCAGAAAAAAGCTTTATCGTCTTCACACGCGTGTAATCCCAAAGCGTGTCATTCTCCGTCGACCGTGAAATGAACACATCTTCGCCTTGGCATCTCCTTGGAATGTAAATCAATCTAAAATGCGGTGTCTGATCTGCGTCTTATTTATTTATGTGTTTTTTTTTATTTTATTTTTTCTATTTATTTATTTATTTATTTATCAATCTAAAATGCGGCCTTTGATCTGCGTCTTATTTATTTATTTATTTAATTATTTATTTATTTATTTATCATGACCCGATTAGTTGTGGGTGCTCGTTAGAACCGCCTCGATCGTTAGAACCGCCTCATCGAGGCGGTTCTAACGAGTACCCACAACCTATGTTTTGGAACAAAAATAAGAAAAGTAATGTATACCCCCGTAAACCCCAGTTTTCTCTATATGAAGTGAGGTATAGGGGGTCTTCATTTCACGGACTTGTTCACGTGATGATTAACAAATTATCAAGAATTGATTGAGCCGCACGGATGTGTTATCGTATAGATCGATGACTGTTTACTGAACACTACGTCATACGGACCATTCCATCGGAAACCGTTATGTGGGGGATACCAACTTTTTCCTCGCTTAGTTCACAAATCTTTGCTGTATATTATTCTAATATGACATCGTTGCACGGAATACAATGTGGCGGTATTGGTTAGATGCATGAACTTTAACGATCCCAAAGGTCGTAGGTTCGAATCTCAGAACATTTTTTATTTTTCGTTCTTTTTTTGTTTCCTTTAATATACAGTGTTATGCAGACTGTGGCAAGAAATGTTCAAGCCTGAGTTTTTGGAACTTTGCAAACGAAATAAACCAGCTCCTCCTTATCGAGTTGACCACCTTTTGAAGAGACACGGGCACACAGTTCTGCGGCTTTCACCATACCATACTGATCTGAATGCCAAAATTTTTATATTGGTCAAGGAAATTTTCAGCTTCGCATGACAGACATATAGATGTATAAATAAAGGCTCTGATCGAAGAAGAAATTGGAAGCATTGTTGAAAAAGAATGGCCTGCGTGCTTAACACATGTCGAAAAGGCTGAACAGGACTATTTTTTTTTTTGATTTGAGGTTTAACGTCCCCTTCAACACTGTATTGGTCATTTTGGAGACGTTTCTTCCAATTTTGTGGGACTTTTACCAGACATTGAGATGAAATGTCATCTCAAGCACTGTCACCCAATGAAACCAAAAGGGTTTATAAGCATGACTCGCACCGCTTTGCCTGGGCAGGCTTAGATCATCTAAGCGGTTTACCAGTACTCGAGTGCGGTCGCTTTCAGCTCGGCGTGGAAGCATCGTGCAGCCCATCTATTTCTTCAAGTCCAAACGGGCGGGGGCCTGAACAGGACTATTGTAAAACTGACATCGCTATTGAGGCTGAAATGGAGTGAATCATTTAACACATGGACTCTGACAGTGACGTTAGAGAGAAGGTACAGAGACTGCTTCTGAGGGTGACGAATCTACCGACACTGCCGAAGAATCAAAACTGTTTTTGTAAAGCAATTTCGAAATATGAAATTCTGAAATTATAAAATGCAAGTTAATGTGAATCGCTGAAATTTGAAAATAATGGATTACATACTAATATTAAAAAAAAAACAAAGGATATATATATATATAATACAGAGAGGCCCCCGTCCATTGGGTCTTGAAGGAATAAATGGGCTGCATGATGCTTTCACGCAGAGCTGAAACCGACCCGCACACGAGTACTGGTAAACCGCTTAGAGGATCTAAGCCTGCCCAGGCAATGCGGTGCGAGTCGGCACGTCCATGCTTATAAACCCTATTGGTTTCATTGGGCGGCAGGGCTTGGGATGTCATGTCATCTCAATGTCGCGTAAAAGTCCCACAAATTGGAAGCAACGTCTCCAAAATAACATTTGCAGTGTTGACGGGGACGTTAAACCTCAAATCAAACAAACAAATATAATACAGAAAAAAAAGAAAAAAGTTGAGAAACAATTACACTGTGCGAGTGTCTCTTCCATCCCTCGCCCTCCTCACACCGAGGACTTCAATGATTCTGACCTGTAACTGTAACCACTCGGCTATTTGTTATTCAAGAGCGTTTGTTTCGTACAGTAAACCTACATTCAAAACCATGCCTACCATCAAATTATTACGTAAGGTATTTGTTTTTAAGTTTTTATTTCTTCTCGTCAATTTTTGAAATATTTTTATTTTCTATCTTTCATAATTCAAACAATGTGTTCTATTGTTGCGCATGGCAATGAGTTTGTATTCACTGATGACATTGTCATCCCTAGATAACGGTATCAGATGGACCGGCCCGTGTGACGTAATGTTCAGTAAACATTCATCGACCTGTAATTTATTTATTTATTTGTTTATATTTTTGCTCAATGCGTGGATTGTTGTTATATTTAGAACCAGCTCATTCCGATTTATTTATTTTTATATGTATGTATTTATTTCAACTGTTAAATGATTTATTAAGATCAGTGTGTACACCTTTTCTGGTGTTCCTTACATCATACCGGGAAAATAATTTGCATGTAAACCCAATTTTATATATTGAACAGTCGGATAATCTGGGATCAGCATGATTTTAACATAACACAAAAACATAGGCCAAACATAGTTCGAAAGTACTTGCTTCTTATTCTTCTATATCATTTTAGTCACTGTTTTTTTTTTTCATCACGGCAACAAGCCGTGTAATGAACACCCCCTTAAACCATGCTTTATATAGAGAAAACTGGGATTTACTGCGGTATTCATTTTTTATTTCTTCTCCTAGAAATAGGTTGTTGATACTCGTTAGAGCCACCTCAATGAGGCGGTTCTAACGAGAATACAAAACCGGTTTTGGGTATTGATAAGTTTTCATAAACAAATTAACTGTTTTTGAGATATCAAGAATACCCTACTATGCCGCACGGATGTGTTATCGTAATTTATTTATTTACGATTTATTTATTTAAATTTTTTTTATTGCTCAATACGTTGATTGATGGTACTATTTAGAACCAGCTCATTCTGATTTTTTTTTTAATTTATTTATGCATCACGTGAGCATGTCCGTGAAATGAAGACCCCCTTAAACCCCAGTTTATATAGAGAAAAAAGGGATTTACGGGGGTATTCATTATTTTTCTTACTTCTGCTCCAAGACATAGGTTGTGGGTACTCGTTACGACCGCCTCAATGAGGCGGTTCTAACGAGCACACACAACCTATGTGATTGTGACTTAATAAACACTAACACATAGGTAGAAAGATTTCAATTTGGCGCTTCTGTGCCGATAGTCAACGTTTTATTACACTCAGGGGAAACTATCGCGGATATTTAAGCAGAACACAATTATCGCTTTTATGACACGTGGATTGTGTATTGCGTTCCGGCTACCGACCGTCAGGAAGCCCGAAGATTAATGGACACGCGTGCACGTATAATGGATTACCTTATTTCCGGAAAGATTGTGTCATGGGTACTACTGTGCATGTTTTATTCATATGAAGTATTGGTGCTATTTAGATAATGAGTACCAATTGTTGTTGTTGTTATTATTATTATTATTATATCTTTGTTTGTTCGTTTGATTTTAGGTTTAACGTCCCCGTCAACACTGTAAAGGTCATTTTGAAGACGTTGCTTCCAATTTTGTGGGACTTTTACCCGACACTGAGATGAAATGACATATCAACCCCAGCCACCCAATGAAACCAATATAGGCCTTGAGCTGGCAATAGACCCCCCTCCCCCCCCCCCCCGGGGGATTTTTGTACACTATGATTTTCTAATAGTACATTATATAAGCCACAAAATGAAACATGTTAGCCCTCTGAGAGTGGCAGCGTTAATGTGTAACATCCATGTTAAGTACGTTACCCTCAAAATAGCATTAAATATTCCTGATTATGTGTACAACATGGCCCTTTTTGTACTTATTTGCATGCCTGCACAGGTAAATGTATTTCTTATATCACAGACACCTATTTTAAATACTCAGGTTGTAAATGCTTTTGTTTATTACCGTTATATACGTTACCAAGTATTTAAATTATCAGTATTGCGATTACTGTCTACACATGTAAGACTTAAGTCTTACTTGTAAGGCTGCTACTTAAATGAATTTAAATTCCTTATCATGGTCACTTACACAATTGCTAAGATGTGGTCTTTCAAATAGATTGCTGGTACCCATTACAGTCTTTTTTGTTGTAGCAGTTCCAAAGAGTACTGATTTGCAATCACCTTTGTAGATTGTTGAAGCATACAAAGCATACAAAGTCAATGTATGGAGCAGAAATAAGGCATCTACGTTTTTAAATGTGTATATTTTACAATCCTGAGCAATAACATTATTACTGCATAGACTTGTTAACAAGTGCAAGCGCCTATGCGCCAATATTTAGCTGCATATATTTAGCCAATATTTCGTCGGAAAACAACCCGTTATCAAATACGCAAACAACAAAATTCCAGGCTAACCTGCACATCTGCGAAGTCTTGCCAGAACCTTGGCTGTTTGCTCACATAAAAATAGATAGCCTTCAGCTAAAGATCCTTCTTAGGGACTAAGCATGCGCACAGGAACATTTATAATAACTACTGTCAGAATGGTCCTTGTGTTGAACAAACAATAAACGCCATGCCAAGTATCAAGTAGGCTTTTAGGGCGTCAGCAGGAATTACGTCGCGTACTAAAGATGGTGTATTTCTCGACACGTGAGAGCTCAGTATGTTGAAACAACTCTTCAATGCACTGAAATGAGCCCTGACGTAATAGACAGTAAAAACAACAAGAAAACTTGCGACCTGCTCAGATTAAAAGTAAAGAGCATGATGTGAAATGAGAACGAGGCGATGTTTGGCTACATCAACCCTTTTAGTTCCAGTGTTGAAGACAATGAACTGTACTGTTTGCATTTGGGTGTTTTACTAAGCCTGACATAACTAAGGATCTGTTTAAGGCTCATATGTATTGGCAGGAAGTCTATGGAAGACTGTTATAAAAGCCGTGAGCATGGTAACGTATGTAACATTGTTTTAGGGAAGACTCCATCAACTCGCGTTTAGTTCAAAGGCCTATTGGCTTTTACAAACCATCAAGCGTAACAAGCTAAAACTTTTTCAACTTGCAGGACCAAGAGGAAATTCACCAGCACACAAAACAAAATAAGCCAGATCATAGCTGTAAGAAATATCTTTAGACAGCTTGTCCATTTTTCTATTGGACATAATGTTGACCTTAAGTTGACATTGCCGTTCGCCTTGTGACCTGTTCCATGGTCGCTTGCAACTGCTGACGGCATGCCCACCAAACCTGCCAAGTCCACACTTCTGCATTTCTCAATTGACAAATCTATTACTGAACATAGCGATTGGCCATCCAATGCTGCACATATCATTGGGTAATGCCATACTACTGAGGTTAACGGCTATTCCTGTTACCTTACAGAAACCTTCGAAATCTTTATTTAACTTGTTACCAAGGGCAGAGTGTGTTGCTTTTGTTACTGATACATATAAGCAGCAGTCTTACAGGTCTTGTCAGACCAATTTTCCTATTAAACTAGCAGGTTTTGATCCATGTTGATAAACAAACATCGGGCAATGATAGTCTTTGCTAAGATAATATAGCCGTATGTGTTTGTACCAAAACAGCACACATGTACACATGTGCTTAATAATAACCAATACTTTGGAGCATATTGGTATTGCTAGAAACTTGGCATATCTATTATTATACAGAAAGAGCACTTGAAATTAAACATTCATTGGCATAAAATACATTCACTTCTTGTCTGTGAAAATGGTAACATATGTAACATTGCTTAAAAAGAAGTGTCAGTCATATCATGACAGAATATACCAGAATCCAAATCTGGTATAAAATTTAGCATTATGTTGTTTCAAAGATTGTGAATATTCTTATGTCTGAAACAATCCATTATCAGCATGACTAAAGCATATAATACATGCACATATGTATGTCGCAAAGTTGAAACTATAAAGTACCATGCAAAGTCAATGAATGTGCTACATGGTACAATTTACATACTACAAAAGTATTCGTATATATCAATTTCTAAGTCACATAAATGTTAGATAATGCATAAAAATGCTACTAAATATATAGATTCTGCTACAAGATATCATCATCATCATAATCAACATCTGATTTTTGATTAACATGCAAGTAAAGGGGTAAAATTCACACGAGTTGGCCCCCTTCCAGGTAGCTGGCTTGCTGTAAGCATGCCAGATCTCACACCAGATCTCCAGACTTGTCCTTAAATATCTGCTGATTCTAGTCTATTAAAGTAAATAAATGTAGTCTTATTACCCTTTAAGATTACTGTCTGTAAGGAATTATGTGACTTTGTTATTTTTAAACAGGTATTCTGTAAAACATGTATGTTATATACGGTACCATTTATCTGCAATGTAGAGAAAACATAAGCTTAAGGTATAAAATTGTTCTGAAAGTAATTGAAAATATCAAATAAAACATAAGAAGTATTTAACCCTGTTTTGGACTGATACACTTAATGGTTTTCAAAGTTTGGTTGTGATTATGTGTGTTTAGTTTTTAAATTATTTTACGGAGAAAATGCGGAGAAAATATCTCAAAGATGGGGCAGTCCATTTCTGTACCAGCAGGAATTTTACAGATTCCTTCAAATAAGAAAAGGCATCGCGTTCAGGGCTGTAAGTTTAGTTTATTTTTAAGTATTCTATTTGATGGACATATTGGACACCATCTTGAATATTAAAAAATGTTCAATGTTGACAAGGTGACCTCATCCAGATGTGTAAAGAATAATGACTTAGCTTCAAATACTTTTGAATGCTAGTTTCAGGTAGACAGAGATATCAACCATTTTCTGTCAGACTATTATGAGGCGATGATTAAACTTATTCCATACTTATTCCAGTCACATGAGAATATAGTGTGATACCTCATTTGGAGCAAAAAGTGACTTGACAATAATTTTAAGATTTGTATGATGTTATGTTATGTACGTGATGTTTCAGTCTTTATGCTGTTAACAGTTAAGCAGTGAAACAAATAAGAACATTCATACTGCAGTGAATGGTATTAGAGTTTGGTTTTAAACTTAAGCTTTCAGGAAAGTTACCAAATATGCTATCATTCAAATAAAGTATGTCATGTTACTAAAAGGATTTTTTAACACATGTATGCAAAAACATTGAAACTTATGATGGTTGGAAGTCCACAGTAAGCTTTATTTATTTCCTACTTGGTGATAGGACATACAAGCAGCTGAACAATTATATTAACAATTATGTTAAGATTTTATACTGTATCCTGTGTTACATAGGAGATTGACTCATGTAATAATACATTTAGTTGAACTACGTTACTTTCTCCGCCATATATTTGGCAACTGAATGTGAAACTTAAAATTCCTTTCACTAATCTAATACTTTTTATCAATATTTGATTTAAGATAATCAAAATGGTGGAAAAACCTTTCTGAGCCTAAATATCACTCATTATTAAAGACCTTTCTACCTTATGTTACATACGTGACATAATGAGACATTAAAAGCTGAGCAATTCATTCAAAACTTTTAAAACTGATAATGTCTATTAAAGTTTTTACAATAAACATGTGTGCGCTGTATATGAAGTGCTTTATTTCAATACATGGTTCAATGAATGATGGCATAATGGTCATATGATGAAAATTGTGAAATAGGGGGTTCCCGTGTTCAACATTCAATAACTCAATAAGTATATAAGATAGAAACATAATGTTTGCAGTTTTGAAAAGGTCATTAAAAGGCCTTGAATACTATAACAAAATAGGGAATACAATTTTTTACGAAAAAAATTAGGTAAAACTATATTAGACTATTTTATGAAATATATAGGGTTTAATGAAAAAAGGTGACATACGTTACACCAGGGGCGACCAGTTTTGGTTTCAAAGGTCCCTATCTGTGGCGCAGTGATAGCTTACTTCGATCAAATAACCAAATTGGAAATTCTTCTTTATCTTTTGCACTTTTCGGAAGTCTTACAATTTTCTTAATTTATCAAAAGTTTTGAGGGGTAACATATATAACAGGATGTTACACGGTAACGCTGCCATTGCCAGAGGGCTAACATGTTGCAAAATCCTTGCAAGACACCAGGCTTTCAGAAAAATATGGTCTACAAAAATCCCCCTGGGGGGGGGGGGAGGTAAACCATATCTGGCCCACGGCCTAATAGGGTTTATAAGCGTAGACGGGCCGACTCGCACCGCATTGCCTGGGCAGGCTTAGATCCTCTCAGCGGTTTACCAGCACTCGTGTGCGGGTCGGTTTCAGCTCTGCGTCGAAGCATCATGCAGCCCATCTATTTCTTCAAGCCCCGATAGGCGGGGGCTAATTATTATATCTTGAATCGAATCTACATGTAAACTGAGTTTTTGTTTGTTTGTGTTGGAGTTTAACGGCCCAGTCAACACTATTTTAGGTCATTTATGAGCCGGTCAGTTTACCTATCCACACTTTTCTAGGGCAGGCTTATACGTAAGCGGTTAATTAGTACAGCGCGCGTCTGACAACTGCCCATTTTGAATCAGCGTGAGGGAGAGATTGACCGTAAAAGATTTTATGATCAATACCCACGCAAAAAAGTTGCCGACCCCGGCAGATATCGAACACGCGTCCTCCTGATCACCAGTCAGACGCGCATCCGACTGAGTCACCGAGGCCGGCTGTATACTGGGTCCGAGTTACGATGATGCATTCGTTTGACGTCTTTCATATTTCCATGTATAGGTTGTGGGTTATTGCTAGAACCGCCCGATTTAGACGGTTCTAAAGAGTACCCACAACCTATGTCTTGTAGAGAAAAAAAAGGTTAAGGTGATTGCTGGAAACGCTGCGTTGACAATTTATGTCTCTCAGCGGTAGTTGGCAATCGCTAGAATCGCCTCATGGAGGCGAGTCTAACAAGCACCCACAATTTTGTTTAACTTATATTAATTAGTCACAGTTAATTTCAAACAGTGTAAGTAAGCATTACCTTACATGGATATGTTGCAATATTGAATGATCATTGTGACCATTATGATAACACATCCGTGTGAAATAATGCATTGTTTAGGTTGCAGAAAATGGTAATTAAAAAATTGTGTCATAGTTTATTATTACTTAAAATATAGGTTGTGGATCTTGTTAGAACCGCCTCGCTTCTAACCGCGGTACCCACAACATATGTTTTGGACAAAAGTAAAAGAAAAATATATATGTATGTTCCAGCAAACCACAATTTCTCTAGGTAAAGTTGGATTTAGAAGTGGTGTTCATCAGTGACATGGACTTGTTAACATTATAGTGATAGTCAAGCAGATTTAAGTGCATTTTGGACGGGAAAGCCCAAACATGGACACTTAGGCTGGAAACAGTGCATGCTCAGATCAGACGTCAGGCTTAGATCAGGGCCTTTGCTGTCAACCCATTACGGCCTCCGCCCAACGGGGCTTCATCACGTGAACGAGTCCGTGAAATGAACACCCCATTAAACCCCAATTTATATAGAGAAAACTGGGGTTTACGGGGGTATACATTATGTCTCTTATTTCTGCTCCTAGACATAAACTGTGGGTACTCGTTAGAACCGCATCATTGCGGCGGTTCTAACTAGCACCCACGACCTTTGTTTTGAGTATCAATAAGAAAAATATCACAAATTTTCATAAAAAAGATGACCTTTTTTGAGGTATGAAAAAATGCACTATATCACACGGGTGTGTTATCGTGATGTGAAGAAATAGATTGGGCTGCATGATGCTTCCACGCAGAGCTGAAACTGACTGCACAGCACATGAGTACTAGTAAACTGCATGGGGGCTCTAAAGCTGCTCATGAAAAGTGGTGCGAGTTGGACCGTCCATGCAGATAAACCCTACTGGTTTCATTGGATGGCAGGGCTTGAGATGTCATCTCAGTGTCGGGTAAAAGTCCCCCAAAATCGGAAGCCAAGTCCGCAAAATGACGGGGACGTTAAGCCTCCAATCAAACAAAACTGTCAACCCATTAAGAAAACATATCCTTGTGACAATGTTTTCTTTCTTATCTTCTCGCTTAAAGTACCAAAACCTGCAGTTTTAAATTAACTAGACGTAGCTATCGTTCAATATCCCCCGGGGTCATTTTCACACACAGCCGGATTAAAACACAATATTGATTACACGACAGATACACGATAGGTATCTATCGTAGGCCTCAGTCAAAGGGAGACAACCCAATATTGACTTTCTGTGCGACTGCCACGGTTGAAAGTCATCGGGCTAATGTCAGATATAGTTGGCCATGTGTATCCTTAATTTCTCCCACTATTCCTTTTGTACAGAAATTCCCTAAAACGTGTTCGACTCAGCCGTGGCAAAAGAGCCATCGGTGTTTCGAGCCATCGAAGTTCTACTATAAGTAGAAGTATAAATTGACCAAGCTATAAGATCAGTATCTAGTACGCATTTTTGTACAATAAACAAACGTTCTATGCAAGAAGTATCACGCCCAAAATTGTTTGAGGCAGCCGAAGTGATGTAGAATATGTTTACTGGTAAATGCGGGATTTGGGGATACCGCAGGTACACCATTGTGGATGTTCCTAACAAAGAGACTCACCACTCAAAATGTTTGGATGATGAAAAGATTGGTTGATAGAGAAAGGACAATGTTATCACACAGAACAGTTGCATTTAACTCTTATCGGCCCTTGTAAATCGGTTATTACAAATAACGTAGGTCCAGAGATGTACCATAAAGGACCGTTTCATCAGGATCGACACTGTTTGTCATCATGTAAATTTAGGAATAATGGGCCTATCCGAATTCAATGATGGGAGGGCCCATTTCAGGATTTCATGGGCGAAAGAGTCAAATTGAATACAATACATTGAAAAGAGCGACAAAATTAAAATTGTACTTGAGGTATTCTATAGTGATTTCCCGATACATGCATATGCTTTCATTCTTGTAAAAGCCATACATATAAGCATTTATTTAAGAATATATACTTATGTACTTAAATACAACCGGTGTGTGTGTGTGTGTGTGTGTGTGTGTGTGTGCGTGTGCGTGCGAGCGTGTGTTTGTGTTTGTATTTCTATATTAAAATAAGCATGAATAAATTCCAGATGTCGCACGCGTGCACGCATGCAACATACTTATGAATATAAGAGTATGCACGCGCGCATGCTGTTTACATCAATTTATGCATGTATTTAGCATGGAACAAGAATGTGGGCATGTATGTATGTATGTATGTGCACACGTACGGGCGTATGTGTGTTTTTCTAGATGTAGATATACCTGTTCAAAAGTCCAGATGCCACATGCCTGCAAGCGTGCAAGCCTATATTTTAATACAAAGGTGTGCATGCGCGCACGCGAACCTGCATGCAGCCAAAATGTTTCACACATACACACAGGCCCGAATGCACGCACAACACCTGCCCGCCCGCACGCATGTATACAAGCACGCTCCCGTGCACGCATGTACACACGCTCACGTTCATGTATTCACGAACGCGCCCGCGCATGGCACAGCACATGTCCCGGCACTGGAGAAGCACGCAGCGCCCACACGCACGTACGTACATACGCATATTATAATGTCAGTGAATATCACCATATATTATATACACCGTATTCTTTCAAACAAGAGACAAGGTATCGAAAGTTTGGTTTTCTGTCATTAGAATACTATTTATGTCAAAAGAGTGCTAAACAGATACATGTTCGCACAACCCATTTCTTGTTTAAGTGGATATAAAAGATTTCCACGACGCTTCGTATATGCGCAGCTTCGTCGGAACCCTTTTACACCCACTTTTGACTAACCTGCGTTTGTTCGACTTCAACCTGGTTCCATTTACGGTGTCACTAATTATAACTGGATAGTGCAGCCCAGTCAGTATATTAATCAAGCTCCCGTATTCTTACATACCTTTAACGAAACGAAAAATAAAGGTATGTATGAAGATTGGAAGTGACATATAAAAACAGTGCACAGAGTCTAGTTTGCGACAAATGATCATCGCCCCCGCCCATCGGGGCTTGGTGATTTGGCTGCATGGTGCTTCCATGCAGAACTGAAACTGACCACACATAAGTACTGGTAAACTGTTAAGACGGACTAAGCCTGCCCAGGTAAAGTAGTGTGAGTCAGACCGCCCAATGCATACAAGCTTTTTGGTTTTATTGGGCAGCAGGACTTGAGACGTCATTTCATCTCAATGTCGGGCAAAGTCCCACAAAGTTGGAAGGAGCGTCACAAAAATGACCAAAATAATGTTGACGGGGACGTTAGACATCAATTCAAAACAAAAACAGACAAAGCAAAAAATTATCTTGAGCGATCATCGGTTTATGCACTCCTTATTGCTTCTCTTTTGCCAATGCAAAAGGTGAGCAAGGAGAGCATACGTGCAATGGTAATGTCTTCTTACCAACCTCTGTATCCTCATGGCTTTGATTTTTCAATGATTTTGACATTGGGTATAGACGTGTGTTTTTAACACCAGTCGAACCTGAGTATTCAGCATAAGTTAAAAAGACAAACTTTCTGGGATATGCATATGATTCCATGCATTAAAAATCTTTCTTAATTTAACGTTTACGTACACATGCATTCAAAGCTTAATTATCTGTGTATAAGCATACATTCAGATACCATTGATTTAAGACCTAACATTTATCCATGCGTATACGGGTACAAAATGTCTAAGAATGAACCCTTTTGTATTTGTATGTAAAATGCAAAAACTAAACAGAAGTATGTGAGCCTGTATCTACATACGAACGAAAATTTGGTATAATCGAATACATACAACCGTTGCAAGCGGCATGGAAAAATAGACAGAGCTACATTTCTTCCTGCTTAAAAACGACCGAACTTTGGAGAACTAGTGGACTGTTTAAAAACGTCTAAGTCTGCACAGGAAAAGTGCTACTTGCCGGTTTCTCAAACCGCAGTTGCTTTTTTTTGGCCGTAGGGTTTGAGGTTTCATTTTATCGAAAGCAACTGACCTACATTTTGTTGACGGGTACGTAAAGCGTCGAATTACTTGCATAGGGGCAAAAATTCTTTTTTTCATTACCTTTTATACAGTATATTACAATTTTACTATGTTATATCAATGTAATAGTAGCATGGACTAGCAGACCGGCATCTAAGTTGCTCGGGATAAGAGTCCCACACCGAAAGCTATACCGAGTCCATTCAAAAAACAAGCCATATCACTTTTTGGAGCGTAGCTGTTGCAGCGTAGCTCCAGTGAAACGAGAAGTGATGTCGACACTACTTTCGGTGTTACTGCATATGACCCAATTACCAGTGAAAACATAGTACCCCGTGTTAACATAGTAGATTATTACGCCATGCGGTATCTTCTTATAAACTGCTTCACAGACCACCTATTTCAAACGGAATAGATGAATGTTTTTAATAGATGAACTATGTAGCAGTCTAATCTTTTTATAGTTCAGTTCATATAACCCAGTTTACAGCCAATTTGTACCATAAAATCCCAAACCTGGCAACTTGCAAACAGGACAAACCCAGATAAGATACCAATGAACGCGGAGTCTCATTATGACCTTCACTGCATACTCACAAAAAGGTTCAGCCATTTTTGCAAA
This sequence comes from Lucinisca nassula, assembly GCA_963580285.1. Lineage (NCBI taxonomy): Eukaryota > Metazoa > Mollusca > Bivalvia > Lucinida > Lucinidae > Lucinisca > Lucinisca nassula. The sequence continues at coordinate 86,825,857 of OY757011.1, read as the reverse complement.
ATATTTCGTGGAAGCCAAAACCTGACATCCCTGATTTTAAAATGAACTCATTCCATACTGATATAAGGTGTTGAGGATTCCAGTCGTTTAAAATGGGTTAAAAGTATGCAGTGTGGGTCGATAATGTATTACCAAAATAAAACAATTGGAATGAGTTTGGACAGGTGCATGTCAAGGCTTATATTGTAAGCAGTAAATTTTGCAGTTTAGACACAGATGAGACGCCACTTGTTGTAGCGTCTGATCTGGGTCTGCAATGTTTGTCCCTAAAACGGCTGCTAGACATACCCTCAGATTATGGGTTAATGTGTGTGTGTGTGGGGGGGGGGGGGGGGGGGGGAACAATGTTACTTTTTTTAAAGCGACCTGTCTGCGCCATAGGCATGTGACCATAAATAAAGCAAATTATTAGCTCAGACGCAAGTTCGATACCTGCCGGGTTCGGCAACATTCTTTCCAGGAGACTGATCGTGAAATCTGTTCCACGGTGATTCTATCCCTTTCGCTGATTCAAGAAGGACAATTGTTGGTTTCCGGTAAAAGACTGTACACTGTGCTGTATTGACAATATCTAACCAAAGAAATTGCCTTATTGCCAGATCATTTCATAAATGGCCTCGTCGAGGCAATTTATTTTTATATAATAATAACGAAGTATAATGTCTAAACCTCTTCAAATATTCCTATGGATTAATATTGACAATAACTAACCCAAGAAACTGTCGTATGCAAGATGACTTCATAAATGGCCTCACCGATGCAATATATATAATTTAAAAAACTGTTAACAGAGTATAATGTTCAAACCTATCTGAATATTCTGATCATTTTTGGCATTCGGATTGATATTGACAATACCTAACCCATGAGGCTGTTTATGCAAGATTACTTTATAAATGGCCTCGCCGAGGCAAAATAAAATAAAAAATGAACACGAAGTATAACATCTAAACCCAGCTTTGATCATTTTCGGCATACAGGTTGATATTGACAATACATAACCCGCAAAATTTCCTTATGCCAAATTACTTTACAAACGGCCTCGCCTAGGCAAACTGAAAAATTATTTCGAAGTGTAACTTCTAATCTACTTGGAATATTTTTGACAACTGTTAGCATACAGATAGATAATGTACAGATCTAACCAACGCGATTTCTGAATGCCCAATTTCTTTATTTTAGCCTCGGCAAGGTAAAAAATTCACCCACTGACACGGACGTATAACTTTCCAACCGACGGGTATATTTTATAATGTTTTGCATGCAGATGTAAATTGACAAGATCAAGCTAATGATATTGTCTAATGTCAGATAGCTTTATAAACAGCCTCACCGAGGTAATTTTTAAACACCGATTACGGGTGTATAACTTATAAACTGCTGGGAAAATTATGATATTTTTTTCACATGGCGATAAACATCATCAAGACGTAACCAAGGAGAATGTCTAATGCAAGATAAATAACCTCCCAAGGGTAATTTTTCAAAAACTGATTACATAAAATAAATTTAAAGCCGCCCGAAAAATTGACAATGTATTTGTACAGGCGTGTTTTCGTGATGGTTGTTGCGAGGTCTGCAGCTAAGCGTGAGTTAATTTCAATATAGGTCTTGTTGCTTTAACACGACTTCTGGCCCAGAATAGCTTCAAACAGCTATATTCATTGGATAAATATGAGCCTGAATTAAAATACCAACCAGACGCTAAATCAAAATATCAAAGCTACGCTCCATCAGCACTCTCAGTGCTTTGATTTTGATATGACCAGATTAATTCGAAAAATGTTGTTGAACGAACACAGAATTATCGGTTAGGCTACGCGCAAATGCACCGGCCAGCAGAAATATGAATCATCGCCCACATGTTTTATTACAATATCATTGTCCGTTTGCCTGATGTTAAGAGAGAGATTTTCAACGATAACACATCGGTGTGATATACAGTGGAACCTCGACAACTCGAACAGGAACAGTTCGTTTACCCTTGCTAATTCGAGCTAGTCCCGGAGTTCCTTGGGAACAATCCCCCAAACTCCAGATATCCATAGAAAATATAGGGATTTTTGTTTTTCTTTCATTATTATTATCTGTGTGCACTCATAAGGATTGCCTCAATGAGGCGACTCCAACGAGAATACACAATATGCTATTATTTTATTGCGAAGCTCGTAAAATATCCTTACTCAATCCCTATTATGCTTTCATGACCTGACACTATGAGTAAACGCCATTTGTTCAAACTTCCCCTATCTCGAACAATTTTTTATGATCCCGAGGTATTCGAGCCATCGAAGTTCGACTGTAGTACATTACCAGCAGGCACGCGACGCCAAAGCAACGCCGCATCAACGCCATGACGTTGCATCGGCGCCGAAACGGAGCCGCGCCCACGTCATGCGCCCGCTGGGTTCTTGCATGCATAAAAGGTAAATTTCTATTTTGAAAATTTATGATATCTCATTCACTCCCCAACCACAGGCCCCGGGTGCCCTTTATCTGTTTATATCCGATATATTGGGGCGGGTCTAACGAGCACCCACAACCCATGCCACGGGGAAGAAATAAGAAAATTAATATAATAAAAATAAAAGCAGCGTTTCCTCCGTATACTCCAGTTTCCTCTAAACCCACTCAGCACCTGAAAGTCCTAAAAGGGTACCTTGGCAAACAGTGCAGGCCCAGATCAGGCGCGTCTGATCAGGGCCGACAGCGTTTGCGAAAAGTTAAGCCATTCCCCAAATATTTTTTTTTTGAAAAAAAAAAAAAAAAAAAAACAACAAAAAACCTGACACCCCTAAATGTTGGAACGAACTCCTGCTATACACAATGAGGAATTCCATTTGGTACCAAATGGGTTAAATGCGATTCTGTTTTTTTTTTTTTTTTTTTTGTTTCCTTTTCTTTCTTTTTTTTAAGGAGTTGCTGTAAAAATGACAGAAGATCAAACCCAAAACAGTGTAAGTTGTAAACCCTGATCAGATGTCACATTGTGTGACGTTCGATTTTGGTGTACACTGTAATCGTCGGTTTTATAACATGTAGAATGGCAATGATGTGTATTCTAGTATGGGCCGGATCACGGCTTGGTTTGGGTGTATAAAAATGTTTAAGAAACTCACAGGGAATGATGGTAGTCTTTTTGTTTTTGAGACTTATTCATTCGCATTTCTGAAAGAAAAGCTGTTATCCCAAAGATTATTTTGCGTAGTTGTGTGATACGACACAACAACCAAAATAGTAACAATGCGTTTTACTATGTCATGGCCAAAGCTGTTCATGTATACCGTTCAACAAAAGGAAAGAGATAAAAAAAAGAACTCGTACGTTTGTTCTAATGATGATCCCGACAGTGTGCGTGACCTGCTTTTTGCCTATTTGTTATATACATGTATATTTAATGTTACTTGGATGCTAAAAGCGCTGAATCTACGTTAAAGTAACAGCACTGCATCCATGTCGTAAGACGCTGGACAAATGCTGAAACAGCAACGTTGAGTCAACGTCATGTGTCTGCGAGATCTATATGTCCTCGTCTTCGGGCGCTTTCTGTTTCTGAATAAATTTTAGAAACCTCCTTGGTGTAGTGGTTACGTTACTCGCCTTGTAAACCAGGGGTTGCAGGATCGATCCCGACTTTCGGATGATGCTTTAAACCGAGGTCCCGTATCCGTATGACCTTAGCTGGTGGTGGGACATAAAACTCAAACACTCACTCACTCCCTCCGAATAAATTTTAAAAATAACACAGCCTGTCACCCCTAAATTTCGAAATGGACTCACGCTATATTCCTTTAGGTACAAAAAAGGTGAACCACTCATTCTCAAATGAATTGGGATTTTAGCGGTTTAAAAAGTCAAATTATAAAGTTACTTAGATTCAGTCACCGATATGTTCACAATAAAGTATTAACATGTACCTATACCCAGTTAAAATTCCTTGATCAAGAAATGAAAAGTTATTTCACCCCAACAGCTAGAAATATGTCGGTATTTTGAAAAATTTTGATTGTGAGAAATGTACGCTACAATCTACTTGTTCGTTACCCACTTCTATAACATCACAAAAAACAAGAGACCCTAGCTCGAAACTTACGACCTGGTTATTAATCGGGGACAAAATTGAACATATGGTCATATATATGGTAAAGAAATGAATAGCCATTTTGAATAAAATTCAGGGTTGGTTAGAGAATACAGAAAAAGATATAGTTTTCTGAAAACATACAACTTTTGTTTTGTTTTAAGAGAAGCACATACTAGCTAGATCACTTACGACCATTGCATTTGGACAGGTATTGAGTGGCAAATAAGGAACACAAGTAATATTACTTTAGATAAACGATCAACATAAGCAATAAGTTATATTAAAAAGTTATATTAAGAATTATATGTAAAAAGTCGCGGACATAACAGTGATTTTGTTTCTATAAGTCAAATAGTTGACTAACGTGATTAATTGACAATATAGCTGTTAGTGTCATTTTCATTCATTTTTTTGGATCTAACTAATGTAACAGTTCATGTTCAGTCATATGCTTTTAAAACATGGTGTCGCTATTACGCAAAAAGCCTCGGTATATACTTTTATGCATAAAAAATGCTCTCCTGACAGATAAACTGCGTTCTTAAGGCAGCCGAAACATTAAAAGACATCTATCACATATAAACACACAACAACCGCATGTCCTAAGTTCTCAACAATCAAGTATCTAAAATTAATGATGCAACTGCGAGAATACAGTATCGAACATTACAGTGCATTCCAGAGTAATATTTTTCTATACAAAGTCTTCAAAATGTAACCAATTTTGTCTACCAGCTGGAAGAAAGTAACAGGTTTTGTGAAGTTTGTAAATAAGTTCTAAGAACTGTTAACAAATGCATGTCTGTAAATGGCAGCTATGATGGTCTCGGACATTACCATACACGGTAAAGGGACATGGTATGCCACTTTACCATTTCTACCTGTAAAATTGAAAAGGAATCTGATATTATATTTATTGTATCTAGTTAACATAATCAAGAGTAAACCAGCAGACCCTAAAATATACATATTTATTTTAGGTTGGGATATTCGATACAATTTGTAATGTTCGATACCATAATTTTAGTAACATAAACTGCACTTACAATGTGTTTTAACATTCGAAATATGCATCTGGAAATACAAATTGGAGAGTCGAAGTGCCTTCTTAACATTGCACATTTTATATTGAAAATATTCATTCTGGCAAATAATATTTGGGAAAATTATAAGCTATGGGACTCAAATCCAAAATCGAAAATAAGTAATAAATTTGGAATCAACATTGTTACCGTTTGCAGCTATTGGTAGAAATGTAGCAAACATGTATATCACTGAACGTGTTCATTTTACACAACTAAGGTTGCACAATTCAAAATTGTTCATTTATTTGCAGTCATTATCCCTGGACGGTCAACATAGCAAACCTGTCATGTTCGATACCAAATGTAGCGGACATTTCATCGCATACATCCACTGCTTATTGCAATAGAATAATGATCTTGCAGCGTGCAAATGTTGTTCATTAATAGTGATTTTTGGCGGAATATTTTTAATTGAAAATATTAATTGTGGCAAATAATATTGGAAAAAGATAAAAATTTCTATGCAGATATTTTAAAACAAAATATGACTGCTGTTTTCCCTTAACTGTGGTATTGTCTGCCGACTCGCTCACCCATCAAACACCGATAAAGGCAACCATGTTGTCTGCAGACACTTTCTACTACGTAATCTGGTAACGGAAAACTGTGCCACGTGAGAGCAATGTGATCAAGTTGTTAGACTAACAATTTTCGGTATTGAACATTACGGTCTCGAACATTACAAAACACTGGAAATGAGGGAATTCAACATCAAAATATTATTTTCGTTCCAGATGATGTATTTATGTTAGTCACACATTGCGGGAGTTTAATTCAATCTTGCATTTTTTGTCGATACATACGTAATAAGCCTGGTATAATAATCGCGAACATTACATGCATTTTTGCAACAAATCCATGCACATTTTTGTATGGCAAGTATTTTCAATTTCCTATTGTACATGTAACATCAAACAACCTTATATGCTTATTATAATATAGAATCTCCATTTGGTCACGTTTCCGTGTATAAAAACCTCAACGTTGTTTTGAAATATCAAGAAGAAAAACGTCGTCTCGTATAACAATGTTTAATTAAATTTCGGCGACATTCTTAATCGGGAAAAAATACTTAGAAAGATTCTATGTAGTCCTGCTAATGGTAGTTATTTCCCCACCCAGAATATGTAAAGGGGGAGTTCCAGCCTATAGTAAATTTCCATAGGGTTCTGCCCACGGACAGATTTCCATGATATTGTGCATAGTTAATGCCTGGTAAATGATTGTTCATTACTTAGCTATTTCACTCTCATATCTGTTTTCATTATAAATCTACAATGTTTTGTTTATTTCCACTTCCGAAAGTAGGGGTACCCTCAAACAAGTGTATATATACATAGCAGCTTATTATGTTTTGGAGTCATTTTGTTCTCAGGCATCTTTGTAGTCATTTGTGATTATTTTTGTATCACATTTGCTATTGTTCAGTGGAAGTTCCATAGACCATTATCAATTTCATATGGAGCAGACCCCAGATTTCACAACCATAATATCTTTTGGAGTATGTTTGACTTTTGATTTCACATTGTTGCAGTTCGTGTCACCTCATCATTTTAATATGAAAATTGCCCATGTATATGTAGAACATTTTGTCAAACTTTCTTGAAAATCTGAGACCGGTAACATACTGCATTTGAACATTGACTAGTAGTGGTCAGATTTTTTATTTTTTTTTTTCAAACCGTTTGTAGATATGGTATAACATTTTTAATCGAGAGTTTGTTCACCAATTTATATATACACATGAATATATGTATGTTTAAACCTTGATTGTGTAGTATGAGCTTATTTAATCAGCATTTGTATCAGTTATGGTACCCTGGGGAACACCAAAACACAATTCATTTTGAGCGCTCATTAACAATTCAATCGGATTTTATTGAAAATATATTTCATTTCTTAACAGGCGTTTTTGCATTTAATGTAATCCTAAAGCCTGTTGAAACTTAATATGACAAAGATTGTTGAAATGGCAAGTAAAATGGATGGTTCTATCGCTTGACACTCTGAACTGATGCAGGCTACTTAAAAAGTTTGAAAAGTCTGATTGTCATACCTGAATGGCACAGCTTGCTTGAATAGCCAAGAGTAATGATGTTTTATTATGGTTGAGCCAGGTATGTCATAATACCACAGACAATATTTTCTGATCTTTTGGCTCACTGTATACACAGATTACTGTAGACAAAATGGAAAAAACAATTGTGTTGGCTCTTTTGTCACTCTAACAATGCCCCCCCCCCCCCACCCCGCAAAATCTGGACTAAAGCACAAACAAATGTCGCCTGCTGTGCAAATCAGTGTCAGAAAGTTATATTCTTAAATATGATCTATTTATATACTTAAATATGATCCAGAAAGCAACCAGCTATTTTTTGAGTAACATGAATTAGTATTGAAGAGAAGACCAATCAGTTCAGCTTTCGAACTATTTCAGATGAAGAAAAGAGCAAACGGTATATTTGCTATCAGTATTATGGAAAAATACAAGAGGCTCAATGAGCCTAACCGCTCACCTGAGGAACATTTTAGTTAGGTTTTTGACTCATGAACTTTGAGCATATTTTTTTTGAAGTTCTTCCTAATGGAACACGGCATTGTCAATTTGGACCCTAGGGCAGGTTTGGTAGGATTAATGTAGGGGACAACTTGACATTGCTACATGCTTAATATGTAAGCTCTGGGCCTAGTGGTTTCAGAGAAGAAGATTTTTGAAGTTTTTTTTTCCATTATAAGTCTATGGGGGCTAAGGGGCCCCGGGGCGTGGCCAGTTTAGACCCAAGGGGCATGATTGGCACAATTTATGTAGGAGACCACTTGACATTGCTACATGCTTAATATGTAAGCTCTGGGCCTAGTGGTTTCAGAGAAGAAAATCTTTTAAGTTTGTCCCATTGTAAGTCTATGGGAGCTAAATGTTGCCATGGCAACACCAGTTTCAATCTGAATTACCCCAAAACATACTGCATCTTCTCCCCCAATCGGATAATGGTTCTCATGAAATTTAATCATGATTGGCCAAGTGGCTTTAAAGATATACTTATTTGAAAATGTGAACGGACGCCGGACCATTGGTATACTAAAACCTCACATGAGCCTTCGGCTCAAGTGACCTAATAATACTAGCGGTTTCAGAGAAGAAGATTTTTTAAGTTTTTCATTTCCATTATAAGTCTATGGGGACTAAGGGGCCCAAGGGCGAAGCCAGTTTAGATCGCAGGGGCATGACTGGCACAATTTATGTAGGGGACCAATTGACATTGCAACATGCTTAATATGTAAGCTCTGGGCCTAGTGGTTTCAGAGAAGATGATGTTTTAAGCTTTTTTTCCATTATAAGTCTATGGGGGCTAAGGGGTCCCGGGGCGTGGCCAGGTTAGACCCCAGAGGCATGATTGGCACAATTTATGTAGAGGACCACTTGACATTGCTACATGCTTAATATATAAGCTCTGTGCCTAGCAGTTTCAGAGAAGAAGATTTTTTAAGCTTTTATTTCCATTATAAGTCTATGGGGGTTAAGGGACCCCGGGGCGTGGCCAGTTTAGACCCCAGGGGCATGATTGGCACAATTTATGTAGGAGACCACTTGACATTGCTACATGCTTCATATGTAAGCTCTGGGCCTAGTGGTTTCAGAGAAGAAGTTTTTTAGCTTTTTTCCATTATAAGTCTATGGGGGCTAAGGGGCCCCGCGGCGTGGCCAGTTTAGACCCCAGGGGCATGATTGGCACAATTTATGTAGAGGACCACTTGACATTGCTACATGCTTAAAATGTAAGCTCTGTGCCTAGCGGTTTCAGAGAAGAAGATTTTTTAAGCTTTTTTTCCATTATAAGTCTATGGGAGCTTAGGGGCCCCGGGGCGTGGCCAGTTTAGACCCCAGGGGAATGATTGGCACAATTTATGTAGAGGACCACTTGACATTGCTAAATGCTTAATATGTAAGCTCTGTGCCTAGCGGTTTCAGAGAAGAAGATTTTTTAAGCTTTTATTTCCATTATGAGTCTATGGGGGCTAAGGGACCCATGGGCGTGGCCAGTTTAGACCCCAGGGGCATGATTGGCACAATTTATGTAGGGGACCACTTGACATTGCTACATGCTTCATATGTATGCTCTGGGCCTAGTGGTTTCAGAGAAGAAGATTTTTTTTAGCTTTTTTCCCTTATAAGTCTATGGGGGCTAAGGGGCTCCGGGGCGTGGCCAGTTTAGACCCCAGGGGCATGATTGGCACAATTGATGTAGAGGACCACTTGACATTGCTACATGCTTAATATGTAAGCTCTGGGCCTAGTGGTTTCAGAGAAGAAAATTTTTTAAGCTTTTTTTTCCATTATAAGTCTATGGGAGCTAAGGGGCCCCGGGGCGTGGCCAGTTTAGACCCCATGGGCATGATTGGCACAATCTGTGTAGAGGACCACTTGACATTGCTACAAGCTTAAAATGTAAGCTCTGTGCCTAGCGGTTTCAGAGAAGAAGATTTTTTAAGCTTTTTTCCATTATGAGTCTATGGGGGCTAAGGGGCCCCAGGGCGTGGCCAGTTTAGATCCCAGGGGCATGATTGGCACAATTTATGTAGGGGACTACTTGACATTGCTACAAGCTTAATATGTAAGCTCTGGGCCTAGTGGTTTCAGAGAAGAATATCTTTTAAGTTTGTTTTTTTCCATTTTAAGTCAATGGGAGCTAAGGGGCCCCGGGGCGTGGCCAGTTTAGACCCCAGGGGCATGATTGGCACAATTAATGTAGAGGACCACTTGACTTAACTTACATGCTTAATATGTAAGCTCTGTGCCTAGCGGTTTCAGAGAAGAAGATTTTTTAAGCATTTTTTCCATTATAATTCTATGGGAGCTAAGGGGCCCCGGAGCGTGGCCAGTTTAGACCCCAGGGGCATGATTGGCACAATTTATGTAGAGGACCACTTGACATTGCTACATGCTTAATATGTAAGCTCTTTGCCTAGCGGTTTCAGAGAAGAAGATTTTTTAAGCTTTTATTTCCATTATAAGTCTATGGGGGTTAAGGGACCCCGGGGCGTGGCCAGTTTAGACCCCAGGGGCATGATTGGCACAATTTATGTAGGGGACCACTTGACATTGCTACATGCTTCATATGTCAGCTCACGGCCTAGTGGTTTCAGAGAAGAAGATTTTATTAGCTTTTTTCCATTATAAGTCTATGGGGGCTAAGGGGCGATTGGGCGTGGCCAGTTTAGACCCCAGGGGCATGATTGGCACAATTTATGTAGAGGACCACTTGACATTGCTACATGCTTAAAATGTAAGCTCTGTGCCTAGCGGTTTCAGAGAAGAAGATTTTTATAGCTTTTTTTCCATTTTAAGTCTATGGGGGCTAAGGGGCCCCAGGGCGTGGCCAGTTTAGATCCTAGGGGCATGATTGGCACAATTTATGTAGGGGACCACTTGACATTGCTACATGCTTAATATGTAAGCTCTGGGCCTAGTGGTTTCAGAGAAGAAGATTTTTTAAGCTTTTTTTTCCATTTTAAGTCTATGGGAGCTAAGGGGCCCCGGGGCGTGGCCAGTTTAGACCCCAGGGGCATGATTGGCACAATTTATGTAGAGGACCACTTGACATTGCGACATGCTTAATATATAAGCTCTGTGCCTAGCGGTTTCAGAGAAGAAGATTTTTTAAGCTTTTATTTCCATTGTAAGTATATTGGGGTTAAGGGACCCCGGGGCGTGGCCAGTTTAGACCCCAGGGGCATGATTGGCACAAGTTATGAAGGGGACCACTTGACATTGCTACATGCTTCATATGTAAGCTCACGGCCAAGTGGTTTCAGTGAAGAAGATTTTTTTAGCTTTTTTTCCATTATAATTCTATGGGGGCAAAGGGGCGATTGGGTGTGGCCAGTTTAGACCCCAGGGGCATGATTGGCACAATTTATGTAGCGGACCACTTGACGTTGCTACATGTTTAATATGTAAGCTCTGTGCCTAGCGGTTTCAGAGAAGAAGATTTTTTAAGCTTTTAGTTCTATGGGGGGGTAAGGGACCCCGGGGCGTGGCCAGTTTAGGCCCCAGGGGCATGATTGGCACAATTTATGTAGGGGACTACTTGACATTGCTACATGCTTCATATGTAAGCTCTGGGCCTATTGGTTTCAGAGAAGAAGATTTTTTAAGTTTTTCCCATTGTAAGTCTATGGGAGCTATATGTTGCCATGGCAACAAGAGTTTCCATCTGATCTTCCCCAAAACATAATGCATCTTTTCCCCCAACCTGATAATGCTTCTCATGAAATTTAATCATGATTGGCCAACTGGCTTTAAAGATATACTTAGTTGAAAATGTGAACGGACGACGGACGCCGGATCATTGGCATACTAATACCTCACATGAGCCTTCGGCTCAGGTGAGCTAATAAAGCCAACTGCAGATTTTGGTTCTGAAATATGCTAATAGTACAACTAATAGCTGATTTACGCCATTTGCAAAAACAGATGAATACAGAGCTAGAAAACTTAACACAGATGACAAATATTGCCTACGCATGACTAAAAATGCGAATGATATTACAACATCTAAATATAATATCAGCTATCAAATGCATTAGTTACAGCAACTTGCCTTCCATCTATTTAATTTAGGGAAGTGTATACCAAATGCCAATTTTACAACTAGTTACAGTGTGACTAGCTCTGCATTTATTTTGAAGACTACGACATTGTAGCTTACACTTTTGCAGATGTTGCAGAAAATAGTTTTCATGATCTCACAAAACCTTTGTTAGGGGAGAGGAGTGTGAGTCTCTTTGATCAAGTGATGAAAGAAAAAATTACCAACACATGGACCGATCAGTCATTAGAACAAAGGGAAAAATCAGTCTGTCCCTTCACAGTTAGCAATTTATTGGCTGCTGTTTTATTTTAAAGAAGAGAATGACAACAGCAAACATAATTAAAGAAAAAAATAGGACTATGCAAGTAATTTATTAAGCAGATTCAATACGCCATTGCGTATTACTGGCATCAAGTGTCTTTTTATTGCGGGGTTTAAAAATATACAGAAAGACCAAATAAAACAGGGTAAGAGATCTACCTTGTCTTATTCCTATTCTACAATAATGTAATTTTTTCAGGATTATCATTTTTGCAAAACTGTCAAAACTAACATTCATCATGAACAGTACATGCATGCATTTTATTTTTACTCTTTCAAATGTTTGGATTTTGAACTGGTATACATTGCTAATGTATGTTCTCATTTACTTTTGAAAAGTCAAACTAAAACGCCCGACTTTTGTGTGTGTGTGTTGGGTGGGGGTGGGGGGGGGGGGGGGGTGCGGGGTGGTGGGGGCAGTGGGGGAGTTTTTATTACATAAATGCCTATGCTAAGATTTGTATGATAACGTGGCACCAAATGGTCATTAAAAACACAATAAAAATACACTTTATGGAAATCTTGCTCCTTATATTGCAACGGATTTTAGCACAAAAATAGACCTGAACCCATTTCTAGCAATCAAAAACAATGTTACCGGTTTCTGAAATTTGTTTGGTATATAAGGGATATATGTGGCCTATTTTATATACAATATCTTGGGGTGACAAGATCAGTAACACATCTAACACTTATGATGAAAATCTCATTGTTTATAAATTTTCATGAAAAGTAGAAGAAATTTTGAAAATAAATTTATCAGAAAAATTAAAAGACATAGACACATTTACATTTTTTGTATTAGATTAATCCTTATAGAGTTCGGTTGCCAATCAAAGCAACAAAATTTAAAAATAATCATACCTATTGACTTAAGACTGAAAAGTTCACAGGTGTGTATGACCTCTACAGGGGACTACCCCAGGGAGCTCTCCTGAGACCTATAGTAATTTATCAAATGAAACAAAGTTATATATATAGTTGATAGTCCTCAAGTAAACAACAATTGAAGTTTCAAGAAAATTTTGTGCGTGGGCAGATTTGGAACTCCCCCTTTTATGGAAACCACCTAACCCTTTCCTTTCTAGTGGAATTGCAAATTTGTAAGTGCGCAAACAAAGAGAATTCGAAAAGCGACAGTCTCGAACATTACAAAACCAGGTTTTCCCGTGGCTTATTTTCCCTGAAAAGGTACTTTTCTACAGGAGGTTTATCATGATATCCTTGGGACGTGTTGTTCTGTCATATAGACGTATGCATTGGTTACAAATATAGGGATCAACCATGGTTTTTCATGCATTAACATTTGCCGGGTCCCGAGGAAACTATTTGAACATGAGGCCGCTAGGCCGAATGTTCAAATATCTTCCGAGGGATCCGGCAAATGTTAATGCAATGAAATAACCATGGATGATCGTTGTTCTTGCATAACGTACGATTCCGACAGCAAAGTTTGACGAAAACGCCCAAAAGCTCCATATAAATCCCATATAACTCTTCAAATGCGACAGGCAAACCAAAATGGCGGCCAGTTCAGAATGTTGTTTACAATGACGTTGTTATGCAGTAACCCTCTGACGTCATCATAAAACCCTAAAACGCTACGTTCAGGGCGATAACGTTACGTCGCTCAGCGTGACGTAAACAAAGCAATGTCCGTCTTGTGATATCAAAAGCTCAAAATCCATGTTCAAACAGCACGCGAATTTCATGATTTGAACATGGTTTTTGCTGTTTGAGCACGGCTTTCGGTCCATTTGACAATGGCTTCAAACAGCCATGCGCATAGATATTTATGCAAGAATGACTGCTTGATTTCAGAAAATATACGGCGACTGCAATGTCCCAATTCGTTTGAGAATGAGTGTAACGTTCGTTGATAATCCAATGGCCCAAACACCTTGAAAAGGCCAGTTCGGCCAATGGCGAGTCAACCATAGCGGTAGATCGTTGCGATTCTAATGAGTGGACTCAACATGCCTTTATTTTAAAATAGACCGTCGCCATTTATATACATCAACTCCTTCTGCAGCGCATGGCGCTGTGACTGACTATATCCTGTCTAGAATTGAACAGACCCACCAAAATGTTTTAGAGCCAATAAAGTTCGTATCGCATCCAAGTATATTTGGATAAGATCACCGAATCCGGAAGTTTTTAATTGAACTCTAAGGACGTAGTGTCAATAATGAACACACCCGTTTGTAATTATGGATTATTAAAAAAAATAATTGAAACCCTTGAAATCCTCACTTTCTCTAAAAATGGTGTTCGTATAATGTACTTGTTAATCCTATGATTGCAAAGAATTACCTTCTTCAGCAAGTCCCGAGTCTTCCAGTGCTCTCTTTATTTTCTTGTACAAGTCTCTTTTCACAAAACGGGGCATAAGACAATCCCCGTACAGCAAATTACTGGGTAGGTACTCTGTTGTAGCGTGCTTGAGTCTTACCAAAGCGTAACCGTCAGAAATGTCAGAAGTTTTATCCTCTACCACTCGAACGTCAGTGTTAATATTTTGCAATAAATGACTGCCCTACAGAGAAAAATATAACAGAGAAGGTATTATTATTATTAGTAGTAGTAGTAGTAGTAGTAGTAGTAGTAGTAGTAGTAGTAGTAGTAGTAGTAGTAGCAGAAGTAGTATTTTTATTATTATACAATTATCATAAAATTATAAGTCTCTGTTTTTTATTATTATTATTATTATTATTTTTGTGTTTCACTTAAAACATCAGTGGTGGGCGAAAACCGGACTACCCGGAGAAAAAACACCTGACCTTCCGGTGCAGAACTTGGCGTCTCACATGTGACCCGAGCCAGACTTGAACTACAGCGGTGAGAAACCTAATACTTAAGAGAGTCAACACGCTTATTCACTAGGCCCGGAGGTCCGTAAGTAGTAGTGGTATGGGCCATCTCATTCGGATCTACATTGTTTCCAAACTTATCAATGCCGGTAAAGCCCGTTTATTTTGGTTTGAAGACAAATAGGATTTAAAGGGGTAAAGCCCGTTAATGACGACCCATTCATTAAATCCTTATATATTATATATGTAGCATTTGAACGTGTTATCAGGAGTATATCCTTTTTAGCTCGGCTGCTTTCGAAGAAATCGACGAGGTATTGTCATAGCTCTGGCGTCGTCTGCGTCGTCGTCGTCGTCGTCTGCGTCGTGCAAAAACTAGACTTTTTGTTATATCTCTGTCATTACTGAACATATTTACTTGAAACTCGGATTAGTTGTTCATTATGAAAAGGGGAACTCATAACAATAGGTGAGGTAACCCTCAAAATATTTTTTTCCACAGGTATGCCCCTTTTTCGACTAAGAACTTTTGCAAAAAAAACTTGGACATTTTGTAATATCTCTGTCATTACTGAACATATTTACTTGAAACTCGGACTACTTGTTCATCATGAAAAGGGGAACTCATACTAATAGGTGAGGTAACCCTCAGTTATGCCCCTTTTTCGACTTAGAATTTTTGCAGCCAAGCGTTGGCACTCGCATGCGGTGCTCTTGTTTAAATAATTTCTGCTCTAAACCACGGATTGTGGGTACTAGTTAGAAACGACTCATTGAGGCATTTTAAAATCTATATCGAAACGTATTCTACATAGATCTTCTAAATAAATAAAGATAAAGATAACCCTCTTCACCTACATTTGTTTTTAAACAATTGTCGTGGATTTGTTAGAATCGCCTCCGCGAGACGATTAAAAGCCCACAGCATTTGTTTCTTGGGGTAACTGAGAGAAAAGGGTCAATTATTATCTATTATAGTATTCCTTATGAAGATTCTTTATTGCGGAAATGTCATAGGAGTGGGTTTATCTCCGATGGGTAATACCAAATGTCCATTCGATACCTGCCGGGGTCGGCAACGTTCTTTCGTGGAGATTGATAATGAAATATTTTCTACGGTCATCCTCTCCCTTCCGCTGATTCAAGAAGGGCAGTTGTCAGTTTCTCGCGAACGAATGTGCACTGTATTACTTAACCGCCTACGAATACGCCTGCACAGGAAATGTGTGGATAGGTAAACTGACCGGCTCAAAAATGACCTAAATAGTGTTGACTGGGCCATTAAACTCCAATACAAACAAACAATAACCAACTGTCCATACCTGATCTACAAATCTGTACAGAACACGGCCCTTTGTTTCTGTTATAATATCCTCATGACTGACATGCAGCGGAACGCTCCAATCGAATTCGTCAGCTTTTCCGATCTTCGTTTTAACAGCGTAACTACCAGCTTTTCTTAGAGACGGGCTGTATATTTCACCGCCGGGTTGACTTCGAACGTGCTCCATTACTTTGGTCAGTACACCACGGATAGTCGCAACCGAATCTTTTCGGTCGTCGGAATCAACTCTCACTTTTTCATCGTAAAAGTCGGTCATGAATTTCTGGAGTTCATCATTTGATTCAGTTTTCTGTACGTTCGCTAAGTGCTTTCTACTGTTTCTGTGCAACCTGATACTGGTTAGGGTTTTCAGATCCTTGATACAAATGTCGCAGTGCTTTTTCGACACAATAATGTTTTTTTCGCCTAGGCTATTCCAATGTTCTTTCTTTTCCTGGTGGCTATACAGCTGGAATTCATCTATAAATCCACGGCTGCATATTAAACATGTATACTGTTTGTCCTGTCCTTTTTCCTGTTTTTGTTGTGTTCCTTTCGAATGTCGTTTACCAGATGTCTTTGTGGAGTGTTCTTCTCCCGGGTTGTTAGAATGATGTTTGCATCTCAGGTGCTGGAAAAGTGACGGCTGGCTAGAAAACGATCGACTGCAAAATTGACATAAATAAAGTTTATCCTGCCTAGTTCTAGGTCCGTTGGAAGCCTCCGTGTCTCTCGCTAGTGGGTAGTTAACTGCTAGCCTCTCTGGGTACATCGCGCCTGTGTGTTGTTTACTTTTCTGGTGCGAATGAAGACCACTTATAGTTTTGAAAATCTTACCACATGGACATTGCTGTCTCGCCATGGCAGCTGCCATTTCTTCAGTAGTATTCCAGTGTCCTGTTCCTTCTTTGTGGCGAATCAATCTCGTTTCGCTCCGAAACGCTCGGCAACAACTAACAGAACACAGAAACTGTCTTGTCTGTCTGAATCTGTATCTATCTGACTGATGTTGTGTCTGTGACTTATCCGAAGCAAACCTTCTTCCACACTTGCACTGGACCATGTTGCTCTGTAAAGAATTATGTTACTTACTGTTGACCCCTTCCGCTGATTCAAGAAGAGCAGTTGTCAGTTTCTAGCGAAGTAATGTGCACTGTATTGGTTAACCGCTAACGTATAAGCCTGCCCAGGAAGAGTGTGGATAGGTAAACTGACTGGCTAAAAATGACCTAAATAGTGTTGACTGGGCCGTTAAAGTCCAATACAAACAAACAAAAACTTTCCGCTGATACAATAGTATCCTACACCGAGGACTCTTTCTAGATTTGTGGACTGTCCAAGGCTAGGACCCCTCGGCCGAAACAGTCCAATCAAGAGCGAGGGTAAGCTGCCAATGGGTATCGCCCATGTTTGGTTTCCCTGCCCTTCATCATGGTCTATATTTTCTGGTCCTTTGGGATCGCTGATTCCACTTCTGATGGTCAGTGATGAGGCCTAATTGCATGAAATTAGCCAGTTTGGCTCCGAAAAATTGTCCACTCGACACTTTTTCAGTTCTGTTTTGTCGTCTTTGCTTCCAAAGGTTTATCTTTCCATACATCATATTGTCTATAAACCTAAGTAGAGCCCAAAACATATACTTCGGGCATTGTGACTTTCATATAAAAGAATTGGGTTGAAATACTTGGTATGTAAATAACGTGCACGTCCGAAAATGCCAGCAACGACAGCGCTATGTCACTATTTTCAATACTTCTTATGGCAGTTGCAGATAAGATTGACTAGGCGGAGCTATTCAGGTGTTGTCAATATATGTCAAATGTGCTGAGTCCACCAGAAGATTCGGTAGAGTGCCTTTCACATGCTTTCTGCAAGCGGACCAAATGACCATATACGCTGTTAAGTTGAATTCACAAAATCGGGTCACTTGGTTTACCTTTTTTGTTAATGAGACATTTCAAAGGCAGGTGCAAACGATAGCACCGCCTAGACAGGCTTATCTGCGACGACTATACGTATACGTATTCCAAAGGCAGGTGCAAAAGATAGCTCCGCCTAGTCAGTCTTATCTACGACGACTATACTTATACGTATTCCAAAGGCAGGTGCAAACGATAGCACCGCGTAGTCAGTCTTATCTGCGACGACTATACGTATACGTATTCCAAAAGCAGGTGCAAAAGAAAGCTCCGCCTAGTCAGTCTTATCTGCGACGACTATACTTATACGTATTCCAAAGGCAGGTGCAAACGATAGCACCGCGTAGTCAGTCTTACCTGCGACGACTAAACTTATATGTATTCCAAAGGCAGGTGCAAAAGATAGCTCCGCCTAGTCAGTCTTATCTGCGACAACTATACTTAACCGTATTCCAAAGGCAGGTGCAAACGATAGCACCGCGTACACACGGGGTATTCGACTACCTGGAACGCAGACGGATACCAAAAAAGCCGACTGAAAAAACAAACAAACATTCGTGGTGAGTTGAATAAACTCACATTTTACGGGCATATATTAAATAGATGCACGCAGATGTTGATAGCAATCCGTTTCACAGTGTCTCGAAAAACTTTCCACGAACTGCGGGCGTAAATCCTTCTGTCAATGACGAATTATAACCTATTTTATTCGGCAAAATATAGATGTTTGATGCAAGTCGACAGTTTTTTGTTGTTTTTTTTTGTTTAGTTTTACAGCAATACTTCATACATAAATTTCAATGTTTCCTGAATAGCATAAAATACTTGTGCATTGAGTATCTGCCATGCGTTCTTAGAATGAGCAAAAAGCGGCATTTTAGAATTATAGATGTGAAATCCATGATGGGGGTGTTCGAATAAGGGTACCAATGACGAACCCCACCGATACCATGCAATGCAGATGGCACAAAGTTATGGTTACCACTGACGTGAAAACCATAAGCGTTGAAAAACGAAAAAGAGGAGTAAAATACGTTCTGTTTTCGTTTAATTTTAAAGTAAATCCAGACACTGGAGCCTTTCCACAGTGTACCTCGACCCATCGAAGAGGGTATTCTCAATGTAGAAGGGAAAGCAATGACTAGGAATCGATACGATTGCCTTTCACCTTTAGTCAAAAGACACAAACAGGACGGCACATACCGAACTTATTTCAACGCAGTCTACAAGGGAACTAAATCCATAAAATAAGCATAATCCTTTATTGCAGTTATTTCCCCGTTGACCATCGGGACAAGTGGTCTCGCTTGCCTGTATTATTAGAAGCATTCTGATTTACATGTATATTTCTGAACGAGAATCTCGCCATTTTGTGAGATTTTAGTGTTTTTGTATTGAGAACAAATGTGTACTAGATTTTGAGTCATACACTTAGGATAACATATCTATGCGAAATCAGCCCCCGCCCATAGGGGCTTGAAGAAATATATGGGCTGCATGATGCTTCCACGCAGAGCTGAATCTGCCCGCACACTAGTACTGGTAAACCGCTTTGAGGATCTAAACCTGTCCAGGAACCGCAGTGCGAAGCGGAACGTCCATGCTCATAAATCCTATTGGTTTCATTGGGCGACAGGGCTTGAGATATCATTTCAGTTATCTCAATGTTGGGTAAAAGTCCCGCAAAATTGGAAGCAACGTCTCCAAACTGACCATTACGAAAACACGCCTATACAAATACAGTGTAACCTTTATTGCCGAAAAATTGAAAATTTTAAAATGAAAAATTGTGATATTTTTCTTATTTCTGCTCTAAATTTTAGAGCAGACATAAGAAAAGATGAGGCGGTTCTAACGAGTACCCACAATCTATATTTTAGAGCAGAAATAAGAAAAATAAGGTTTACCCCTGCAAACCCCAGTTTTACTGTATAAAAGTGGGGTTCAAGGGGGTCAAAATTATATAGGCGTGTTTCGTGATGTTTTCATTGTTGACGGGGACGTTAAACCTCAAGCCAAACAAACAAACAAAATCTATGCGAAACATTGCTATCTTTCATGGCTAAAGGAATAGCATATATCAGATGCTAATTTGTTAAATATATCATATTGCTCAAAACGTAGATTGCGGATGCTCAATGAGGCGCTCTAACGAGTAACCACAAACTTTATTTTTGAGCAGAAATATGAAGAAACAAAATTTATACAGCTGCAATTTAATGCAATTATTTAAATATGTACATGACGATTTTATCTGGATAGTCCTGTGCTCGCTATCTAAAGATGAACGTTGTGCTCGATATTTGAGAATATTCTGAAATTGGTAAGGTCACCAAGCTCAAAAATATATTTTTAAACAATAACAGGTCCTGGTGTATGAATGTCATTTGACGTGTCACCAGTAACAATTCTGATTCTGTTGAGAAAGGCAAGTTCTCCATACGGAGGAAGACAATGTAGTTTTTCTCTGGGCACTTCGGTTTTCGCCTACCTTTGATGAACGATCGGCTCTTTGTATGTGAAACATTCTTGAAAAGCCGTAAAAGAAATAAGTTTTTTTTTTTTTTGTTATTTAAAAAATATATCTTCAGTTCTGCTGCAGTGGCAGGTATATTAAGCCTTTGGGAGAGAGAGAGAGAGAGAGACAGAGACAGAGACAGAGCAAAACGAATGCTGGATATGTATCTTTATTTCATAACATATGATATTCCATTCAAATACAAAATATGACATTTGAGCCGACTCATGAGAAAATAGTCCTTAGGATTGTCCGTTTTATGATTGATTTATGCGCAGCCACTTAATAGGGCCAGAAGCATGGCTCTTTACCTGGCCCACATTACATGACTGCGAACAACAAAGGCCCTGACGAGACTGCGCGTATGCGAAGGCTAGCATGTGCCTTTGCTGTTCGCCTATGTGATAAGTACCCATATCTCATGGGCTGGCTCATTTTAATGACGACAGTTCTTGATATTTGCAGTGATATTCATAAAGGTGTGAAATCAAAATGAAATTAATGATCGACGTAATTATGTAATACAAGGTACTACACTGTCCCAAAAAATCAACAAATATTAAGCCGGAGCACAGCAAAATCTTCATTAAGACTTGTGCGTACAGCGAAGACTCACATCAGCCTACGCATCACGCGCAGTCTGGTCTGAGTCTTCTCATTCCGCCTGGGACACAACCTTTGGGTCCTTTGCTATCCCTCGATCGCCAGTGAAAACTCTGATCAGACTACGCGGATGTACATGGCTAATACTATTTTCGCTGTCTTGGAGAGGTCGCTGTTTGCTTGCTGGGTCTAATATAACCAAGTCCCAAGAAAATTGCTATTGTCTGATTAACCCATTTAACTAAGCCTAGAGCCCCATAAAATGGATATTGGCAAACAGTGCAGTCCCACATCAGACGGTCAGAATGCGGAGTCTGATCAGGACCTACACTGTTTGCATGAAAAATGGGTATTTCTGACAAAAATTAAGAAAAATAAAAGCAATCAGACACCCCTAAAAGTGGAAATGGGCAAGTTTAAAATATAGAGTAGAACAGTCGACTAGGCATAAATGGGTTAAAACTGTAGAGCGTTTAAAATTAGGCAAAGCGCATCGTGATCTGACATTTAACCATAATTATCTGGAAAATAATTTTTTTTTTATCAAAAACAACCCCTCCCTACACTGGGATGCGCAATATCAGCATGTTATCGTAATGTTTGGATAAAACTGCTTTTATTTATTTATTTATTTATTTATTTATTTATTTATTTATTTATTACCTTAACATGTCCATGAAATGTTTACCATTGTAAACCCCACTTTATATAGAGAAAAGTGGGGTTTTCAAGGAAAATATTATTTTTCTTATTTCTGCTCCAAAACATAGATTGTGGATACTCGTTAGAACCCCCGCATTGCGGTTCTAACGAGCACCCACAATCAATCTGTTTGGAACAGAAATAAGAAAAATATCGCAATTTATCATCTGATGAATGCCATTTTTACAGCAATGAAAACTTGTCCTTTTGGCATGGGTGTGTTAACGTAATGATTTATTTATTTATTTATTGCATTCAAAAATAAATAATAATGCAGTTTTTGTGTTGTCTTTTGACACTAAGGTATAATTTCTTTTGTGACCACAGCAATATTTTGAAAAAGCACAGTTGAAAATTTCGAAATCTTTGATTTCCATATATAGTGTGCTTTATTGGTGGAAATATAAAGTTTAACAAATTTTAAGATCAAATGAAAATTGTTTTAAATAAGATTTCTGCAAAAATAATATTTTGTATCCAAATGACATTTTTTCCTATGACGAATATTTCCAAAAAATACCAAACGCCAATTTTCTGTCACCGTATTGTGAATAGTAACTGTGTGGACTTAGGCAATTTTCGACCGAAAAGTTCAATAGTGCAACTCGGTTCTAGCGCAATTTTACTAATACGGGGAAGCAAAAAGATAAAATGTCAGAATAGTCTAACTTATATCTTTGTAAAGTTTGGAAAATTCACTATTTGGATCCAACAGAATTTAAAATTTTACAAAATTAATTTAAGAATAAATCTAGTTCAAAATCGGTTAGATACATGATTTCGCTATTTTTAATGACACCATTAAGGGAAATACAGGGCTGTAACTAAATACAATAGGGAAGCAAGAAGATCTTTTCCAAATCAGACAAAAAAATATATCAATAGAAAGCTCTTGGATTTTTCTACAAAAATATAACAAAACTACAATTCTACATTTAACTGTAATAAAGTTATAAAGGTTTAAATGAAGTTTTCCCTATAAAGCTAATGCAAATCGGTAATCCTTTCATACAGGTAGCATGACTGTCAGCATGTGTCCCGCAAAACCAATAATTACCGGCAATCTCCGGTGAATGTTACATAAAGTCCCACATGATGTCTTAATATCGCACGTGAGTCACTATGATATGCGCGCATATGACTTTAAATAGCGAATATGATTTGTTTGTTTGATTTGAGGTTTAACGTCCCCGTCAACACTGTATAGGTCATTTTGGAGACGTTGCTTCTAATTTTGTGGGACTTCTACCCGACACTGAGATGAAATGACATCTCAAGCCCTGTCGCCCAATGAAACCATTAGAGTTTATAAGCATGGGCGGTCCGACTCGCTCCACTTTGCCTGGGTCCTCTAAGCGGTTTATCAGTACTCGTGTGCGGTCGGTTTCAGCTCTGTGTGGACATATATTTCTTTAAGCCCCGATGGGCGGTGGCCGAATAGCGCATAGGGCCCGTACTTTTTTATTAGGTGTCATTAATCTGTGAATTCATAATGTTAGATACCTTTACGATCAAATAGACAAGACTTGTATATTTCCTTTGGCCTGTAAATAGCGTAATCCCACAAAACAACTACGGACATGAATTCAGTCATTCTTGTTACCTTTCGTCAATGCAGAATACTTTTAATTTCATTTTTTGACAGATAAATATAATTATACATTATATTTCAAAACAGATCGTACTAGAACTGTATGAGTTTGTTTTATTATTTTGACTGATATATGCGATTATACATTATTATAACGACGTTGATATAACGTTGTTCCAGCGTGTGGTACGTGTTGGTAGGGTCGGGTCTTACGAAATTACGAATAAACAATGTGAAATTTATAGGAAAATTCGGGAGAGAATGACGCACATGAAGGAATGGCAATATAATTAACCCATATATGTTTAGCGGCCCTTTTCTGGGAAATTAGCAAACGGCGCAGAGCCAGATCAGACGCCGCAGAACACGGCGTCTAATCTGGGCCTACACTGTATGCTAAAAGAACATTCATTTTTCTAAAATTTGCCACAAAAAATAAACCTGACACCCTTATAATTGGAAAACACCACGCCAAACTTACTAGGTGGAAGATTCCATTGTCATATATGGATTAAAACCTAAGAACCTGACCCCTCCCCCTTCAGCAGAAAAGAATGGATGGCCAAACAGGTGTCCAAAATTAAATATTGCCAAGATATTTGTTTGTTTAAATTGAGGTTTGACGTCCTTGTCAATAATATTTATTCCATTCTGGAGACACTGCTTCCATTTTTGTGGGACTTTTACCCGATATTGAGATGAAATGATATCTCAAACCCTGTCGTCCAATGAAACCAAAAGGCTTATTTGCATTGGACGGTCTGACTAACACCAGTTTGCCTTAGTACTTATGTGTGGTCAGTTTTTGGTCTGCGTGGAAGCACCATGCAGCGCATCTATTTCTTCAAGCTTCGACTTATACTGATTCTGAAATAAATATGTTTAAACCAAGCTCCGATAGACTGGTGCTTTTGAGTTATACATCCGCGCCACCAACAAGGTCATATGGAGACTGAAAATCATGTGATTCGATGCGTTCATGGAAGTGTGAACGCAATTGTTTTCTATAGGTTTACATAAGACTTTACACTGAAAATGTAAATATTGTCATATGAATGTCTACATTTTGATATATACTTCCATGAACGCATCGAATCACATGATTTTCAGTGACGTTAAATGACCTCATTCTAAACCATTTTTCTCTACGGGCGTTGATGACGTCAACGCTGCTCCGTTCTTTGTAGAAAAAACAGCGTGTAAATGTTTTTCAGCTTTAAAAGTTTGCCCTACAAGCATTTTTTCGCCCACTGATGAGGAGCAAATAATGTAAATATAAAAAATAAACTTATTTTTTTTCTGCTTTTCATGAAAGTATGCACGACAGTGGGTCGCTAGCAAAGTTTACATGAAGGGGTTCATTTACTTTGCACGCGACCCACTGCGTTCATACTTCCATGAACTGCAGAAAAATAAATTTCATTTCTTTAAAGAATCACAGAAATGAAGAAATATTACGCATTTTGTGCAATTGTGCAAGCCGACAGTTTGGAGCAACGTCTATCCGTCAGCAGTTGAAACCTGCTTTCTCACGAACAATTTTGAAGGATTGCATTCACATTTCCTATACACGTTGTGTAAAATCCGCTCCTTTAATCTGTGTGACGGTTCTTCTTCTTCTCATTCTTCTTCTTCTTCTTCTTCTTCTTCTTCTTCTTCTTCTTCTTCTTCTTCTTTCTTTACTACTACTACTTCTACTACTACTACTACTACTACTACTACTACTACTACTACTACTACTATTATATTGGGTACGGCCCCTATTAAGATAATTTCACTTATTTCATCCCATCATTAATCAGAAGTTGGTGAACCCCAGATAACAAGGAGAAGACGACCTGACAATCCGCTGCAGAACTTGGCGTCTCAAATGTGACCCGCGCGAGGTTCGAACCCACAGGAGTGAGAGACGATATGGTTAACAGACAGCGCTCTAACCCGTTTGGTCATGAAGGTCCATTGTTGGCATCTGAAACACTACTATCTAAAACTACGGTTTATGGGGTTTGGTCTAATATTATAATTATGGACTATCTGAACGAAACGTCCAACAAATGCGGACATTTAGAAGTTTCAATGTACATTTAAGAAATGAAATTTATTTTTCTGCAGTTCATGGAAGTATGAACGCAGTGGGTCGCGTGCAAAGTAAATGGACCCCCGAAGGGGTTCATGTAAACTTTGCTAGCCACCCACTGTCGTTCATACTTTCATGAAAAGCAGAAAAATTAAGTTTATTTTTTATATTTACATTATTTGCCCCTCATCAGACAGACAGACAGACAAAACTTTTATTCTCTCGAGACATATAACATGACATATGAGGGAAATATACATTGCAACATGATAGCGAAGGTGCATTAAGTTAGAGTAATAAGCAGTTATAAGGACCAAACATATTTAGACAACATTAGGCAGTGTGTCTTTACGGGGGAGAACATGTATTTTTTCTTTTTTGTGGCACTAAGCGAAAAAATGCTTGTAGGGCAAACTTTTAAGCTGAAAAACATTTACACGCTGTTTTTCTACAAAGAGCGGAGCAGCGTTGACGTCATCAACGCCCGTAGAGAACAATGGTTTAGAATGACGTCATTTAACGTCACTGAAAATCATGTGATTCGATGCGTTCATTGACGTATGAACGCAATTGTTTTCTATAGGTTTACATTAGACTTTACACTGGAAATGTAAATATTAACATATGCCAATCGGGGCTTCAAGAAATAGATAGGCTGCATGATGCTTCCACGCAGAGCTGAAACCGACCCGCACACGAGTACTGGTAAACTGCTTAGAGGATCTAAGACTGTCCAGGCAAAGCGGTGCGAGTTGGCCCGTCCATGCTTATGAACCCTATTGGTTTCATTGGGCGGCAGGACTTGAGATGTCATTTCATCTCAATGTCGGGTAAAAGTCCCACAAAAATGGAAGCAGCGTCTCCAAAGTGACCTTTACAGTGTTGACGGGGACGTAAAACCTCAAATAAAACAAACAAACAAAACATTAACATATATTTGCATAAGAACCACCACTGTCGTTACGGTTTCTTCAGTTTCTTGCCCTTCAAACATCCAAAGAAAAAAATTGTCTGAGGTCTAAAGATAGACTTCTAAATAGAATATCGGAATGAAACGTCAAACATTAGAATACCTGCATGAAACCTTGAACATTTAGCAGCCGATTTGTGGTCTATCTGGAAAATCCTCTGTGAATTGTAATTTCTAATTTTTATTATTTCATTCCATAAAATGTGAAACTGTTATAGAAAAAAATTATTAGAACCAAGGAAAGGCTCTCTGACTGTTCCTATCCATCAGTTATCTTCTTAAGACACTTTTATAAGTATGTATACAGGAAACATTAACTACCCAAACGTTTCCTGAAATGGAAAGCGTTGAAATCCATACATGCAGAGAGAGAGAGAGAGAGAGAGAGAGAGAGAGAGAGAGAGAGAGAGAGAGAGAGAGAGAGAGAGAGAGAGAGAGTAATTGACATTGTTTACTCTTCTTACGCTATTTTCACCGTCGATGTTTATATATGTGGGAAATATTCAAGACTGTTCATAACCGTGCTTTTAAAACCTCCAAATTAAGTAGATAAACAAATGGATATTGATTTAGGCATTAATTGGTAAATCCGTCATTGGTATCCATTGTCTGTGTTTCATGGTAACATCAAGGGAATGCGTCTGTCGTAAAGATTATCTTCTTTCAGCATGGTGCACTCAAGTTCATGTTTATTGCTGCCCGAGCAACGTGTGAAACAAGTATATAGGAGTTTTTTTTTAACAAGAACTTTTTCTCGTTCAAGCTACAATGCCATCTTTGGATAAATCAGTCGAATTTCTGGTAATTCCACTAATTTCTTTAGAAAATTTGCATGTTTTGCATTTAAGTTGTCTGTAAAGACGCTTTCGTGTAATCTGTCGAAGCAAAACCACCATTACGAAACAGCTGTGACAGTTTCAGAAGAAAACAGCAAAAATCTAAACAGATTGTTTTTAAAAGAGGCGCAAAAACAGGATTTTTTCGACTCGTCCTCTTTCAAATCGAAAGTAAACAGTCGGCGCTTTTGGTGTCCGTCTGCGTTCCAGGTAGTCGAATACCCCGTGTGGCGTAGTCAGTCTTATCTGCGACGACTATACTTATACGTATTCCAAAGGCAGGTGCAAACGATTGCAACGCGTAGTCGGTCTTATCTGCGACGACTATACTTATACGTATTCCAAAGGCAGGTGCAAACGATAGCACCGCCTAGTCAGTCTTATCTGCGACGACTATACTTATATGTGTGCAAAGGTAGATGCAAACGATAGCTCCGCCTAGAGTAAAAACATACACTGAATCTTCGATTCTCGGTTACCACGGCTCTTTCGAACACGTTCCGGAGTACTTAGCAAATCCTTCTGATTGCTTCAGAATTCCATACCTTCATTGCGAAAACAAGCCTATACAAATATATCGAAAGATTTTTTACCTCCCAAAAAGGAAAAATTCCAGATAAAAAATTCCGGAAGGAGCAGTCTGGTCAGGGGCTACACTGTTTGCCATTCCGCCTGCACCTTTTGGACTACTTGCTGGGTCGTGAATCGAATTTGTTAAAATTTCAGGAGATTTACAGCAAGTCCTCAATGTTCCAGATTTTTTTTATTATTATTATGTTTATGGCATCACTTTCTCGAACAAAGTTTCATGGTACCAAAGGTATTCGACCTACTGAAGTTTGACTGTAGCTTCTGTTCTGTTCTATGTGAAATAAGCAGCTTAATCAGAAAACAATGTCAAGGTGACATAAACAGGTCTGCTCATCGAGGCGTCTTGGAATCTTAAATTTCAGACATCAGGGTCTAAACTGTTTGCTGAAAGTACGGGAAATATAATTATTAAACAGAAAAGCCCAAATCTCCGTTTCTCTGATTAATGTTCTGAAAAGGGGGTAATTTAAGACCACTTTCCCAGCTCAGAAACAATCGTCCCAACAGTGTTGTCTTCTGGTGTCGCGGGGGTGTGGGGGTGGGGGTGCTGTCAAATCGTCAAAGTATTTTTGACGTTAAATCTGCGACGTGTCAGTATCACTCGTTTTCCGAGTATTTCTGCATATTCTCGCCATTTTGAAAGCTGAATTTTAATTTTATTAATGACCTGTTTTAAATTTAAACGTTTAAGTCAAGAAAACAAATCGTTCTTTCGTCACGGAAATGATATAGACGCCTGCAAATGTGGTGCTACGATAAATAAGGCCGCGTGTGGCAAGGGGAATCACAGGCAATTTGCAGTCTACGAAACCTCTTCGAAACAGAGCACTGAAACAACTAGCGGGTCGATTGTTTTTGAGTGTAGGCTTTGAAAATTGTCCTGAAGTGAATTTCTGTACTTTTAGCAAACAGTGTAGGCCCTGATCAGACGCCACGTTCTGTGGCGTGTGATATGGGTCTACATTGTTTGCCAATGAACCAGTACACTAGACTATTCCAGATTTTACAGATAACCACCGCTTTTTAAATAACGCTTTGACGTCGCAGGGAGAAGAATAGTGATGCCCTGGATGGATTTTGTGCATGGTCATCGAACGTCACGTGGACAATAGCAGGCGGGAAGCTTCTGCATGTAGTAACATAAACAATCGACCCAAAAATAACTGAAACATACGCAGCCTCTCATATTCTATTGGACACAGTGCGGCATGAAATCGATATGCAGGTTACGGCATTCCCGTCTGGTTAACCCTTTTTTTTTTTGGTTGGTTGATTTGAGGTTTAACGTCCCCGTCAACATTGTAAAGGTCATTTTGGAGACGTTGCTTCCAATTTCGTGGGACTTTAACCCGACAATGAGATGAAATGACATCTCAAGCCCTGTCGCCCAATGAAGCCAATAGGGTTTATTAGCATGGACGGTCCGCCTCGCACCGCGGTTCCTGGACAAGCTTATATCCTCTAAGCGGTTTACCAGTACTAGTGTGCGGGCCGGATTCAGCTCTGCGTGGAAGCATCATGCAGTCCATATATTTCTTCAAGCCCCTATGGGCGGGGGCGATTAACCCTTTTTGTACCAACTTATATATAGCAGGAGTCCATTTCAAAATATAGGGGTGCCAGGTTGTTTTTTCTTCAAAATTTATTTGGAAAATGGCTAAACTTTTCGCAAACAGTGGAGGCCCTGATCAGACGCCGCGTTCTGCTGTGCGGCATCTGATCTGGGCCTGCACTGTTTGCCCTGGTACCCGTTTTGGGGTTTCCGGTACTAAATGGGTTAAAAAAGATACATCCAACAATATTCAATTTACACCAAACTTTCCGACTCCGTAGTTTCTGTGCATCTGAGCAGGTCTCTTTTAAATGCCACCACCATGGGCATCTCCAACTCGTATCTTTCCGGATGGCCACAAATGAATCTGGGAAAATCTCCGAGTTTTTTTTTAATATATATATTTTGGGGACTCATTCCCCAAAATGATGTCTGGTTTTGCCGAGTCAATAATATAGTATGAAGTTCAGCCCTTTCTATTCTTAACTGACTGACAATTCATAATCAAAATTCTGAGGGGGGGTGGGGGATGGGGGGCATTGTGGTTAAGGACCGCTTTTTTGGTCCTAGGTTTAGCTTCTCTTGGTTGCTGCACAAATGGGCGAAGAAGCTGCGGTGGGTGGGTCAATGTTATCTGGTAGACTATCAGGCTCGGACATCAAATCCGTTGTGAATGTCTAAAAAGCTGCTGAATCACCAAACACATGAAACAGCGATGTGGAAAAGTTGAGCATTCCAGCAGACAAAAAGCAGATCACAGTTGTTAAGGGTTATATAGAAAAAAATGCTACTCACCATACTGATTACCACTGATTACACGTTATGATGTAATAGCTCTTTATTTTAAGTCTATTTTCGCTTTCGTTTCAAAGTAAGCACGGTGTAGTGACACGTGATTTGTGTTGTAGTCATATAGACATGCCGATATATTTGTGCATATGTTTTATGTGAGATCTGTTTTTTTTTTTTTTTTTGTTTGTTTTTTTTTAATAAAATTTGAATTGGATTGAATTGTTGTACATTTTATCAGCGTAACTGAACAGGTTTCATTTTTACTCTTTCACCCCGTGTTTCATAACGAAAACACGACTATATAATTCTGACCCCTCGAGCCTCGAACCCCACTTTACTATAGTAAAATTGAGGTTGACAGGGGCAAACCTTATTTTCGTATATTTGCTCTAAAATATAGATTGTGGGTACCCGTTAGCACCGTTCTAGCGTGTACCCACAATCTATATGTTGAGCAGAAATAAGAAAACTATCACACTTTTTCATCTGAAAGTTTTCGTGTTTTAGCTCACCTGGGCCGAAGGCTCCGGATGGTAGCCCTTCCGTCGTCCGTCCGTCGTCCGTCCGTCGTTCGTCCATACTTTTGACAATTTTTATCTTTGCAGCCTGCAGGCTGATCTCAATCATTTCTTATCAGTAGCATGCCTCTGGTGGGGCATTGATGACATTTGCTTTTTATGGAAATCGAATGAAAACTTTGGTTGCTATGGCAACCACAAGGCCCATAGACTTACAAAGGGAAAATTCTTGTCATCACCGTAGCACCTTCAGTTTTGATCGGACCTTTCTGAAACTTATATGTAAGTAGACTGGCGATGAAAGCTCCGATGAGTTCGAAAACTGGTAAGGTCGACCCATTAGTCATAGAATTACATCCCCTTGATTGCTGAAAATGCCTTTTTGTGACCTTGTCATCACTATAGCCCATTCAGTTTTGATTTCATCTTCCTGAAACTTATATACAAGTAAGTCAGGGTTTAAAGCTTGAATGAGTTCAAAACTAGCGATGTCAACACCCACGGAGTTATGTCCCCTACTTTGCTACTGCTTATTTTTGATCTTGTCATCAATGTAGCCGCTTCAGTTTTGATCAAATCTTCTTGAAACTTACAAACAAGTAAGTCAGGGATAAAAGCTTGGATGAGTTCGAAAACTGGCGAGGTCGGCCCAGCTGTCATAGAGTTACGTCCCCTAGATTACTGAAAATGCCTACTTTTGACCTTGTCATCAACGTAGCCCCTTCAGTTTTCATCGGATCTTTTTTAAACTTACATGTAAGTAAGTAAGGGATAAAACCTCGGCCGAGTTAAAAAATTGGTGAGGTCAGCCTATATTTCAGAGAGTTGTGTCCACCTTGATTACAGAAAATGCCTATCTTTCACCTCGTCATCACCGTAGCCCCTTCAGTTTTTATCGGAACTTCTTGAAACTTACATTTAAGTAAGTCAGGGATAAATGCTTGGATCAGTTCGAAAACTGATGAAGTCAGCCTATTTATCATAAAGTTACGTCCCTTTGATTGCAGAAAATGCCCATTTTTGACCTTGTCACTACCATAATTTCTTCAGTTTTCATTGGATCTTCTTGAAACTTATAGGTAGGTAAGTCAGGGATAAAAGCTCGGATTACTTCAAAAACTAATAACGTTAGTCGATTAAACACATAGTTATGTCCCCTACTTTGCTGAAAATGCTTATTTTTGACCTTCTCTCAGTTTTGATCGGATCTTCTTGAAATTTGCAAGCAAGTCAGGGATGAAAGCTCGGATGAGTTGGAAAACTGGTGAGATTGGCGTATTAATCATAGAGTTACATCTCTTTGATTGCAGAGAATGCCTATTTTGACCTAGTCATCACCATAGCCCCTTCAGTTATTATCGAATATTGAAACTTACTTATAAGCAAGTTATGGATAAAAGCTCCAATGAGTTTGAAAACCGTTGAGGTCGGCCTATTTATCATAGGAGTTATGTCCCTCTTGATTGCACAAAATGC
This sequence comes from Lucinisca nassula, assembly GCA_963580285.1. Taxonomy (NCBI): domain Eukaryota; kingdom Metazoa; phylum Mollusca; class Bivalvia; order Lucinida; family Lucinidae; genus Lucinisca; species Lucinisca nassula. Next base: position 86,793,495 of record OY757011.1, on the reverse strand, counting down.
TCATTTTCAACCGTGTCATCACCTCTGCTCCTTCGGTTTTGATCGGACCTTCTTGAAACGTCAGGGACAAAAGCTCGGATGAGTTCATAAACCAGTGTGCTTTGCCTATTTATCATAAAATTACATCCCTTTGATTGCAGAAAATGCCTATTTTTGACCTTGGATCTTTTTAAACTTACTTATAAGCAAGTCAGGCATAAAAGCTCGAATGAGTTCGAAAACCGGTGAGGTGGGCCTATTTATCATAGGAGTTATGTCCCCCTTCATTGCAGAAAATGCTTACGTTTGACCTTGTCATCACCGTAGCCCCTTCAGTTTTAATTGGATCTTCTTGAAACTTACATGTAAGTAATTCGGGGATTAAAGCGCAGATGAGTTCAAAAACAGATAATGTCAGCCTATTAATTATAGAGTCATGTCCCTTTGATTGCAGAAAATGCCCGTTTTTTGACCTTGTCATCACCCTAGCCCCTTCAGTATTGATCGGATCTTCTTATAACTAACAAACAAGTAAGTCAAGTGTAAAAGCTGGGATAAGTTAAAAAAATGGTGAGGTTGACCTATTTATTTCCCTTTGATTGCTGAAAATGTCCATTTTTGACATTCTCATCATCATAAGTCCCTAAGTTTTGAACGGATATTTTACATTGACTTACTTATATAGGGGAAGCCTTTAAAAATCCTCTTTTCTGAAACCACAGCACCCAAGTCTTTGATGTTTGGTATGAAGCTTCATCTAGTGGACCTGTACCAAGATTTTCAAATAATAGCCTTGGGGACAAATATGAGCTTGCCCATGGGTTCAACTGGTTCAACTAATGTACAACTCTGTTGACAACCCTGGATCTATGCAGATATTTATATCAATCCGGTTAACAAACATGTCTTGCATTATTTCACGTTTTTTTTTTGTTTCTGTTTCTTCTAAACATCCCTAATGATTTTCTGGCCGACAGATGGGCGATAATGGCCCTCTTAGCCCTCTTGTTTTTTTTTTTTTTTTGTTTTTTTTCGGCGGTAAAAAAAGAGTAATAATTTGCTTCACTGCAAACTGCCTGTTCACCATGAGAAAGCCTTGCCCCATACTATAGTATTCGAAATAGTTTCGAAATAGTTTCGAAAGTTCCACATGTTTAAATATTAATAAAAACTGCCGGCCTCGGTAGCTCAGTCGGATGTGCATCTGACTGATGACCAGAAGGACGTGGGTTCGATACCTGCCGGGGTCGGCAACATTCTTTCGAGGAGATTGGTCATGCAATCTTTACTACGGTCATCTCGCCCTTCCGCTGATTCATGGACAGTTGTCAGTTTCTGGCGAAAGAATGTGCACTGTACTGGTTAACCGCTTACGTATAAGCCTGTCCAGGAAAAGTGTGGATAAGTAAACTGACCGGCCCAAAAATGACCTAAATAGTGTTGACTGGGCCCTTAAACTCCAATACAAACAAACAAACAAAGAAATCATGAATATTGAAACTGTCTATGAAACTAAATATTATTAATACACCAAAACAATTATTGTCGAGCGTACACGTTTTCCGTGCCAGATTACTTACTTTCGACCAATGAATTCCTCTGACATCAGTGACCCTCAAATACAGTAAAATTCCACTATTAAAATTAAGACTAAATCTGCTTTTAAAAGCTTAATGAGAAGGTTTTAGTCATTCCATCTTTATGTTTTCTATACCCAGTGTCTCCTGATAAGAGACCACCTTTGGGACTGTTTAAAAGTGGTCATAAGACCACTTTTGAACAGTCCCAGAGGTGGTCTTAATATAGGAATTTTACTGTATTTTCAAAGTTCCACAATGGAACCAATTAAAAATAAAATATACATTATGATGATAAGCAGGGAATAACACATGTATTTACAGTGTCACCCCAGCTACCCATCGGGGCTTGGAGAAACAGATTGGGCTGCATGGTGCTTCCACGCACGGTAAACCGCTTAGATGGTCTAAACCTGCCCATGCAAAGTTGAGCGAGTCGGGCCGTCCAAAATGACCTATATAGTGTTAAGGGGGACGTTAAACTTCAAATCAAACAAACAAAGCAAGGAATACACCTCAGAACTAAAAACCACCGAGTGAGAGACCATCCAGTTCCGGACGATTAGGGCTTATCTCTCCAAAATATTCAAGCCCAATTTTAACTAAACTATGAGTATATAAAATTTATCCGACGCTAGCAACAACTAAAGTTCGTATTTTGTGATAAGTGAAGGATAGTTTTTGTCAATTCTCCATAAAAACCTATGCTGTTGGTATTCATTAGAACCACCTCGCCGTTTCCTGGAGTTTGATTCTCTCCCTTCTGCTGATCCAAGAAGACAATTGTAAATTTCTGGCCAAAGGATGCCTCTGTACTTATTAACCATTTATGTATAAGCTGCCAAGAAAGTGTGGTTAGGTAAACTGAGCAGCTCAATATGACCACAACAGTACTGACTGGGCCACTTAAAAACTCCAAACAAACAATAATTTAATATGAAGCACCTTTCCATAGCAACAGATAAGGCTGGTATTGTTTTTTTATATTTTTATTGAAGCATAGTTTTCCTTATTTCTCCATAAAAACCTTTGTTGTGGATATTCATTAGAATGAATATCCACAACAAAGGTTTATATGCAGAAATAAGGAAAACTATCCTTCAATTATTACAAATACCCATCTTACATGTTGCTATGAAAGTCCATAAACAATCGCCCACTCTCTTTGGTTGACTTTGATCATGCCCATTCTTGTAAATTAGGGGTTAAGTAGAGGGCCAAGATGGCCCTGTATCGCTCACCCGTGGACCAGAAAATCAAGCGATGCTTAGAAGAAAAAAAAATGTGAACAAAGGCAAGACATGTTTGTTAACCAGGTTGATATTAATATCTTCATAAAACCAGGTGTACATCAGTTGAACCAGGTGTACCAAAGGGCAGGGTCATCTTTGACTCAAGACTATAATTTGAAAATCTAGGTTGAGGTCCACTAGATGAAGCTACATACCAAATATCGAATACCTAGGCCTTCTGGTTTCATAAAAGACGATTTTCAAAGGTTTACCCTAAATAAGTCCATGTAAAACATGTGGGTCCCGGGGACGGAGATAGTTTTGGCTCCAGGGATATAATTTGAACAATCTAGGTAGGGATCCACTAGATGAAGCTTCATACCAAATATCAAAGACCTGGGCCTTCTGGTTTCAGACATGAAGGTTTTTAAAGTTTTTCCCAAAATATGTGTATGCAAAACATGTGGGCCCTGGGGCTGGGCCACCTTTGGCCCCAAGACTATAATTTGCGCAATCCTGGCAGAGGTCCACTGGGTGAAGCTTTATACCAAATATGAAAGACCTGGGCCCTGTGGTTTCAGAAAAGATTTTAAAAGTTTTCTAACATAAGTCTATGTAAAATATGTGAGCCTCGGGGCGGGACCATTTTTGGTCTTGTGGTTTCAGACAAGAAGATTTTAAAGGTTTTCCCGTGTAAGTCTATGAAAAATATGTGGGTCCCGGGGCGGGACCATTTTTGGCCACAATGTTTCAGACAAGAAGATTTGAAAGGTTTTCCTATGTAAGTCTGTAAATTTGAAAAATCTTGATACAGGTCTACTAGATAAATCCAAAGAACTGGGCCTTGAAGAGCTTAAGGTTTTCCTAATATAAGCCTATGTAAAACAAGTGGGCCCCGGGATGGGGCCATTTTTGGCCCAAATGCTATAATTTGACAAATCTTGATAGAAGTCCACTAGATGAAGTTACATGCCAAATATCAAAGACCTGTGCCTTGCGGGCACAGAGAATAAGATTTTTTAAATTGTCCGTTAAAAAATCTGTTTGTTTTTTTTTTAGCTCCTGTGACCTAGATGTGCAATGGGTCTGAAGCGTTTGAAAAACACTTTGAAAGAGGGCCAATTAAGGGTCATTCCTGTGAAGTTGTTTAGCAGGGGATAACGTTTGAAGAAATTGTTTACGGATGCACGGACGTACTGACGACGGACGACGGACAAAATGTGTTCACAAAGTTACCTTGTCACTACGTGACAGGTGAGCTATAAAAGATATTTTCTGCACGATGCTTCCACGCAGAGCTGAAACTGGCCGCACATGAGAACTGGATAACCGGTTAGACGGACTAAGCCTGCCTGGGCAAAGTGGTGCGAGTCAGACCGTCCAGTGTCTATAAACCCTATTGGTTTCGTTGGGCGGCAAGGCTTGAGATGTCATATCATCTCAATGTCGGGTAAACGTCCCACAAAATTGGAAGCAACGTCTCCAAAATGACCTGAATAGTGTTATCGGGGACGTTAAACACAATCAATCAGTCATGTGACCTGAATTCTTCCAACAAATTTTCGATTCCTCAGTGTTCTAATACTGCACATACAATTTGAACGAAATTGGCCCATTAATTTCAAAGACAATGTATTTTGAGATGTCAATGGACCTGCAATTCAAGTGACCTTGGGCCAAGGTCACCAAATGACCTTGACATTTTGCATTCATAGACATTCCTTTTGTATACTTATCTCATAGACCACAATATTTTTTGTAAAAAAAAATATGCATTGTTTTACCTTTTTACTATTTAAAGCCTAAGGTCCCAAATTTGACCTTGGTGATACAAAGGTCAAGGTCAACATAGGGGTATCATTTTCGCAAACTCGGTAGTGCTCAGTCACCCGATGCTACATACTAAGATTCAAGACAATCGGCCTAGTGTTCTGGAGAAGAAGATTTTTAAGGTTGTCAACATATTTGGGCACGGCGGCCATCTTGATCATGTGACCTGAACCATTCAGGTCAGCTTTCTTCTCCCCGTTGTCAGGAGGCTGTATATGAAAGTGAACTGACTTTGGCCCAGTTGTTTCAAAGATAATGTATTTTAAAATGTCAATGGGCATGCAATCTAAGTGACCTTCGGCCAAGGTCACCAAGTGACCATAACATTTAGCATTCACATACATTCATTTTGTACCTCTTATCATATCATAAACCAATTTTTTTCGAACATTATTACCTTTTCCCATTTAACCCTTATCTTGCTGTTCACGACAACCCATATCTTTGGAAACAGTGTAGATCCAGATCAGATGGCTTCTGAAGAAGCCATCTGATCAGGATCTACACTGTTTGACATTCAGTTTATGAATTTGTAGGAATAAATTACATCAAGTAATCTGACTGGTTCAAAATCAGAGATGGGTGTGGCTACAATAAATATTCAGCAAGAGAAGGGTTAAAAGCCTAAGGAACCAAATTTGACATTGGCGTAAAATAGTTCAAGGTCAACATAGAGTCGTCAATTTTGCAAACTTGGTAGTACTCATTCACACAATGCTACATATCAAGTCTTAAGATAATTGGCCAAGTGATTCTGGAGAAGGTGATTTTTTAAGGTTTTTAAATTATTTGAGCATGGTGGCTATCTTGGTCATGTGAGCGGGACCATTCGAAAAAAAAATTCGTTCCCTCACTGTCCTAAGGCTGTATATGGAACTTAAATAAAATTGGCGAAGTGGGTCCAGGCGAAGTGGGTATTTTAAATTGTCAATGGACCTGCAATCCAAGTGACCTTGGGTAAAGGTCACCAAATGACCTTGACCTTCATAAGCATTCCTTTAGTACCTATTCTCCTCATAGACCACAATATTTTTCGCAAAATGCATTGATTTACCTATTGCCCATTGTCGAGCCTCAGGAACAAAATTTGACCTTAGCGTTAAACATGTCAAGGTCAATCTTGGGTCATCAGTTTTGCAAACTTGGTTGTACTCAGTTACGCATCCTACATACCAAGTTTCCAGACAATCGGCGAAGTGGTTCTGGAGGAGAAGATTTTTTAAGGTTTTTACCTTATTTTGGCGTGGCGGTCATCATGGTCATGTGACCTTGACCGGTCGAACAAATTTTCGTCCCTTGCTGCCCTAATGCTGCATATAAATTCTAAATGAAGTGTTTTCAGAAACAAGAGGTCCGTGATGGACCTAATTCGCTCAACTGAGTCAAGTTGTATTATCTTTTGATGATGTTTTTATTTTTGTCTATGTGCTATTTGTTCAATGTAGCAGAACCATTTAAGAACTTAGGTGGAGATTTTGTAAATTTTTTCTTAAATTCAGTCACTGTGTTCAAAGGATGTGGATTCTCAGCATCAAAAACGCCTCAAGTGTGGAGAAGCATGGTACTGAACCCATGAAACTTGGTTTATTAGAAAAATAGTTTAACCATTTCACCATAGAAACTTCTAACACTAATTTTCTGATAACATGAAATTGTGTCAGTTTGCAATGAAGTTTTTGTATTTGAATATAAATGACGTTAAGTTTTGTCTTTGGAAATAATGACATAAGATTTTCGAGCATAAACACTTAAGTTCGTTATGAAGTCAGTTTTATTTTGGGAAACAATAGCATATTTCAAAGCACTGACAGCACTGGTGGGCCAATTGTGTCGGAATGTAGGCTAGGAAAATGATCCTGAATTGCGGTATAGACTGTTTACATTTCGTTTATTACTTGTACTTTTTTGTACTGTAAGCAAAATGTGTAAATTCCAATTGGAGGCAACATTCTGCAGCATCTGACTCAAAATTTCCTGTACTGTTAGTAACAAAGTAGACTTTGATCAGACAGAGGCCATATTCTGTGGCATCTGTTCTAGGGATACACTGTTTTGTCAACCTGAACCCCTAATATGGAAAATGGCAGAACCTTTTACAAACAATGTAGGCCCAGATCAGACATCAAGTTCTGCGGCATCTGATCTGGTCCTTCACTGTTTACCAATCCCGGGTTGCCAGTATCCCATTCTAAGTTTTCGGCACAAACTGGGTTAAAATGATGTAATTTATTCCTATAAATTCACAAACTGAATGAAAGTGTAAATCTTGATCAGACGGCTTCTTTAGAAGCCAAGAAGCCATCTGATCAGAATCTACATTGTTTGAAAGATAAGGCATACCCAGGCTCAGCAGGGAAAGGGTTAATTTGTTTGTTTGTGTTGAGCTTTACATCCATGTCAACACTATTTAGGCATGCCAATACTATATGCCAGCTTGATCCTTTTCTGTGCCTTGGCTCAGAATTCATTTATTTATACTGTAATTAAATCTCTATAAGTGTATCTTGCATCACTGTTGTGTCCAACTGATATTGCATCACAGTTGGACAAGGCCTACTGTCCTTGCTGCAAGTACATGTATGTGTAGAGGGGGAATGTTATTTCTTCTGTTTCTATATACACTTCCTTCCATTCATTTGCCTCTTGTCCTCTGTCCCTCACTTTCATATCCTCTACTATCTCTCCTACCTCTTTTCTCCGTTTCTCTGAGAGGACACAAAATGACCCACAAGGGTTGACGTGTCATGAAACCCAAAACAATCAATCAGTCAAATCTTTAGTTCATAGAGCTGTAGATATGATGGGTATTTAGTGGTACATTAGCTAAAGTCTCCCTTATTTTTCGATAAAAATGTATGGTGTGTATATATTCATTAAGAGCCAGGTGGTTCTAATAAATACCCACAACATATGTTTTATTGATAAGGAAAATTATCCTTTAAATATCAACATACATGTATACCCACATTATCTACATCACTCCATCCAAAATAAACAGTTTAGGTGCTGATTCTGTATACTGCAGCGCAGATCCTTAAGCCACCTATATTATTTTCAAGAGCCTAGTAATTATCTAGCCCATGTTTGCAGCTCTGTTTATAACTAGGTCAAACACCTGGGTGCTAACCTCTAAGTTACTTCTATTATACAATGAGAGCCAGAGTCACTGCACAATTTAATATGTATACCTTCTGGCATAACAATATTAGTCACTTCACAGTTTGTTTTGAGTCCTACTGATTCATACCATATTATGCAAGCAGTGACAGAGCTATGTATAATAGTCTATCTTCAACTGCCTGTTAAAATTTTGACAGGTCTAAAACCTGGTTGTTTTTATATAAATGTACAATTTCAAAGAGTGATTAAGATGTTTCTGTTTAACCCTTCAGAATTATCTTTTGCTTTGTGTTGGCTGGTTACTTTAAAGTCATTATTGCAAACAGTGTGGATCCAGATCAGACTGGTCCTCTTATGCCCTTTTTGTTTAAATTGAGATTTAACGTCCCATTCAACACTTAAGGTCATTTTGAAGATGTTGTATCCAATTTTGTTGGAATTTTACCCAACACTGAGAAGACATCTCAAGCCCTGCCACCCAATGAAACCAATATAGTTCATGTGCATAGATGGTCCAAATTGCGTCTCCTTGCCTGGGCAGGCTAGACCTAAAATAATAATATCCAACAGCCATTGTGTTCAGCAAGGGAAACCATTTTAGCAGCTTTGGTAAAAGGTCACCCAAGGAACATTTCAGTAAAATTATTTCGAAATCTAGCCACTGGTCTAGGAGAAGCTGCCATCTAAAGGTCTTTTCTATTTTTAACTCTGGTGGCCATTTTGTTCATTGGAATAAAACCATTTTCGCAAGTTTGGATGAGGGTCACCCTAGGAACATTTCTGCAAAAATATGGCAGCCATTTTGTTCAGCAAAGCAGAACCGTTTTAACAATTTTGGTAAAGGGTCAGCCAAGGACTGTTTCTGTGAAATTATTTCGAAATCAGGCCATTGGCCTAGGAGATGTCGTTTAAAGGTTTTTCTTTTTTTAGCTCTGGTGGCCATTTTGTTCAGCGGAGTAGAACCATTTTATCAATTTTGGTAGAGGGTCACCCGAGGAACATTTCTGTAAAATGATTTTGAAATGCGGCCATTGGCTTAGGAGCAGATATCGTTTAAAGGTTCTTCTATTTTTATATCTGGTGGCCATTTTGTTCAGCAGAGCAAAAACATTTTAGCAATTTTGGTAGAGGGTCACCCAAGGAACATTTCTGTGAAATTATTTTGAAATCGGGACAATGGCCTAGGAGGAGATGTCATTTAAAGGTTTTTCTATTTTTAGCTCTTGCAGCCATTTTGTTCAGCGGAGCAGAACTATTTTAGCAATTTTGGTAGAGGGTCACCAGAGGAACATTTCTGTAAAATGATTTTGAAATCCGGCCATTTGCCTTGGAGGAGATGTCGTTTCATGGTTTTTCTATTTTTAGATGTGGCGGCCATTTTGTTCAGCAGTGCGGAACCATTTAAGCAATTTGGTAGAGGGTCACCCAAGGAACATTTCTGTGAAATTATTTTGAAATCGGGACATTGGCCTAGGAGGAGATGTCGTTTAAATGTTTTTCTATTTTTAGCTCTGGCAGCCATTTTGTTCAGCGGAGCAGAACCATTTTAGCAATTTTGGTAGAGGGTCATCAGAGGAATATTTCTGTGAAATGATTTTGAAATCCGGCCATTTGCCTAGGAGAAGATGTCGTTTTAAGGTTTTTCTATTTTTAGATGTGGCGGCCATTTTGTTCAGCAGAGCGGAACCATTTTTGCAATTTCGGTAGAGGGTCACCCAAGGAACATTTCTGTGAAATTATTTTGAATTCGAGACATTGGCCAAGTAGGAGATGTCGTTTAAAGGTTTTTCGATTTTTAGCTCTGGCAGTAGAGGGTAAAGGGTCATCAGAGGGACATTTCTGTGAAATGATTTTGAAATCCGGCCATTTGCCCAGGAGAAGATGTCGTTTTAATCTTTTTTTCTATTTTTAGATGTGGCGGCCATTTTGTTCAGCAGAGCGGAACCATTTTAGCAATTTTGGTAGAGGGTCACCCAAGGAACATTTCTGTGAAATTATTTTGAAATCGGGACATTGGCCTAGGAGGAGATGTCGTTTAAAGGTTTTTCGATTTTTAGCTCTGGCAGCCATTTTGTTCAGCGGAGCAGAACCATTTTAGCAATTTTGGTAGAGGGTCACCAGAGAAACATTTCTGTGAAGTGATTTTGAAATCCGGCCATTTGCCTTGGAGGAGATGTCATTTAAAGAAATTGTTGACGGACAGACGGACGGACGGACGTCCGGACGGACGACGGACATAAAGCGATCACAATAGCTCACCTTGAGCACTTCGTGCTCAGGTGAGCTAAAAATGTATTTTGAATTATCAATGGACCTGCAGTCCAAGTGACCTTGGGCAAATCTCACCAAACGACCTTTACCTTTAGTATTCATAGGCATTCAGTTTGTACCTATTCTCCTCATGGACCGTATTTTTATCGCAAAAGGCATTGATTTACCTATTTCCCATTGTAAAGCCCAAGGAACAAAATTTGACCTTGGCGTAAAACAGGACAAGGTCAGTCTGGGGTCATCAGTTTTGCAAACTTGGTTGTACTCAGTCACCCATCCTACATACCAAGTTTCCAGACAATCGGGCAAGTGGTTCTGGAGAAGAAGATGTTTTAAAGGTTTTACCTTATTTTGGCATGGCGCCCATCATGGTCATGTGACCTTGACCATTCGAACAAATTTTCGTTCTCTCACTGTCCTAATGCTGCATATAAAATCTAAATGAAATTGGCCCAGTGTTTTCAGAGAAAATGTGTTTTGAATTGTCAATGGACATACAATCCAAGTGACCTTGGGCAAAGGTCACAAGAAGACCTTGACCTTCAACATTGCTTTTGTACCTATTTCCATGTAACAAACCTCAATATTTTTTTCAGAACATGCATTGATTTACCTATTTCCCATTGTAAAGCCTAAGGAACCAAACTTGACCTTGGTGTACAATAGGTCAAGGTCAATTTGGGGTCATTTTGCCAAATCGGTAGTACTCAGTCACCCGGTGCTACATACCAAGTTTCAAGACAGTTGGCCAAGTTGTTCTGGAGCAGATGAGTTTTAATGTTTTACCTTATATGATGCGACCTGGACCATTCGAAACAATTTTCGTTCACTGACCTAAGGCTGCATATAAAATTTAAATGAAATTGGCCAAGTGGTTTCAGACAATATGTATTTTGAATTGCTCAAGGACATGAAATCCAAGTGACCTCATGCAAAGGCCACCAAATTACCTTGACCTTTAGCATTCATAGGCATTAATTTTGTACCTATTCTCATGTCATAGACCACAATATTTTTTTGAAAAAAAAATGCATCCATTTACCTATTTTCCATTGTAAAGCCTAAGAAACAAAATTTAACCCTGGCGTAAAATAGGTCAAGGTCAATTTAGGGTCATCTTTCTTTTGCAAACTTGGTGATACTCAGTCACCCGATGTTACATACCAAGATTGAAGACAATCGGCCAAAAGGTTGTGGAGAAAGAGATTTTTTAAGTTTTTTTTATTATATTTGGGCATCGCGGCCATCTTAGTCATGTGACCTAGACCATTCGTGCAAACTTTTTTCCTGTTGCCAGACGGCTTCATTTGAAATTATTGAAATTGGCCTAGTGAATTCAGAGAAAATGTATTTTGAATTGTCAATGGACCTGCAATCCGAGTAACCTTGGGCAAATATCACCAAATGACCTTGACCATTGGCATTCATAGACATTCATTTTGTACCTATTCTCACGTCACAGACATGTTTTTCGCAAAATGCATTGAAAAGCCTGAGGAACCAAATTTGACCTTGGTGTAAAATAAGTCAAGGTCTGTCTTGATACTCAGTCACACGATGCTACAAACCAAGTTTCAAGACAATCGTCCCAGTGGTTTGGTGGTCAGCTTGGTCATGTGACCTGGACCTAAACCATACTAGCAATCTGTCTTTCCTCCAGTGTGTGTGTGTGGGGGGGGGGGGGGGCGTTATATTGAAATCGGCCAAGTGGTTTCAGAGAAGAAGAAGACCTTTGAAAATAGTGAACGACGGACGGACGACGAGCCTACCATCCTATAAGCTGCCCCGGAACCTTTGGCTTAGGTTTAATGGTATTTTATACAGTACATTCGATGGATTGGATAATAAAACAGTTATTTCATGGCAGCTTGGTGTATAGTTATATCTAATGCCCTAGTGAGACGCCAAGTTCTGCAACGGAAGGTCAGGTGGTTTTTCTCTGGGTACTCCGGTTCAGTAGTGCATCAGGTCGTCCACAGCATCTCAATGCAATAGTTTTGACTACTCCAAATTGCCATGAACTAACTGTATAATATAGCACGGATACCGTATCCAAACCGGGACCAATGTGTTGTGTTATATTAAGGGGAATGGGAACACCTGGCAGATTTGTCCGCCATCTTTAAAGGGAGACAACTTTCGGATTTTCCTGTTCGCTTTTCTATAAGCTCTGTCCCAAGGAAAAGGGGGTCTACTCTTAAAAGGTGCATTATTTAGCTACCGGGTCTCAAAATTGTTTTTCTGTTTTTTATCTTCATGTGTACACTTTTGGAGCCAAATACAGCTTCAGAACTTTGTGAAAATGGTCGTTTTCATTCGTGTTTACCCTTAGCTCTGAACATGTGTTCGGAATTTCTGTTCTAAAAATAAATCAGTCACTTTACACATACATGGCGACAGTATCGTCTCGGAGTGTCGTTACTTATGGCATGGTATGCAGCGTCATATTTCTTCCGATTCAGGCATGGCCTAAGCAAACAAGGCCAAAAATGATCGTCGCATAACGTCATATATGGGGATTCTATTTTTGTCGCGAACTAAAGATAGTTCTAACTAGTGTGCGAAACCTAGTTAGGGAATCCCTCTCATACCCGTTTACCTGTCATCATAACTGTTCGCATTTTTGCATAAAATGCATTCATTTGTATTGTTTTAAAGAAAAAACACCGGCTATATGTATTTTATTTTTGGAAGCATTTTTCCAGATAGCTCAATAATGCACCTTTAAAGGAAAGAATTTGCTCCTCAGGAGCAAATTCTTTCCTTTAAGAGTTGACCCCTTTTGACACGGGAGACAAAATACTTTTGGAGGAGTTGCCTCCCCTGTAGGTGTTCCTATTCCCCTTAAGGCTTGCATTGCGTATGCTTATCCATATTTTATGTATTTCAGAATGTACTGAACAAAAGGTAGATAAAGATACAGAAGAAATCGTGGAAATTTTGTTGATTCGGGCAATAAATTTTGACAGGGCCGGTCTTTGCTTTTTACTGATTCGGTGTCGCATGGTCGACCGGACGGGTTAGCGGAAATACGTATATATTTTGGGCATTTTCTCATGAAAATTTGCGATATTTTGCTCTTATTTCTGTTATAGCCGTCAACACTAATTAGGTCATTTTGGAGACTTTGATTCCAATTTTGTGGAACTTTTACCCAACATTGAGATGAAATGACATCTCAAGCCCTGCTACCCAATGAAACCAAAAGGCTTATATTGATTGGATGGTCTGACTCACACTACTTTACCTGGGCAGATAAGCCTTCTAAGCGGTTTTCCAGTACTCATATGTGGTCAGTTTCAGCTCTGCGTGGAAGCACCATGCCGCCCAATCTATTTCTTCGAGCCCCGGCGGGCGGGGTCGAAACCTTTGTGAGGCGGGTATGTTGATCAAAGATAAGGAAAAAACGTATTCCTGAGTAAACCTCAATTATTTCTATTAAAATTGGGTTAATAAGAGTGTTCATTACACGACGATATTTAAAATGAGAGAGAGAGAGAGAGAGAGAGAGAGAGAGAGAGAGAGAGAGAGAGAGAGAGAGAGAGAGAGAGAGAGAGAGAGAGACTATATATTTTGAGACAACTTGAAGTTCTGCTCCATCTGTTATGCAAATAAAAAACACCGATCTGTTATGCAAAAGCATGCTTTTCATCTGATATGATTTAGTCAACAAAAATTGATGAAAAATTAATCAATTGCTGGTCGCGCACTGCTGATGTTCACGTGTTTATCGTTGACCAATAAAGTTAAACCGCGCACTTAAGATTCTGTCTACTGATTAATAAACCGTGAGAGCGCAGTAATTTCCCGCAGGAACCTTAAATGTTTTTCAATACAGAGGGTCCCCAAAATGGGACGTCGGCAAACAGTGTAGATTCAGATCAGGTGCCGATGGATGCGGTATCCGATCACGATCTACGCCGTTTGCTTGAAGTACAGTTGGATAAGAGGAAAATGCATTCATTAGTCTCACAAATCACCAGTTTGGGTTGCATGGTGCTTTCACGCAGAGCTTAAGGGGAATGGGAACACCTGGCAGATTTTTCCGCCATTTTTCAAAGGGAGACAACTTTCGGGACTTCCTGTTCGCTTTTTCTATAAGCCCTGTCCCACTGAAAAATGGGTCAACTCTTAAAGGAAAGAATTTGCTCCTCGGGAGCAAATTCTTTCCTTTAAGAGTTGACCCCTATTGGCATGGGAGACAAAAATACTTTTGCAGGAGTTGCCTCCCCTGAAGGTGTACCCATTCCCCTTAAACAGATCGAACATGAATGTTGGAAATTTGTTTGAGTTGAGTTTTTACGTCCCCAATACTATATGGGTCATTTTGGAGACGTTGCTTCCAATTTTTGTGGGACTTTTACCCGTGACATCTCAAGCCCCGTGCTTCTAAGCGGTTTACCAGTACCCATGTGGCCCGGCCTATCGGGGCTTGGGGAAATAGATTGGGCTGCACGGTGCTTCCACGCAGATCGAACATGAATACTGGTACTTTGTTTGAGTTGAGGTTTTACGTCCCCGTCAATACTATTTGGGTAAGTTTGGAGATGTTGCTTCCAATTTGTGTGGGACTTTTACCCGTCATTACAATGAATGACATCTCAAGCCCCGTGCTTCTAAATGGTTTACCAGTACCCATGCGTCCCCACCCCTCGGGGCTTAGGGAAACAGATTGGGCTGCATTGTGCTACCACGAGAGCTGTAACCGATCGATCTACCCGCTTAGAACTGCCCAGTAAAAGTGATGCGAGTCGAACCGCAGTTCTGGGTCCGCTCCTTAAACCATGAATATTGCTGTTGATAACAGCTTGATGGAAAATTATCTGCTTCAACCAGCAAAGGTAGTCCTATTATATATCCCGAACCAGATCATCAGAAGAGCGACCACTGCAGTTATACAAAGTGCAACATTGAAAGGTGAGCTTAGAGACTACCCACATGGGATCTCCGCTCTAGTGATACGAGACAGCTGCAGGGAAAACAGGGCCAAGGACCAACGTACGCTGTATAGCCTCATGGCATCTGGGCTGCGTGGAGGAAATGGATTCGATCCAGAAACCTGCACTCACCTGCTGCAGATTTATGTACTGCCGGTGCTAGTCTATGGACTAGGGGTGGTTTTGCCGTTCGAAGCCTACTAATGCAGACAGACTCAACATAGTATACAAAAAAAGCTCTAAAGCTGATCCTATCTACAGTTACTGACTCAGTCGTGTATATCCTTTCTGGTGCTCTGCCACTGGGAACATTCATAAAAGAGCGTTAATATTCTTTGGTAGTGTGTGTCGGTTGGGTGACGACTGTTGAGAAGCAGCTAGCCAGAAGACAGTTGGTGGTTGCCACAGTTGGTATACTGAAGTCAGAAAAATTCTTATCAGATACAACTTACCGTCATGCTGGGGTCTGTTAGATAACCCTCCGAAGAAAGTGCGGTGGAGAAACATGGTCAACAGACACGTCTGTTGCATCCCTAAACGTCCGACATCCCTAAGTGTCCGACAAAATTTTAATTTCTCGCAAAATTGTTGGAAACGGTGGGGTATGTTCAATTATGACATTTTAAGTGAAAATTTCGAGAAAATTTTTTTTGGAAATATTCGAAATTTAACTTCAATTTTTTCTTGTCGGACATTTCGGGGTGCCCCATGCATCCCTAAGTGTCCGCCATCCCTAAATGTCCGACAACATGAAAATTGACTAAGAATGCATTTTTATTGTTAATAATCAATCAATGATAAATAAAAAGACAAATTTAACGTTAAACCTATGTTAAAAATGTTCACCTTTGGAAATAAGCATTGCAATATATGGATCCGAATATACCGGCATCCTAAGATGTCCGCCAGCATGACAAAATCTTAGTTTCTCGGGAAGATGTCCGAAACGGTGGGGAATGATCAATTGTGACATTTTAATTGAAAACTTCGCTTTTTTTCTCGAAAATATTCGAAATTTAACTTCATTTTTTTTTCTTGTCGGACACTTAGGGATGACCCATGCATCCCTAAGTGTCCGCCATCCCTAAATGTCCGACAACATGAAAATTGACTAAGAAAGCATTTTTATTGTTAATAATCAATCAATGATAAATAAAAAGACACATTCAACGTTAAACCTATGTTAAAAATGTTCACCTTTGGAAATAAGCATTGCGATATATGGATCCGAATATGTCCGCAATCTCTAGATGTCCACCAGCATGACAAGTAACTTGGAAAATAATTCTTACCGCTAATAATGAATAATGATTTATAAAGAAAAAGGTGAAGTTATTAAACATATGCTAAAAAAGAATACCTTCGGAAATAAGCATCTTGATAAGGGATCCCAATATGGTCATCCCTAAGTGTCCGCCATCCCTAAATGTCCAACAACGTAAAAATTGGACGAGAACGCATGTTTTTTTGTTTATTAATTTTCAAATAATATTAAATAACTAGAAATGTGTCCAGACGACACAGATACCCCGCCAAGGGCCCCGCCTCACCCCGAAAATCCATGTTGCAACAAAATTTTCTAAGTGTGTGAGCTTGTCATCAGGAACATTTGTGAGAAGTTATATTGAAATTGGTGAAAAAATGTAAGCGCTAGAGTAATGACAAAGTTTTTCTACAAATAGCCACAGTGACATTGACCTTGAAAGTCGAACTCGCTCGAGGTATTGTCATAAGGAACATTTGTGTGAAGTTATATTGAAATCGGTGAAGAAATGTAAGCGCTAGAGCAATGACAAAGTTTTTCTAAAAATAGCCACAGTGACCTTGACCTTGAAAGTGGAACTTGCTAGAGATATTGTCATAAGGAACATTTGTGTGAAGTAATATTGAAATTGGTGAAAAAATGTAAGCGCTAGAGCAATGACAAAGTATCCTTGAAAGTGTACCCTCATCTAAATATCTTGGGGTCACCATTTCGGAAGACCTCAGATGGACAGACCACATTAACAATATCAGCAAAAAGGCCAATCAGACTTTAGGATTTTTAAAACGGAATATTCGGGTCCACAACAGGGACCTGAAATCCACTGCTTACAAAACCCTTGTCCGCCCACAGTTAGAATATGCTTCTACTGTGTGGTCCCCCCCCCCTACTGCTTCTGACATCTATAAACTAGAAGCAGTCCAGCGTAGGGCTGCTAGATGGGCAACCAGAGACTATCAGTACCCGTCTAGCGTTACCAAAATGCTTCATGACCTCAAACCAGCGGCGCATAGACAGCCGTCTGATCCTCCTATATAAGGTCACATATGACCTTGTTGCCATACCTGCTACTGACTACCTGATCCGGAACACCCGCTCCTCTGCAAGAAATCATTCTCTAGCATACAGACAGATCACGACTCTAAAGGACTACTATAAGTACACATTTTTCCCCCGCACAATCATCCACTGGAACGCCCTACCAGCCCACATACCAGTTCTCCCTACTGTGGCACAGTTTAGCACAGCTGTTTGCCAGGTATTCCACTCATCACCTTAAACGCCAGTTACTGTTTTTATCTTTTAACTATACTAACACTCTCACTCGCACTGTACAAACTCATTTCACCCACTTTTCTATCCCCCCTTTTTTGTTCGACTAACCCCCTTTAGCTCTTGGTTTTACCGGAATCACCATCTGAAGTCCTCCAAGGAGGTTAAGATGTATTGGAAGATAGATAGATAGATAGATAGATAAAGTTTTTCTAAAAATAGCCACAGTGACCTTGACATTGAAAGTCAAACTCGTTCGAGGTATTGTCATAAGGAACAGTTGTGTGAAGTTATTTTGAAACCAGTGAAGAAATGCAGGCGCTAGAGCGATGACAAAGTTTTTTCTAAAAATAGCCACAGTGACCTTGACCTTGAAAGTCAAACTCGTTCGAGGTATTTTCATAAGGAACATTTGTGTGAAGTTATATTGAAATCAGTGAAGAAATATAGACGCTAGAGCTATGTTGTGCGCGGGGATAATTAAAATTTTTTAAGTCTGTGACCTTGACCTTGAGCTCATGGGCATGGGTGGGGAAATCGCTGAATAAAATGGACAGGTATCTAACATCATATCAAATATCAACTCAATCCATCGCACGATTTGGAAAATATCAACTTTTAAAATATCTAATTAAAATTTCTGAGTCTGTGACCTTGACCTTGAAGCCATAGGCATGAGTGGGGGTATTGCCAAATAAACATTTGGACCTGTATCTATCATCATAGCATACATAAGCCAAATCCATAATATAGTTTGGAAAATGTGAGATATCTAAAATCTTTCACATTAAAATTGTCTAAGTCTGTGACCTTGACCTTGAGGTCATAGGCATGGGTTGGGGTATTGCTGAATAAAACATTGTACCTATATCTATCATCATATGAACCAAAGCCATCATAAAAGTTCAGTTTCTACCAGGTACAAATACCTTAACTGGAGTCTTTAACATGGGAAATTTCTAAGTTCATGACCTTGACCTTGAGGCCATGGGCATGGGTGGGGGTATCGCTGAATAAAACTTTGGTCCTATATCTATAATCATACCAAATATGAACCAATTCCATGAAATGGTTTGGAAAATATGAGTTCTAAAATGTTCAAGTCTACCTGTTACAAAAACCTTAACCTGAGTCTTTAACATTGAAAATTTCTAAGTCTGTGACCTTGACCTTGAGGTCACAGGCATGGTAGGGGGTATTGCTTAATAAAACTCATCCGCAACTATTATTGACATTTATGCCGTTGGCGCAAAGGATTAAGCCTTTTACTGTGCGCTGATCTTCTCGGCTTACCTGTACAGAATGTCTTCTGTGAAATAGCAGGCGCTTTAAAGGAAAATAATTTTTAAACAAATATAACTTATTTATTTTTCAATTTGACAAGCATGTTCCGATTTAATCTAATTGTCCGTTTAAATACCTTCAAAAAGATATCAAATAAGTGGAACTTTCATTTAATTAGATGGCGGCATTTTTAATTTTCAAATTAACAATCCTAAATCCTTATATGAAGCATACAAAACTGTGGAAAAACCACGACAGTACCCTACTTTAACGGCTAAAAGCTTCACTTTCTGTTAATATTGCTAACAATCGCCCGTATCAGACGCAATGTGGTTACAATATTGTGCATTTTGATAGCAATTATAATATTTCAAAATTATATTTAATAACGGGATTTTGCGTTAGGCGGTTCTAACGAGCACACACAACCTATGTTTTGAGCATGATTTTGACTTAATGAACACAAAAACATAGGTAGAAAGATTTCAATTTGGCGCTTCGGTGCCCATAATCAACGTTTTATTATACTCAGGGTTGTTGTTGTTGTTTTCCAGTTTCCCCGTGTCGCGGGTCGTCAGCTGGTGGGGTCCCAGGGAACGAATCCATGCTGGCACTACACCGTAGCCGTTCGGTGGTACCCCTATTTCCCGTTGCCGGTGAACAGGGAGACCATCGCTCGGCTCCAGCCCCGTCCGTCCATGTTTGTCGTCTCACGTCTCAGGTGACTCTGAGCCCACGGGCATCCCCTTGCCCTGTAGCCAATCGCCGAGCTCCGTCCTGAGAGGTTTGTGAAACGGTGCCGTGACCTTTCCAGGTCTCGGTGGGGCTTATATTTTGTCTTCCCGTTTGCTTCAGGAGTGCATGTGTCCTGTCGCTAAAGGACATCTTTAAATGTAGGAGTTTCTGGGCTAGGCGTGCTTCATATTTCAAGGGCTTTGGATATGTTGCACAGTTCCAATGTGAGCCTTTGTTTTTGTGCAACATAGTTTAGTCGTAGTAATTTGGAACTCCATTCTAAAGGTTTGGCTACGTGATTGCACTGCGTTTAAGTTATAGCAGTGCTGTGCCTTGGGTTTTTGCGGTTTGCCGCAAAGGGGTGTGGGTTGTTTTGTGTAACAGGGTAGGCTCCGAGTTTGAACTTATCATTAAGGGGATCGTTTAGCAGTTAATTTTGTTTGAAAGTTTCATTGCGATTTGGAAGACGTTTCTAAAGATTGCTATACACGTTTCCATGTTACGTGTTATGCACCTTATATTCAATCAGGGGATTCGAGACAAAGTTTTTTAGCCATTTTGTGGTGCTTATTTGCACCACAAAATTGTAGAGTCCATCCATTTCTTTCTTCTAGCTTGTAGCTTCAGCCGCATCTACACCCTCACGCCAGCACCATGTCTATGGATGTCGTCTAAGCTTTTTGTATCAATTTTGATATTGGTATTTTTTTTTTTTTGTTTGATTTTTGCATATTTTTGTAACGTATGTACATTTTTACATTATTTGGTCTGTGCCCCCAGCTTATTGAGTATATATGCGGGCGGATGTGCTCGCCCCGCCATGGACCTGTCGTGTTTGTTTTTCTTGTGTTTTAAAGATGGTGTTGTCCGTTTTGGGGCAAGCCCATCCGCTCTCTTATGCTGGTTAGGACAGTTTTTGTACCTGCAAGGTTGTGCTTGTAGATTATATTTTGTGATTTTTGTTTATTCTGTACATACAACATATAGTATAGTGTGACGGCCTCCGCCGTCTCGGGCCCAAGTTCGTGTTTATTTTAGTTTGTGGGTGACCTCTATCGAGGAGGATGTGGAAGTAGGTCAATCCCCTTTTCTGCATTTTTTGTTAAAGTTAGGAAAATGTGGTGCCCTCCTCCACGTAGGATGTCATATTCTGTGGGACCGTAAGTGGGTCATTCTGAGTCGCCATGTTTACATGTCATTTTCGCATCCTACGTGAAGGAAGGCACCATAGGAGGAATTGTATTCCTACCTAGTCGTTTGAGGGCCCGAGATATCGTGTGCCGATCTCGTTTGTTTGTCTGTTTGATTTGAGGTTCAACGTCCCCGTCAACAACATTTTGGAGACGTTGCTTCCAATTTTTTTGGACTTTTACCCGACATTGAGATGAAATGACATCTCAAGCCCTGTCACCCAATGAAACCAATAGGGTTTATTAGCATGGACGGTCCGCCTCGCACCGCGGTTCCTGGACAGGCTTAGATCCTCTAGGCGGTTTACCAGTACTAGTGAGCGGGCCGGATTCAGCTCTGCGTGGAAGCATCATGCAGCCCATATATTTCTTCAAGCCCCTATGGGCTTTATACTCAGGGGAAAATATCACGGGTATTTAAGCAGAAGACAATTATCGCTTTTATGACACGTGGATTGTGTATTGCGTTCCGGCTACCGACCGTCAGGAAGCCCGAAGATTACTGGACACGCGTGCAAGGTATAATGGATTACCTTATTTCCGGAAAGATTGAGTCATGGGTGCTACTGTGCATTCTTTATTCATATGAAGTATTGGTGCTATTAAGATAATGAGTACCGCTTAGATGTACCGCTTAGAGGATCTAAGCCGGTGCGAGTCGGAACGTCACTGCTTATAAACCCTATTGGTTTCACTGGGCGGCAGGTCTTGAGATGTCATTTCATCTCAATGTCGGGTAAAAGTCCCACAAAATTGGAAGCAACGTCTCCAAAATGACCTATACAGTGTTGACGGGGAAGTTAAACCTCGAATCAAACAAACAAATTAACAATCAATGAACCTTTCTTTCCAGAATAAATATTTGATGTTTGAATTTGCAGTATGTTAATATAGATAATTAAAATGGTTACAGACAAAAAAAGAGTATTTAAAACCTAATGCTTAGTTTTATATTTTTGATTAGTCACAGTTAATTTCAAACAGTGTAAGTAAGCATTACCTTACATGGATATCTTACAATAGTGAATGATCATTGTGACCATTATGATAACACATCCGTGTGAAATAATGCATTTTTAGGTTGCAGAAAACGGATATTAAAAAATGTGTCATAGTTTATTACTACTTTAAATATAGGTTGGGGACCTTGTTAGAACCGCCTCGCTTCTAACGAATACCCACAACATATGTTTGGGACAAAAGTAATAGAAAAATATATATGTATGTTCCAACAAACCACTGTTTTCTCTGTATAAAGTTGGATTTAGAAGGGGTGTTCATCAGTGACATGGACTTGTTAACATTATAATGATAGTCAAGCAGATTTAAGTGCATTTTGGACGGGAAAGCCCAAACATGGACACTTATGCTGGAAACAGTGCATGCTCAGATCAGACGTCGAGCTTAGATCAGGGCCTTTACTGTCAACCCATTACGGCCTCCGCCCATCGGGGCTTGAAGAAATAGATTGGGCTGCCTGATGCTTCCTCGCAGAGCTGAACTGACTGCACAGCACATGAGTACTAGTAAACTGCATGGGGGCTCTAAGCCTGCCCATGAAAAGTGGTGCGAGTTGGACCGTCCATGCAGATAAACCCTACTGGTTTCATTGGGTGTTAGGGTTTGAGATGTCATCTCGGTGTCGGGTAAAAGTCCCTCAAAATTGGAAGCAACGTCCGCAAAATTACCTATACAGTGTTGACGGGGCCGTAAAGCCTCCAGTCAAACAAAACTGTCAACCCATTAAGAAAACATATCCCTGTGACAATGTTTTCTTTCTTATCTTCGAAATGTTAATTTATATCTAAACCCCCCCCCCCCCCCCCCAAAAAAAAAACAACAACATTATTTTTATGATGAAAAATACAATGTCTTGGTGCGGATAACACACATTGTAACCCCTCTAAACCTCTCTTTTCTGTATATAATGTAAAGTGGGGTTTACAGGGTTTTTTTTATTACATGGACTTATGAACATGTTGCTTTTCTAAACAATGCAATTTTAAATAATGCATTCTGACATCCATTAACTATAAATGTTTTTTTTTTTTTTAAGAATAATTTGGAATATCACATTCCAGAAAAAAATGGATTTATGAGAACCGATAGTATTTTAAGTACAAAAAGGCTCAATTTTAACCATTTGACAAAAAGAGAATTTTTCTCGGTTAAAAAACCAAAACACGCAGTTCTAAATTAACTAGACGTATCTATTGTTCAATATCCCCCGGGGTCATTTTCACACATAGCCGGATTACAACACAGTATTGATTACACGATAGGTACACGATATGTATATATCGTAGGCCTCAGTCAAAGGGAGACAACCTAATATTGACTTTCTGTGCGACTTTCACGGTTGAAAGTCATCGGGCTAATGTCAGATATAGTTGGCCATGTTTGGACCTATATCTATCATCAAACCAAAGATGAACCAGTTCCATCAAATGGTTAGGAAAATATGAGCTCTAAAAGTTCAGGCTCTACCTGTTACAAAAACTTTAACCTGAGGTTACAGGATCACGTACGTACGTACGTACACACACACGTACAGACGGACGTACACATGTACGCACGTACGCAAGTACGCACGTACGGAAAACCGAAAAACTATATGCCCCCGGCATCATATGATGCGGGGGCATAAAAAGACGTTAAATCCATGTTAAAAATTTTCACCTTCCGAAATAAGCATTAGAATATATGGATTCGAGTATGTCCGCAATCTCTAGAAGTCCGCCAGCATGACAAGTAACTAAGATCTTTTTTTTTTTCTTCTTTTTTTTTCGCTAATTATCAATTATGATTATAAAAAAAATAGACATCAGAGTGGTTGGCAAATCCCCCGACCAAAAGGCAATATTGCCTTCAGAAAATTTTTTCACAAATAGAAAGCGCATTACACACATTCTCAACCATGTGAACAATTATGCCAAGTATTGTCAATAGATCTTGAAGGGTTTTGGAGTTATGGTGATCACGAGATAGTCATAGTATTTTATTGGAAGGGGATATAACTCTAAAACCATGGTACCAAGAGTTGTGGTTCTTGCGCATGACACGCCATCTCAACCTTGTCTACAATTATGCCAACTATCATAAATATACCTTGCAGGTAATAGGAGTTATGGCGATCACAAGATAGTCATTCTATTTTATTGAAAGGGAAGATAACTCAAAAACCATTCTTACGCATGACACGCCGTCTCAACCTTGTGTACAAGTATGCCAAGTATCACCAATATATCTCAAAGGGTATTTAAGTTATGGCCATCACAAGATTGCGTATACGGACGGACGCCAGGCTGATCGCTTTATCCCCCGAACCTTTTCGGTCGAGGGATAAAGACAAAAATATGTTATACCTGTGTCTAGCTTAACTTTACCTTAAATTACACAAACGCCTACTTAAACATATTAAAAAATTTACCTGAAACAATTTCTGTTGAAAAAAAAAAGATTTGTTTTTATTTCTGCTCTAAACAGATGTCGCGGGCACTTGTTCGAAACGCCTCGCCGAGGCTGTACTAACTAGTACCAACGATCTATGTCGTAGAGCAGGAGTTAAGAAAATAATGTATAACCCAGCGAACCCCACTTTTACTTTTTTAAATGTGGGGTTTAAGGGTAAAAATTTTAGGCGTGTTTTATGTGATGGAAAATAAGCATCTTAATAGCGGGTCCCAACTAATATGGTCACCCAAAATGTCTGCCAACCCAAAATGTCTGACAACATTAAAAAAAAAATGAGAAACATTTGTGAGATGCCAAGTTCTGCAACGGAAAACCATGTGGTTTTTCTCCAGGTACTCCGGTTTTCACCAATCTCTGATTAACGATCGGCTCGATATGAGTGAAATAATCTTGAATGGGCCGAAAAACCCAAAACCAAAGAAAAAAATCTTTTTTCGTTAACAATCATAACACATACGATATAAGAGCCGGCGCATGACAAACTCTACAATTAGACCGGTGCGACCAAATCAACCTGTGCAATCATCCTCTAATATGGGGTGACAATGGGATGCGCATGCTGATCTGAATCCGAAGAGAGTCATAAGTAAACAACTGTTGGGCTTGGCAGACAGTGTAGACCCAGATCAGACGCCGAAGAACGCGTAGTCTTATCAGGGTGTATACTGTTTGCATAAGATGGACTATTTCCACTCCCTTCACTTGTGTATTCAGGCACATAATTGAAGTCATGTGGGGTAAGGTGTCAAGCTGTTACGGGTGTTTATTAGCAAATAAGCTACTGATAACGCACAGTAAACCAAAAATGCGCCTTAGCTATGAATACACAACTTTATTTCGAAATACATCCTAGTCTACACGCCATATTGAGATATATATGGTAAAATTCTAATTCCCTAAAACCCCGGTCCCACAGAGCTTGCGACCGCGATGCGACCTTTCTGCGACTAAAAAAATTGGCAATCGCGGAGCGGTTTCAGAAGTCGCACGGAGGTTTTATAAAGGTTGCAGCAAGGTCGCGGGTAGGTCGCCGAACAAATTTAGTCGCCGATCGTCTTTTGTGCATGCACAAAAGACTGGCTGCGACTGATTTTGATCGCAGACTAGTTGCAATGGTTTTCTAGACGTCGCAGACCAATCTCCGATCGATCGCCGAACAGTCACCGATCGATCCCCGACCGAATTTATGCAAATTTGGCTGTAAATTCTAGCGACCCTATTGCAACTTATCGGAGACTGGTCGCAGACCGATCGCCGACTAATCGCCGACTGATCCGCGATCTATCCACGACCTATCGGTGATGAGTCGGCAACTGTTCGGCGATGAGTCGGCGATCGATCGGAGATTGATCACTGATAAGTCGGCGATTGATCTGCGATTGGTCTGCAACTGGTCGCCGACAAGCTGTAAAAAGATGTTAAAATCACCGAACGATTATAGCGCCAACTACAATAAAAAACTGTTAACATCCTTGCATCATTTCGACGACAGCTTTCAAAGAGGCAAAATGGTTCGGAGAGGCGGGCAAAAGAAAACGGCGGCGCAGCCGAAAAACAAAAAAAAAACAAAAAAAAACGGGAAGCAAGGCTCGGTCACCAATTTCGGATGACGAGGACTTGCAGCAGCCCAGAGACGACTCAGCAGTCGAAAGTTTAGTTTATTTTTGTCTGTGTCCAAAAAAAATAACCGCAAAAAAGTCTCCGACAAGTCGCCGATCGGTTTTATCCAGTCTCTGAAGAGTCGCCGATTGATCGCCGACTAGTCCCCGATCATGTTTCACTTGTTGCAAGTCAGTCGCCGATCATACGGCGATTCTTCGGCGACAAGTCGCTGATCAATCGCCGACTTTGGGCAACATTAATCGCCGATTGTTCGGCGACCGGTCGCCGACCAGTCGGCGACGGATCGGCGATCACATTTACGGAGCAAATTTAGTTGCAACAGTTGCAAAGGTCGCGGGCCAGTTGCAACGAAATCAGTTGCAGAGAGGTCGCATCGCAGTCGCAAGGTCTGTGGGACCGGGGCTTTAAGGTGAACATTTTAACAAAACAGGTTTTCGTTAATTCGTGGAATTTCATTGTTGAAGTAATAATTGTGGAGCTCTTTGGTGCAGTGGTATAGCATCGGATTAGTGATCGAGAGGTTGCGGGTTCGATCCTCACGCTGGCCGAATTGTTGGGTCCTTGAGCAAGACACTTCATCCACATTGCTTTAATAATAAAAAGCACTGGTTACCACCCAGGAATTCCTGCTTGTAATGCTCATTTGTGAGCATGTAGCAGTAATAGGAGAAAGGGAAAAAAGAATAATTATTTCTCAATTTATTTTCATGTTGTCAATCATTTCAAGAGGGCTCACATTTGGCATGACGCTTATCTTCACAAAAACACACCTCTAAAATTTGGACCCCCTTAAAATCCACTTTTATATGGTACAACTGGGGTTTACAGGGATATACAGTATTTTCCTAATTCCTGCTATAAAACATAATATATTGTTGGTACTCCTTAGAACCGGTTCTTAATGTTACTTGTCATCTAGGTTTTGTGAACATATGGCATTACGGAAACGCGCCTACACAAATATTTTGGAAAAAAATACCACGAAAAAACAGTACTTTTCTGATTAAAATTGGACACTTTCTTCTACCTGATCTTTCTAAGTTGCACTCATAAGAACCTTATCGCCGAGGTGGTTCTTACGAGTACCCACACCCTATGCCGTATAGCAGGAATTAGGAAAATAATGTTCACTCCTGCAAACCCCAGTTTGCTATATAGAAATGGGGATTTTCTTGCCGGGGTTTAAACATGTACAGGTAACCAGCACATAAAAGTAGGTGTGGCTTGTTCATGGTGGGCTGGCTACCTAAAGGGGTCATAAAACTTATATATTATACAAGCATTCAAACATAGAAATTCCTTAGCAAATGAATCTTCTTTGTAACTTGGCGAACACTACTATTATTATTATTATTATTATTATCGGTAGATATTAAGCGCCTGAGAAAATCTAATATAGTGCGCACAAGTTGACCTGATACTCGCGAACTCTGTTGGCGTAGTTTCACACCCAACTGAGTGCATGTATTTATCTTCGCCGTTTTCCGAGGGGGTCGAGGTTGTTTTTATCATATGAGCCAGCGCATGACGGATCCTTCAATTAGACCGGTGCTGTCGGATTGGACTCAGGTCGAACTCGGCGCCCGGTCTTTCGCCGATGTCTAGTGAAGAAAGTACTGTCAAATTTAGGTTTTTATGAAGTCTGGTTGCTGCAAAACGTTGGTGATGTAAATATATTTTTATCTGTCGCAAAACAGAGATTAAAAGACACTTTTATACAGAAATGGAACGAGGAAATAAATCATTCCTCTAGAGCCTTATTTTACAGAAGCATAGCAAAGTTCGAGTTCAATCAATACTTAGATGTGATATCAATTAGAAAGTTCAGGGTAGCTTTTATGTAAACTTCGTGTTTCCTCACATAGATTAGAAGTGGAAATGGGTCGCTGGGCGAGACCAGAGCGAACAGTATTTGAAGATCGAAAATGCAAATTGTGCAATAGAATAGAAGATGAATTTCATTTTTTACTAGAGTGTCCTCTTTATATTGATATTAGAAAAGTTTATATATCTAGATATTATTATACTAGACCCAGTATGTTTAAACTTATAGAACTTCTTTCATCGAATAACAAGAAGCAGATTAGAAATTTGGCAACATTCGTTTTCAAAGCGTTTCAAGAACGAAATCGATTCCTATATGTATCTAATGTATGAGCTGAAATCGGTTCTACGATCGTTGCCACCATTTGTTGGTGCAGGCAATCTCTCCGACATGTATTTAGCCAGATGTACGAATTATAATATATTCATTTTGCATGTGTACCACACTGTTTGCCATTATGTATATTATATATTATATTTACTATGTAAACAACAGGGCACAAGGGTCAGAATGGCCTATTGCTTTTCAATAAATTTATCTCTATCTACGAAGTTATTCTGAATCTGAACTACCGCTGCATTTGACCCATAAACTGATAGCGGACTCATGCTAGCGGATTCATTTTTTGGGCGTTTTATAATCTCACTAATTTGGTATCAACCTTTTTTGTCGTTCAAATAGTTTACGCGACTATATAAAATATATGTGTATCATAATTTTAATGCTGATGAATACGGGCATACGACATTAAACCAGTTTTGGTCCAACCAAGGTACTGAGTCAAGTTTGACATCACGCCTATTCAATCATATGCGTAAGATCCCCCACCCCTAAAAATCGAAAAAAAAAAAAAAAAAAAAAATTATAACCCAAAGTATGGATTGTGGGTATCCGTTAGAACCCGCGTCAGGGGTACGGCTATAACGGATATCCACGAGCTTCTTTTTTGTGAAGAGGTAAGAAAACTAATTTATCATATGGCGTCGCGTCTGAGAGTGTAATAACGTCATGCAATGAATTCCGTTATCCACTAATGGATTAAATATGCAAATTAGTTAGATACGCCCATAACGATACACGTACAACGTCCTTAACGACGTCGCGTTTACTTAAGAAATAGATCAGCTCTAACAAATCACAGACAAGAGCTGATCTATTTCGATTCTGACACGCTGAAAATCGGCAATAATGTTGTTGTTTCCTTCAAAATCTCACAACCTTTCGCCATTGTTAGAAGAAATCCCGCCAAAATTATCGACTGAAACACATGCATTTATATCCTTTTCTTACGTTTTCGATGCGAGAAAATGACGTTACACCGTCTTACGTCAAGGAAATCGACTAGTGACGTCATATATTGGGAATTTTAATGACGTCACTCGTCACGCTCTTCCGAGCTGTGATTTGTTGCAGAATAAAACAGTTATTTGCCATTGCCTATATAGGCGCGCTGTGTTAGAATTACTGCGGAAATATTGACATTTTTGCATACAGATTTTGAATAAAGTATCCTCTTATATACTTATTACCGGTGTATACTAATTACCGGTGTATTCCGTTAAAACCCGAATCGCTATGGTGTGCGTTATTATCGTTCGGAATTTTCCCCTTTATTATTTACAAGACACTTTTCCCTCTGTCTAAAAGGGCAAAATATATAACAGAAATTTCTTGTTTTCAGGGTATATGATTTCTTTTATATGTAGTCATAAATCATGATGCATGTTCTGTCGTGTAGTTAATAAAATGGTATACTTCATAAAACATGCTGTAGTTACAGATAAAAAAGCTTTCAAACAGGCCGTTTTAGCTTTCATTTTGAAGGCCAATAACTATTTCATTACATAATCTCATCACATATAGACCCTTTTACCCAAATAATTTTCTACAGGATTTGTTTACACATACACCGGTAATAAGTAACACCGGACATTCGAGATGGTGACAGGGGTAGTCCAATATAAATAAAGTATTTAGCGGGTTGAAGTTTATTTTGAAAACAAAAATTGTTTATTTTCTTGGCCGAATGAAACAATAGTTTCACTAGACACAATTTATCAGAATCGGTAGAACAGTTTTTTTTATACACTGACTTGAACAGTTAATACACCGGTAATTAGTAACACCAGTATACGTTTTATAAGTCATATGATATATAGACTCTTGAGACGGGCCTCCGTGGCCGAGTGGATAAGAGAGCTGACTCTTAGTCATTAGGTCTCTCACCGCCCTAGGTTCGAGCCTCGTTCGGGTCACGAGTGACGGAAGGTCAGGTGGTGTTTCCCGGGTACTCCGGTTTTTCGCCCACCTCTGATTAACGATCGGCTCGATATGAGTGAAATAATCTTGATCGTGTATTGTTGAATTTATTAGGCTCGTTGCGGGGAAAGGCATAAAATGCTCGGCAAAGCCTCGCATGTTTTACTTGTTCCTAAACTCGTTTGATAAATTCAGTAATACATGAGCACTCGTTAGATTCTCTATGTATGCCACATGGAACTCCAGTTATAAATTATAGGTTTCACGTTTTAATTTGACTTTTCAGATTAATAATATTTGATTATTAATGATAAAATTACTTTATCAGCCGTTTTTCATGTTAACGGCCACTTAGGTGTATATCAATCAAGATGCATATGTCCGAAGGTATTCTTTTTTAGCATAGGTTTAATTACTTCACCTTTTTCTTTATAAATCATTATTCATTATTAGCGGTAAGAACTATTTTCCAAGTTACTTGTCATGCTGGTGGACATCTAGAGATTGCGGACATATTCGGATCCATATATTGCAATGCTTATTTCCAAAGGTGAACATTTTTAACATAGGTTTAACGTTGAATTTGTCTTTTTATTTATCAGTGATTGATTATTAACAATAAAAATGCTTTCTTAGTCAATTTTCATGTTGTCGGACATTTAGGGATGGCGGACACTTAGGGATGCATGGGTCATCCCTAAGTGTCCGACAAGAAAAAAAATGAAGTTAAATTTCGAATATTTTCGAGAAAAAAAAGCGAAGTTTTCACTTAAAATGTCACAATTGATCATTCTCCACCGTTTCGGACATTTTCCCGAGAAACTAAGATTGTGTCATGCTGGCGGACATTTAAGGATGCCGGTATATTCGGATCCATATATTGCAATGCTTATTTCCAAAGGTGAACATTTTTAACATAGGTTTAACGTTGAATTTGTCTTTTTATTTATCATTGATTGATTATTAACAATAAAAACGCTTTCTTAGTCAATTTTCATGTTGTCGGACATTTAGGGATGGCGGACACTTAGGGATGCATGGGTCATCCCTAAGTGTCCGACAAAAAAAAGAAGTTAAATTTCGAATATTTTCGAGAAAAAAAGCGAAGTTTTCACTTAAAATGTCACAATTGATCATTCTGCACCGTTTCGGACATCTTCCCGAGAAAATAAGATCTTGTCATGCTGGCGGACATCTAAGGATGACGGTATATTCGGATCCATATATTTTATTTATCATTGATTGATTATTAACAATAAAAATGCTTTCTTAGTCAATTTTCATGTTGTCGGACATTTAGGGATGGCGGACACTTAGGGATGCATGGGGCACCCCGAAATGTCCGACAAGAAAAAAATTGAAGTTAAATTTCGAATATTTCCCAAAAATTTTTTTTCGAAATTTTCCCTTAAAATGTCATAATTGAACATTCCCCACCGTTTCCAACAATTTTGCGAGAAATTAAAATTTTGTCGGACACTTAGGGATGTCGGACGTTTAGGGATGCAACACACGTCAACAGCTGGTGAAACAATCGGCTGAACTATACACGACACTGAGTGGCCTAGTGGATAAGAGCGCTGACTCTTAGTCATTAGGTCTCTCACCGCCGTAGGTTCGAGCCTCGCTCGGGCCACGTGTGAGACGCCATGTTCTGCAACGGAAGGTCGAACGGTTTTCGCCCACCTCTGATTAACGATCGGCTCGATATGAGTGAAATAATCTTGAAAGGGCCGTAAAACCCAAACCAAAAAAAAAAAAAAAATACACGACACTGAAGTACCTCAACACCAATGGGTATTGGCCAGGGAGGAAGCACCCCCTTAGAATGTCAACGGGCAGAGAGATACCCCACGTGTCACGACACGGTTAAAGTTCGTGACGGGAACATTTGTCTTACAAAGAAACAGGGCTGCGTTTAACCAGACAACTCTTGACCCTACCTGTATGCTATGCGAACAGGACCCAGAGACTGTTGAGCATTTCCTGACAGCTTGCAGCGCACTGAAGATTGCAACAATAGGAAAGCATGTCCGTAAGAAATAATGACGTCCAACATGGTGTCAGAAAATGATAAATATTAGGTAAAAATGATAGCATCATTATTATGTCTGCTTTCAAAATAGATTGTGGGTGCTCGTTAGAACCGCCTAAATATAGGGTGACGGGAAGGTGTCATATGAGTCCTTATATATACGGCCAGCGTTAAGTTAAACCAGTAAGCAAGAAGATACTCTAGTTGGAGGTGTGCCATCTATAGACAACAACAAAAGGAGTCCTTTTCACGGACTTACCCTAAAATGTGAAAAGGACTTCTTTCATACGAAAAGGACTCATTGCATTGAAAAAGTATGTTAATTTAGTGAAAAGGAGCTTTATGAACTTCCAGAAGTTCATGTTCACTAGGCTGCGGTTCCAGCGGTATATATACACTTTTTTTATTGACTTGTTTTTTTTTTTTTTTTTTTTTTTTCTAACTTTTTCTTGGTTTATTTTCTGAGACACTGTTGTTTTAAGTCGACCGTCTCTGTGTAGAAAGTGAGTTATAGGCCATAAGCTTTTTTCCATGCGCCACAGCCATCACAAAATCTGCAATTCATTCCGTTCCCTCGCCTCTCTATGCTGTCACTATTGTGGGTTTGACATGACCAAACCCGTAAGCGGTTAACCATTACAGTGCACGTTAAAGGTGCATTATTGAGCTACGGGGTCTCAATTTTTTCTGATTTTTATCTTCAATGCAAAATCCTTTGTCATGTGTACACTTTTGGAGCCAAATACAGCTTCAGAACTTTGTGAAAATGGTCGTTTTCATTCGTGTTTACCCTTCGCTCTGAACATGTGTTCGGAATTTCTGTTCTAAAAATAAATCTGTCACTTTACACTTACATGGCGACAGTATCGTCTCTGAGTGTAGTTACTTATGGCATGGTATTCAGCGTCATATTTTTTTCGATTCAGGCATGGCCTAAGCAAACAAGGCCAAAAATGAATGTCGCATAACGTCATATATGGGGATATTATTTTGTCACGAACCAAAAATAGATCTAACTAGTGTTCGAAACCTAGTTAGGGAATCCCTCTCAAACTCGTTTACCTGTCATCATAATTGTTCGCATTTTTTGCATAAAATGCATTCATTTGTATTGTTTTAAAGAAAAATACCGGCTATATGTATTTTATTTGGAAGCATTTTTTCCAGATAGCTCAATAATGCACCTTTAATGTGTATGGTTTCTCTTCTATTACAATAGATTTTTACCTGCAATAACAATAAGTATAGCTGGTTTAATGAATAGGGCACGTGTCATCTAATGACTATCTTACTTTAACCGCCGCCTATGAAATATAATGCGATTTTGATATAAGAAAGAAAGGAAAGAGAAAGAAAGAATTGGATGTATTAATGAATATGTAAAATTTAATAAGATAACCATTTTTATTAGAAATAATACAAAAGTGTAAACTGTAATGAGAGAGAGAGAGAGAGAGAGAGAGAGAGAGAGAGAGAGAGAGAGAGAGAGAGAGAGAGAGAGAGAGAGAGAGGGAGAGAAATACTTATACAAATATATATACGGACCGGAGTAACTGACATGACAGATAGAATGGTAGATATAAATCTGCAATAAAAAAATCCGAGATGTCATTTCATCTCAATGTCGGGTAAAAGTCCCACAAAGTTGGAAGCAGCGTCTCCAAAATGACCTATACAGTGTTGACGGGGACGTTAAACCGCTAATTAAACAAACAGATAGATAGATAGATAGATAGATAGATAGATAGATAGATAGATAGATAGATAGATAGATAGATAGATAGATAGATAGATAGATAGATAGATAGATAGATAGATAGATTTGTTTGTTTGATTTGAGGTTTAACGTCCCCGTGAACACTGAAAAGGTCATTTTGGAGACGTTGCTTCCAATTTTGTGGGACTTTTACCCGACATTGAGAAGAAATGACATCTCAAGCCCTGCCGCCCAATGAAACCAATAGGGTTTATTAGCATGGACGGTCCGCCTCGCACCGCGGTTCCTGGACAGGCTTAGATTCTCTAAGCGGTTTACCAGTACTATAGTGCGGGCCGGATTTAGCTCTGCGTGGAAGCATCATGCAGCCCATATATTTCTTCAAGCCCCTATGGGCGGGGGCATAGATAGATAGATAGATAGATAGATAGATAGATAGATAGATAGATAGATAGATAGATAGATCGATCGATCGATCGATCGATCGATCGATCGATCGATCGATCGATCGATCGATCGATCGATCGATCGATAGATAGATTGAAAATTGATATTCATACATATACGGAAGGACGCAAGATACAGACAGATAGTATGGTCAGAGAGAGAGAGAGAGAGAGAGAGAGAGAGAGAGAGAGAGAGAGAGAGAGAGAGATTGTGGGCCATTTTGTGTCGTCGTCTCCCCGAGAAAGGGAGGAGATAGAAAAGACCGCAGAGGAGATGAAAATGACGGACAGAGGAGAAAGATGAAAATGAATGAGAGAGACAGGAGATGTGTATACATTATTTTTCTTATTTCTTATCCGAAAGGTTGTGTGCACTCGTTAGAACCGCCTGAGAGAGAGAGAGAGAGAGAGAGAGAGAGAGAGAGAGAGAGAATTACACATATACACCTATGTGGAACGACTGAAATGAGAGAGAGAGAGAGAGAGAGAGATGAGAGAGAGAGAGAGAGAGAGAATTACACATATACACCTATGTGGAACGACTGAAATGAGAGAGAGAGAGAGAGAGAGAGAGAGAGAGAGAGAGAGAGAGAGAGAGAATTACACATATACACCTATGTGGAACGACTGAAATGAGAGAGAGAGAGAGAGAGAGCGAGAGAGAGAGAGAGAGAGAGAGAGAGAGAAAGAATTACACATATACACCTATGTGGAACGACTGAAATGAGAGAGAGAGAGAGAGAGAGAGAGAGAGAGAGAGAGAGAGAGAGAGAGAGAGAGAAAGAATTACACATATACACCTATGTGGAACGACTGAAATGAGAGAGAGAGAGAGAGAGAGAGAGAGAGAGAGAGAGAGAGAGAGAGAGAATTACACATATACACCTATGTGGAACGACTGAAATGAGAGAGAGAGAGAGAGAGAGAGAGAGAGAGAGAGAAAGAATTACACATATACACCTATGTGGAACGACTGAAATGAGAGAGAGAGAGAGAGAGAGAGAGAGAGAGAGAGAGAGAGAGAGAGAATTACACATATACACCTATGTGGAACGACTGAAATGAGAGAGAGAGAGAGAGAGAGAGAGAGAGAGAGAGAGAGAGAGAGAGAGAGGGATGTATATAGGGTTATTTCTTCGGGATGTTGTGGGTACTCGATAGAACCGCCCAAATGAGAGAGAGAGAGAGAGAGAGAGATTCTTGTTGAATAAAGTAAATATCGTATTTATTTTTATTAGTTTGACCCCTTTAAACTATACTTTTATATAGTTTATCGGGGAAGGGGGGGGGGGGGTAACAGGGGTATTACGTTATTTGCCTTATAACTGCTCAGAAACATATATTGTGGGCACTCGTTAGAACCGCCCTGTTAGGGCGATTCTAACCTGTTCCCACAATCTATGTTTTGAGCAGCATTATGGGAAATATCATTTTTTTTTTAATCAGAAAATTTGAAAAAAAAAAAAAACAATATATTTAAATAGACGTATTTTCGTAGTGGGGTTTACTGCGAATAAATTTTATGGAGTTATTAAAATGATGTCCTGTGCAATTTTAATTCAAGTCCGTTATGAGCGCTGTGGTGCAGTGGTAAAATATAGGATTTGAGATCGAGAGGTAGCCGGTTCGGTCCCCGCAAGCGCCAAGTGTTATTCCTTGAGCAAGAGACTTTATCCACATTGCTTAGTACTGGTTATTACCCAGAAAGAGGAAGAAAAAGAGGACCGCATGGAAGATTAGTACTAGTACTAAATGTGTTACCCTTTATAAATAAAGTCGATTATTATTATCATCATTACTTCATGCCCGCTTAGTCTGGTCTTTGATCTCGTCTTATTATTACATTGATTGATGCATCGCCCTACGATAATCTAATTAACCGATACGCGTGTCGTTAACAACCTATCGGCGATAGGTTGTTAACGACACGCGTATCGATTCATATAATTATTGATAGGTTAATCGATATGGCTGGCATTTATTTGATTACTGACATAATTCCCTATTTGAGCGATGTTTTTTTTTTTTTTTTTTTTTACTACAGAATTTCATGAATAATAAACATCTGTGGGAAAGTTAATCCTTTTATACGTTGAGGAGATATTTATTTCTGTTCATTAATGTTAACTCAATTGATTGGTTGATTTCGTCAACACTATTTAGATCATTTTGGCGACTTTGTTTCCGATTTTGTGGGACTATTACCCGACATTGAGATGAAATGACATCTAAAGCCCTGCCGCCCAATGGGACAAAATGGTTTATTTACTCGCACCATTTTTGCCTGGGCAGGCTTTAAGCCTCTAAGCGGTTTGCGTGGTCGGTTACAGTTCTGCGTGGAATCATCGTGCGACCAAATCTATTTCTTCAAGCACCGATGGGCGGGGCGATCATAAATGTCAAAAATGAAACAATATAAACTTGAATCAGCGGGAGACTGGCAGAGAAATTATTTCATAATCACATTACGATAACGCACCCGTGCGGCATAGTGTAGTTTTCTTATCTCCAAAATGACTTTTCTTCTGGTGAAAACCCGTGATATTTTTCTTGTTTATACTGCAAACATATTTTATGGGTGCTACCTATGACTTGGAGCAGAAATAAGAAAAATAATTTATACCCCCGTAAACCCCATTTTACTCTGTATAAAGTGGGGTTTAAGGGGGTGTTCATTTCACGGACTTGTTCACGTGATGACTTTTCATCATCATCATTTACCCGAAAAAGTAGTCCTTTTCGCATTTTTGGAAAAAGGACTCCTTTTCGCGAAAAGTCCTTTTCCCCTTTCTGGGTAACCACAACAACAAAGCGTTTTCTTTTGGCGTTAGAAGCCTGTCCCGGGAAAAGTGGTGCGGAGTCATAATCGGTAGAATGTAGGAAATAAAGTATCAGGAAAAATGTATCAGGAAAAAAAGTATCAGGAAAAAAGGTTACAGGAAAAAAAAGTATCGGAAAAAAAGTATCAGGAAAAAAAGTATCAGGAAAAAAATATCAGGAAGAAAGTATCAGTTTCATGTAAAAAAGGATAGTATAAATACAGAATTAAGATTTTAATGCATGCTGCCATCTCATTACGCAAACGAGCCTATACAAATACATTGCCACCTTTATCGCCGAAAAAAATGAAAATTTTATGATGAAACATTGTGATATTTTTCTTATTTCAGCTCCAAATCTAGATTGTGGGCACTCGTTAGAACCGCCTCATCGAGGCGGTTCTAACGAGTACCCACAATCTACATTTTAGAGCAGAAATAAGAAAAATAAGGTATACCCCCGGAAACCCCAGTTTTACTATATAAAAGTGGGGTTCAAGGGGGTCAAAATTATATAAGCGTGTTTTCGTGATGTTAAGGTAAATTTTAGTTTATCTGATACATGTTAGCATCTCAGATCATGTTTTGGAACTTTTACCAGACATCGAGATGAAATGAAATATTAAGCCCCGTCACCCAATGAAACCAAATAGGGTTCAGGAGCATGGAGGTCCGACTTGCACACTTTATAGTTTGCTTATAGTCTACACTATATACATTACGAAAACACGCCTATACAAATACATTGTGACCTTTATCGCCGAAAATATGAAAATTTTAAGATGAAAAATTGTGATATTTTTCTAAATATTAAAACTTTCAATTGCATGCATGGACATGGTACCACACTGATGCTGATTATCTCACACGAAATTCAACAAAAGCAGCGCCTGTTATACTAAAAGGTTCGGGGGGGGGGGGGGTGTTACCCCTTTCGATATTATTTCACTCATATGGAGCTGATCGTTAATTAGAGGTGTACAAAGTCTTTAGAGAAGTTTTGTTGCGAAAATATGGTTGTATCAATTAATTTAATTACTATGATTGTTAAGACCCCCGCCCATCGGGGCTTGAAGAAATAGATGGGCTGCATAATGCTTCCACGCAGAGCTGAAACTGACCTGCACATGAGTACTGGTAAACCGCTTATCGGATCGAAGCATGCCCAGACAAAGCGGCGCAGGTCGGACCGTCCATGCTTATAAACCCTATTGGTTTCAACGAGTACCCAAAATCTTTATTTTAAAGCAGAAATTAGGAAAATAAGGTTCACCCCCGTAGACCCCAGTTTTACTATATGAAAGTAGGGTTCAAGGGGGTCAAAATTATACAGGCATGTTTTCGTGATGGGTCATTTTGGAGACGTTGATTCCAATTGTGGGACTTTTACCCGACATTGAGATGAAGTGACCTCTTATCCCTTTTATAAAGCAAGAGTGCAAAATTGATTATTAAACTGAAAAACAAATCAAAACATACAAAAATGTATCCGAATCATCATATCATTGTAACATCAGAAGCGAATAATGTATAAACCTGATAGCTTTTTTTTTCCTGATACTTTTTTGGGCTTCCAATTTCGATTGGAAGCCATTTAGATTGGATTGGTGATACCCCAGTTTATTTCTAACCGTCTTATGACGTAACTAGGAAAGCCAAACAGATAAGACTGCTCTCCACATATTTACGCAG
Organism: Lucinisca nassula; assembly: GCA_963580285.1. Lineage (NCBI taxonomy): Eukaryota > Metazoa > Mollusca > Bivalvia > Lucinida > Lucinidae > Lucinisca > Lucinisca nassula. Next base: position 86,754,914 of record OY757011.1, on the reverse strand, counting down.
TGAAAATTCGTTCGGAATAAACAGGAATATGCAGCGCCCGTCGATGTCTATTTATAAAGCGTTTCCAGATATCTATTTATAAAGCGTTTCCAAGAAAAAAAGTTACAGTAGAAACAGATCTTGCTTTCACTTTCGTCCTGAACGTAACCTCATAATTAACCCATAGGTGCCAAAAATATTCCACCTTTATAAGTCTGGTGTGGCCATAAGGGATTATTAACCGTTCCTTTTTCAGAGATGGGTGAACACGGTATGTATGTAGAAAAACAGTTTTAAACCACCTGACCTTCCATTGTAGAACTGTATGTCATTTTTTGTGGTAATTAAGCTTTACAAAAATGCATGTACGTTGATCAAACAGTTTAGATCTTGATCAGATGCGGCGTCTGGTCTGGGTCTGCACTATTTACAAATGTCTCACAAAGGGCCGCTAGGCATATATGGGTTAATTCCAATAATTGTAGGTCAATGTAAAAAAGCAGTAATACCCATTTCTCGGTAGGATGGTGAAATTATCTTAACTGCCGTATTCGACGTAATAAGCGTTTGATGTGACTCGAAACTAACCCTATGGTCTTCTGCATTGGGATCATTATAAAACATCAATGTGCTAAACTCATGAACTAGCAGTTTCAGTTCATTACGAAAACACGCCTATCCAAATATATACAGATAAAATAATTCAGATTTTTTCATTTTTCTGCTCTAAACATAGATCGTGGGTACTGGTTAGAACCGCCTCAACGACTACCCACTGTCTAGGGGTCAAAATTAGGCAGGCGTGTTTTCGTGATGTGAAAAAAAATATTCTTTTATTCTAGTCCAAATATAGATTGTCGGTGCTCGGTGTTCTGAACCCACTAAAAGGGAAAAAATGTACCCCTGTACACCTAACTTTCTCTATATAAAGTTGGGTTTATCGGCTTGTTCCGTACATATGGGGTAGCCTCAGTGTGCTTCTAGTGCCCGGTTACCTTAAAACAAGATCATCGTTGTTCAGTACACTGACTTGTTGATGTAATGATTTTCTTTTCTAAGAATTTGTAAAAAAAAAAAAAAAAAAAAAAAAAATGCCTATAAATTACAAAAGTTAATTCTGTCACTTGAGTCACACTTCTCTCGGAGTCTCAAACTTTTCATGGTCCCTCAGAATATCAAGGACGAGTTTACGAAGGGAGTTTGACAGTTGGAATCAGTAAAAATGGTTTTGCAGAGTCCAGTTACAGCTGATAATTTAATTATTGGGTAAAACAATTTTTCCGAGCTGTATTTCACGAAGTAAATCAACTTGTGCTTGTTGTCTATGAAAGCTCGGATTCAACGGGTGGAGAGGGTGCGGGGGACGGCTGCTCGGTGGGCCTGCCGACGATGGCGCAATGGGGGCAGCGTCGGTGACGTGCTTGGCGGGCTAGAATGGCCGTCACTAGAGGCCAGTCGTGAGCAGTCCTCTTTGGCCTTCTTCTATAAGATGCATTCAGGAACAGTGGCCATTAATAAAGATAAATACTTGACCCCTGTGACAGTTTCAACCCGAACAAGGGCATCAAAAGTAAACAACTCACAGTATCACAGGTACCAGTCCTACAGTGATGCCCTGAAAAATTCCTTCTTCCCTGTGGAATAGTCTTCCCTCTTCTGTGGTGAATGCTAAGACTGCAGAGGAGTTCAAAGCCCATACAGTGTAAGATTGAGACTCAGAGGTATGCGTTTTAGTATACCTCTGTTATTCAGATTGTAAATAGTTTTAAGGACTCATCCAGTGACTTCTTTTTTTTTCAGCTAAATTCTAAATTTAGCTATGCACCCAACTGAGGTAATGGCCAAATATGACCGATTCAGTATAAGAAGATAGATAGATAAAAGTGATATGTTATTTTTTCTTTCTTATTAACCGTTCCTTTATACGCGGTGGGTGAAGAGAAAGACAGTTTTAAACCATTGCAGAACTTGTCTCGATCGTGTCTCGAACTCAGGCAGAAAGAGACCTCATATTCTACCAATATGGTCAATTTTACAAAAGCATACCATTGTTCATCACTGAAATCAAATTGCGTGTCAAACGAGCAATTTAAAAGCTTAGCATGGTTCTGTCTTTTCTGACAAATTTTCCACCAACATAAAACGTGTGCGAGTGAGCAGCTCGCCACATTCAGCCTTCGCTGTTCATAAATGCCGTTTTTTTTTAACCATTACAGTTAGATGCGCACCGACGTTGCGGTTTGTAAAACAGCACAAATGATTACTTGCATGCACTTCAACCAAATGCGGACGCCGATGCTTACGCCGACGACTGACGCCGGGAGTATGGCAACAGGCCCCCCTTACTTTGGAAAGGCGAGCATTAATGGCGGATTTTCAACTTTACAAACTGGGGAAGCTTTCCTTTAAAAGGGGGTATAATTTGGGGACTTTTATTGGAGGACCAGAGGACTGAGGACCAAGTCCTCTAGAGGACCAGGGGTATAATTTGAGGACCAAATACAGGAGGACCAGTGCTTTAATCAGCCATATAATGGCTATGATAATTGAAGATAATTACTGTTTATTGAAAATGACACTTACTGGTATGGTATATCACCTCATGGGCATATATACAGAAAAAAGGAACAAAAAATAAAATGAAAAGCATGTTATCATGCTCAGGAAATTTTTCACAATAGGATTTTATGAAATATATTTTTGGCATCTTGTAACTCTGATAAAAAAATGTTTAGTTGAAATGAAAATTTCTCTACTTTCTATATACTTGATATAATCAATCTGATCCTGATTAGACGGCATCTTGCTACTCTTTTAAAAATGTTCACTTGAAATTAGAATTTCTCTACAGTAAGTACTTTCTATATACTTAATATAAGTTATCTGTTAAATTCACAAACTGCATGATGAACAGTGAAGATCCTGATCAGATGGGATCTTGCTACTCTTTTAAAATTGTTCACTCGAAATTAGAATTTCTTTACATGTACAGTAATTACTTTCTATACACTAATATAAGCTATCTGTTAAATTCACAAACTGCATGAAGAACAGTGAAGATCCTGATCAGATGGCATCTTGTTACTCTTTTAAAATGTTCACTAAAAATTAGAATTTCTCTACAGTAAGTACTTTCTATATACTTAATATAAGCTATCTGTTAAAGTCACAAACTGCATGATGAATAGTGAAGATCCTGATCAGATGGCATCTTGTAACTCTTTTAAAAATGTTCACTTAAAATTATAATTTCTCTACTTTCAATATACTTAATATAAGCTATCTTTTAAATTCACAAACTATCAGATGAACAGTGAAGATCCTGATCAGATGGCTTATTTGGAGCTAAACTGTTGTTATACTCAGAAATTTTTCGCCATATAATTATATGAAATATCATTATAACATTTCCGTATGACATAGAGCATTCTTAGATGTTACCATAATGGTATTTTTCCTGATGAAAACTTGTGATATTTTCTTATTAATACTCCAAATATAGGTTGCAGGTGCTTTTTTGCACCACCTAAATGATGTGGTTCAAATGACTACACACAACCTTTGTTTTGGAGAAGAAATAAGAAAAATAATGTATACCCCTGTAAACCCCAATTTTTGCTATATAAGGTGGGGTTAAGAGGGGTATTCACAACTGAACTGATTGCCATTCACTGGGCCATCTCCTGGGCCATCACAGTTAAGACACCCAAAGCCACAGTACTCACGGACAGCCTTAGCGCTATCCAGGTCCTACAGTCAGGAAAATCCAAAACACGACCTGACCAAATTGACTCAATCCTGTCTAAACTAGATAAGGCAAAAAGAGAAGGGCAAGACATTGAAATCGACTGGATCCCATCCCACGTCGGCATCCCCGGTAATGAGGCGGCCGACGAAACAGCCAGATTAGCACTAGATATAGGTATTAAAGATTATACTCTCCCTTCAAAACGGGAGATCTATACAATCATAGACACCGCCATAATGAGAAAATGGCAAGCTCTATGGGATAGAAACCCAACCAACACCGGGAGGCATTACCAACTCCTCCAGCCCACAGTAGGTAAATCTGCCCACCAATTTAGCAACAACAGAAAATTAGACGTGGTAATTTCCCGTTTGAGATTTAACCATAACGGCCTAAATGCCAACCTCACTCAACTAGGAAACACAACGGGTCTATGCAGAAAATGCGATAACTATGAACTAGAGACAACACAACACATCTTGTTTGAATGTGTAACAAACGCCCATGCACGAGAAGAGATAAAATCTGAAATGTTCAAATTAGGATATGAATCGGTACACCTACAAGATCTCCTCGCTCCCCCCGAAAAACACTGCTCGGCCATAGCCGAGATTTTTAAGAAATTCCTTAAAGACACAAATTACTGGGAAGTAATATAAGAAAAGCAGCTTTTGTTACCCACACACCGCGCTTAGGCAACCATCACCTACTGTCAATCTGCACTTGGACCTGAGACGGGGGCGTCAAAGCGAGACACTGTGGTTGCGGCTCATTTGCTTTGCACTTATGGGTGCCCCGCCGAGGCTACCCCCGTCAAAGGACAAACCAATGACCCTCCCATACCTTCAACATCATAACAGACCACGGGCAAGGGTGCATCATAAGAAAATCCCATAGCCCGAAAACTCCCACGGACATGCTTGAACCTGCGGCGACAAGCCGATTCGGGACACTGTGGTTGCGGCTCATGTGCTTTGCACTTATGAGTGTTCCGATGAGGTAACATGCCGCGGCAGGACAGGCAGCCCCCATGGGAAGGTAATTCTTCACAATAACCGCGCCACCCGTTAACTTGGTTTTGAACAAGTTACCCTAAGAGCCGGATCGTGCCTTTGTGGGGGGACCCCCCTCACAAGCCCGGCCCGCCCTGTGCACAGAATGGGAAGCCAAAATATGTGACGGATGGCGGGGTCATATTAGCACAAGCACAATATGCACTAATGACTTTTGTTTGTATTACAGGTACAGGTGGGACCCCGGGGGACAAGAAACTGGACACAACTACACTGATCAGAGCGCACACATGGGGTCCCAAAGCACTAATCCGACTTTTCTATTTCAGGAACGAGAGGAGGCTCGACGGAGCCCATCAGGACAACATCCTGAGGGCACCTGGGAGAAAGCCCGTACTGGGCTCCCCCTAGGTACCAACAGAATGAAGTCCCCTGAAGTAGGCAAAGCGAAGGCATAAATACTGCCAGAACAGAGCATACAAACGGGGACAGGTCACACGCTAGATATCTTTATAGGCGGGGCAACGGCAATATCCACCATTTGCTAGGTATTTGGAAATAGGAAGTCCCTTAAAAATGCCTTTTGGAAGACCATTCAAAAATAAAAATTAGCGGGATTGCAAAACGGCTGATTAGCCTCATCACTGCCTTTCCCAAACAAACACATACCTCCAAACACATCACGAAGACACACCTGTCCAATTTTGAACCCCACTTGCATAGGCAGGTCTCCGTGATGAGAGCACGGGTACTAGGACTTTTTGCAATAGCCGGAATTGGCTGGTCTATTAGTCACCCATCCTGGCTTACTTTAGATGCCTGTTCAAAATTCAAAAATTTCATGCGTTATCACCCTTTAACAAGCATCATGACCGAAGGCGTTTTCTTTGCCATGTCAGGGGTGGAGGCAGAGAATAATGGAAGCCAGAACTGATAATGTATGTTAGCTTTTTTCCTCGGCCAGACATTCGAAAACAGGGCTGTGCTCTGACACATTTGGCAGTCGAAATTGGCAACACGTCATCACATACTAGAGCCCGTCTTTGGTCTGACTCCTGCACTCAAAATTCTAAAATCGCTATAGAACTGTGTTTCTTAGGACAAACGCTGTACCTTGGGTGCGATTTGTGCCTTCCTCCGATTAAGAGTTCAGTATATTCCCATTGGTCAGCTGACACCTGTCGAATTGACAAGTGCCAGCACATTGGAGGCCCTGGGAAGAGCAGTTCATAAACTAATCCCATTTAGCGAGATGGGGGTAGCCCCTATGTGCTTTTAGCGCCCGGTTACCTTACAAAATCTATCAAGTCAAGTCAAGGTGTTCATTACACTCACTTGTAAACAGGATGACTTTTGGCATCTTGTTACTGTTTTAAATATTTAGTTGAAATAAGAATTTCTCTACTTTCTATTCTACCTGTTAAATTCACAAACTGCAAGATGAACAGTGAAAATCCTGATCAGATGGCTTATCTGGAGCTTCACTGTTTTATGTCAGAAACATTTCACCATAGAATTATATCATCACGCTAACAAGTCCGAGAAATGAACATCCCCTTACACCCCACTTTATATAGAGAAAACTGGGGTTTAGGGGGGTATACATTATTTTCCTTATTTCTGCTCACAGACATAGGTTGTAGGCACTCGTTAGAACGACCTAAATGAGGCGGTTCTAATGAGCACCCACAATCTATGTTTTGAGTATAAATAAGAATAATATCACAACTTTTGATAAGAAAATTGACCGTTTTGGATATGTAAAAAGAATGCATTATGACGCACGGGTGTGTTATCGTTATGGAAATAAATTTTTGGCATCTTTTTACTCTTATTAAAAATGTTTAGTTGAAATTAGAATTTCTCTATTTCTACATACTTAATGATATAATCTATCTGTTAAATTCACAAACTGCAAGATGAACTTTCTGCTACATAAATTGTGTATTATTGTTAGGACCACTTCACTGAGGCACTCTTAACATATTTCCTTAAACTTGCAACCTGTCATAATGTGACTTATTTTTGATAAAAACCCGCTGGTACTTCAATGAAGTGAGTTTAAATATTAAAACTTTCAATTGCATGCATGGACATGGTACCACACTGATGCTGATTATCTCACACGAAATTCAACAAAAGCAGCTCCTGTTATACTAAAAGGTTCGGGGTGGGGGGGGGGGGGGGTGGGTGGTGTTACCCCTTTCGATATTATTTCACTCATATGGAGCTGATCGTTAATTAGAGGTGTACAAAGTCTTTAGAGAAGTTTTGTTGCGAAAATATGGTTGTATCAATTAATTTAATTACTATGATTGTTAAGACCCCCGCCCATCGGGGCTTGAAGAAATAGATGGGCTGCATAATGCTTCCACGCAGAGCTGAAACTGACCTGCACATGAGTACTGGTAAACCGCTTAGCGGATCGAAGCATGCCCAGACAAAGCGGCGCAGGTCGGACCGTCCATGCTTATAAACCCTATTGGTTTCATTGGGCGGCAGGGTTTGAGATGTCATTTCATCTCAATGTCGGGTAAAAGTCCCACAAAATTGGAAGCAATGTCTCCAAAATGACCTTTACAGTGTTGACGGGGAAGTTAAACCTCAAATCAAACAAACCATGGATGTTCAGCTACACTGATTTTGAAGTTCTATATTCTGATGTTTTATCAAATGTTAAGTTTTAGTTTAAACAATATTTTATTTACTTCTTTTCAATTACAGATATATAACAAGAATGTACATATTAGGAAGATCAACAGGATTTGAAAACAAGCAAGGTTGCTTATACTAATCATCTCCTGCAATAAATGGGCATTATATACCGCTTCCAAAATTCTAAATACAATAAAATACAGCAAATCTAGTTGAATTTTTGAGAATGTAAACATCATATATATATAAATGATAGATAAATGAATTAGCGCACAAAAATCGGTCGCACCGCAACCGGGACTCGAACCACGGATCTCCTGCATTCCGGGCAGACGTGCTAACCATTACACCACCGCGGCCTTCCGACATTGTACGCCAATTTTAACATTTATAAACCTTTAACGTCATTAGCGCTATTTAGAGACCTTTCATTTACCGCCATAGGCGACCCTATCATTTTCGGTTCTTTTTTTAACCTACGGACGGCGGCCATTTTATTCTATTTATTTATTAGATTTACAAATGTTCTACTGTATCGGAGTAAGTATATGAAAATCAAAGTAAAGCACGATACAGGCAATTAAATAGATAAATGAATTAGCGCACAAAAATCGGTCGCACCGCAACCGGGACTCGAACCACGGATCTCCTGCATTCCGGGCAGACGTGCTAACCATTACACCACCGCGGCCTTCCGACATTGTACGCCAATTTTAACATTTATAAACCTTTAACGTCATTAGCGCTATTTAGAGACCTTTCATTTACCGCCATAGGCGACCCTATCATTTTCGGTTCTTTTTTTAACCTACGGACGGCGGCCATTTTATTCTATTTATTTATTAGATTTACAAATGTTCTACTGTATCGGAGTAAGTATATGAAAATCAAAGTAAAGCACGATACAGGCAATTAAATAGATAAATGAATTAGCGCACAAAAATCGGTCGCACCGCAACCGGGACTCGAACCACGGATCTCCTGCATTCCGGGCAGACGTGCTAACCATTACACCACCGCGGCCTTCCGACATTGTACGCCAATTTTAACATTTATAAACCTTTAACGTCATTAGCGCTATTTAGAGACCTTTCATTTACCGCCATAGGCGACCCTATCATTTTCGGTTCTTTTTTTAACCTACGGACGGCGGCCATTTTATTCTATTTATTTATTAGATTTACAAATGTTCTACTGTATCGGAGTAAGTATATGAAAATCAAAGTAAAGCACGATACAGGCAATTAAATAGATAAATGAATTAGCGCACAAAAATCGGTCGCACCGCAACCGGGACTCGAACCACGGATCTCCTGCATTCCGGGCAGACGTGCTAACCATTACACCACCGCGGCCTTCCGACATTGTACGCCAATTTTAACATTTATAAACCTTTAACGTCATTAGCGCTATTTAGAGACCTTTCATTTACCGCCATAGGCGACCCTATCATTTTCGGTTCTTTTTTTAACCTACGGACGGCGGCCATTTTATTCTATTTATTTATTAGATTTACAAATGTTCTACTGTATCGGAGTAAGTATATGAAAATCAAAGTAAAGCACGATACAGGCAATTAAATAGATAAATGAATTAGCGCACAAAAATCGGTCGCACCGCAACCGGGACTCGAACCACGGATCTCCTGCATTCCGGGCAGACGTGCTAACCATTACACCACCGCGGCCTTCCGACATTGTACGCCAATTTTAACATTTATAAACCTTTAACGTCATTAGCGCTATTTAGAGACCTTTCATTTACCGCCATAGGCGACCCTATCATTTTCGGTTCTTTTTTTAACCTACGGACGGCGGCCATTTTATTCTATTTATTTATTAGATTTACAAATGTTCTACTGTATCGGAGTAAGTATATGAAAATCAAAGTAAAGCACGATACAGGCAATTAAATAGATAAATGAATTAGCGCACAAAAATCGGTCGCACCGCAACCGGGACTCGAACCACGGATCTCCTGCATTCCGGGCAGACGTGCTAACCATTACACCACCGCGGCCTTCCGACATTGTACGCCAATTTTAACATTTATAAACCTTTAACGTCATTAGCGCTATTTAGAGACCTTTCATTTACCGCCATAGGCGACCCTATCATTTTCGGTTCTTTTTTTAACCTACGGACGGCGGCCATTTTATTCTATTTATTTATTAGATTTACAAATGTTCTACTGTATCGGAGTAAGTATATGAAAATCAAAGTAAAGCACGATACAGGCAATTAAATAGATAAATGAATTAGCGCACAAAAATCGGTCGCACCGCAACCGGGACTCGAACCACGGATCTCCTGCATTCCGGGCAGACGTGCTAACCATTACACCACCGCGGCCTTCCGACATTGTACGCCAATTTTAACATTTATAAACCTTTAACGTCATTAGCGCTATTTAGAGACCTTTCATTTACCGCCATAGGCGACCCTATCATTTTCGGTTCTTTTTTTAACCTACGGACGGCGGCCATTTTATTCTATTTATTTATTAGATTTACAAATGTTCTACTGTATCGGAGTAAGTATATGAAAATCAAAGTAAAGCACGATACAGGCAATTAAATAGATAAATGAATTAGCGCACAAAAATCGGTCGCACCGCAACCGGGACTCGAACCACGGATCTCCTGCATTCCGGGCAGACGTGCTAACCATTACACCACCGCGGCCTTCCGACATTGTACGCCAATTTTAACATTTATAAACCTTTAACGTCATTAGCGCTATTTAGAGACCTTTCATTTACCGCCATAGGCGACCCTATCATTTTCGGTTCTTTTTTTAACCTACGGACGGCGGCCATTTTATTCTATTTATTTATTAGATTTACAAATGTTCTACTGTATCGGAGTAAGTATATGAAAATCAAAGTAAAGCACGATACAGGCAATTAAATAGATAAATGAATTAGCGCACAAAAATCGGTCGCACCGCAACCGGGACTCGAACCACGGATCTCCTGCATTCCGGGCTATATATATATATATATATATATATATTGAGAATGTAAACATCATATATATATATATATATATATATAGAGAGAGAGAGAGAGATGAACTGAACTGAAGACATGTAAGTGGTTAATGATCTATCAAAATCTCTTTCTTTCTATATATACTGCCATACGCCCTCGCGGACATTCTAGGCAGGTGTATATTACATACACTCCAGTTTTGCAGGATGAAAGCCTACACAATAATCATGTAATTATGGTAGGGTTCTTTAACCTGAACAGGGGATGGTTCTCCCTGCACAGGGGGCCTCCAGTTAACGTCCCGATCCGAAGGACGGTGCACTTAATGACATTCATCCCTGCAAATGATGCCAATGGAGCGTGTTCGGACACCGAAATTTTATCGCCGCTGCCGGGGATCGAACCCGGGACCTCTAGCATCAGAGGCAAGTGCACTAACCACTGAGCTATCACGCTCCACATACCTAAACATCTCTTGAAATGCTTCGTCTTACGGATAAAAGTTTGAACAGCCTTGAAATTTTCTTCATTAATACGTGCTGGGAGATTTGCATTTCCGAAGAGTAAAATATCAACTGATATATGAGAGTGCCTCATTATTATGTTTAACATTTCATCCCTGGCATTACGATACCGTGTGCACTCAAGGAGATAGTGAGTGTTGTTTTCAATAGATCCACAAGTGCAATTTGGACTATCTATTAAATTGCACCTATATAAATAATAATTCAGTGAACTGCATTCCGTACGAAGTCTTGTATGTAGTATTTGTTCCATGCGATTGCCACAAAAGTAATATCGTGGAACTTTAACTGAGTTTTCTGTTAGGTATCGTTTAAAGGCATCCTGTGATTTGGCATTTCTGTGTTCATTTGGAAGTTTATTCCATTCACGTATTGTTGAAGGTAAAAATGAGCTACCATAAAGTGCAGTTCTCGAGTGGATAAGGCTGTAGTTATCTGCGTTACGAAGTGGGTAGGACGAAACATCACCGATATGCAGTGGCAATAAGTTACATAGGTAATCCGGTGCTATCTGGTGATCCATTTTATAGAACAGTTGTAGTTTATGCATTCTACGCCTATCCGAAAGTTTATCCCAGCCAAGCTCTTCATAAAGTTTTTGAGTACTAACTAGCTTTGTAGTGCCCGTGACAATACGGCCTGCTTCAAGCTGTATTTTTTCTAATTCGTTCTTTTGTTGTTGTGTACAATTGTCCCAAACTATATCTGCATATTCTAGGATCGGTCTTATGAAGGTAAAATATATCTTTTGAAGCGATTTACGTTTTAAGGTGAATTTAAGGGATCTCAAAAGGTTTAAACGGACTAATGCTTTTTCTTTTATGTACACCAAATGAGCAAGCCAATCACATGAGTTAGAAAGATTTAGACCTAGGTGCTTATGTGTAGTCACTTCTTTAATAACTACACCTGATAAATATAGACTGGGATGATTAACTCTATTTCGTTTTCTCGTGCACAATAATGATTCCGTTTTGTTAGGATTAAATTTGACGAGCCATAGTTCTGACCATGACGATATTCGTTGAAGATCATTGTTAAGAGTTTGTGCCGCTGAGTCTGGCAGGTCGACTACAATATACAGGGTAGTATCGTCTGCGAACAGTCGAATATTAGACTGAATTTCATTCACAATATCATTGATATAAACAATAAACAAAAGCGGGCCTAAAATAGATCCCTGGGGCACACCAGCTTTGATTTCCTTCCAGTCCGAGTTTCCACCTGGGATAACCACTCTTTGGTATCTATTGGATAAATAACTTTTGAACCATTCCAAAAGAGGGCCACAGATCCCATAATGATTGAGTTTGGCTATGAGACCTCGATGCCAGACCCTGTCAAACGCTTTACTTATGTCACAAAAAACGGCACGTACCTCTTTGCCCTGGTCCAGGGCCTGGCAAAAGGTATTATAGATATCTACAAGCTGGTTTACTGTTGAATCACCACGTGTAAACCCAGACTGGAATGGAGTTATAATCTTATTTTCTAAAAGGTGATTATGCACATGTTTATAAACTACTTTTTCAAATGTTTTACCAACTGAACTAATAAGAGATATAGGTCTATAGTTTTCTACGGAACTTTTATCATCCTTTTATGGATTGGGCTAACATTAGCGCCTTTCCAAATATCTGGTACTATTGAGGTTCTTAGAGAAGTATTAAAAAGGTTAGTTACGGGTACACATATGGACTCGGCTGTTGCTTTAAGAATGCGATTATTGATACAGTCGGGACCACAGGCCTTTCCAACGATAAGGGTTTTTAAAATTTCATGAACTTCTTCTACGGCTAAATGAATTGTATTAAATGTATGCAATGGAGGCTCGAGATGGGGCACTTCCCGTCCATTGTCATCCAGTTGTGTTTGGGACTCGAAATAACTGTTAAATAGGTTTGCTTTTTCGCAAGGAAGGTTAATGACCCTACCATTATAGTTCATGGGTGGGATAGCATCATGTTTTGACTTATTAATTAAGGATTTGAAAGTTTTCCACCAGTCTTTGGAGGAAAGGCTATTGGAATCAATTTTCTCAGCTAATTTATCTTTATAATTTTGTTTTGACTTTCTAAGTATATTAATGCTGTTGTTGCGAAGTTTTTTAAATTTTCTCCAAGCTTCTGGGGTATTATTACGTTTAGCTATTTTGTGTGCTCTTTTACGTTTTCGTATTGAATTTCTGAGAACGTTAGTTACCCATGGGGGATCCGAAGGGCGAATGGTAACAGTTTTATTGGGTATTGTCCGATCACAAAAGTCTGAAAGTTTTTTTGTAAAGTTTGCTGCATATATATTGATGTCATCATGTTCTACAGAACTCCAGTCAAAATCACGTATTAATTGATTTAGCAGGGCATAATCTCCAGACTCATATTTCCAGATTTTCCGTTTAAAGCAAGGTTGTTTATATTTGCTGAAACTAAATACTACAAAGACAGGACAATGGTATCTTACTGTCTGGTTAAGGACACATTCTCCTACACCCGAGTAAATAACACTGGGTTCGTCATTAGTAACAATCAAGTCTATTAAAGACGATGATGATTCAGTAAAATGAGTTGGTTCCTGAATAAGTTGCCTAAGATCATACGGTCCAAACAAAGAATGTATCTTCCGACGGCAGGATTCATTTAAATAGTTCAGATTAAAGTCACCAGTTACAATTATATTTTGAATATTGTTAAGTTTTATAAAGTTATCGTACTATAATGGCTTGCCACACACTGTTGAGGAAGGATTGTGCACATCAACCTATTTTTGTATCAGAAATCTCAAAACCTGTTATTAGCAAACAGTACAGGCCCAGATCAGATGCCACGTTCTGCAGCATCTGATCAGAGCCCACACTGTTTGCAAAAAGTTCAGCCGTTTTCCAAATAAAGTTTGAAGAACCCCTAAATTTTGAAATGGACTCATGCTATATATAAAGTGGAAGATTTCATTCAGTACAAATTGGGTTAAAACATGAATATATTGAAGACAATAGCTCTCCGGTTTGTTACCCTTTTACCTACTAGTTTCTTAAGTGGATGTAATGAACACCCTTATAAACCCCACTTATTCCGTGATTTGAGTCTCCTCAGATACACTTGTTAGAACCACCTTGGTCTAATGAGCACACACATTGAATGCGTGCAGACGAAATGAGAGGAATGTCACCAATAAAACGGAAAATGTCAGTTTTAATGTTGTGGATGCGACAAAGTGCATTTTGTGATTGCGACAAAGTGCATTTTTTACATCTCCAAAATGGCTACTTTGTTTGATGAAAATCTTTGATATTTTTATTATTTATACTGCAAACATAGGTTGCTGCCTCATTGAGGTGGTTCTAACTAGTACCCATGACCTACTTCTTGGAGCAGTAATAAGAAAGATAACGTATGCCCCTGTAAACCCTAGTTTTCTCTATAAGGTGTTTTTATGGGGCGGGGGTGTTCATTTTATGGACATGTTCACCTTGTCACTTGGGTGACTAAGATCTTTTTCCCCAGGTTCATTTTTCCTTGATTATTACTCCTAATAAATAAATGTGAAGTGTGAATTCGGGTTTAACGTCGCTTTCAACAATTTTTCAGTCATATCACGACGGTGTCTGGTTGTGACAGGGAGCTCAATGCTCACGTTTATTGTGCTGCCTCACTGAAGTATCATGTCCCAGACACATTACATGATACCACACCCAGTCACATTATCCTGACACTGGATCGACCAGTCCTAGCTCTACCCCGTAAATCTGAGTGCCAAGCGAGGAGCAACTAGTACCAGTTTTAACGACTATGGTATGTCGCGGCCCGGGATCGAACCCGAGACCTCCCGTTCCCCGGAGCGGACACTCTACCAACTGAGCTATCGGGGCCAGTCCTAATAAATAAATAAATAAATAAATGATAAAAAAAAAAAAAAAAAAACATTATTAAATAATTAAATAAATGCTGTTTTATGGGTCCTGTGTGAGTACTGCAATGGAAGGTCATGTTTTTTCCACTTTTCAGCTCAACTTAAGAAAATTAATAATAAATTAGGCCCTAATTAACAATATAAATATTTAGAAAAAAAAATGCTTCTGAAAGATCTAACAACACATTTCAAAAATGAAGACATACAATTATTTGCAAATTTCAACCTAATCATAGGCTTACAGCCATTGGTTATAATATGTAACTTCGCCCCACCTACAATAGGATAAGCCCCACCTACAAATAACCATTAAACTGCCAATCACAACCATTACAATTTCAAGCCATCTCAAACAGAGGAAGACAGTAGTAAGGTTTTAGACACTCAGGTGTATAAGGAAATCACACATACTACTTCAAAATTGGCAAAACCATTAGCTGCAAAAACAATTGAAATGACTGAAACAGCCGCTAAAACCTTATTTAAGGCAACTTCAACCAAGTTCACAAAAGCAGGGAATGGGGAAATCTTAAATCCAATTACAGGGTCTTGTAAGAGACATTTTGGTATTGAAATAAACAATAATTACAGTCCGCTAAGTGAAAATAATAATGAACCCCAAACCAAGAAATTTAAGGAAGCCAGAAAGTCTCTAGGCGACACTTTTGAGCAGGGTCAAAACAAAAATCAAATCAATGATTTTGAGTATATTGATGATCAGGGTAGCATGGATTGGGAGTCAGTCAGGTCCCGGAAACCAGCATTTGCCGACAATTTTTCCAATCCACGGAGTCCGCCAACCACCAGCAACGGTTATGTCTATGTGGTATTTACCTTATTAACAAATCAGCTTTTCAGAGCTGACTATGCCCGTACACTAGCAGCTAGCTTTCGGCAACACATTGGGGAACACTTCACAATGGACCTGACCAACAAACTTTCCTTCAAGATAAGAATAGGACTGGCCAATAAAGCCAAATCTTTTAACTTTGAGAGCTTAAAACTACCTGCAATGGACATGAAGATTAATAAATTGTCACCTAGGCTACAAAAACGCAACCAGACCAAAACGGCACAGAAAAACAGACTAAATCAAAGCAATGGAAACCAATGCCAGGCAAACCCCACAATTAAAACAAGCAAGGGAATTGTCTCAATACCTTTGGACCTTAATCTAGATCAACTCAAAACTTGGCTCCATGCAGGCTCCAATAAAATAGTAGGAATTAAAAAAACTGTTCAACAGGTTTGGTAAGGCAACAGGAAAAGCAATATTACACTTTAATACAGAACTTGCTCCGTTAGAGATTAACTGTGGCACTCATAATTTATCAGTAAATCCAGTTTTATATAACATAATCAGATGTTCTTGTTGCCAGAAATTTGGACACTATGCCAGTATCTGTAGGTCTAATTTCATTGCCTGTATACATTGTGGAGGCTGGTACCACAGTGTTACTGATTGTAAAGTAAGACACACTCCTGCTGCGAGAAATTGCGCCAACTGTAATGGAATCCACTCCGCAGACTACAGGTTTTGCCCAGTATATTTGAAATATAAAACTAATATTGAGGACAAAAATAAGGTCATAAAGCAGGAATGGGAACAGAGAAGAATGAAAACTACTCATCAAGCAGAAGTTAACCAAAATATGTCAGATAATGGTCTTAATGAAGCAAACAAACAGAAATTGAATGAAACCCATTTAGGGCCGCTAGGAGCAAACCAGTGCAAAGAAAGAAAGGATAAAGCTGAACAAGTATCAATGGGCAATTTTCAAATCAATCGAGTTCCTAGGGGAAATGGTACAAACGGCAATCTTGTTATGAAACAGCAACTGCGAACTATCCTTAAGGTCATACTTGATCCAAAAAACCTGAACAAAATTGCTGACATATCAAACGATAATGAACGCAATGCTTTCATTGATGTACTCGTGGACCAGCCGGAATTGTTTGAACAAACCAGTCAATCTAATCAATTTAAAGAAAATTCGAACAAAGGGGAA
Organism: Lucinisca nassula; assembly: GCA_963580285.1. Taxonomy (NCBI): domain Eukaryota; kingdom Metazoa; phylum Mollusca; class Bivalvia; order Lucinida; family Lucinidae; genus Lucinisca; species Lucinisca nassula. Next base: position 86,738,089 of record OY757011.1, on the reverse strand, counting down.
ACAGAAACAGTTCCCAAACCTGATGCAAAAGATTTATCGAGTGAGGCTGAACAAGAAATTAATTTATGCCAGGGCAATGAAAAAGAAACCAAAGGTAGCGTTGACACCATCAACAAACAGTCTGTTATCCCTCTAAGACAGGCAAAGTCATATGCAGATGTAACTGTTACGAAAACCAGCAAGGGGTCAAAAGCTGCAAAAACACTCCGGAAAACAGAAAATAAAATCAGTAAAGGTTTAACACCACATTCTCAAAGAAAGATTATTAGAGTAAGAAAATCGGCCAAAACTTTAGAGAACAAAAAACTGAATGGACATGGTTCAGACCTTAATGTAGGAATAGTAAGGGCTACACTAGGTAAAACCGCTCCAACTAGGTCCAAAATAAACTAAATAACCCGTAATGATTTCAGGCAATTTACGTCAGAAACTAACCACTGTTCAATGGAATGCCCGCAGCCTCTGTGGGTTTTCCATGCAACACAAAAAGGCAGAATTTTACAATTTCCTTCTTTCTTTTGCAGAGCTCCCAGAAATTATATGTATACAAGAAACTTGGAATAAATCAAACCAGAATCTTCTCTTCTTAAATGGGTACAAGGCACCAACTTCCTATAGACGTAAGGACAATCAAAGTGGGGGTGGGGTAGCAATTTTTGTGAAGGAGGGCTTAGATTCTGAAGAAATCAAATACCAGCAACAAAATGACAATGTAGAGGCAGCAATTGTAAGAATTTTTGGTACAAATTCTCAGCTTGATATAATTAATTTCTATACTAATGGAAAACAGTTCATATCCAAACAAGATTACGAGTACCTAATAGGGCATGTAAGCCAAAATTTCATAATGGTAGGAGATTTCAACTTAAGGGACAGCCTCTGGGATGACGCATTCACTGGTCCTGAAAACAGCAAAAGTAAGGAAATTTTAAACTTCATCGATGACAACAATTTAATAATTCTAAACAGTGGCGAGGCAACTCACATTGATGTTTCAACAGGGCACACTTCTGCCCTTGATCTTACTTTAGCTACTAAGCGTACATGTCAGGGTCATCAGTGGTATGTACATGATGACCCTCTAGGCAGTGACCATCTTCCCGTTGTCACAATACTTAATAAGAACCACAAGAGTATTTCGCAACATCAAATACCCCGCTGGAAATTATCTGAAGCTGACTGGACTCTTTTTCGTGAACTGACAAAAAAAATCAACATAAGCTATGATGAAATAACAATAAACGAATCCAACGAAAATTTTGTATCAGAACTTTTATCTGTATGCAATGAAACAATACCAAAAACAGCTCAAAATCAGAGAAAAAAACACCGGCACTTGCCCTGGTGGACCCCGGAATGCACACAAGTTGTTATGGCTAAACATAAGGCATACAAAAAATGGAGGAAATATGGTACTTTTCATCTCAAAGAACTCTACAAAACAGCTAGGGCCGAAAGCACAAAATTTCTTGATAGAACTAGAGTAGCAAAATGGCAAGAATACATTTCTAAATTGAATCATGAGGTGAGCAGTAAATATATAAAGCATTTTATAGCGAAATTCAATGGAAAACCATTCAAACCAGTTGAAGTGCTCAAGCAACCCAATGGCAGAGGTCATGAAAATATAGATAAAGCCAACAAGTTGGCTGACCACTATCAAAACATAAGCAGCGATGAACAACTGAACCCAAATTTTAGGGCTAGGAAATTAAGAGTCGAACCAGAAGTCATAAACTCTGTGAAAGAAAACATTGGTGCTGTCAACAATGAAGCTTATAATGAACTGTTCTCAATAAAAGAACTCCAAACCGCATTAAACAAGAAAAAGAGTACATCTCCAGGGGCAGACACAGTACATTATGATATGCTGAAAAACTTGTCTGAGAAAGCAAAATGGCAGTTATTAAGTCTTATAAATAAATCGTGGACAGTTGGTAAACTTCCGGATGAATGGAAACTTGGGACCATTATTCCAATTTTAAAACCAAATAAACCACCAAATGAGGCAGGATCGTACAGACCTATTTCTCTAACATCAACAATTTGCAAAATTATGGAAACAATGATTACAAACAGGCTAACCTCTCATTTAGAAAACAATAATCTTTTGGCACCAACGCAGTCTGGATACAGAAAAAATCGATCAACTTTAGACCAAATCATGAAACTGCAATCCTCTATACTAAAAGCTAAAATGCAGGACAGGGCTCTAATGTGCATATTCCTAGATCTTGAAAAGGCCTTCGATTTGATGTGGACTAATGGGGTTCTATCCCAACTAGTAAAATTTAAAATTAAAGGTAGAATGTTAGCATGGATTAAGGATTTCTTAAGTGACAGACGAATACAAGTAAGGGTAGGGCAAGACCTTTCAGAAATCAGAAAATTAGAGAATGGATCCCCACAAGGTAGCGTACTAAGTCCTATTCTTTTCAATGTTCTAATGAACACTCAATATGATGTACTTAAGGAATTTGATGCAGATCTCATACAATATGTCGATGATTCTGCGGCATGGAGAACAGCTAAAAGCCTCAGACACTTAGCTGTTCTGTGCCAAAGAATCCTAGATCAGATTGAATCATGGGCAGAGGAATGGGGGATAAAAATATCTGCAGAAAAAACTGAGTGTGTAGTCTTTAACTATGGAAAAATACCATCTGAAGACATCCCTAAATTAAAAATTGGGAACAAAACCATTGAATACAAAAAGCAGGCAAAATTATTAGGGATAACCTTTGATAGCAACCTAAACTGGAATTCTCATTTTGATTCACTCTTAGAAAGGTGCAAAAAAGATCTCAATCTAATGCGGTACATTTCTGGAACCAAATATGGTGCTGATAAAAAAACTCTACTGATGTTGTACAAAACCTTAATCAGAAGCAAACTAGACTATGGTTGTCAAGCCTATGCAACAACAGCAAGCTCATCTCAGCTGAACAGGTTAAACCGAATACAATCCGCAGCTCTTAGAATCATAACTAGGGCATACAAATCAACATCAAATGTATCTGTAGAAGTTGAATGTAATGTCTTACCGCTAAATCTCAGAAGAGAAGAGATGATACTAAAATATTGGGCAAGGTCAATTCCACATGGTAACAAATTACCACTGAATGAACTTTTTGGACACTCTGTCTACGAAACTGAATTAAAGCGAGTAAAGAAAAAGATACCTTATGTCATTGCTGTGGAAGATCTTAAAAAAGAATACAATATACCAGATATTCAAATACAAGAACCAATATATAGAAGTAAATTCGCTCTCAGGTCAATCAAACCAAAAGCTACACTGCCAGGCGAAATTAATAAAAAGACAGATAATATTCAGGCTGTCGAATGCAAGGCTAAAATACACATTCGAGAAAAGTACAATTCTGTATTGCAAATTTATTCAGATGGAAGTAAAGATGAAGAAAATTCTCTCACAGGATGTGCTTTTACTATACCAGAGTTAAGAATTAAGAAACAATATAAATTAAATGGGAATCTTACTGTCTTCACTGCAGAATTAATTGCAATAAGGGAAGCCCTTAAATGGGTCGAAGAGAACCAACCACAAAAGTCAGAAATACTGACAGACTCCTTAAGTGCGATACAGACTCTTACTTCTGGAACATGTAATTCTAGACCAGATATCCTCCTAGAAATTGAATACCTTATTGATAAAATTATCAATAAAAATCTCAATATTATATTGGAATGGTGCCCATCACATTGCAATATTGAGGGCAATGAATTAGCGGATAAGGCAGCTAAGTTAGGGTCTAAAACAGGCAAACCGCTAGATATAAAGCTCAGCAAAAATGAAGTATATTCAATTATTAAACGTAAAGTAAGGAAGAAATGGGCATCACAGTGGGCACAATATGGGCATGGTCAGCGTTGGGAACTTGACAGCACGCTTCCAACCAAGATCACCCAGTACTCAAATAATAGGCAAATGGATAGAACATATACCCGATTAAGGCTAGGGCACAATGGACTTAAAGCAAATAACCAATATCATAATGAGATGGACCCTCTATGTCCTCATTGTGGGGATATAGAGGACACAGCTCATTATTTTCTCCACTGTTCCCAACATAAAGAACACAGGAAAATGCTTTATGAAACCATCAACAGTATACAGGGGTTAGCAGATACTAATTTAAGTGTAAAACTGCTACTGAATCCAAACAAAAAATATTCATTTGAAATAAGGGAAGCAGTTTTTACATACATTAAAAATACAAACTACCAATCTATTATTTAAACCAAGAAGCAGGGATGATAGAGGATAAAACTTACTAATTTTGATTGGTTACTGACCTCCCCCGCTTTCAGCGGGGCGAGCTTCAAACGCGTACCTCTATCATCATAAAAGTGGGAAAACCTTCATTTTACCATATTCATTATATCAATACCAAGATGCAGGGATGATAGTGGACAAAACTTCCTTATTTCGATTGGTTACTGACCTCCCCCGCTTTCAGCGGGGCGAGCTTGAATCGCGTACCACTATCATCATAAAATTGGGAAAACAAATCAAAAGGAACCTAATTTTACTATATTCATTATATCTATACCTAGATGCAAGGATGTTAGTGGGCTAAACTTTCTACTTTCGATTGGTTACTGACCTCCCCCGCTTTCCAGTGGGGCGAGCTTGAATCGTGTACCACTTTTCATCATAAAAATGGGAAAGTAAATCAATAGAATAGGGCATTTAGGAATTAAAAATATAACTTGCTTAATTCAAGGGTATATGAAGCTGTAGTACGGTGAAATAACGAAGAGAGGGGCAATCACTAAAACCTGCAGGCCAATCCTCTAAATAATCAGTAGCTGTATATATGTACACAAACATCCATATTTGATGTCATTGAATGAATCTCTATACCGGTATGTGTCTGTTTGATGGTCAATGCGGCTAGTATGATTGCTTAACCCTTGTCCTGCTGAGACCGGATATGCCTTGTCTTTCAAACAATGTAGATCCAGATCAGATGGCTTCTGGAGAAGTCATCTGATCAGGATCTACACTGATTGGCATACAGTTTATGAAATTGTAGCAATAAATTACATCAAGTAATTTGATTGGCTGATAATCAGTAGTGGGTGTGGTATGTTTAAATATTCAGCAGGACAAGGGTTAATTGGTGTGAAAGCTAAAACTTTCCAACTTTTTTGTATGTGAGTGTGTTTGTTTAGTTTATTTTTTGGCTTTTTTTTTCTTCTGTTTATTTCTCTTCTTCTTGTGGAAACCAGGGACCATTTAGCAACAGAGTATTAAAAGCAATTAAGCTATTAGCAGTTCCGTCACACACCAGAGGTAATCAATCATGTTTCTATAATTACCTGTCCAAACTTTATACATCCCTTTGTGTTTTAAGATCTATTATTTGAAAATTTCAATAAATTTATTAATCAGCCACTTGCATAAGCAGCTTGTTTGTCAGCTATGTTTACAAATCAATTTAGGATCTGTTGTCCAACTAAACATATTAACCATCTGTCTATAGATGATATAAATAACAATTAGTATAATCAGCCTAACTTCACACAAGTCTGAATACAAAAGAAAAATCTTCAAAGGATCAACAGTTTTCACATCAAGTGTTACAGCTGACCAAAGACAACACCTTTATACATGAGTAATGATATTGTTTGCTAGTTTGTTTGATAAGATTTTGGTCCCTGGTTCCAAAATTACATCAAACTATTTTTGCCACATGTTTGGTCTTTTGTTTTTAAGTATCTATTGTATTTTAACAAATGTTTACCCTCAGCAATGTCCACAAAAAAAAAAAAACAACAACACGTCAAAGCTGGATTTGAAGAAGAACAAGATAGCAAATTAAGGGTCTCTTCTTTCCTTTCCATATTATCTTCTCTTCAGATCTCTCCTCTGACACTGTACATAAACCTGTCTTGTCTTTGTATAATCTTCACCTTCCTTTTCAGCATGTAAATAGTATGTTAAGAATCAACTTAATCATGTAAAACTGTTAACTTCCATGAAAAACTATGTTCTCAAATTTTCATTCTGATTATAATAATCATATTTTAAGCCTGTCTTTTCTTAGTATAATCTTCACCATCCTTTTCAGCATGTAAATAGTATGTCTTTATCATTATTATTATTATTGTCATCTTTTACTATTACCATTATCATTATCATAACCATTATTAACTTATATCATATGTTGTCTCAGTGTTGAAAGCAAGACTTGCGACCAGTCTTCTTCCTCTGAACTTTAAGCCGTGTGTGTTCCTGCATGGAAACCTGCATAGGCATGCTCCATTTGCAGCCTTAGTCAAATGGCCAATATCAAGCGGCAAAAAGAAAGAGCACTATTGAATCACTTATCGCTCATGAGCAAAGTATAGAAATCACGATTTGCAGTCGTATTGGCACTGATTTCTACACATTTTCGGCTCATTTTTCGATCAGCCTTTTAAATTCCAAAAACACAGGCAGTGCTTCATTTTTCTATGGTCGGGCACCGGCAGCTCAACGCCATTTACTCTTGTTGGACAAACTGCCACGATTTGCAGCCCAGAAGCACTTAACATATGTCTTGTTGTGGAGCTATGGAGTTCTGTCCGCTTGACCATGGCAGACATAAAAAGCCTTAACCTAAACGAACGAACGAACGTACAATTTCAAGCCTTTTTCTTTACTTCTCAAAGAAAATCTGGTTTAGCATTTTTCATATATGAGTCCTATGGAAATGTTGGTCTCTGAAAACAAACAAAAGAAAAAAATGAATGCCGTCTGCTATGAGGTAATGCTTGGTGGTTAAGATATAAGATTAAAAGTGTTTTTTTTTCCATATATAGCTCTGGATGTAATACTTGGCAGTCTAAAAAAAATATCAAAAAATGCCATTACCAGTAAGTAATAAAATGACTGATAGAATAGGAAAAGATAAAACCACTAGGAAAAAAAATTGGCCAAATTGTCCTGCAAAAAAAAATGAAATAAAAAATAAAATAAAAATAAACTAGAGCTGTCAGTGAAACTGACTAGGGCCCCGGCAGCGCTATCAGAGGAGTAGGAAAATGTTGCTGTTAAAAAAGACGTTTTTTTTTTTCCTTTCACCTCTAAGTATGACCTTGACCTTTGAGGTACGGACCTGGGTCTTGCGCGTGACACACTGTCACATTATGGTTAATATTTCTGCTAAGTAATATTTAAATCCATCCAGGTATAAGAAAGTTATAGATTGGACACAATGAAAAAGACGCTTTTTTTTACCTTTTATCTCTAAGTATGACCTTGACCTTTGAGGTACGGCTGTGGGTCTTGCGTGTGACACTTCGTGACATTATGGTTAACATTTCTGCCAAGTAATATTTAAATCCATCCAGGAATAATAACAAAGTTATTAATTGGACACAGGAAAGACCCTTTTTGACCTTTAACCTCTAAGTATGACCTTGACCTTTGAGGTACGGACCTGAGTCTTGCGCGCAACACTCCATCACATTATGGTTAACATTTCTGCCAAGTAATATTTAAATCCATCCAGGAATAAGAAAGTTATGGAGGATAAAAAATTTGTGGACGGACAGACGGACAGACGGACAGACAGACAGACAGACAGACGGACGGACAGAATGATGCCAAGTAATATTTAAATCCATCCAGGAATAATAAAAAGTTATGGAGGATAAAAAAAATTGTGGACGGACAGACGGACAGACGGACGGACAGAGTGATTACTATAGGGCACCCACACTTTCAGTGCGGGGCCCTAATAAACAACAGTTTTTTTATTCCCTAGTAGAGAAATTTCCATTAGAACTGAACATACATATACTTTTTTAAAAGAGTAACACAATGGCTAAAATATATTTCATTTATTTATATGGTGAAGAATTTCTTTATAGTATGTTTTCATTTAGTTTCTTTATTTTTTTCCACATATCCCGCTGAACAAGACAATCCCTACATTTGCAGAGTTTAGCTCCAGATAAGCCATCTGATCAGGATCTTCACTGTTCATCATGCAGTTTGTGAATTTAAAAGATAGCTTATATTAAGTACATGTATATTGAAAGTAGAGAAATTCTAATTTTAAGTGAACTTTTTTAAAAGAGTAACAAGATGCCATCTGATCAGGATCTTCACTATTCATCATGCAGTTTATGAATTTAACAGATAGCTTATATTAAGTATATAGAAAGTACTTACTGTAGAGAAATTCTAATTTCAAGTGAACATTTTTAAAAGAGTAGCAAGATGCTGTATGATCAGGATCTTCACTATTCATCATGCAGTTTATGAATTAAAAAAATAACAGATTAATTATGTCAAGTATATAGCAAGTAGAGAAATTCGCATTTCAACTTAAAACATTTTTATCAGAGTAACAAGATGCCAAAAATATATTTCATAAAAATCTATGTTGAAAAATTTCCTGAGCATAATAACATGTTTTTCATTTTATCATTTTTTTTTCTGTATATATGCCCATGAGGTGATATACCATACCAGTAGGTGTCATTTTCAATAAACAGTAATTATCTTCAATTATCATAGCCATTATATGGCTGATTAAAGCACTGGTCCTCCTGTATTTGGTCCTCAAATTATACCCCTGGTCCTCTAGAGGACTTGGTCCTCAGTCCTCTGGTCCTCCAATAAAAGTCCCCAAATTATACCCCCTTTTAAAGGAAAGCTTCCCCAGTTTGTAAAGTTGAAAATCCGCCATTAATGCTCGCCTTTCCAAAGTAAGGGGGGCCTGTTGCCATACTCCCGGCGTCAGTCGTCGGCGTAAGCATCGGCGTCCGCATTTGGTTGAAGTGCATGCAAGTAATCATTTGTGCTGTTTTAACGTAATTGTTAACACCCTTCACGAGGCCTTGAAACCACATAATAATATAGGCCTGTCACAGTTTGCCGATGATAGCGCGGTGTGGGGGAAACGCTCTACTCTAGAACTGGCGGTCAAAGACCTACAATCAGTTCTAAGAGAAATCGAAACCTGGGCACTAAGATGGGGATTCAAAGTATCAAACCTAAAGACTAAAGCAATCATATTCAGCAAACGACGAAATCTGAAGACCACTCAAAACAAACTATACCTCTTTGGTAGGGAAATAGAATGGGCCCAGAACATCAAATTTCTGGGCATGATCCTCGACAAACATCTTACTTGGAGAGATCACATTAAAGATCTCAAAGAAAGATGTGAAAAAGACCTGAACCTACTACGAGTAGTGTCAGGTACCACCTTTGGAGCTGATAAAAGGACACTCCTGATCCTATACAAAGCCCTTATTCTTAGTAAGCTAGACTATGGAGCCCAGGCTTACAACTCCGCGTCAGAGAATATCCTTAAAACTCTGAATATCATTCAAAACCACGCCCTCAGGATAGCAACAAGAGCATACCGATCTACCCCAATCAACGCACTAGAGGTAGAATGTGGACTTAAACCACTACATCTACGAAGGGAAGAACTCATACTAAAATACTGGGCTAGATCCTCCCCACTTGGCAAATCTCTCCCAGTGAATGATCTATTAACAGATCATGGTTGCTATTCATGTAGGAGAGCAAAGAACTACAACCCATATTGTAAGAAAGTCCGTGCCCTCCTGAAAGAGCACAACATACCCGATAAGATCCAGGCACCCAAGTACAGATCCAAATGGGATCTCAAACACAACACACCCTCCTGTTACCTCCATCAGGTCCTGGGGAGGAAAGAAGAAAATACAAATGAATACATGAAAAATAAAAGCCTCTCTTATGTTCGCACCAGCCATGCTGGGAAAACTCTAATCTACACAGATGGCAGTAAGGACCCCACAACAGGAAAAACCGGCGCCGCATTCGTTGTCCCAGAGAGAAATCTTCACGTACCGATTAAAACAAACCAACACCTCTCAGTATTCACAACTGAACTGATTGCCATTCACTGGGCCATCTCCTGGGCCATCACAGTTAAGACACCCAAAGCCACAGTACTCACTGACAGCCTTAGCGCTACCCAGGCCCTACAGTCAGGAAAATCCAAAACACGACCTGACCAAATTGACTCAATCCTGTCTAAACTAGATAAGGCAAAAAGAGAAGGGCAAGACATTGAAATCGACTGGATCCCATCCCACGTCGGCATCCCCGGTAATGAGGCGGCCGACGAAACAGCCAGATTAGCACTAGATATAGGTATTAAAGATTATACTCTTCCTTCAAAACGGGAGATCTATACAATCATAGACACCGCCATAACGAGAAAATGGCAAGCTCTATGGGATAGAAACCCAACCAACACCGGGAGGCATTACCAACTCCTCCAGCCCACAGTAGGTAAATCTGCCCACCAATTTAGCAACAACAGAAAATTAGACGTGGTAATTTCCCGTTTGAGATTTAACCATAACGGCCTAAATGCCAACCTCACTCAACTAGGAAACACAACGGGTCTATGCAGAAAATGCGATAACTATGAACTAGAAACAACACAACACATCTTGTTTGAATGTGTAACAAACGCCCATGCACGAGAAGAGATAAAATCTGAAATGTTCAAATTAGGATATGAATCGGTACACCTACAAGATCTCCTCGCTCCCCCCGAAAAACACTGCTCGGCCATAGCCGAGGTGATTAAGAAATTCCTTAAAGACACAAATTACTGGGAAGTAATATAAGAAAAACAGCTTTTGTTACCCACACACCGCGCTTAGGCAACCATCACCTACCGTCAATCTGCACTTGGACCTGAGACGGGGGCGTCAAAGCGAGACACTGTGGTTGCGGCTCATTTGCTTTGCACTTATGGGTGCCCCGCCGAGGCTACCCCCATCAAAGGACAAACCAATGACCTTCCCATACCTTCAACATCATAACAGACCACGGGCAAGGGTGCATCATAAGAAAATCCCATAGCCCGAAAACTCCCACGGACATGCTTGAACCTGCGGCGACAAGCCGATTCGGGACACTGTGGTTGCGGCTCATGTGCTTTGCACTTATGAGTGTTCTGATGAGGTAACATGCCGCGGCAGGACAGGCAGCCCCCATGGGAAGGTAATTCTTCACAATAACCGCGCCACCCGTTAACTTGGTTTTGAACAAGTTACCCTAAGAGCCGGATCGTGCCTTTGTGGGGGGACCCCCCTCACAAGCCCGGCCCGCCCTGTGCACAGAATGGGAAGCCAAAATATGTGACGGATGGCGGGGTCATATTAGCACAAGCACAATATGCACTAATGACTTTTATTTGTATTACAGGTACAGGTGGGACCCCGGGGGACAAGAAACTGGACACAGCTACACTGATCCGAGCGCACACATGGGGTCCCAAAGCACTAATCCGACTTTTCTATTTCAGGAACGAGAGGAGGCTCGACGGAGCCCGTCAGGACAACATCCTAAGGGCACCTGGGAGAAAGCCCGTACTGGGCTCCCCCTAGGTACCAACAGAATGAAGTCCCCTGAAGTAGGCTAAGCGAAGGCATAAATACTGCCAGAACAGAGCATACAAACGGGGGTTGTGGGACAACTCGGCACATAGCAAACTCGGCACATGACAAACTCGGCACATAACAAACTCGGCACATGACAAACTCGGCCTGTACAAACTCGGCACATAATTAGCTGTTTGGGTCAATTATCTATTGTCTATTATCAATTATCTATCAAATTAAAGTTACCTGTGAAATAGGGACCAACTAAATAGGGAGCAAACATCAATATTTAATGGAGTAGATCTTTATTAAAAAACAAAATATGAAGATTTTTTACAATACAATTTCAACTATTTAAGTTTCAAATATTTAAGTTGTTTCTTAAATTTACCTGCGAATAAATCTTTAAAAAAAAAAAAAAAAAAAACAAGACATAGGTTGTGGGTACTCGTTAGAACCGCCTCAATGAGGTGGTTCTAACAAGCACCCACAACCAATTTTTATTGAAAACAAGGAAAAAATATCGTTTGACAAGACGCCCATCAACTCGGCTGGGCAATCTCTTGTTTGACAATACGCCCATCAACTCGACTGGGCAATCATGGGTCGCAATGAGTCCCAAATATCATATTCACAGCTTTAGTCATCGCCTGATTAATCAGATAATTAGTGTAACAATTAAGTCATATCCAGAGCTTATTGATCGATTTAACATGTTTAAATGATTTGTTTTTAAAATGAAAAAAAAAAAAAAAAAAAAAAAAAAAAATAGAAACTTTTTTTATTTAATAAGCATACATATAATTATTATAAAACAATAATAATAAAACAGGCAAATAAAGTATTACTGTACAGCTTAATAACCATTATCACTATTGTGGGCCGAGTTTGCTATGTGCCGAGTTTGTAGGGGCCGAGTTGGTTATGTGCCGAGTTGGGTATGTGCCGAGTTTGCTATGTGCCGAGTTGTCCCGACACCCAAACGGGGACAGGTCACACGCTAAATATCTTTATAGGCGGGGCAACGGCAATATCCACCATTTGCTAGGTATTTGGAAATAGGAAGTCCCTTAAAAATGCCTTTTGGAAGACCATTCAAAAATAAAAATTAGCGGGATTGCAAAACGGCTGATTAGCCTCATCACTGCCTTTCCCAAACAAACACATACCTCCAAACACATCACGAAGACACACCTGTCCAATTTTGAACCCCACTTGCATAGGCAGGTCTCCGTGATGAGAGCACGGGTACTAGGACTTTTTGCAATAGCCGGAATTGGCTGGTCTATTAGTCACCCATCCTGGCTCACTTTAGATGCCTGTTCAAAATTCAAAAATTTCATGCGTTATCACCCTTTAACAAGCATCGTGACCGAAGGCGTTTTCTTTGCCATGTCAGGGGTGGAGGCAGAGAATAATGGAAGCCAGAACTGATAATGTATGTTAGCTTTTTTCCTCGGCCAGACATTCGAAAACAGGGCTGTGCTCTGACACATTTGGCAGTCGAAATTGGCAACACGTCATCACATACTAGAGCCCGTCTTTGGTCTGATTCCTGCACTCAAAATTCTAAAATCGCTATAGAACTGTGTTTCTTAGGACAAACGCTGTACCTTGGGTGCGATTTGTGCCTTCCTCCGACTCCGATTAAGAGTGCAGTATATTCCCATTGGTCAGCTGACACCTGTCGAATTGACAAGTGCCAGCACATTGGAGGCCCTGGGAAGAGCAGTTCATAAACTAATCCCATTTAGCGAGATGGGGGTAGCCCCTATGTGCTTTTAGCGCCCGGTTACCTTACAAAATCTATCAAGTCAAGTCAAGCCTGGTCCTCTAGAGGACTTGGTCCTCAGTCCTCTGGTCCTCCAATAAAAGTCCCCAAATTATACCCCCTTTTAAAGGAAAGCTTCCCAAGTTTGTAAAGTTGAAAATCCGCCATTAATGCTCGCCTTTCCAAAGTAAGGGGGGCCTGTTGCCATACTCCCGGCGTCAGTCGTCGGCGTAAGCATCGGCGTCCGCATTTGGTTGAAGTGCATGCAAGTAATCATTTGTGCTGTTTTACAAACCGCAACGTCGGTGCGCATCTAACTGTAATGGTTAAAAAAAAACGGCATTTATGAACAGCGAAGGCTGAATGTGGCGAGCTGCTCACTCGCACACGTTTTATGCTGGTGGAAAATTTGTCAGAAAAGACAGAACCATGCTAAGCTTTTAAATTGCTCGTTTGACACGCAATTTGATTTCAGTGATGAACAATGGTATGCTTTTGTAAAATTGACCATATTGGTAGAATATGAGGTCTCTTTCTGCCTGAGTTGGTCCTCAGTCCTCTGGTCCTCCAGTAAAAGTCCTCAAATTATACCTTCCCCTTTAAAAGGAAACTTTATCCTACCTTTTCTTTAATGTGTAAACACGGGAGGTAACTCGTACAAGCAGCTTCAATAGTTAATTCTATTTACCTCCCATGGTAAATGGAAATCATGTCTCCGTGAAAAATAGAATTACTTCCATTTTAATTTATAGTGGTTTTAGACCAAAACTCGTAACATTTAATTTCATGTTTGAAGAGTTTTATTAAATTTTCTCAAATACGAAACTGCGGCAGGTACCCGATCAGCTGAAAGTTTATTGTTTGTTAATTCAACATGGCCGAAATGTCTGAGAAACCCTGTCATCTTGTTTTGGTATGGCTGGCTTTTTGCATATACAGACTCTTCGGCTAGTGAAAGCCTTCGCTGGACAGGTTGTGTAAATATGGAGGATAAGTATAAAGAACTGCTGGAACTCCATCGCTCAAAATTTAACTTGGTTGTGGACGTTGAAAGGTTGTTTCCAATTTTAGAAAGTTCAGAGGCGCTTGAAAAAGGTGACATCGATGAAGTCAACAAACAGCCGAACGCACCAACAAAAGTTGATAAACTCCTTGATATTCTAATCGCAAAGGAGAATCTAGCATTCAAGAGTTTGTGCTATGCATTAGAATCCACTTACCCCCACTTGTTGACAGTGATGTTTCTTGGAAATAACAGCAGAGTGAATAATCCAGGTAAGAAAATGAAAGTAGGAGCAGGCCCCCGCCCCCACGCACATTATACCAGAAAGACCGAAATCCACCGAATGACTGAAATCTGTCGTAAAATTTTATGCAGTAAACTTTGCACAGTCTGATCAGTCTTTGCAGATCGCATGTACCGACTATAGTCTATAATATTTATGCAACGAGACATAAACTACGTCTTGTCATAGTGGATGGGTGTGCAGGGTTGATTTGAGTCTGTGTTGGTTACACCACTTGCAGGTTTTGTTATGTGCCGACTCATATCATGGCAGGTCTTTGTTGTTACAAAGGTCACTATGTGTTTTACTTGCATATTACACAACCTCATCAGAACACTATAGGGTTCGCCGGTCATCCGGGTACTTTCGTTTGTCATGTGATAGCAACGAGCACGAAGGTGAATACAAACGCCATTTTGAATAAGCAAATAGTGTAAATAAAACCCAAGTCACTAGCATATTTCTTACAATTTTGATAAAACATGCCAAAACTCTGTAGTGCAGGTGGTTGTACAAACCATCATTTACAACTGGATAAAAAGCTATCGTTCTATCAGTTCCCAAATGGAGAAAAACATCCAGAGAGACGGTCTCGGTGGATAAGGGCCTGCAGTCTCCAGAACGCTGATGGTTCAGACTGGATTCCTACATCAAAATATGTTTACATGTGCAGTGAACATTTTATAACAGGTAATTGATTCACAATACATTATTCTGTGGGCCATGCTTTGTTGATAATGAACTGAAATTGTCCTTTCTATTGGTAAAATTGTCTGTTGATTTCTCTCTAGCAACACGAATTCGGCACGAACTAGTGCTCGTATTTCTCCCTTTCAACAACATTTCTGCACTTACCGAGGCGATCCCTTGGAACATCACCACAGGTGTTGGATGGGTGACTAAATTTAGAAATTGATTGTAATTAACTTTAAAGTGTAGAAAAAAAACCTCCTTAGTGGGTGTGCTAAAGAAGATGAACAGGGGTCCTAAAATGAATGCCTCTGATCTAAAGGTCAAAACAACAACAAGGTCTTTAGAATGTGTGCCTTGTAAATGAACTAACAAACTAGCCTGTCCCCCTACGGTAGCCTTGGCATAACCTCGGATCTGGGTTCACACTATTTGCAGAAATGACATATGACATGCAAACAGTATGGACCCAGATCAGATGAGCAGTCTGATCTGGGTCCACACTGTTTGCAGTAATGACTTAAAGCTACCGGCAGTCAACGATTTTTTACAGACAAACAGTGTGGACTCAGATCAGACAGCTCCTCTTAGCAATCTGATCTGTGTTATTTTGACAATAAACAGAATGTCAAACCTACCTTGACACTTGGATAGAGTATATTTCCCGAGTCCATGACACCTCCGAATACACAACACTTGACACTAGTCCGTAGACATCGGTTATCAGGCAGCTGTTATTTCACTAAATGGAAATTTCCAGCCTCGTTATTCTTTACTTTTAATCATTTTTACTTACAGTAACATGCATTTTCAGGTTAAAAAAACGATTTTATTCAATGTAATTGATAGCGATCTAAAGGGTAATTGCCGGTCGCTCTGTTATTGTTTTCACCTCAAAAAATGGCGGCCTATCGGTTGCTACGGGCAGTGACGTCACACCGGCGAACCCTATTAATGGGGTTCCAAATTCCAATCAGAAACTGTGTCAGGTAAACAGCCGTGTTATATCCAAACAAAATGTATAGTTTATATAGAAAAATGACCATTTATGGTCATTTTTCTAAATAATCTCTATTCTATACATTTTTTGGGATCCATCTTGAAACCGTTTTTTACCCAAAACTATGTTATAACGAACAGTGTTATACTGAGGTTGTGGTGTATTACACACAAAGTATGCACCCATCAGGGCTTGGGCTTGGAGAAATAGATTGAGCTGCATGGTGCTTCTACGCAGAGCTGAATCCGATTAAACATTAGTACTGGTAAACACGGTGTAAAAGGTCTAAGCTTGTCCAGGCAAAATAATGTGAGGAGGATTGTCCCCAGTTATAAACACTAAACAGGGCTTGAGATGCCATTTCATCTCCACGTCCAGTAAAAGTCCAAAAAAATTGAAAGTGCTGTCTCCAAAACGACCTTAGTAGTGTTGACGGGCATGTAAAACCTCAACTCAAACAAGCCAACACAAAAAGTATGCCTTCAGCATGTTCAGCTTGTGTTTTTATCTTCATTTTCCAGACTTCAAGGTATATAAAACATTACGAAAAAACGCCTATACAAATACATTGTAAACTTTACCGCCGAAAAAACAAACATTTTAGGATGAAGAATTGTGATATTCCTTATTTCTGCTCAAAATATAGATTGTAGGTACTCGTTAGAACCGCCTCATCGAGGCAGTTCTAACGAGTTCCCACAATCTATATTTTGGAGCAGAAATAAGAAAAATAAGGTTTACCCCCTGCAAACCCCAGTTTTACTATATAAAAGTGGGGTTCAAGGGGGTGACAATTATATAGGCGTGTTTTCGTGATGTGTCTAACTGGCATGTGGGCTTGCATGTAAATTTACAGCTGTTTAGAATCTTGACAAGTTTCATGAAAAGCAACCCATACTGTTCCACATTATATAGTTAATCATAAAATATGCTGATTGAAAAGTGTATTTTAGAAGTTTGAAGAAAAAAATAAAAAATCACTTTATCACCTTCCAAAATGGTCAATTTTTGAACATCGGTTTTGTCCATTTTCCTTAGAAACATTATACTTTTACATCAACCTAAAGTATAGTCTGTTTCCCAGCAACGAGAAGAAGTGGCAAAAAACTTCCATAGTACACAACAACCTCGTTATAAATAACATGGTTCATTAAAACACAGTTTTGGATATAACACAGTTTCAAGAGGGATCCCCAAAATGAAATGGTCATTTTTCTGTATAATCTATACATTTTTGTTTGGATATAACACGGTTGTTTAACTAACTCGATTTCCCCTTTGGACCCCATTAATAGTTGACATACAATGTAATGTATATTGACAACAACTGAATAGCATGGACGGTCCAACTAAAAATGCATCACTTTTCCTGGGCATTCTTAGAACCTTTAAGCAGTTTACCAGTACTCACGTGCAGTCGGTTTCAGCTTTGCGTGGAAACATCATGCAGCCCGTCTATTTCTTCAAGTCCCGATGGGCGGACAAAACAAGCTTGCTATAGTGTCCATGGGATTTTTGAATATTTATCTGATGATTTAACTCATTTTTTCCTCGCAAAATTAATTGATCGTTGACAATTTGTGTTTTTGAAGTATTAACCCACGACAACCCTTATCTTTGCAAACAGTGTAGATCCAGATCAGATGGTTTCTGAAGAAGCCATCTGATCAGGATCTACACTATTTATACCCCCGGCATACAAAGTATGTCTGGGGGTATATAGTTTTCGTCTTTCCGTTGGTTCGTTCGTCCGTTAGTTCTTTCGTACTTCCGTCTGTCCCACTGTTCGTCAACCTTTACGTCAAAGTTTTGCATTAAACCTTTTTGACAGCTTATATCTCTGTAACCACATGTTAGATTCTCTTCATGTTTGGTAAAGGATATCTCTATAGCATTACCTTTCATATGGAATATCTAAGCCCCTGGGTCAAGCCCCTGGGTGGGCTGTCTGTCCGTCTGTCTATTCATATACTTGTACGTCAAAGTTTTGTGTTAAACCTTTTTCATTGCTGATATCTCTGAAACCACATGTTAGATTCTCTTCATGTTTGGTAAAGACTATCTGTATACCATTACCTTTCATATGGAATATCTAAGCCTCTGGGTCAAGCCCCTGGCTGGGCCGTCTGTCTGTTCATCTACTTTTACGTCAAAGTTTTGTGTTCAACTTTTTTCATCGCTGATATCTCTGTAACCCCATGTTAGATTCTCTTCATGTTTGTTAAACGATTTCGTGATGCATGTCCCTGCCCCCCACCCATGGTGACCTTGACCTCAAGGTCACGGACTTAGAAATTTTACATTTGGTTAAAGTTTTATGACCAATTTTTTAGATGCCTGTATGTTCTAAACTCTAAGAAAAATTCAATTGATACTTGCATCAATGATGCATACCAGTCCAAAGATTTCATTGATGCATACCCCACTCTGCTGCTTCATTAACTTTGATCCCTCACTTTCTGGGCCCATTTAGAAATTTTATGTTTGGTTTAGCTTTTACAAGCACATTTATAGATTCTTATTGTTTCTTGACTTCATTCATATTACATATAAGCTCGAAAGATATATCAGAGGATGGCACTGGCCGGGGGTATACGTGACCCACTGGTCGCTTTCTCTATTTGACATTCAGTTTGTGAATTTGCAGGAATAAATTTCATAAAGTAGTCTGATTGGTTCAAAGTCAGAAATGGGTGTGGCTTAAATGAATATTCAGCAAGATAAGGGTTAAATGATATTAAACCAGTTTCTTCTGGCATTTTATTACACATTTTTTCCAGCTAAAAAGCTTCATAAAACTACCCATCATTATGACGAAACATATGCACCCATCAGGGCTTGGGCTTGGAGAAATAGATTGCACATTTTTTCCAGCTAAAAAGCTTCATAAAACTACCTATCATTATGACGAAACATATGCACCCATCAGGGCTTGGGCTTGGAGAAATAGATTGAGCTGCATGGTGCTTCTACGCAGAGCTGAATCCGATCAAACATTAGTACTGGTAAACACGGTGTAAAAGGTCTAAGCTTGTCCAGGCAAAATAATGTGAGGAGGATTGTCCCCAGTTATAAACACTAAACAGGGCTTGAGATGCCATTTCATCTCCACGTCCAGTAAAAGTCCAAAAAAATTGAAAGTGCTGTCTCCAAAACGACCTTAGTAGTGTTGACGGGCATGTAAAACCTCAACTCAAACAAGCCAACACAAAAAGTATGCCTTCAGCATGTTCAGCTTGTGTTTTTATCTTCATTTTCCAGACTTCAAGGTATATAAAACATTACGAAAAAACGCCTATACAAATACATTGTAAACTTAACCGCAAATACATTGATGCACTTTATTTGATGAACGGAAATAAGACTTAAGCAGACATTTTCATTTGTTTTGTTTGTATTGGAGTTAAATGGCCCAGTCAACACTATTTAGGTCATTTGTGAGTCGTCAGTTTACCTATCCACATTTAGTTTACCTATCCACACTTTTCCTGGGCAAGCTTATACGTCAGCGGTTAACCACTAACCAGCACATTATTTCACTAGAAACTGACCTTTTTGAATCAGCGGAAGGGAGAAAATGACTGTAGAAAAGATTTCATGATCAATCTCCACGAAAGAATGTTGCAGACCCCGGCAGGTATCGAACCTGCTTCGTCCTGATCACCAGTCAGACGCGCATTCGACTGAGCTACCGAGGCCAGCAGATATATTTTCTGTCTAAGTTTATACAAAAAAAGAAGCAGTTGAATTTTCAAAATGATTCATAACAAACAATTTTGATAGGACAGTGGTTTAAACATTAGTTATTATTGAAAATCATTCGTGTTATATCAACAGTAGAGTACGGAATCGGAAGTTTTTGTTTTGTCCACCAGAGAAAACAAGGCTAATGACTTGTTACCTTGTGTGACATAGACTTTGGATGTGTCTATAACATGATTGTTTAGTGAAAGTCGATTTTTCCGTGGCTCCCAAAAGATTTATTTTGTTTGGTTTTGGTTTTACAACCCTTTCAATATTATTTCACTTATTTCGAGCTGTTCGTTAATCAGAGGTGGGTGAAAACCAGAGTACCCTGACCATCCGTTGCAGAACTTGACATTTCACATGTGGCCTGAGCGAGGCATGAACCCCTAAAGAGTGCTATAAAGAGGTGGTGGTGTAGTAACTGGTTCCATCCCACCCCCCTTCATTATTCATTAAATTCAAGATCATCTTTAGTTGAAATTTTCTAGAGCTTATAAGAAGCCCCCAGTGGTGTAGTGGATAAGCTACTTGCCTCTTAAAGCTCTGAGGCATCTGATCTGTTTGCCAAGGTACCCCTTTAGGGGTTTCCCGCATGCATTGGGTTAAAATGTGAATCATTCAGTTTGTTTGTTTGATTTGAGGTTAACGTCCCCATCCACACTGCATAGGTCATTTTGGAGATGTTGCTTCCAATTTTGTGGGACTTTTACCCGAAATTAAGATGAAATGACTTCTCAAGCCCTGCTGCCCAATTAAACCAAAAGGGCTTGTGTCCTCCAACTCCCACCACATTTCCTGGGCATGCTTAGGATCTCTAAGAGGTTTACCAGTACTCATATGCAGTTGGTTTCAGCTCTGCGTGGAAGCATCATGCAGCCCATCTCTTTCTTCAAGCCCCGATGGGCGGGCAAATCATTCAGTACAGAAAAAAAAAAAAATTTTCGCTGAAAAAAAGTGAACAACTTTTGGAATAGGATTGTTTGACTTTTTAGTTTATACTAATTTATTTTAGTTTGATTGCGTTGAAAGCTTCAAGCTTATTTGAATCGCTCTCGAACACGGATTCCGGATGTCATCACACATGCTAGAGAGAGGCAGTGACTTTTACACCACCGCTACCCATTTACACCTGGGTGGCGTGAGGCATTGGCATTACGTATCTTGCCCAAGGACACATCCCGGCTACGGTGGCTGGATTCGAACCTACAACCTCTGGATCATTAGTCGAACACCCCAACTACTGAGCTACTGAGGAAGATTGTCAGTGTGTTTTTATCAGATATAAACAAACAAACAATGCGCCAGTTTTCTTAAAGGTGGAGTTGAATATAGAATTAAACCAGTCAATTCACATGACTGTTTGCTTGAGTGACATTGGTGTTTGCACTGATAAGATAAAAGTGCACACATTTTAAGGGGAATGGATTCACCATCAAGGGATGCAACTCTTTTAAAAAGATTTTTGTCTCCCTTATCGATAGGGGTGTAATCCTAAAGGAAAGAATTTGCTCCTAAGGAGCAAATTCTTCCCTTTAAAAGTAGACCCCAAATTTGGAGAGTTTTGATTGGAGGAAAGCAAACAGGAAGTCTCAAAAAATTGTCTCCCTTGATGGTGGAAAGTGTCCCCGGTACACCACAACCTCTTTATAACACTGTTAATAGAGTTTTGTTTGTTTGTTTTTTGATTTGAGGTTTAACGTCCTAGTCAAAACTGTATAGGTAATTTTGTGGAGGACTTTTACCCGACATTGAGATGAAATGACATCTCAAGCCCTGTCGCCCAATGAAACCAATAGGATTTATAAGCATGGACGGTCCGACTCGCACCGCTTTGCCTGGGCAGGCTTAGATCCTCTAAGCTTTTTACCAGTACTCGTGTGCGGGTCGGTTTCAGCTCTGCATGGAAGTATCATCCAGCCCATCTATTCCTTCAAGCCCTGATGGGCGGGAGCCAAGTTAATGAAGTCCAAAGCAGAAACCGTGTTATTTAATAGCTGTGTTACATGTATATGCAAACAAAAATGTGTAGATTATATACAGTGTTTCCGGTCTAGCTCGGTTTGTCCGAGTACCCCGTTTCTGCCCACCTCTGATTAATGATACATGTATGAGTGAAATAATCTTGAAAGGGCCATAAAACCCAAACCCCACAAAAAGACCAGCCACTTTGATTAACTAAGGCTGGTTTCAGCATGGCGACAATCAGCTTTAACCCATAACTTGCTGTTCACGACAACCCCTATCTTTGCAAACAGTGTAGCTCCAGATCAGGTGGCTTCTGAAGAAGCCATCTGATTAGGATCTACACTGTTTGGCATTCAATTTATGAATTTGTAGCAATAAATTACATCAAGTAATTTGATTGGTTGATAGATAGAAATGGGTGTGGCTTAAATGAATATTCAGCAAGATAAGGGTTAATATTGACTTTATTGAAGCTGCTGTTAGTTGGGTTTTTCTTGAAACTTGTGTCATTCCTTGTATAAAAGCTATTGATTTGCTGTTTTATGCTTTGTCATTTTTCTGGCGATTGATCAAATTTATGAACATGACATCAAATCATAGCTCCACTTAACCCATTGCATGCTGGGAACCCCTAAAGGGGTACCTTGGCAAACAGTGCAGGCCCAGATCAGACGCCGCAGAATGGGGCGTCTGATCAGGACCTACACTGTTTGCAAAAAGTTCAGCCATTATCCAAATAAATTTTGAAGCGAAACACAACCTGTAACCCTAAATTTTGAAATGGACTCCTGGTATATACATGTATAAGGAGGCGGATTCCACTTTCTACAAAAAAGGGTTATGGGGCTTTTTATGCCCCCGCATCGCATGATGCCGGGGGCATATAGTTTTTCGGTTTTTTATGCCCCCGCATCGCATGATGCCGGGGGCATATAGTTTTTCGGTTTTCCGTACGTGCGTACGTGCGTACGGTTTCCGAATGTACGAAAGTGTGTACGTACGTACGTAATCCTGTTAGACTCAGGTTAAGGTTTTTGTACAAGGTAGAACTTGAGCTCATATTTTCCAAACCATACAATAGATTTGGTTTATATTTAGTATGATGATAGATATAGGTCCAAAGTTTTATTCAGCAATACCCCCACCCATACCCTAGACCTCAAGGTCAAGGTCGTGGACTTTGAAATTTTTAACGTTTAAGACCCAGGTTAAGGTATTTGTACCAGGTAGAACTTGAGCTCATATTTTCCAAACCGTGTAATGAATTTGGTTCATATTCAGTATGATGATAGATATAGGACTGAAGTTTTATTCAGCAATACCCCCGCCCATACCCATGACCTCAAGGTCAAGGTCATGGACTTGAAATTTTTAATGTTTAAGACCCAGGTTAAGGTATTTGTACCAGGTAGAACTTGAGCTCATATTTTCATAACCATACAATGGATTTGGTTTATATTTACTATGATGATATATATAGGTCCAATGGTTTATTCAGCAATACCCCCTCCCATACCCATGACCTCAAGGTCAAGGTCATAGAATTAAAAATTTTTAATGTTTAAGACTTTGGTTAAGGTATTTGTACCACCAATTTCAATAAACTTCACACAAATGTTCCTTATAAAAATATATCGTGCAGGTTCGACTTTTAAGGTCATGGCCTCAAGGTCAAGGTCACAGAGGTTATTTTTAGAAAAACTTTGTCATTGCTCTAGCGCCTACATTTCTTCACTGATTTCAATATAAGTTCACACAAATGTTCCTTATGACAATATCTTGAGCGAGTTCGACTTTCAAGGTCATCACCTCAAGGTCAAGGTCACAGTGTCTATTTTTAGAAAAACTTTGTCATTGCTCTAGCGCCTACATTTCTTCACCAATTTCAATATAACTTCATACAAATGTTCCTTATGACAATATCTCAAGCTATTTTGACTTTCAAGTTCAAGGTCACTGTGGCTTTTTTTAGAAAAACTTTGTCTTCGCTCTAGCGCTTTCATTTCTTGACTAATTTCATTATAACTTCACACAAATGTTCCTTATGACAATATCTCTAGCGAGTTCCACTTTCAAGGTCAAGGTCACTGTGGCTATTTTTAGAAAAACTTTGTCACCCCTCTAGCGCTTACATTTCTTCACCGATTTAAAAATAACTTCACACAAATGTTCCTTATGACAATATCTCGAGCGATTTCGACTTTTAACGTCAAGGTCACTATTGGTGGAAGGCCGAAACTCGCACAGATTGGTATTTGCACCACTTAAAGATTAATGTGCTAAGCGGGGGCATCTGTGTACTTTGGACACATTTCTAGTTTCATCTGAAAAGTACTGATATTTTTCTTATTTCTGCACAAAAACATATCTTGTGGGTATACATTGGTTTTGTTTGTTTGGTTTGAGGTTAAACATCCCCATCAACACTGTATAGGTCATTTTGGAGACGTCGCTTCCAATTTTGTGAGACTTTCACCCGACATAGAGATGAAATGACAGCTCAATCCTTGTCGCCCAATGAAACCAATATGATTTATTAGCATGGACCGACTCGCACCACTTTTCCTGGGCAGGCTTAGATCCTCTAAGCGGTTTACCAGTACTCGCATGCGGGTCAGTTTCAGCTCTGCGTGGAAGGATCATGCAGCCCATCTATTTCTTCAAGCCCCGATGGGCGGGGGCCGTGGGTATACATTGGAAGTGCCTCAGCAAGGCGTTCCTAATGAATACCCATAACTTATGTTTTCGTTTGTTTTGTTTGTTTGATTTGAGGTTTAACGTCTCCATCAACACTGTATAAGTCATTTTGGAGACGTTGCTTCCAATTTTGTGGGACTTGTACCCAACAGTGAGATGAAATGACATCTCAAGCCCTGTCGCCTAGTGAAACCAATAGAGTCGGTTTCAGCTCTGTGTGGAAGTATCATGCAGCCCATCTATTTCTTCAAGCCCCGATGGGCGGGGACCAATTATGTTTTCGTGCAAAAGTAAGAAAAAGTAATATGAGTATAACCCCTCTTATCTACCGGTACTTCTTAAAATATCTAGGGATGTATCTTAATTATTAGTAAAAAATATTTACAAATATAAATACAGATAAGATAAAATCCCACTATATAGTTATTAACCCTTGTCCTGCTGAATAAATATCTCAATTGGTGTTGATACCATTTGAGATATTTCCATGAAACTTCACAGTTATGTACATGTAGAACACCATCAGACAATTTGCAGAACATATGAGCTATAACTCTGATTTTTCTACTTTTGGAGTTATTGCCCTTTGAACTTCGAATATACCCCGGTAGCAGTTGCCATCAGTTTTGAGTCCGCTCCATAACTCTGATATCATCTGAGATATTTTCACGAAACTTTGCACCCTGCGATGACATGCACAACATATGAACCATAACTCTGATTTTCCTTCTTTTGGAGTTATCGCCCCTTGAGCATTGAACATAGCCATTTCTATCATGAAGTCTGTTCCAAGCACTATATCTCCGGAACCTAATGATTGATTCTGACCAAACTTGCACAGTTATATCACTAGGATGAGGAAAACAGCCATTAGGTTTTGTTTCACTTGCTTGAGGTAATTGTAGTGGTGGGGCATCATGCAGTGCTTGCAGCTTTTATTCACGTGATGAAGACAACTCAAAGTTCGGACCATAGCTCCAGAGGAGTAATGAAGTTAATTTAGGGGATAACTGTAATTGAAAATTGTGATTTGGGGAGGTAAATCGGTGGTTTGGCGGTTGGCAATTTCGTTTTATGGCGACACGTCATCTTGTCAGCCCTAGTTTTGTCTTTTGTTTGTTTGATTTGAGGTTTAACGTCCCGGTCAACACTGTGAAGGTCATTTCGGAGACATTGCTTCCAATTTTTTGGGACTTTTACCCGACCTTGAGATGAAATGACATCTCAAGCCCTGCTGCCTAATGAAATCAATAGGGTTTACATGTATAAGCATGGACGGTCCGACTCACACCGCTTTGCCTGGGCAGGCTTAGATCCTCTAAGCGGTTTACCAGTACTTGTGTGTGGGTCGGTTTCAGCTCTGCATGGAAGCATCTTTCTTCAAGCCCCGATGGGCGGGGGCTGCCTTGTCTTGTCTTAATAGTGTGATCGGTAAGGTGAAGGTTTCTATATCATATGTCATCAGGGCATCCAACTGATATTGGCTTACAGTTGGGGAAGAACTGCAATTCAGGTTCTTTGCTTTCATTCCATTTCCTCTTTGTCCATCTCTTTCATCTGTCTTTCTCTTTCACCTTCTCTACCAGTACCTTTGCTTCCGCACCATAACCTCATTATAACATGATTCGTTATAACACCGTTTTGGATATAACACGGTTTAAAGATGGATCCCAAAGATGTATAGATTATATAGAAAAATGACCATAAATGGTCATTTTTCTATATAATCTATACATTTTTGTTTGGATATTACATGGTTGTTTAACTAACACGGTTTCTGCTTTGGACCCCATTAATATTGTTATAAAGAGGTTACGGTGTATCTCCTTTCTCTGCGAGACATCACAAAATGATGTACAAAGATTAATGACGTGTCATGGAACTCCAACAGAATCAAACAGACTACCATAATGATCATATAAGTATTGGGACAGATAGACATGTAGGCCTAAGCAAACAGTGCAGACACAGATCAGACTGCACCTGAGACTTGCTGGAGATGTTGGTGGACTTTCCCATTGTGATGTTTGGGCTAAAATGAGTCATAAAAGCAAGAAACAAAAAAAAAAATGATGATTTAGATTTTCTGAATGGAGTTAAAGGAAACAGCCCTTCTCTCCATGTTAACCCTTATCTTGCTGAATATTCATCTAAGCCACACCTATTTTGTTGTATCAACCAATCAAATTACTTGATGTAATTTATTGCTACAAATTCGTAGACTGAATGCCAAACAATGTAGATCCTGATCAGATGGCTTCTTCAGAAGCCATCTGATCTGGATCTACACTGTTTGCAAAGACAGGGGTTGTCGTGAACAGCAAGATAAGGGTTAAACATATTTGGCTTCCTTTTTTGCACCAAATTCTGGTGTTATAATGAGGGTGCTATGTACCCAGTACTTGTTGCATTGAGTATAACTGGCCCCTGCCCATTGGGGCTTAAAGAAATATTGGGGCTGCATGATGCTTCCACGCAGAGCTGAAACCGACCGCACATGAGTACTGGTAAACCGCTTAGAGGATCTAAGCTTGCCCAGGCAAAGCGGTGCAAGTAGGACTGTCCATGCTTATAAACCCTATTGGTTTCATTGCGCGGCAGGGCTTGAGATGTCATTTCATCTCAGTGTCGGGTAAAAGTCCCACAGAATTGGAAGCAGCATCTCCAGAATGACCTATACAGTGTTGATGGAGATGTAAAACGTCAAGTCAAACAAACAAAAACTATAACAAAAAGTTTTATATAGTTGAAATTTATTGTGTTTTTATCATGTTTTGGGCAACAAAAGTTTGTTGCATGTTGATTTATCAGGGTGGTTTATAATCAATAAACCATATGCTAACTGCACACTTTCTTGCACAGTTACATGAAATAGATACACTTCAAGGGGAGACTAGTCTTGTTTTGTTTGTATTGGAGTTTAATGGCCTAGGCAACACTATAATAGGTCATTTTTGAGCCGGTCAGTTTACCTATCCACACTTTTTCCTGGGCAGGCTTATATGTAAGCAGTTAACCAGTACAGTGCACATTCTTTCCCCAGAAACTGACAACTGCCCTTCTCGAAGGGGAGACTAGTAATTCATTCAGAAACAAATTTGCTTCCCTTATCAATATGCTTGCTTGCCCCTTAATTCAATATGGGTCTACTCTTTAAGGAAAGCTACAATTTGCTCTTAATCCTTATAAGATGCCAAGGAAAACTGCATCTGAAAATGTCTGTTTTTGTCGTCTGCTGTATGTTCTCACGAACTTTCTTAAAATATTTTTGCATACAGGCAAACAGTGTGAACCCAGATCAGACTGCTCCTACAGGAGCAGTCTGATCTTGGTTCACACTGTTTGTAGCTAGTGACTTTTGAAGTAACCGGCAGACGACAAAGATGGACAAGCAGACGACAATTGTCGTGATTGGCATTTTGCAGGTTAAGGACGTTGTATTGTAACTGTACCTATGTACATGTATGAAAATGCCTTCTGCTAATCATGATTATCACTTTAAGGGTTAGGTGGCTTTTCCCTTGGGTCGCTTTTGGTTTACCTTGAGTGCTAGTTATATAAATAAACGTTCATTTTCTGTGGGGGTGGATATATAAAGCCATAAACAGTTTGTGTCATTCTAGCTTCACAGGATGCTTGAATGATGCACACATTTGGCCCAGTTTTGAATAGAAATTATGAATGATAGCTTGAAATAGCATTTGAAAGCCAATTTTGCTCATAAAGAAAGCAGTTCAAAAGCAATTTCATTCAATATTCTTGGGTTACTGTACATTGCAAGACATGTTTGTTTGATTTGAGGTTAAACGTCCCCGTCAACACTATAAAGGCCATTTTGGAGACATAGCTTCCAATTTTGTGGGCTTTTACCCGACATTGAGATGAAATGACATCTCAAGCCCTGTTGCCCAATGAAACCAATAGGGTTTATAAGCATGGCCAGTCAGACTCGCACCTCTTTGTCTGGGCAGGCTTAGATCCTCTAAGCGGTTTACCAGTACTTGTGTGCGGTCAGACTCAGCTCTGCGTGGAAGCAGACATAAGGAGTAGGGCTGGCTAATCGGAGCTGAAAAGATAATCGATTATCAGACCTGTCACTGCGATCAATAATCGATTAGTAATAGTTATGGTTTTTGCCATAAATTTACCTGTCTGGCTTTCTGTCTGAGCATGGCTCTTACCATATGTTGTATTTTACCATATGTTTATTTGAACAGACAGGCCTGAGCAAACAGTGTAGACCCAGATGAGACACTGCATAATGCGGCGTCTCATCAGGGTCTGCACTGTTTGCCACTCATTCAGCTATTTTAGGCATAACTCTGGGTAGTAAATTGTACCTATCAAGTAATTGATTAAAAGCAAATCAGAAATGATAATCATTTTTGTAAAATTTATCAATCAATCGAATATACGATTAATCGTGTCAGCCTTAATAAGGAGGCATAACCAGGGGATAATTTTCCTTATTTCTTGTTATAAACATATGTTGTGGGTACTTGTTAGAATTGCCTCATCAACAAGGACCCACAACATCTTGTTTACTCGAGGATTAAGAAAATTTATTCCAGAATTAACCTTAATACTCCTCCTCTTTTTAAAAACCTAGCTTATATTAAACATGAAATTTCATGTAATAAGGATTTTTATGAAGAATGGTGGAAAGGGCATATAGCGTTGCCCCTGTCCGTCTGTCCGTCTGTGTGTCCGAAACTTAAACGCAGTCAATAACTTCCTTATTTCTTGATGCATTTTAAATTACTCGGCAGAAATGTTAACCATTATGAGACGACGTGTCACATGCAAAACCCAGGTCCGTACCTCCAAGGTCAAGGTCATACTTAGAGGTCAAAGGTAAAAAAAGGGTCCGAAACTTAAATGCAGTCAATAACTTTCTTATTTCTGGATGGATTTTGAAATTACTTTGTAGAAATGTTAACCATCATAAGACGATGTGTCACATGCAAAACCCAGGTCCGTACCTCCAAGGTCAAGGTCATACTTAGAGGTCAAAGGTAAAAAAAGGGTCCGAAACTTAAATGCAGTCAATAACTTACTTATTTCTGGATGGATTTTGAAATTACTTTGAAGAAATGTTAACCATCATAAGACGATGTGTCACATGCAAAACCCAGGTCCGTACCTCCAAGGTCAAGGTCATACTTAGAGGTCAAAGGTAAAAAAAAAGGGTCCGAAACTTAAACGCAGTCAATAACTTTCTTATCTCTGGATGGGTTTTGAAATTACTGGACAGAAATATTGGCTGTCATGAGACAATCTGCCTCACACAAAACCAAGGTCCTTACCTCCAAGATCAAGATCATACTTAGAGGTCAAATGTGAAAAAAGGGTTCAAAACTTAAACACGGTCAATAACTTTCTATGGATGAATATGAACATAGACATATTTTCAGGCGGGGGCATCCGTGTCCTATGGACGCATTTCTAGTTTTTAAAAACAATGGGGGTCAAGGTGATTCTATCAAGAACCTACACCTACTGAGAGGTTGTTGATGACATCACACAGTAAGAGTTACCTTCCTTGCTGGAGACACCCAGGCTGATTTTCAACAGAATCTTAATGTACTCCCCTCCATCAGGGTTTGAAGAAACAGATTAAGCTGTATGATGCTATGATGCAGAGCTGAAACCGACAGCACATGAGTACTTGTAAGCAGCTTAGAAGGTCTAAGCCTACACAGGTAAAGTGGTGCCAGTCAGACCCTCCATGTATATAGACCCTATTGGTGACATTTGACGACAGGGCTTTATTAGCCAACTCACAACTATTAAGGTCATATTGAGCAGGTCACACTTTTAGTGGGCAGGCTTACCAACATACATGTACCTAACCCTTATCTTGCTTTCACGACAACCCCTATGTTTTCAAACAGTGTAGATCCAGATCAGATGGCTTCTGAAGAAGCCATCTGATCAGGCTCTACACTGTTTGGCATTCAGTTTATGAATTTGTAGCAATAAATTACGTTAAGTAATTTGATTGGTTGATAGACAGAAATGGGTGTGGCTAAAATGAATATTCAGCAAGAGAAGGGTTAAGTAGTTAACCAGTATACTATAATTCTTTGCCAGGAACTGAAAGCTTTTACTCGAATCATCGTTTCGGAAGAGCAGGCTGGACTATGACTGCAGAGTGTTTCAAATAATATAAGAATCTTATATGGGTGTGAGGGTTGGATTGAAAAATCTGTCCCGAGGGACACTGTCCGGCATCACGTGGTTTGCCGAGGGATGGATTTTTCTATCCACCCCTCACACCCATATTGGATTCTTTTTCTTGCATACCTTCCATTTCTTAGCGCGGATTGTTAATGCTGCAGTCACTTCGGTTACCAACATCTGCCATATTGTGTTGACACTGGAGGAATGTTTAGTGAGGTCATGCAACGTGCTGTGATGTTAACCTTAACGACAGCGCATACGAGGTCGTAATCAACCAGTGCATTTATCAAACACGCGATTATATTTGATTTTGTGTCGGAACACTAGGGTCAGAACATAAATTTCTATCCCAGGGTAAAATTGCGGATATCCTTGTCTGGTGTGCAAGAAAGAATTTTCCTGGACCTGGTTCAGCTCAATCCTGTGTGATCTCCTTGTCACCAGTAGGACGCCTATCTGGTTGAGCCACTGCAGCTGGCAGTGCAATGCTAGGCATACATGGGCTACATAGTCAAGCTCCTGGGAGGCATTTCATTCACCATTCTATTCAATTGATTTGTTTGAGTTGAGGTTTAACGTCCCCATCAACACTGTAAAGGTCATTTTGGAGACATTGCTTCCGATTTTGTGTGACTTTTACCCGAAATTGAGATGAAATGACATCTCAAGCTCTGTCGCCCAATGAAACCAATAGGGTTTATTAGCATGGACGGTCTGCCTCGCACCGCGGTTCCTGGACAGGCTTAGATCCTCTCAGCGGTATACCAGTACTAGGGTGCGGGCCGGATTCAGCTCTGCATGGAAGCATCATGCAGCCCATAAATTTCTTCAAGCCCCTATGTGCGGGGGTGCTCTGTTCAATTGAAATATTAGCCCAATTCTGATCAGAGATAGGGCAAAATGTACCTCATCGTGAGAAAACCAGTTTTTGTCATTTGCTAACCATACAAAGGTGCAGAAGGCCTCCGCCCATAGGGGCTTGAAGAAATATATGGGCTGCATGATCCTTCCACGCAGAGCTGAATCTGGCTAGTACTGGTAAACAGCTTATAGGATCTAAGCCTGTCCAGGAACCGCGGTGCGAGGCGGACCGTCAGTGCTAATAAACCCTATTGGTTTTAATGGGCGACAGGGCTTGAGATGTCATTTCATCTCAGCGTCGGGTAAAAGTTCCACATAATCGGAAGCAACGTCTCCAAAATGACCTTTACAGTGTTGACGGGGACATTAAACCTCAAATCAAACAAACAAACAAAGGTGCAGGTCAGCCTGTACATCAGTCCCTTGGACAGTACAATACTTTAACCCATAAGATGCCAATCATGACAATTGTCGTCTGCTTTGCCTTCCAGTTACCTTAAAACACTTTTTTTGCAAACATTTGGACCCAGATCAGACTGCTCCTACAGTCCACACTGTTTGCCTGTGTCCAAAAATATTTTTAAAAAGTTTGCAAGAAGATTCAGCAAATGACATAAGCAGACGACATCTTCAGATGTTGTTTTTCTTGGTAGCTTAAGGGTTAAGTTTCTACATCTAAAATTTCAAGAGTAGCTCCCTCACAAATTATGCATGAAGACAGGTTTTCTGGTGACCAGTCTCAGAATATTGATGTAGTGCATGTATTTTGCACACAGCTCTTCTAAAATGCACTTTGTGATCCTCATGTTTACCAAGTTTTATTGAGGAAAAAGGTCTGTTATTGACAAATCTGTAAAATTAATTAGTGGTTGTCTGACTGTGGTCATATTTTTATACTGAACAAAAAAACTTAAGGCTTCCTGAAGTGGTTAAAAATAATTACAGTAATGATCCTAAGTATTTTATAAGCTAAAATAATTACAGTAATGATTTTAAGTATTTTATAAGCTAAAATAATTACAGTAATGATTCTAAGTATTTTATAAGCTAAAATAATTACAGTAATGATCCTAAGTATTTTATAAGCTAAAATAATTACAGTAATGATTCTAAGTATTTTATAAGCTAAAATAATTACAGTAATGATTCTAAGTATTGGGAGAGATATGTTGGGAGAGATAGGTCTTATAAGCTAAAATAATTACAGCAATGATCCTAAGTATTGGGAGAGATAGGCCTTATAAGCTAAAATAATTACAGTAATGATCCTAAGTATTGGGATATATATGCTGGGAGAGATAGGCCTTATATTAGCTATAAAAATTACAGTAATGATCCTAAGTATTGGGAGAGATAGGTCTTATAATCTAAAATAATTACAGTAATGATCCTAAGTATTGGGAGAGATAGGCCTTAGAAGCTAAAATAATCACAGTAATGATCCTAAGTATTGGGAGAGATAGGTCTTAGAAACTATATAAAATAATTGCAGTAATGATCCTAAGTATTGGGAGAGATAGGTCTTAGAAGCTTAACTAATTACAGTAATGATCTTAAGTATTGGGAGAGATAGGTCTTAGAAGCTAAAACAATTACAGTAATGATCCTAAGTATTGGGAGAGATAGGTCTTAGAAGCTTAACAAATTACAGTAATGATCTTAAGTATTGGGAGAGATAGGTCTTAGGAGCTAAACTAATTGCAGTAATGATCCTAAGTATTGGGAGTTAGGCCTTAGTAGCTAAAGTAATTGCAGTAATGATCCTAAGTATTGGGAGAGATAGGCCTTATAAGCTAAACTAATTACAGTAATTATCCTAAGTATTGGGAGAGATATGCTGGGAGAGATCGGTCTAATAAGCTAAAATAATTACAGTAATGATCCTAAGTATTGGGAGTTAGGCCTTAGAAGCTAAAATAATTGCAGTAATGATCCTAAGTATTGGGAGAGATAGGCCTTAGAAGTTAAACTAATTACAGTAATTATCCTAAGTATTGGGAGAGATATGCTGGGAGAGATCGGTCTGATAAGCTAAAATAATTACAGTAATGATCTTAAGTATTGGGAGAGATAGGCCTTATAAGCTAAAATAATCACAGTAATGATCCTAAGTACATGTATTGGGAGAGATAGGCCTAAGCAAACAGTGTAGACCTAGGTAAGACTGCTCCTGAGGGAGCAGTACATCTGAGCAAGGACTACACTATTTACCATTCTGTCTGCACCTTTAGGACTCCTTGCTGGTCATGAAACAAATTTTTAAACATTTTAGGAGAATTACAGCAAGTCCTCAAAGTGTTCAGATACATTGTATTTATGATTTTATAGTTCTGCATTTGCTGTAATTAGCGCCCATGTTCTATTAAGTGCACATCAATACTTTTTTATGCCCCCACCCACTATTCAAAAATGGTGGAAGGGCCTGTCCATCCGTCCATCCATCCACCTGGCCATTCAAAATTTAAACACGGTCAATAACCGTCTTATTTCTGGATGGATTCTGAAATTACTTGGCAGACATATTATCCATCATTCTGCGGCCTCTGATCTGGGCCTGCACTGTTTGCCAGGGTACCTGTTTTGGGGTATCTGGTACTAAATGGGTTTGGGCAAATATGGTTTACTTCATATATAGAAGAAATTGAATTAATAAGTGAGTGAGTGAGTGTATGACTTTTATGTTTCACCAACAGCTAAGGGTCATATGTAGTCTATCTCCTAGACCTTAATGTCATATATACCAATGACCAACCTTCCTGGTGTGTTTATCAAATATCTTTAATCTTGTCTCAGACTTCCCAAGATAAATCAAGTTGCTATCAGAGAGGGAAAAAGAAGTAAAAATATATAGAAGAATATTACTTATTAACTTTAAAATATGATATCCGACTAGTAGCTAGTCTAGGTCATATGGAGATGCGACCTCGGTTTAAAGACTCATCTGAAAGTCTGGAAAAGCCTGGGATTGACTGTGCAACCCCTTTTTTACAAGGGGATTAGCATAACCACTGCACCAAGGAAGCTTCTGTTGAATTAATGAGTGATGTTAATGATAATATAAATGAGATGTATTTGTATGTCTCTGCTCATGTTTTACCTAGCATCAGAGAAAGTGTGTGGTAATGGGGGGAGGGGACATATTGTGTTAACCAGTGCCAGGCTGCACGGCTCATATGTAAGGTCATTTGTCCAGTGGGCAAGAGGTCAGGCATTCAAACCCCAGGTTACAAAGCATTCTTTAATGGAGATTGAAAGTGAAAGTGAAATGGTTTCTGAGGGATCACAACCTCTTTATATTCTTTCTAGCACTATTATTGGTCTCCAAAGCAGAAAAAACTGTATATACAGTGAAATTCCCATAACAAGGCCACCTTTGGGACGGTTCAAAAGTGGTCTTTAAGACCAATTTTGATAAGTCTCAAAAGGTGGTCACTTACTAGAGGACACTGAGTGCAGAAACACACAGAAACTGTGGCTTAAACCTTTTAAATATGCTTTTTAAAGGCGATTTAAACTTAATTTCAGGTGGTCTAAATAGTGGAATTCCACTGTATATAGATAACCATATTAACCACGTTTTCAGACTGACAGATGGCCCCCGCCCATCGGGGCTTGAAGAAATAGATGGGCTGCACGATGCTTTGACGCAGAGCTGAATCCGACCCGCACACGAGTAGTTTTCGTCTTTCCGTCCGTTCGTTGGTTCGGTCGTTCGTTAGTTCGTTCGTACTTCTGTCTGTCCCACCGTTGGTCAACCTTTACGTCAAAGTTTTGCATTAAACCTTTTTGACAGCTCATATCTCTGTAACCACATGTTAGATTCTCTTCATGTTTGGTAAAGGGTATCTCTATAGCATTACCTTTCATATGGAATATCTAAGCCCCTGGGTGGGCTGTCTGTCTGTCCATCTGTCTGTTCATCTACTTTTACGTCAAAGTTTTGTGTTTTTTCATTGCTGATATCTCTGTAACAACATGTAAGATTCTCATGTTTGGTAAACGATATCTCTATACCATTATCTTTCATATGGAATATCTAAGCCCCTGGGTCAAGCCCCTGGGTGGGCTGTCTGTCCGTCTGTCTGCTCATCTACTTTTACGTCTAAGTTTTGTGTTAAACTTTTTTTCATTGCTGATATCTCTGTAACCACGTTAGATTCTCTTCATGTGTGAAAGTATATCTCTATACCATTACCTTTCATATGGAATATCTAAGCCCCTGGGTCAAGCCCCTGGGTGGGCTGTCTGTCCGTCTGTCTGTTCATCTACTTTTACGTCAAAGTTTTGTGTTAAACCTTTTTCATTGCTGATATCTCTGTAACCACAAGTTAGATTCTCTTCATGTTTGGTAAACTATATCTCTATACCATTACCTTTCATATGGAATATCTAAGCCCCTGGGTCAAGCCCCTGGGTGGGCTGTCTGTCCATCTGTCTGTTCATCTACTTGTACGTCAAAGTTTTGTGTTAAACCTTTTTCATTGCTGATATCTCTGTAACCACGTTAGATTCTCTTCATGTTTGGTAAAGTATATCTCTATACCATTACCTTTCATATGGAGTATCTAAGCCCTTGGTCAAGCCCCTGGGTGGGCCGTCTGTCTGTTCATCAACTTTTACGTCAAAGTTTTGTGTTCAACCTTTTTCATTGCTGATATCTCTGTAACCACATGTTAGATTCTCTTCATGTTTGATAAACGATTTTGTGATGTATGTCCCTGGCCCCCCACCCATGGTGACCTTGACCTCAAGGTCATGGACTTAGAAATTTTACATTTGGTTAAAGTTTTATGACAAAGTTTATAGATGCCTGTATGTTCTGAACTCTAAGAAAAATTCAATTGATACTTGCATCAATGTTGCATACCAGTCCAAAGATTTCATTTATGCATACCCCACCCTGCTGCTTCATTAACTTTGATCCCGTACTCCCTTGGTCCATTTAGAAATTTTATGTTTGGTTTAGCTTTTACAAGCACATTTATAGATTCTTATAGCTTCTTGACTTCATTCATATTACATACAAACTCGAAAGATATATCAGAGGGTGGCACTGGCCGGGGGTATACGTGACCCAATGGTCGCTTTCTCTAGTTTCATCTCAATGTCGGGTAAAAGTCCCACAAAATTGGAAGCAAGGTCTCCAAAATGACCTATACAGTGATGATGGAGATGTTAAACCTAAATCAACCAACCAACCAACCATCAGACGGACAGCCTTGAGCGAAACAGCAGCCAAAACCTAAAGATGAATCTGGCAACTTTATATAGTATAATTTCAGGGCCCCCTAAATTTCATGGTCCCCTTTTCCAATGCCTGTGGACTAAGAGGCCCCACAAACCCCAAATCCTAGAACGAAAACCTAGAAGATCTAACTGCTCTTGTTTTGAGGATGGGCTTTTGCCCAGAGTGTATACCATGCAGGCTAATCTGTGGACTCTAATCCTTTTTGTACCAAATGGAACTTCCTCCTTATATATAGCAGGAGTCAATTTCAAAATTTAGGGGTGTTAAGCTGTGTTTTCTTCAAAACTGATTTGGAAATAAGCTGAACTTTCTGCAAATAGTGTAGGCCCTGATCAGACGCCGCATTCTGCGGCCGTCGGATCTGGGCCTGCACTGTTTACCAGGGTACCCGTTTTGGGGTTTCTGGTACTAAATGGGCTAATATGGTTCTAGTTAAAGCAAAATCTGTTACAGAAATAAGTGAGGCCTTATTATGTGATTATGTAATTATGCAAATTGATTGTATGCAAATGAAGGTTGCTTCCTTCATTGGAAAGTGACTCATACAACTCATTTTAGACTGGAAGCAACATCTCCAAAATGACCTTTACAGTGTTGACGGGGACGTTAAACCTCAAATCAAACAAACAAAAAATTAGACTGGAAGCACAGAAATGGCAGATGATCTCCTTGACAGTTTGAAGAAAGGTCAAAGATTTAGCCATTTTATTTTGTTTGTTTGTATTGGAGTTTAACGGCCCAGTCAACACTATTTAGGTCATTTTCGAGCCGGTCAGTTTACCTATCCACACTTTCCTGGGCAGGCTTATACGTAAGCGGTTAACCAGTACAGTGCACATTCTTTCGCCAGAAACTGACAACTGCCCTTCTTGAATCAGCGGAAGGGAGAGAATGACCGTAGAAAAGATTTCATGATCAATCTCCACGAAAGAATGTTGCCGACTCCGGCGGGAGTCGAACCCGCGTCCTCCTGATCACCAGTCAGACGCGCATCCGACTGAGCCAACGAGGCCGGCTTAGCCATTTTATGAATAAATTTATAGCACCATCTAGACTAGATGTTTGAAAAGTTTGCAATAGTTAAGCTATAAAATAACAAACACGACTATTGTCGTCTGCTTTGCCGTCTGCCGGTTACCTTAAAAGTAATTTTTTTGCAAACAGTGTGGACTCAGATCAGACTGCTCCTGTTGGAGCAGTCTGATCTGGGCCCACACTGTTTGCCTATATGCAAAAATATTTTTTAAAAAGTTACAAAAATATTCAGCAGACGACATATGCAGACAACATTTTCAGATGTAGTTTTTCTCGACGTCTTAAGGGTTAAGATATGGCACACAACATTACTAAAACAGACAACATTTTCAGACACAGTTTGAGCATATTTTCTCAAATTTGGCCTATGTTAGAATTTTTCATTCTATCATTTGAAAAATCTGATAAAAAAAACAACATTTTAGGCATCTTATTTGGGAAATTTGAATTAAGAAGAGTAAAATATGGTTTAACCCTTTTTGTACCAAATGTTGTATTTCCAGTTTCCCCGTGTCGTGAGTCGTCAGCTGGTGTGGTCCCAGGGAATGAATCCATGCTGGCACTACCATTTTGTTTGTTTGTATGTTTGATTTGAGGTTTAACGTCCCTGTCAACGCTGTAAAGGTCATTTTGGAGACGTTGCTTCCAATTTTGTGGGACTTTTACCCGACATTGAGATGAAATGACATCTCAAGCCCTGTTGCCCATGTACCAAATGGAAACTTCCTCCTTATATATAGCAGGAGTCCATTTCAAAATTTAGGGGTGTCAGGTTGTGTTTTCTGCAGAATTTATTTAGAAAATGACTGAACTTATAGCAAACAGTGGAGGCCCTGATCAAACGCCACATTCTGCAGCGTCTGATCTGGGCCTGCACTGTAGGCCCTGATCAGATGCAGTGTTCTGCAGTGTCTGATCTGGGCCTGCACTGTTTGCTAGTTACCCGTTTTGGGGTTTCCGGTACAAAATGGGTTAAATCAAGGGAAGCAACTACACAGCTCTTGTCTGATAGCTAAGACGGAGTATGGTAGGACTCAAGTAAACTGAACACTCATATTTTTACTGCCCATCACAGGTATTATGAGCCCACAATGCACATGATATGTAATTAGCCTCTGAAACCTAGGAAAATAAAGATTGTTATCTGCTCCAGACCTTCTTGGAACCAAACTGCCATTTTTACTTTTGTAAAGTTTAAAAAGTTGAAAAGTGGAAAAAGGTGCATGTATTCAAGTTAATTGTCCTACTCAACATGACCTTAATTGAATTGACTGGGCCATTAACCCAAATATGGTTAACATATCATTTTTGTGACATTGGCAAACAGTGTAGACCAGACCAGTGCTACAGAATGTGACGTCTGATCAGGGCCTTTACTGTATGCTTGATGAACATTAATTTTGGTAAAACTTGCAACAAATAAAATGAGTCTGACACACATAAAAATAATGGACCTTAAGAGGTTTAGAATGCTGACTCTCTCACTGATAATGATTCAAGCCTCTTACTCACTGATTTCGCCCCGCCCATCGGGGCTTGGAGAAATAGATTGGGCTGCATGGTACTGCCACGCAGAGCTGAATCTGACCACACACAAGTACTGGTAAACCACTTAGAAGGACTAAGCCAGCCCAGGCAAAGAGGTGTGAATCAGATGGTCCAATGAATATAAGCCTTCTGGTTTCATTGGGCGGCAGGGCTTGAGAAGTCATTTCACCTCAATGTCGGGTAAAAGTCCCACAAAATTGAAAGCAACGTCTCCAAAATGACCTAGTGTTGACGG
Source organism: Lucinisca nassula (assembly GCA_963580285.1). NCBI lineage: Eukaryota > Metazoa > Mollusca > Bivalvia > Lucinida > Lucinidae > Lucinisca > Lucinisca nassula. The sequence goes on along the minus strand of OY757011.1, from coordinate 86,698,408 downwards.
GGACATTAAACCCCAATTCAAACAAACTCACTCACTGATAAGGATTAGGCTTGCTCGGATCACATGTGGAATGCCAAGTTCCACAACAGAAGCAGTGGTTTTTCTCTGTGTTCTGCGGTTTTAGCCCACCTCTGCTTAACCCTTATCTTGCTGAATATTCATTTAAGCCACACCCATTTCTGTCTATCAACCAATCAAATTACTTGATGTAATTTATTTGCTACAAATTCATAAACTGAATGCCAAACAGTGTAGATCCTGATCAGATGGCTTCTTCAGAAGCCATCTGATCTGGATCTACACTGTTTCCAAAGATAGGGGTTGTCCATGAACAGCAAGATAAGGGTTAAGAATTGACTCAAGGTAAGTGAGGCCATAAAACTGAAACTGGGAAAAAAACAAAACACCTAAAATTAGAAATAGACATGGTTAGTTTACTTTTATTCCATTCAACTACATGGTTCCTTTGTCTGGCAGCAGCTGCCTTATCATATAGTTCTAATTATCTCAAGACTTCTATTTTTAAATAAAGATAATAAGCCTGTAAGGCTAATTAATTTTTCCAAGATTTAAATGCATCTAGTGTGGTTGGGTGAAGTGCATAGTGTTGGAAAAAATGCATCTTACCGTAAACTTTTCTAATGTACTGGCTTCGCTACATCTTCGTAAGTCCACTACAATCCCTGGCATGGGTAAGGGAACGTAGTGGACTCAGAATCCTTGGCTTAAGAAGATTGCTTAGTCTGCACTGTCAGGGCATAGCTAGAAGAAAATCATTAATGTACGCAAACCAAAGAAAATGCTAAAAATCATAACTCCGTTAACCAAATGGGGACCACTCTTTAATACAGGAAAGAATTTGCTCCCTTTAGGAGCAAATTCTTTCCTGTAAGTGCGGTTCCCGTGGCAAAGCAAATTCTTTCCTGTAAGTGCAGTCTCCATGGCAAAGGAGGAAACTATTCTAGGTAATAGTGTTGCGTATATCCTTCACACATACAGTATTTCTTCTTCTTCTTCTTCTTCTTCTTCTTCTTCTTCTTCTATTTTAACATTGTAACGTGTACGCAAATGCATGTCTGTGTACAGGTAGCTATGCCCCTGACTGTCGCCCCCGCCCATCTGGGCTTGAAGAGATAGATGGGCTGCATGTTGCTTCCACACAGAGCTGATATCGACAGCACACGAGTACTGGTAAATTGCTTAGCATGCCCAGGCACAGCAGTGCGAGTCGGATCATCCATGCTTATAAACCCACTTGGTTTCATTGGGTGACAGGGCTTGAGAAGTCATTTCATCTCCATGTCAGGTAAAAAAACCCAAAAATTGGAAGCAACCTCTCCAAAATGACCTATACAGTTGATGGGAATGTTAAACTTACTGCTGGCTCAGTCCATGCTAAGTTATTCATACAAAAGCTCTTATCCTGCTGATGTCCAAATGACTAGTGGTGACATACCCATCTGTAGAACATTCATGGATTCAGTGGACATTGTCTAGCTGGAGTAACAAACATATAAAGTCACGAGTCATCTGCTTTGTTGTCTGAAGGTTACTTTAAAAGTAATTTTTGCAAACAGTGTGGACCGGGATCAGACTGCTCCTCTAGGAGCAGTCTGATCAGGGTCGACAGTGTTTACCTGTATGCAAAAAATGTGTTCGAAAAGTTTTCAAGAAAATGCAGCAGTTTTTCAACCCATAGGTGGTCTAAATATAGGATTTCCATTTCAACATGTCACTCAGCTGAGCCTGTTGGGAGACTCTTTCTCTCACTTCTTCCTCTAGCTTCTTCAATGCTGCTTTGAGAGTGAGGGAGTGTTTGAGTTTTACGTCTCACCAACAGCTAAGATCATAGTTACGGAAATGGGACCTTTCAGGTTTGAAGACTAACCCATTTTGTACTGAATGAAATTTTCCGTCTTATAAATAGCAGAAGACTGGACCATTTCAGAATTGAGGGGTGTCAAGTTGTGTTATCTTCAGAAAATTATTTGGAAAAGGGCTAAAAAGTTTTCCAAACAGTGTAGGTCCAGATCAGATGCTGCAGAATGCATCTGATCAGGGCCTGCGCTGATTGCCAGTATCCCGTTTTGGAGATTCTTGTACAAAATGGGTTATGGATGAACTGGTATTAACCCATTTTGTACCAGAAACCCCAAAACGGGTACCCTGGCAAACAGTGCAGGCCCAGATCAGACACCACAGAATGCGGCATCTGATCAGGGCCTACACTGTTTGCAAAAAAATTTAACCTTTTTTCCAAATCAATTTTGATGAAAACACAACCTGAAACCACTGAATTTTCAAATGGACTTATGCTATATAGAAGGTGGAAGATTCCATTTGGTACAAAATGGGTTAAGATGAAGAAATTGTTGTTTGGCTGTTTACCAAAAATCATTTTTTTGCCTGTCCATCAAATTATGATTGAAAATACAGGGAAATAAAGCTCATAACCAAAATGAGGGTGAGCGGGTTCACATTCAGGGGAGGCAAATCTTTCAAAACTGTTTTGTCATCTTCGATGACAGATCTCGCTCCTTGCTTTTTAACCCATTCTATTCAGGAAACCCCTGAATCGGTACCTTGGCAAACAATGCGGCGTCTGATCAGGGGCAAACAGTGCAGGCCCACACTATTTGCTAACACAGGGCCTACACTATTTGCTAACACAATTTTCCGTCAAAAATAGAATAAGAATGAGAAAATAGGTCTGACACCCCTTGTATGGCAAAAAGACTCGTCCAACATAAAGCAATGGAAGAGTCCACTAGCATACAATGGGTTAAAGGAAAGAATTTGCTCCTGGGGATCGAATTATTTCCTTAAAGGGCAGATCACCCATTTCGTACTGAAAACCCTTAAGGGGTAATTGGCAAACAGTGCAGGCCCAGATCAGACGCCGCAGGTTCTGCGGCGTCTGATCAGGGCCTCCAGTCTGTTTGCAAAAAGTTCAGCCATTTTACAAATGAATTTTGATGAAAACACAACCTGACACCCCAAAATTTTTAAATGGACTCCTGCTATATATGAGGAGGAAGATTCCATTTGGTACAAAAAGGGTTAGCAGCCCCCGCCCATAGGGACTTGAAGATATATATGGGCTGCATGATACTGCCACGCAGAGCTGAATCCGGCCTGCACACTAGTACTGGTAAACCGCTTAGAGGATCTAAGCCTGTCCAGGAACCGCGGTGCGAGGCAGATTGTCCATGCTAATAAACCCTATTGGTTTCATTGGGCGACAGGGCTTGAGATGTCATTTCATCTCAATGTCGGGTAAAAGTCCCACAATATTGGAAGCAACGTCTCCAAAATGACCTTTACAGTGTTGACGGGGACATTAAACCTCAAATCAAACAAACAAACAAAACAAAAAGGGTTAAAGGGCAGATCACCTTTTCAGAGGAGGTGAGTGAAAGTAAGTCACAAAAAATGGTTGTTCTTGTAACAGTTGTTGGAAAGTCTGTTTTTTATGTAAAACAGCCTGCAAAAATGCTTTTTATCATCCATGGTACGGGCCTCCGTGGCCTAGTGGTTAAGAATGCTGACTCTTGATTATTAGGTCTCTCACTGCTGTGGTTCGAGCCTCGCTCGGGTCACATGTGAGACGCCAAGTTCTGCAACGGAAGGTCAGGTGGTTTTTCTCCAGGTACTCCGGTTTTCGCCCACCTCTGATTAACGATCGGCTCGATATGAGTGAAATAATCTTGAAAGGGCCGTAAAACCCAAATCAAAAAAAAAAAAAAAAATCATCCATGGTACTTGCCAGTGGCCTAGTGGGTAAGAGTGGTGACGCTTAATCCGATTATCCCCATGCTTTCTAAAGAAAAAGCAGGGATATTGAATACACCCCCCCCCCCCCCACATCTGGATGTCTGTTGGTCCATCCATTCATCTGTCTGTATTGGCCCACCATTGCTCCTAGACCATTTAATTAACCCTTCTCTTGCTGAATATTCAGTTTAGCCACACCCATTTCTGACTTTGAACCAATCAGATTACTTGATGTAATTGATTCCTACAAATTCATAAATTGAATGTCAAACAGTGTAGATCCTGATCAGATGGCTTCTTCAGAAGCCATCTGATCTGGATCTACACTGTTTCCAAAGATAGGGGTTGTCGTGAACAGCAGGATAAGAGTTAGAATCTCGAAACTTTCACAGGAACATATTCAGAATTTTGATGTGACCCCTCCCCACAATCCCCAACATTGCCAGAGGGCTCAAAATTTACTTTGTTCAAACAAAGTCATGTGGCATATCAAATCGAAGGTAATGAAGAGTAGAATGCAGTGGTGCAAAAATTTTGCCCCGGGGGCATATATGTGGTGGGGGTCACCAGAGGTCAAAAAGGAGGATTTGGGGTCCTTTTTTTTTGATTGTCAGTTAATAGCTGTATGGATGAGGACTGGAGGAATGTATTTGGAATTCTGATGTTCCTCCACTGCATAGAATGAGAAGAACACTTAATCCATTGTACACTAGTGGACTCTTCCATTGCTCTATGTTGGACAAGTCCTTTTATCATATAAGGGGTGGCAGGCCTATTTTATCGTTTTTATTCTATTTTTGACGGAAAATTCTGTTAACAAATAGTTCAGGCCCTGATCGGACGTCACATTGCCAAGGTAGTCCCCTTTAGGGATTTCCCGCATATAATTTGTTAAGCTACAGCTATATATGTCTTGACATCTTTATGTTCTGATCAGAATCAGTAATTTACGGATTAACCTTATTTTACAATGTTCAGAAGGCTTTAAAAGCTTGATATCCTAGAACAGACGCCAATCTTGTTTCCTCAACTCGAGCTCAGGTTTTGTGGTGGCCAGTTGTAGTCTTCCGTCTGTTGCCCATCCATCCTAAGCTTTTCATATTTTCAACATGTCTTCCATATTTAAAGTCTGATTTAGTTGATACTAATGTTGGGTGGCACTAGGGATACGTGGAGATTCAGTCTTAATTTCTAAAATCATTCAATTCAGATTTCCAAGATGGCTGCCATAGCCCCCTTCTTGAAATTCTTCAGTTGATTTCCAAACAAAAAGTTGCTTGAGATTAAACTTGATGGGCATTATCTGGGCAATTTGGAGATTCAGAAATGCTAAAATCTTTCCATTCTGATACCCAAGATGGCCTGGGTTTTCTTGATTTTCATTAAAGGATATTGCCTCCCAAACCATACCGGTAAGTTGGAAGCTGAAACTTGATGTGGGGCATCAGGGTGAAAGGCTAAAATCATTCCATTCCAATTTCCAAGATGTCCGCCACAGCAGCCATCTTATTCTCCTCCCGCACCATATTGAGTCCGACTAAGCCGAAACTGGATGGAAGGCACATCTCCTACCTGAAAGTCGAATTGAGCTGAACATGATGGGAGGCAATTCGATGTGACATGGAGAGTTGCTCAAATATCCAAGAAGTACTTCAAAAGCCCTTGAAATTCTTCAAATGACATCTCATCCCAAAAGGTAATTGGGATTGAGCTACAAATGATGGGCTATGAGATTCAGAATTGCTATAACCGTTCAATTCCAAGATCCGCCATGGCCGCCATACTTCAACAGTTTTGAAAAAAAAAGAAAACAACTTTATGAATATAAATAGTCATTCATAGGAAAAATTTCATACTCACACCAGCCAGTTCTGCGTAGCAATGATTCACTCAACCCTTGTCCTGCTGAGCCTGGATATCCCTTACTTTTCAAACAATGTAGGTCCTGATCAGATGGCTTCTGAAGAAGCCATCTGATCAGGATCTACATTGTTTGTCATTCAGTTTATGAATTTGTTGCAATAATTTGCGTCAAGTAATCTGATTGGTTGATAATCGGTAGTTGGTGTGGCATATATGAATATTCAGCAGGACAAGGGTTAATATGTTATGTCCGATTCTTTCTGAATACTAGCAAAGAGTTTGAATGTTGTCTGCTGACTTTTGTTTTTTGCTTGTTGTCTTATGGGTTAATGGGCTAAAATCACTGTGCAGGGAAATTTTTGGACCACGGTACATTTTGGAAGCTTTTGCTGCGTGCAGAGCCACTTCTTAAAAGATGATAAAACTGGGTCACTAGAAGCTGTTAAGAAAAGCTTCTGTTCTGATGTAGATCAGAGGAATATTAAAATATATATTGGCAGACAGGATGTTATTAAGATGGATATTCCCAAGTTACGGAGCTGGAAAAGGTCAGTTTTAGTTGGCTAGGACTTTGAAATAGCCAGTAGAATAAAAGTTGAGGTATTGACTAATTGAGTGACTTTGAGAGAGATGTCTTGGGTTTGTTTTGGAAGGGATCTGGTATTACTGGAGGTGAATGTGGGGCCACAACAGTCCCTGTATAGATAAATATTGTGAAATTCCTGTATTAAGACCACCTTTGGGACTGTTCAAAAGTGGTCTATAAGACCACTTTTGAACAGTCCCAAAGGTAGTCCATGGCCAGAGGATCGACAGTGTAGGCAGAAAACACAAAGTAAGAATAACTGCACCGTTCTAAATAAGCTTTTTAAAGCAGAATTAGTTTTCATTTTAGGTGGTCTTAATAGCAGAATTTCACTGTACAAGCACTGTAACGTCATCGCTCGGACCTGTGATTTACCAGAGCTTCTCTTTGGTGGGTGAAAAGCACTTCTTGTGATTGAACCCATTGTAAAGACCCTTTAAATTGTTTTTCTGAGATAGTTTTGGTAATACACGTATTTATGCCAATAACAAGTCTAAAACCCAGTATATTGGGTGCTTAAGCGATAGGACTTAAAATTTCTTTAAGAAAAGCACCCTTCTAGGGCAACTGCTTTACGGACCTCCATGGCCTTACTGGTTTTGAGAGCAGACCCGTAGACATTGTATCTCATTGCTGTGGGTTCAAACCGAGTTCTACCCTGAAAGGTCAGATGGTTTTTCTGCAGATACTCCAGTTTTTCCCCCCAGACCCAGTATTAATGAAATAATCTTGAAAGGCTGTAAAACCAAAACCATAAAAACTTTTCAGCCCTGTAAACCAGTACGGATATATTATGGTGAAATTTCACTATTTAAACCCTTATCTCCCTGCATAAAATAATTTAGCCACACACATTTATATTTCAACCAATCAAATTACTAGATGTAATTTATTCATTCAGATTCGCAAACTGAATGACAAACAGTGTAGATCCTGATCAGATCATGGCTTCTTCAGAGGCCATCTGATGTTTGCAAAAGTTTTGTTTGTTTGTTTGTTTGATTTGAGATTTCACGTTCCTGTCAGCACTGTAAAGGTCATTTTGGAGACGTTGCTTCCAATTTTGTGGGACTTTTACCCGACATTGAGATGAAATGAAATCTCAAGCCCGGCCGCCGAATGAAACCAATAGTGTTTATAAGCATGGGCGGGCCGACTCGCACTGCTTTGCCTGGGCAGGCTTAGATCCTCTAAGCTGTTTACCAGTACTTGTGTGCGGGTCGGTTTCAGCTCTTCATGGAAGCATCATGCAGCCCATATATTTCTTCAAGCCCTGATGGGCAGGGGCCGATGTTTGCAAAGATAGGGGTTGTCTTGAATAGCAGGATAAGGGTAGAGACCACTTAGGACTTATTCTGCTTTGAAAAAAATAGGTTTAAGGGTTTCTTTGAGTTTTCTGCACCAAATGTCTGTTGGAGACCGCCTTTGGGACTGTTCATGTCCTCTGGAGACCACCTTTGGGACTGTTCCACTTTTGAACAGTCTCAAAGGTGACCATCATGTGAACAAGTCCGTGAAATGTAGACCCCCTTAAACTCCACTTTGTATAGAGAAAACTGGGGTTTACAGTGGTATACGTTATTTTAATTTCTGCTCCAAATTATAGGTTCTGGGTACTCATTAGAACCACCTCATTGAGGTGGTTCTAACGAGCACCAACAACCTATATTTTGAGTTGAAATAAGAAAAATATCACAGATTTTCATAAGAAAATTTACAATTTTGGAGTTCTTAAAGAATGCTATGTTGTGCACAGTTGCGTCACCCTAATTCTTGGCTGTTCAAAAGTGGTCTTGAAGACCATTTCTGAACAGTACCAAAGCAGGTCTTAATATAGGAATCTCATGGTATCTTTGCAGACATTGGAGACCAATATATTCTGTTAATTTCCACATGTATTATTGATACATAACAGGCTTATATGATTCTGATACTAGATCCTCCCCCACCACTCACCTCCACCCCCAATTATGGTGGTCACCACTGAACCTGTATCATTTTTTGTCAGCCCAGAGTTACTAAGCACAGTAAGAGTCCCAAAGTTGGAAGCAACGTCCCTAAAAATGACCTAAATAGTGTTGACAGGGATGTTAAACCTGAATTCAAACAAATTCTTATCACTGAGACAATATGAGGAAAACTTGCTGTAAAACATTGACTTGGCGCATATGCTGGGACAATGGCTAACAGTGTATTCTGCAGCATCTGATAAGGGTGTACACTATAAGAATCTTATATTGTTGTGAGGGGTGGATGGAAAAATCCGTCCCAAGGGTCACTGTCCGGCATCACGAGGCTTGCCGATTGATGCCGGACAGTGATCCCGAGGGACAGATTTTTCCATCCACCCCTCACACCCATATTGGATTCTTTTTCTTGCATACCTTCCATTTCTTAGCGCGGATTTTAATGCTGCAGTCACTTTGGTTACCGACGTCCGCCATATTGTGATGACACTACAGGAATGTTAGTGACGTCACGTAACATGCATGACATCAACCTTAACAACGGCTCATATGAGGTTGTATTCAACCAGTACATTTATCAAACATGCGGGAATATTCGATATCGGGTCGGAACACCAGGGTCAGAACTTAAATTTCTATCCCAGGGTAAAATCACGGATTTCCTTGTCTGGTGTGCAAGAATATTTAATCTCCAGCCAAAAAGTGGAGCGAGGATTATAGGAATGGTCTTCATCTGTCCATCCATCTGTCCATCTATCTGTCGTCTGTCTTTCTTGGCCGCTTCTGAATCCTTTGATAGATTTTCATTAAACTTTGGTCAAACATTCTTATCAGTGAGCTGATGTGCACAACCCATAAATGAGCCATGTCGACTCAAGGTCAAGGTCACATTTGAAGGTCAAGAGTTTGAAACTTTGAATTTTGTGTCCGCTCCATATCTCCTTTACCTCTGCAAGGATTCTTATTAAACTTTGGTCAAATATCCCCCTCGTTGAGCTGAAGTGCAGAACTCATAAATGAACCATGCCGACTCAAGGTCAGGGTGTGACATTTGAAGGTCACAAGCTTAAAACATGAATTTTGTATCCATTCCATATCTCCTTTACGCCGCGAAGGATTTTCATTAAACTTCGGTCAATTGTCCCCCTCAGTGAGCTCATGTACAGAACCAATAAAATTATTATGCTGACTCAAGGTAAAGGTCACATTTGAAGGTCATGAGTTTGAAACTTTGCATTTTGTGTCAGTTCCACATCTCCTTATTTTCATTAAACTTTGGTCAAATATTCCCCTCAGTTAGCTCAAGTGCAGAACCTATAAATAAACTATGCTGACTGAAGGTCAAGGTCACAGTTGAAGATCGTGGGTTTGTATCTTTGAATTTTGTGTCGGTTCCATATCTCCTTTACTCCTGGAAGGATTTTCATTAAACTTTGGTCAAATATACCCCTCAGTGAGCTGATGTGCAAAACCCACAAGTAAATCATGCAAACTCAAGGCCATGGTTGAAGGTCACACTTTCGAAACTTTGAATTTTGTGTCCGTTCCATATCTCTATTACCCCTGGAAGGATTTCCATTAAAGTTTGGTCAAGTATCTCCCTCAGTGAGCTGATGTGCAGAGCCCATAAATAAACCATGCCAACTCCAGGTCAAGCTCCCAGGTCAAGGTCACAAGGTTGAGCTTTGTTATTAAAGTGTGGCAGGGAATTTGGATGTCCCTCAGACTGCTTTCTTGTTGCTTTTAGAAATGGTATTTTAAGTGTTAAATAAAACAGTCTAAGTCCCCATTCAGGACCATTTTTCCACCTACACTCAGAGACGCTAGACCCACCAGTGCTGTCAGTGCTTGATTTAAAATGTATAAAAAATCATCACTTGGTTGAAGTGCAACATCTATTTGACCATGTCACAAATTGTTCCTGGTGTGGCCATAGTTTAAAACCTGGAAACTTATGAGGAATATATAAGGATTACTGGTATTAAGGGAAAAAATATGCCCTGTGCGCTGGATGAATTTCCTTCTTCTTTGGTTGGTGTTTGGGTTTAATGCTTCTAAGGTCATGCCGAGCTAGAAGCACACTTGTCCTGGGCAGGGTTAACCCATTCTGGGTGGGAAACCCCTAAAAGGGTATCCTGGCATACAGCACAGGCCCAGTTCAGACGCCACAGAAGGTGGCTTCTGATCAGGGGCTGCACTGATTGCTAATAGGATTTTCTCTCAAAGATAGAATGAAAAGTAAATCATAGGCCTGACACCCCTTTAATTAAAAATGGACTTGTCCAACATATAGCAATTTACAATGTTCACAGTTTACAATGGGTTAAACAGTATAGTGCACATTCCTTCCCCATAAACTGACAACTGCCCTTTTTGAATCAACACAACAGAAAGGTGTCTACAGAAAATGTTTCATGAGCTATCTCTAAGAAAGAATGCTAGTTGATAGTTCTTGAGAAATGAACTTAAACATTAGGGTAAATTCTAGATCAAAAGTCTGTGAACCATGAAATGTAGGTCAAGGTCAAATATGGATGCTTGCTTCATCGATGTCATTCCTAGATGCAAGTTTGTATAAATTATCATTAATGAAGCTCTTATGGTTCTTGAGAAATAAACTTGACCATTTGAACGCTAGGGTGGTCACGAATTTTCACAGTCATTGAACCATGAAATATAGGCCAATGTCAAATATGGATGCTATCATTAAAGTTGGCATCCCTCGATACAAGTTTGTACCAAGTATCATTAATGAAGCTCTAACAGTTCTTGAGAAATAAACTTGACCATTTGGGTGAACGCTAGGATGGTCACAAATTTTTACATAGTCAGTGAACAATGAAATGTAGCTCAAGGTCAAATATGGATGCTTGCAATAAACTTGCCATCCCAAGTTACAAGTTTGTACTAAGTACGTAACATTAATCAAGCTCTAATAATTCTTGAGAACTGAACTTGACCATTTGCGTGAACGCTATGGTGGTCACAAATTTTCACAAAGTCAGTGAACCATGAAAATTAGGTCAAGGTCAAAATAATATTGGCATCCCAATATACCAGTTTGTACCATGTATCACTAATGAAGCTCTAATAGTTCTTGAGAAATAAACTTGACCATTGAGGTGAACACTAGGGTGGTCGCAAATTTTCACAAAGTCAGTGAACCATGAAATGTGGGTCAAGGTCAAATATGGATGCTTGCATTAAAATTGGCATCCCAATATACCAGTTTGTACCATGTATCACTAATGAAGCTCTAATAGTTCTTGAGAAATAAACTTGACCATTAAGGTGAACACTAGGGTGGTCGCAAATTTTCACAAAGTCAGTGAACCATGAAAGATGGGTCAAGGTCAAATATGTATGCTTACATTAAATTTGGCATCCCAAAATACAAGTTTGTACAGAGCATCACTAATGAAGCTCTAATAGTTCTTGAGAATTAAACTTGACCATTTGGGTGAACGCTTGGGTGGTTGCAAATTTTTATAAAGTCAGTGAACCATGAAAGGTAGGTCAAGGTCAAATATAGATGCTTGCATTAAACTTGCCATCCCTAGATATAAGTTTGTACCAAGTAACATTAATCAAGCTCTAATAGTTCTTGAGAAATAAACTTGACCATTTAGGTGAACACTAGGGTGGTCACAAATTTTCACAAAGTCAGTGAACCATGAAATGTGGGTCAAGATCAAATATGTATGCTTGCATTAAACTTGCCATCCCTAGATAAAAGTTTGTATGAAGTAACATTAATCAAGCTCTAATTTTTTGAGAAATAAACTTGACCATTAGGTGAACACTATATTTAGGGTGGTCGCAAATTTTGTCAAACTCCGTGAACCATGAAATGTGGGTCAAGGTCAAATATGTATGCTTGCATTAAATTTGGCATTCCAAAATACATGTTTGTACCAAGTTTCGCTAATGAAGCTCTAATAATTCTTGAGAAATAAACGGCCATTTATTGAATAAAGGTTGATAGTTTGACAAACGGACGAAGGGATGGAAAATTGGACTCCTATATTGCGCCATATGCTTACGGGGAATGGGAACACCTGGAAGATATTTCTGCCATTTTTCAAAGGGAGACAACATCGGACTTCATGTTGGCTTTTCTATTAGCCCTGTCTCAATGAAAAAGGGGTCTACTCTTAAAGGAGAGAATTTGCTCCTCAGGAGCAAATTCTTTCCTTTAAGAGTTGACCCCTGTTGACATGGGAGACAAAAATACTTTGGCAGGAGTTGCCTCCCCTGAAGGTGTACCCATTCCATGTTTTACGCAACAGAAGCAGCAGCGTTGGGTCTGTTTCTTGTTAAAGATTGTTTCAAGGTATAATGGTTCTGGAGTGGTGTGTTTATTTTCTGTTTTATGACCTTGTTTCAGTCATGAAACTCTTCACCTGCTGTTTCAAGATGATTTATGGGGAACCATAAGGTGGCCAGTTACTTTTCTTTCTTTCTTTCTTTCTTTCTTTCTTTCTTTCTTTCTCCTATCAATCAACCTGGGCCACCGCCCAGTGGGGCTTGAAGAAGTAGATTGGCTGCATGATGCTTCCACACTGTGAGTGAGAGCTGAAACCGACTGCACATGTGTACTGGCAAACTGCTTAAATGAGAGGATCTTTATGTTTTGTGCACTCAGTGTCCTCTAGTGAAGGACCACTTTGGGTCTGTTCAAAAGTCCTAGACCACTTTTGAACAGTCCCATTTTCGGTTTTGGTGTTATGGCCCTTTCAAGATTATTTCACTCACATCGAGCCGATCGTTAATCAGAGGTGGGCGAAAACCGGAGTACCCGGAGAAAAAACACCCGACCTTCCGTTACAGAACTTGGCGTCTCACATGTAACCCAAGCGAGGCTCGAACCACAGCGGTGAGAGACCTAATGATCAAGAGTCAGCGCTCTTAACCACTCACTAGGCCAGTGTGTGTGTGTGTGAATTCGGGTTTAACGTCGCTTTCAACAATTTTTCAGTCATATCACGACGGTGCCTGGTTGCGACAGGGAGCTCAATGCTCACGTTTATAGTGCTGCCTCACTGAAGTATCATGTCCCAGACACATTACATGATACCACACCCAGTCACATTATCCTGACACTGGATCGACCAGTCCTAGCTCTACCCCGTAAATCTGAGTGCCAAACGAAGAGCAGCTAGTACCATTTTTAACGACTTTGGTATGTCGCGGCCCGGGATCGAACCCGAGACCTCCCGTTCCCCGGAGCGGACACTCTACCAACTAAGCTATCGGGGCCGGTCTCACTAGGCCAGGGAGGCCCGTTTGAACAGTCCCATAGATGGTCTTAACCCTTAAGACTCTGAGAAAAAATACATCTGAATTGTCGTGATTGGCGTTTTATGGGTTAACCCTTATCTTGCTGTTCACGTCAACCCCTATCTTTGCAAACAGTGTAGATCCAGATCAGATGGCTTTTGAAGAAGCCATCTGATCAGGATCTACACTTTTTGGCATTCAGTTTATGAATTTGTAGCAATAAATTACATCAAGTAATTTGATTGGTTGATAGACAGAAATGGGTGTGGCTTAAATGAATATTCAGCAAGATAAGGGTTCATATAGGAATTTATTGCAACTCAGACAGAATGACTCAGAAAGAGAAGATAGGGCAATGTTCAAATAATTGGGGTATCATTTTCCCTTCAAGCATCAATCAAAAGTTGAAGTAGATGGGGGCAATGTAATTTACGTTTTTCGTAGATTTCAGAGAAAATAAGGCTTGATATTTCATGCGAATCAACTGGCTAGCAGATGCTTCACATGAAATTTCTACTTTGATTTTATCAAAATATGGCGAAAAAAAAAATGTATGTCTTTTGCTACAGTTCTGCTCAGTAGTTTGACGGTTGACCCATTTTGTACCGTAAACACCAAAACGGGTACCCTGGCAAACAGTGCAGGCCCAGATCAGACGCCGTAGAATGCGGCGTCTGATCAGGGCCTCCACTGTTTACTAAAAGTTCAGTCATTTTCCAAATAAATTTTGATGAAAACACAACCTGACACCCCTAAATTTTGAAATGGACTCCTGCTATATATAAGGAGGAAGATTCCATTTGGTAAAAAAAGGGTTAAGATTTGGTTTCAGTGAGCATGTATGGTCATTGAGCTTTGATACTAATTAACATATTTGCATTGCAATGTACCCAATTTTATGGGTGGAAATGAACATAAGGTCACACACTAAGGTCACTTTTACCAGCTGATCTGTCAAAGTAATTACTAGTTTTCTGGTTACAATATTATTAACTAAAATGTCAGAATATTGCCAAACATTACTCTATCATGCCAGTGATTTTGCGCTTGGTTGGTTGGTTTTGGAGTTTTAATGGCCCAGTCAACACTAATATAGGTCACATTGAGCCAGTCATTTTTAGCTCACCTGGGCCGAAGGCTCCAGGGGAGCTTATAGTATAGTGGGTCCTCCGTCGTCCGTCGTCCGTCCACACTTTTGAGCAGCTATATCTCTGTATCCTGCAGGCTGATCTCAATCATTTCTCATCTGTATCATGCCTCTGGTGGGGCATTGATGACATAAACTTTTTTTTTGAAATCGCTCTAAAACTTTGGTTCCTATGGCAACCACAAGGTCCCATAGACTTACTATGGGAAAATGCTTGTCATCACTGTAGCGCCTTCAGTTTTGATCGGAGATTTCTGAAACTTATACGTAAGGTTACTGGGGATAAAAACTCGGATGAGTTCGAAAACCGGCCAAGTCGGCCCATTTATCATAGAGTTAAGTCCCTTTGATTGCTGAAAATGCCCATTTTTAGCTCACCTGAGCCGAAGGCTCATGTGAGGTATTAGTATACCACGAGCCGTCGTCCGTCGTCGTCCGTCGTCGTCGTCCGTCGTCCACACTTTCAAAGAAGCATATCTCCGGAACCAGTGGGCCAATCTTGATCAAATTTCATGTGAAGCATTATCAGGTAGGGGGAAAGGCTGCATACTGTTTTCGGGCAGATCGGATTGGAACTCTGGTTGCCATGGCAACAAATAGCTCCCATAGACTTAACATAGGAAAACGTTTGTCATCACTCTAGCTCCGTCAATTTTTTTCTGATTGTCTTCATTCTTGCAGATAACGAGGACAGGCATGAAATCTCGATCAAGTTCGATTTTGGGTTGAATCTGATTATTCACTCAGGAGTTACGTGCCCTTGAGCGTTCTTAACATAGGAAAAAGCTTGTCATCACTCTAGCTCCGTCAATTTTTTTCTGATCGACTTCATTCTTGCAGATAACGAGGACAGGCATGAAATCTCAATCAAGTTCGATTTTGGGCTGAATCGGATTATTCACTCAGGAGTTACGTGCCCTTGAGCGTTGAAAAAATTGCCTATTGACTTAACATGGGGAGAATGTTGTCATCACCGTAGCTGCTTCAATTATTTTCAGATTGGCTTTATTCTTGCAGATAACCAGCACAGCCATGAAATCTCGGTCAAGTTCAATAACTGGCAGAATCGGATCATTCACTTAGGAGTTACCTGCCCTTGTGTGTTTTTGCATTAGGGTTAATGGGAATTTCAAAAATGTATATCTTAAAGACTACTTGGCCAACTTTGATCAAATTTCATGTGTCGCATTATTGGGCAAGTGGAAAGGCTTCATTAGGTTTTCAGGCAGATCTGAGTGGAACTCTGGTTGCCATGGCAACATCTAGCTCCCATAGACTTCACATAGGAAAAAGCTTGTCATCACTCTAGCTCCGTCAATTTTTTTCTGATCGACTTCATTCTTGCAGATAACCAGTACAGGCATAAAATCTCGGTCAAGTTCAATTTTGGGCCGAATCAGATAATTCACTCAAGAGTTACGTCCCCTTGAGCGCCCGAAAAATTGCCTATCGACTTAACATGGGGAAAATGTTGTCATCACTGTAGCTGCTTCAATTTTGTTCGGATTGGCTTCATTCTTACAGATAACCAGCACAGCCATGAAATCTCGGTCAAGTTCGATAATTGGCAGAATCGGATCATACACTTAGGAGTTACCTGCCCTTGTGCATTTTTGCATAAGGGTTAATGTGAATTTCAAAAATGTATATCTTGAAGACTACTTGGCCGACTTTGATCAAATTTCATGTGTAACATTATTGGGCAAGTGGAAAGACTGCATAAGGTTTTCATGCAGATCTGAGTGGAACTCTGGTTACCATGGCAACATATAGCTCCCATAGACTTAACATAGGAAAAAGGTTGTCATAACTCTAGCTCTGTCAATTTTCTTCTGATCGACTTCATTCTATCAGATAATAAGGACAGGCATAAAATCTCGGTTAAGTTCGATTTTGGGCAGAATCGGAATATTGACCTCGGAGTTACGTGACCTTGAGCGACAAAAAATTCACCCATAGACTTAACATAGGGAAAATGTTGTGACTACGATAGCGACTTGAATTTTTTTCAGATCAGCTTCAAACTTGCAGGTAACGAGGACAGACATAAAATCACGGTTAAGTTCGATTTTGGGCCGAATCGGATTATTTGCCTTGGAGTTACCTGCCCTTGAGCATGAAAAAATACGTTGTGACCACGATAGCAACTTTATTTTTATTCAGATCAGCTTCAAATTTGCAGGTAACGAGGACAGGCATAAAATACCGGTTAAGTTCGATTTTGGGCAGAATCGGAATATTGACCTCGGAGTTACGTGACCTTGAGCGACAAAAAATTTGCCCGTAGACTTAACATAGGGAAAATGTTGTGACTACGATAGCGACTTGAATTTTTTTAAGATCAGCTTCAAACTTGCAGGTAACGAGGACAGACATAAAATCTCGGTTAAGTTCGATTTTTGGCCGAATCGGAATATTTGCCTTGGAGTTACCTGCCCTTGAGCATAAAAAAATACGTTGTGACCACGATAGCAACTTTATTTTTATTCAGATCAGCTTCAAACTTGCAGGTAACGTGGACAGGCATAAAATATCAGTTAAGTTCGAATCGGAATATTGACCTCGGAGTTACATGACCTTGAGCGACAAAAAATTTGCCCATAGACTTTACATAGGGAAAATGTTGTGACTACGATAGCGACTTGAATTTTTTTCAGATCAGCTTCAAACTTGCAGGTAACGAGGACAGACATAAAATCTCGGTTAAGTTCGATTTTGGGCCGAATCGGATTATTTGCCTTGGAGTTACCTGCCCTTGAGCATAAAAAAATACGTTGTGACCACGATAGCAACTTTATTTTTATTCATATCAGCTTCAAACTTGCAGGTAACGAGGACAGGCATAAAATCCCGGTTAAGTTCGATTTTGGGCAGAATCGGAATATTGACCTCGGAGTTACGTGACCTTGAGCGACAAAAAATTTGCCCGTAGACTTAACATAGGGAAAATGTTGTGACTACGATAGCGACTTGAATTTTTTTAAGATCAGCTTCAAACTTGCAGTTAACGAGGACAGACATAAAATCTCGGTTAAGTTCGATTTTTGGCCGAATCGGAATATTTGCCTTGGAGTTACCTGCCCTTGAGCATAAAAAAATACGTTGTGACCACGATAGCAACTTTATTTTTATTCAGATCAGCTTCAAACTTGCAGGTTACGTGGACAGGCATAAAATCTCAGTTAAGTTCGAATCGGAATATTGACCTCGGAGTTACATGACCTTGAGCGACAAAAAATTTGCCCATAGACTTTACATAGGGAAAATGTTGTGACTACGATAGCGACTTGAATTTTTTTCAGATCAGCTTCAAACTTGCAGGTAACGAGGACAGACATAAAATCTCGGTTAAGTTCAATTTTGGGCCGAATCGGAATATTGACCTCGGAGTTACGTGACCTTGAGAGACAAAAAAATTTGCCCATAGACTTAACGTAGGGAAAATGTTGAGAAAGAAATAGCGACTTGAATTTTTAGCTCACCTGAGCCAAAGGCTCCAGTGAGCTGATAGTATACCAAGGCTCCGGAGTCCGTCGTCTGTCGTCCGTCCATCCGTCGTCCACACTTTCAATGAAGCATATCTCAGAAGGCAGTCGACCAATCTTGTTTAAATTTTATGTGTAGCACCATTGGGCAAGGGGAAAGGCTGCATTAGGTTTTGGAGCTAGTCTGGTTCATTTGTTCCTTCATTCTTCTTTCTCTCCATATAGAGATAATAGACCAATGTTAAATTTTTAATCAAAGATTTCTCAGGAACTATAAAAGCTAGAAGCATCAAATTTGGTATTCAATAGAATAATGATGACTTATTTTGTGTAAGAGACATTGGGCTTTCTCAGCTTATTTGTTCATCTGTTCTTTCATTCTTCTTTCTCTCCATTTTGACCAATGTTAAATTTTCGTCAAAGATTTCTCAGGAACTATAGAAGCTAGAAGTCTCAAACTTGGAATGCAATGCAATAATGATGACTTATATCCTGTAAGGGTCAATGGGCTGGATTCTATTAGCAGATTTAGTAGTCAAGTCTGTGAATTGTTAAAACTTAAGTTCCTCAGGTGAGCGGTTTAGGCTCATTGAGCCTCTTGTTAGCTCACCTGAGCCGAAGGCTCATGTGAGGTATTAGTATACCACGAGCCGGCGTCCGTCGTCCGTCGTCGTCGTCCGTCGTCGTCCGTCGTCGTCCGTCGTCCACAC
Source organism: Lucinisca nassula (assembly GCA_963580285.1). Classification (NCBI taxonomy): domain Eukaryota; kingdom Metazoa; phylum Mollusca; class Bivalvia; order Lucinida; family Lucinidae; genus Lucinisca; species Lucinisca nassula. The sequence continues at coordinate 86,679,596 of OY757011.1, read as the reverse complement.
TTTCAAAGAAGTATATCTCCGGAACCAGTGGGCCAATCTTGATCAAATTTCATGTGAAGCATTATCAGGTAGGGGGAAAGGCTGCATACTGTTTTCGGGCAGATCGGATTGGAACTCTGGTTGCCATGGCAACAAATAGCTCCCATAGACTTAACATAGGAAAAAGTTTGTCATCACTCTAGCTCCGTCAATTTTTTTCTGATCGTCTTCATTCTTGCAGATAGCGAGGACAGGCATGAAATCTCGATCAAGTTCGATTTTGGGCTGAATCGGATTATTCACTCAGGAGTTACGTGCCCTTGAGCGTTCTTAACATAGGAAAAAGCTTGTCATCACTCTAGCTCCGTCAATTTTTTTCTGATCGACTTCATTCTTGCAGATAACGAGGAAAGGCATAAAATCTCGATCAAGTTCGATTTTGGGCTGAATCGGATTATTCACTCAGGAGTTACGTGCCCTTGAGCGTTGAAAAAATTGCCTATTGACTTAACATGGGGAGAATGTTGTCATCACCGTAGCTGCTTCAATTATTTTCAGATTGGCTTTATTCTTGCAGATAACCAGCACAGCCATGAAATCTCGGTCAAGTTCGATAACTAGCAGAATCGGATCATTCACTTAGGAGTCACCTGCCCTTGTGTGTTTTTGCATTAGGGTTATTGGGAATTTCAAAAATGTATATCTTAAAGACTACTTAGCTAACTTTGATCAAATTTCATGTGTCGCATTATTGGGCAAGTTGAAAGGCTTCATTAGGTTTTCAGGAAGATCTGAGAGGAACTCTGGTTGCCATGGCAACATCTAACTCCCATAGACTTCACATAGGAAAAAGCTTGTCATCACTCTAGCTCCCTCAATTTTTTTCTGATCGACTTCATTCTTGCAGATAACCAGTACAGGCATAAAATCTCGGTCAAGTTCGATTTTGGGCCGAATCGGATTATTTGCCTTGGAGTTACCTGCCCTTGAGCATAAAAAAATACGTTGTGACCACGATAGCAACTCTTTTTTTATTCAGATCAGCTTCAAACTTGCAGGTAACGTGGACAGGCATAAAATCTCAGTTAAGTTCGAATCGGAATATTGACCTCGGAGTTACATGACCTTGAGCGACAAAAAATTTGCTCATAGACTTTACATAGGGAAAATGTTGTGACTACGATAGCGACTTGAATTTTTTTTCAGATCAGCTTCAAACTTGCAGGTAACGAGGACAGACATAAAATCTCGGTTAAGTTCGATTTTGGGCCGAATCGGATTATTTGCCTTGGAGTTACCTGCCCTTGAGCATAAAAAAATACGTTGTGACCACGATAGCAACTTTATTTTTATTCATATCAGCTTCAAACTTGCAGGTAACGAGGACAGGCATAAAATCTTGGTTAAGTTCAATTTTGGGCTGAATCGGAATATTGACCTCGGAGTTACGTGACCTTGAGGGACAAAAAATTTGCCCATAGACTTAATTAGGGAAAATGTTGCGACTACGATAGCGACTTGAATTTTTTTCAGATCAGCTTCAAACTTGCAGGTAACGAGGACAGACATAAAATCTCGGTTAAGTTCGATTTTGGGCCGAATCGGAATATTTGCCTTGGAGTTACCTGCCCTTGAGCATAAAAAAATACGTTGTGACCACGATAGCAACTTTATTTTTATTCATATCAGCTTCAAACTTGCAGGTAACGAGGACAGGCATAAAATCTCGGTCAAGTTCGATTTTGGGCCGAATCGGAATATTGACCTCGGAGTTACGTGACCTTGAGAGACAAAAAAATTTGCCCGTAGACTTAACGTAGGGAAAATGTTGTGACAGAAATAGCGACTTGAATTTTTAGCTCACCTGAGCCAAAGGCTCCAGTGAGCTGATAGTTTACCAAGGCTCCGGAGTCCGTCGTCTGTCGTCCGTCCATCCGTCGTCCACACTTTCAATGAAGCATATCTCAGAAGGCAGTCGACCAGTCTTGTTTAAATTTTATGTGTAGCACCATTGGGCAAGGGGAAAGGCTGCATTAGGTTTTGGAGCTAGTCTGGTTCATTTGTTCCTATATTCTTCTTTCTCTCCATATAGAGATAATAGACCAATGTTAAATTTTTAATCAAAGATTTCTCAGGAACTATAAAAGCTAGAAGCATCAAATTTGGTATTCAATAGAATAATGATGACTTATTTTGTGTAAGAGACATTGGGCTTTCTCAGCTTATTTGTTCATCTGTTCTTTCATTCTTCTTTCTCTCCATTTTGACCAATGTTAAATTTTCGTCAAAGATTTCTCAGGAACTATAGAAGCTAGAAGTCTCAAACTTGGAATGCAATGCAATAATGATGACTTATATCCTGTAAGGGTCAATGGGCTGGATTCTATTAGCAGATTTAGTAGTCAAGTCTGTGAATTGTTAAAACTTAAGTTCCTCAGGTGAGCGGTTTAGGCTCATTGAGCCTCTTGTCGACCTTGTCAGCACCGTAGCCCCTTCAGTTTTGATCGGATCTTTCTAAAACTTATATGTATTGTGGCTGGGGATAAAACCTCCAATGAGTTCAAAAACCGGCCAAGACCGCCGATTTATCATAGAGTTACATGTACGTCCCTTTGATTGCTGAAAATGCCGATTTTTGACCTTGTCATCACCGTAGCCCCTTCAGTTTTGATCGGATCTTTCTGAAACTTATATGTAAGGTGGCTGTGGATAAAATCTCGGATGAGTTCAAAAACCGACCAAGTCGGCCCTTTTATCGTAGAGTAACGTCCCTTTGATTGCTGAAAATGCTGATTTTTGACGTTGTCATTACTGTAGCCCTTTCAGTTTTGATCGAATCTTTCTGAAACTTATATGTAAAGTGGCTGGGGATAAAATCTCGGATGAGTTCAAAAACAAGCCAAGTTGGTCCATTTATCACAGAGTAACGTCCCTTTGATTGCTGAAAAGCCGATTTTTGACCTTGTCATCACCGTAGCCCTTTCAGTTTTGATCGGATCTTTCTGAAACTTATATGCAAGGTGGCTGGGGATAAAGCCTCGGATGAGTTCGCATATCGGCAAAGGTGGCCTATTTATCATAGAGTTAGGTCCCTTTGATTGCTGAAAATGTTGATTTTTGACCTTGTCAACACTGAAGCCCCTTCAGTTTCGATCGGATCTTTCTGAAACTTATATGTAAGGTAGCTGGGGATAATACCTCGGATGAGTTCGAAAACCGGCCAAGTTGCCCCGTTAACTATATAGTTATGTCCCTTTGATGGCTGAAAATGTCAATTTTTAGCTCACCTGGGCCGAAGGCTCCAGGGGAGCTTATAGTATAGTTGGTCGTCCGTCGTCCGTCCACACTTTTGAGCAGCTATATCTCTGTATCCTGCAGGCTGATCTCAATCATTTCTCATCTGTAGCATGCCTCTGGTGGGGCATTGATGACATAAACTTTTTTTTGAAATCGCTCTAAAACTTTGGTTCCTATGGCAACCACAAGGTCCCATAGACTTACTATGGGAAAATGCTTGTCATCACCGTAGCGCCTTCAGTTTTGATCGGATCTTTCTGAAACTTATAAGTAAGGTGGCTGTGGATAAAATCTCGGATGAGTTCGAAAACCGGCCAAGTCGGCCCATTTATCATAGAGTTACGTCCCTTTGATTGCTGAAAATGCCCATTTTCGACCTTGTCATCACCGTAGCCCCTTCAGTTTTGATCGGATCTTTCTAAAACTTATATGTATTGTGGCTGGGGATAAAACCTCGGATGAGTTCGAAAACCGGCAAAGTCCGCCGATTTATCATAAAGTTACGTCCCTTTGATTGCTGAAAATGCCGATTTTTTACCTTGTCATCACCGTAGCCCCTTCAGTTTTGATCAGATCTTTCTGAAACTTATATGTAAGGTGGCTGTGGATAAAATCTCGGATGAGTTCGAAAACCGACCAAGTCGGCCCTTTTATCTTAGAGTAACGTCCCTTTGATTGCTGAAAATGCTGATTTTTGACCTTGTCATCACTGTAGCCCTTTCAGTTTTGATCGAATCTTTCTGAAACTTATATGTAAAGTGGCTGGGGATAAAATCTCGGATGAGTTCGAAAACCAGCCAAGTTGGTCCATTTATCACAGAGTAACAACCCTTTGATTGCTGAAAATCCGATTTTTTACCTTGTCATCACCGTAGCCCTTTCAGTTTTGATTGGATCTTTCTGAAACTTATATGCAAGGTGGCTGGGGATAAAGCCTCGGATGAGTTTGCATACCGGCAAAGGTGGCCTATTTATCATAGAGTTAGGTCCCTTTGATTGCTGAAAATGTTGATTTTTGACCGTGTCAACACTGTAGCCCCTTCAGTTTTGATCGGATCTTTCTGAAACTTATATGTAAGGTGGCTAGGGATAAAACCTCGGATGAGTTCGAAAACCGGCCAAGTTGCCCCATTAACTTTATAGTTATGTCCCTTTGATGGCTGAAAATGTCGATTTTTTACCTTGTCATCACCGTAGCCCCTTCAGTTTTGATCGAATCTTTCTGAACCTATATGTAAGGTGACTGGAGATAAAACCTAGGATGAGTTTGAATACCGGACAAGTTGGCCCATTTATCATTGATTTACGTCCCTTTGATTGCTGAAAATGCCGATTTTTGACCTTGTCATCACCATAGCCCCTTCAGTTTTGATCGGATCTTTCTGAAATTTATATGTAAGGTGGCTGGGGATAAAATCTTGGATGAGTTCGAAAACAGGCCAAGTCAGCCCATTTATCGTAGAGTTATGTCCCTTTGATGGCTGAAAATGTTGATTTTTGACCTTGTCATTTCCGTAGCCCCTTCAGTTTTGATCAGATTTTTCTGAAACTTATATGTAAGGTGGCTAGGGATGAAACCTCGGATGAGTTCGAAAACTGGCCAAGTCGGCTCATTTATTATAGAGTAACATCCCTTTGATTGCTAAAAATGCCAAATTTTGACTTTGTCATCACCGTAGCCCCTTCAGTTTTGATCGGATCTTTCTGAAACTTATATGTGAGGTGGCTGGGAATAAAATCTTGGATGAGTTTGAATACTGGCCAAGTCTGATCAGATCTTTCTGAAACTTACATGTAAGGTGGCTGGGAATAAAACCTCAGGTGAGTTTGAATACCAGCCAAGTCGGCACATTTATCATAGAGTGACGTGCCTTTGATTGCTGAAAATGCCTATTTTCTACATTGTCATCACTGCTGCCCCTTTAATTTTGAACGGATCTTCATGAAACTTACAAACAAGGAAGTCAGGCAGAAAGCTTGGAGGAGTTTGAAAACTCTTGTTTTTGAACTTGTCATCACCATAGCCACTTCAGTTTAGATCGGATCTTCTTAGCAAGTCAGGAATGAAAGCTTGAATGAGTTTGAAAACCGGTGAGGTCAGCCTGTTTATCATAGAGTTACATTCTACTTGATTTTCAGAAACTGCTTACCCTGTCATCACCATGTCCTCCCATAAAGCCTTCAGTAAAGGTTGGCACTTCCTTAAACTTTGAATCTGTTAGCTCAGGTGAGCGATACAGGACCAAGCTAGCTTGGCCCTCTTGTTTTATCTAACCACTCCTTAAACATTAAGTTAACAAACACAGCTTGTCAAAATGTTCTGCTAATGCTTAGCATACCATTTTTGCACAGGCATATTAACCTTTTTATTGTCGCGCCTGCTATTAGCATGGCGCGATATAGGCGCCCGGTTTTCCGTCCGTTCATCCGTTCGTCAAGGCGTCAACATTTGCGACCACCCTAGCGTTCATCCTAATGGTCAAGTTTATTTCTCAAGAACTATAAGAGCTTCATTAATGATACTTGGTACAAACTTGTATCTGGGGATGACAACTTACATGGAAGCATCCATATTTGACCTTGACCTACATTTCATGGTTCACTGACTTTGTAAAATATTGCGACCACCCTAGCGTTCACCCTAATGGTCAAGTTTATTTCTCAAGAGCTATAAGAGCTTCATTAATAATATGTGGTACTTGTATCTGTGGATGGCAACTTAAATGCAAGCATCCATATTTGACCTTGACCTACTTTTCATGGTTCACTGACTTTGTAAAATATTGCGACCACCCTCTCGTTCACCCTAATGGTCAAGTTTATTTCTCAAGAACTATATGAGCTTTATTAATGATACTTGGTACAAACTTGTATCTGGGGATGTTAACTTAAATGCAAGCATCCATATTTGACCTTGACCTATATTTCATGGTTCACTGACTTTGTAAAATATTGCGACCACCCTAGCGTTCACCCTAATGGTCAAGTTTATTTCTCCAGAACTATAAGAGCTTCATTAATGATATTTGGTGCAAACTTGAATCTGGGGATGGCAACTTAAATGCAAGCATCCATATTTGACCTTGACCTAAATTTCATCGTTCACTGACTTTGTAAAATATTGCGACCACCCTAGCGTTCCCCCTAATGGTTAAGTTCATTTCTCAAGAATTATTAGAGCTTCATTAATGATACTTAGTACAAGCTTGCATTTGAGAATGGAATCTTTTGTGCAAGCATCTATGGTTGACCTTGACCTACATGTCATGCTTCGATGACTTTGCGCCCCCACAGGCGCGACATAGCCTTCGGCGGAATTCTTGTGCATATATACATATATATAGGTAGTAGGAGTTCATTTTTAACCCCTTGCTGCAAAGCGGAACAGGGATTATAGAAAACCATAACACGTCAGCTCAATATCTCATCTGATGGATTTTAATTAAACTTTGGACAAATATTCATGTGCAGAACCTACAAATAATCCATGCCAACTCAAGGTCAAGGTCACAGTTGAAGGTGTATCTGGGGATGACAACTTACATGCAAGCATCCATATTTGACCTTGACCTACATTTCATGATTCACTGACTTTGTAAAATATTGTGACCACCCTAGCATTCACCCTAATGGTCAAGTTTATTTCTCAAGAACTATTTGTTTGATTTGAGGTTTAACGTCCCCGTCAACACTGTAAAGGTCATTTTGGAGACTTTGCTTCCAATTTTGTGGGACTTTTACCCGACATTGAGATGAAATGACATCTCAAGCCCTGTCGCCCAATGAAACCAATAGGGTTTATTAGCATGGACGGTCCGCCTCACACCACGGTTCCTGGACAGGCTTAGATCCTCTAAGCCGTTTACAAGTACTAGTGTGCGGGCTGGATTCAGCTCTGCGTGGAAGCATCATGCAGCCTGTATATTTCTTCAAGCCCCTATGGGCGGGGGCGAATTCTCAAGAACTATAAATGCTTTATTAATGATACTTGGTACAAACTTGTATCTGGGTATGGTAACTTAAATGCAAGCATCCATATTTGACCTTGACCTACATTTCATGGTTCACTGACTTTGTAAAATATTGCGACCACCCTAGCGTTCGCCATAATAGTCAAGTTTATTTCTCAAGAACTATAGGAGCTTCATTAATGATACTTAGTACAAACTTGTATCTGTGGATGGCAACTTAAATGCAAGCATCCATATTTGACCTTGACCTATATTTCATGGTTCACTGACATTGTAAAATATTGCAACCACCCTGGCGTTCACCCTAATGGTTAAGTTCATTTCTCAAGAATTATTAGAGCTGAATGATACTTAGTACAAGCTTGCATTTAAGAATGGAAACTTTTGTGCAAGCATCTATGTTTGACCTTGTCCTACATATCATGGTTGGGTGACTTTGCGCTCCCACAGGCGCGACATAGCCTTCGGCGGAATTCTTGTTCATCTGTAGTATGCCTGTGGTGGGGGCGATGGCATATGCTTTTTATCCAAATCAAATAAACACTTTCGTTGCTATGGCAACCACAAGATCCCATCATAGCCCCTTCAGTTTTAATTGGATCTTTATGAAACATACAATAAGTAGACTTGGGGTAAAAGCTCAAATGAGTTAGAAAACTGGCAAGGTTGGCTTATTTAAAAGACTTACATTGTAAGTCCCCTCGATTGCTTAAAATGCCTATTTTTGACCTTGTCATCACTGTAGGCATAAAAAATCTGACAAGTTCAAAAACTTGTGAGGTCGGGCTACTTATCATAGAATTATGTGCTTTTTCATTGACCTTGTAACCACCGTAGTGACTAAGTTTTATAGGATCTTTCTGAAACTTACATATAAGTAAGCTTGGGGTAAAAGCTTGAGTTCGATAAATGACAAGACCGGTCTTTTTATCATAGAGTTATGTCCCCTTGATTGCTGAAAATGCCTGTTTTTGACATTGTCATCATCGTAGCCTCTTCAGTTTTGATCAAATCTTCCCAGGTGTTTGCCTGTATGCAAAAATATTTCTCTGCCCTACATCATAGTGTAGATTATATTTTTTTGTCCTTTGGGATCATTGATTCCATTGTGGAATTTTGAAAATATCTGAGGGTCACTCATGAGGCCTAATTGGCCGAAATTAGCTAGTCTGGCCCAGAAAACATGTACACTCCATATTTTTCACTTCTGTGGTGTATTCCTTGCTTCTAAAGGATAACCCTTTTATAGAACATATTTAACTTCACTACAGCTGGTGTGTGGGAATGTGTGGCAGCGGTAAAACGTCTCCCTGCCCTACATCATAGTGTAGATTATATTTTCTTGTCCTTTGGGATCATTGATTCCATTTTGGAATTTTGAAAGTATCTGAGGGTCACTGATGAGGCCTAATTGGCCGAAACTAGCTAGTCTGGCCCAGAAAACATGCACACTCCATATTTTTAACTTCTGTGGTGTATTCCTTGCTTCCAAAGTATAACCCTTTTATAGAACATATTTAACTGCACTACAGCTGGTGTGTGGGAATGTGTGGCGGTGGTAAAATGTCTCCCTGCCCTACATCATAGTGTAGATTATATTTTCTTGTCCTTTGGGATCATTGATTCCATTGTGGAATTTTGAAAATATCTGAGGGTCACTGATGAGGCCTAATTGGCCGAAACAAGCTAGTCTGGCCCAGAAAACATGTACACTCCATATTTTTCACTTCTGTGGTGTATTCCTTGCTTCCAAAGGATAACCCTTTTATAGAACATATTTAAAAGTTTGCAAGAAGATTCAGCAGATGACATAAACAGACAACCTTTGCAAATGCAGTATTTCTCGGCACTTTAAGGGTTAAAACCTTGCTCAGCCTCTGAGGACACAAGTTTGCTTCAATCTTCATGACACTATACCAGAATGTTTGTCCTGTTGAAATGTTGGTCATGTTTGAATGTAGGTCATGTTGGATAAAAAATTAGTGCACTAGATCAGATTGCTTTAAAACCTTGTTCACCCTCTAGAGGCCACAGTTTTGCTTCAGTCTTCATGAAACTTTACTTGGTATATCTTGGTCAAGTTGGAATAACCTTTAGGGGTTTCCTCTTTTACCGATCGCGTGCAGAAAAATCGTAGCGGTGGTTTGTGGGCGGCGATTTATATCAATTCAAAAATCACTGACCAGCTTTTTCCGTATGTCAGGTCTTCGCCTGACATTGCGGGAAAAAAACCTGCAGTCCATGACCTCGCTATAAGACGGGGTCATTTTTTTGGCTCATTTTGGAGGGAAAAATCCTCGTCCTATAGCCGAATTGCCCAACATAATAGCAGTGGAAGAGTCATGTGATACAAATGGTAACTATTACGCAATCATGCATGTTTGACATTGACCTACATTACATGGTTCACTAACTTTGCACCCCCTCAGGTGTGACATAGCCTTTGGCAAAATTCTTGTTCAGAAAATACAATAAAAAAATTGTGAAAGTTTTCTCCCAGAAAAAAATATCCAGGTGTATTTTTATGCTCCCCCAAGGGGGAGCCATATAGTCGCCGCTTTGTCCGTCCGTCCGACCGTCCATCCGTCTGTCCGTCCGTCTATCCGTCCGTCACGCTCTTTATCTCTAAAAGTATTAAAGGTATTTAAGTGAAACTTGATATACTGATAGAGGGCGATGAGGGGAATCGTAAAATACAAGAACCATAACCCTGTCACCAGTATTTATGGAGTTACTTCCCTTCTTAACTATTTCAATGAAAAGATTGTCCGGAGCATATCTCTGAAAGTATAGAAGGGATTTAAGTGAAACGTGATACATTGATAGATGGCCATTAGAGGAAGTGCAGAGTGCAAGAACTGTAACTCTATCACAAGTAATTACAGAGTTATTTCCCTTTTTAGTTTTTGCTATATTATAAGCTTGTCCAGAGCATATCTCTAAAAGTTTTAAAGGTAATTTAGTGAAACTTGATACACTGATAGGGGGCTATGAGAGAAATCGCAGAATGCAAAAAGCATAACCCTACCAACAGTATTTAAGGAGTTACTTCCCTTCTTAATTAGGGCCACACACAGTATTTTGGGTGCCCTATAGTAATCTCCTTGTCAGCCAGTTTCAAATCTAAACCAAAACATTTAACCGGTTATAACTTCAAAAGTATTATCCCAACTCCCGTGAAACTTCACACTCATACTAACAATCACAAGACCTACAGTCTGACAAACCATATTGCTTTTGTCCGTGTGTTTGTCACGCCTTAACCAAAAAACTTAACCTCGGTCATAACTTCAAAAGTATTTGCCCTACTCTCATGAAACTGCACACACTTACTTACTATCACAAGACCTACCATACCTGCCGGCTTTCCCTCATCACACTGGTAAAGGCAAGCGCGCCGGGTAAGAAACAAACACACCGGATAAGGAAATTTTTCCGATCAGGATAAAAAAGAAAATGGCAGAATGGGTATCACATGTAAAGGTTTGTTGTTGTTCTAGATCTCGTGTTATGGTTACTAATCAATACGGCTGCTCACATTAGCTTCACGGAAGACACATATTATTCACAAATTTATATTCGATGGTCCGAATTCGACAGTTACATCCAGTCAAACGGAGAACCGGACACAGTGGAGCTACTCCATCGCGAAATCTCGTTATTTTACATGAAACGCTCTTCTGGGAAGATGGCATGCACTTTTTTGTTGGTTGTAGACATACACATGATAACCCGGATTGTTCCAAATACGATTTAAGGAAAATTTGAAAATAGAAGGCCTGTTTGTTCCTTACCCTGCGCGCTTGCCTTTACCAGTGTGTCATTAGGAGTGAGTTTCACGATTTTTCCATGCATTTTGACCTCACGATCGTGTTGCTAAAATAAGGAAAAAATCACGATTTTTCCACCTCCTCATGCTTTGTATTTTTATCAGCCATATTGTTTGTGGATAGTCATTTGGAATATCTTGGATTTCTTCACTATCTATTTTGGAGATGGAAAACCCCTGAGTATATTTTTAGCTGTATTGACTATTTTTAACCCAATAATAGATTACCCTGTACCCACAAACAAATGCAAGTTGCCACAGTTTTCTATCTGTATGAGCATGAACAGGGATGCCCCTTTGCTGATCTTTTCATGTAAGTATGTTTGAACAATTATCTAATGTCTCCCAGATGTAATGAAAGTAAATATTTACCTATGAATGAGCAATGTCACGTACTTTTGTGACTACGAAAATCGTAGTTTTTATCTCTCAAACTAAGAATTGTATTATTATTTGGTAATGAGTGTTCTAACACTTCAGAAACAATTGTTTTGCAAAATGAAGGGGGCCAATAAAGGCTGTTATAGTCAGACATTAAGCACTACTTGCAATTGCATGAAAACTACCGTATTCGCCCTAATTACCGCACCGTGTGCTTAGTTTTTTCAAAATCGTGTCAAAAATCGTGGTGAAAAATCAACCTATTAAGCCGAACAAATTAAAGTGTGTATTAGAGCTGTCGAATGAATTTGACAGAAATGCAGTTGCTTTGCCATCTTTGTTGAAGAAATAACGTTAAAGTTTTTTATAGATTTCCTGTGAAAGCTTCAACGGGAGGTTACTGAAAGGTGTGCGCTTATGCATATTTTTTTCAAAAATAGCTTTGGTGTGCGCTTATAGGAGCATGTGCGGTAATTAGGGCGAATACGGTATTTCTGAGTAAAAGAACCTAATTTCAGACAGATCATGTATTCAGACAATCTTTAGTTATTGCAAATACTGTTAATTATTGAAGCTTAAGTATTATACCAGTGATTTATTGGATAATACATAAAAATGTAAACATGCAATTTTTCTGATTATACCCCCGGCATACGAAGTATGCAATGGGGGTATATAGTTTTTGTCTTTTCCGTCTGTCTGTCCGTAAACAATTATTTTGTGTTAAAGATATCTCAGGAACTGCTTCACGTAGAAACTTGAAATTTTGCACACATGATCAGTATGACTACTTGTATTGTGGGAAAGAAAATAAGGGCCAAGGGGTCAGGCCTTTTAGAGTTATTTCCCTTTGTAGTTCTTGCTGTTTAATTGTGTATATTTTTATTTTGTGTCAAAGATTTCTCAATAACTACTGTACATAAAAACTTGAAATTTTGCAAACATGATCAGTATGACTAGTTGTATTGTGGGAAAGAAAATAAGGGCCAAGAGGTCAGGCCTTTTAGAGTTATTTCCCTTTGTAGTTCTTGTTTCAGCTGAGGTGACGGCACTGGCCGGGGGTATACGTGCCCCACTGGGCACTTTTGTCTAGTTGTACTAGTGGACTGGAGTGTGTCTACTAGCTATAGTTTGAAAAAAAATCTCCCCCATGGAAATTTTAGGGAAAATGTTCACTGCGCTTTATTCCATCGAAAAATGCCGTGACACGCAAAATCTCCCCCATGAAAAATTTGAAAAGTTGGCAGGTATGACCTACATTCTGACAAAGGGCCATAACTACCGTATTCCTCCCATTTAGCGCCCCGGGCGCTTAAAAAAAAGGAAAAAGAGGGGGCGCTTATTAGGAACAAAAAGCTTACCGGAATGGCTAGTTTAAAATCCATTACACACGGTGTTTTTCCATTAGAATATACACGTGTGTACTCGGGCTGTTAATAATCTACCTGTGTTAGTTATTTATAGATCGGTTCCGCTAATTGGGTTGGACTAGATAAACATGTGGCGATTATGCAATTGCTCGCACTCAATAAGTCAAGTTTGAGAGCAGTCTTACCCATTGCTTGCGGGAAACATCTAAAGGGTTACCTTGGCAAACATTGCAGGCCCAGATCAGACGCTACAGAAAGCGCATCTGATCAGGGCCTGCGCTATTTGCTAACCGACTTTTTTCTTGCCCATTTTATTTTCCTTTCTAAGAGCCCCGCTTATGTAAGTTTTGGACGAATACAAAATTCGGCAGGGATGACACAGTTTGTTTCTTTCATGTCATGACGATGCTAGAATAAGTACCGTAATTAGCATGTGCGAAGCGTAAAATTCAAGACGAGCTAGGAAATTTAATTTTGAGCTTGGCAGAAGCATTATCAGCTTGATTACTTTCAGCAGTCTGAATAATGACGAAACCCGATCACCCTGTTGTAAAAATGGGAAAGTCCGTTTCCGCAATCTGGACACGCAAGGTTTTGAGTACACAAAAGTAAATGGTGACATGACATTTTACGAGAAGGAATATTCTATTCGTGGATTTCATGTTTTTAAAGATGTTTGGACCCCAGCAGAAGGAGAAATTCTTGATACTTCCAGGGAACGTAATAACCCGTATGATAAATATGCAGTAGCTGTAAAAAAGGAACAAATTACCGTCGAACATGTGCCTCGGGAAATCAGTAAAACTGTCGCTTTTTTCATGAAACATGGTGGAATCGTAACGTGTAAAGTAACAAGTGGTCAACACAGACACTCTGAGATAGCAGGAGGTTTAGAAATACCTTGCACAATACAATTTACGGCACATCCGGCGATGATTGAAAGGCTGAAATCTTTACTTTAGGTAGGTCAAATTTTTTTTTCCTCCTACAGCAGAGGGGGCGCTTATTAGCTCACCTGACCGAAGGTCATGGTGAGCTTTTGTGACAGTAAGATGTCCGGCGTCGTCGTGCGTCGTCCGTCGTCCGTCGTCCGTCGTGCGTAAACTTTTTCTTGTGAACACACTAGAGGCCACAGTTTTGGTCCAATTATCATCAAACTTGCTCAGAATGATAATCATGACAATATCTCGGTCAAGTTCGAATTTGGGTCATGTCGGGTAAAAAAGTAGGTCAGTAGGTCAAATCATAGAAAAACCTTGTGAACACTCGAGAGGCCACAATTTTGGTCCAATCATCATCAAACTTGCTCAGAATGATCATTGTGACAATATTTTAGTGAAGTTTGAATATGGATCATGTCGGCTTAAAAAGTAGGTCAGCGGGTCAAATCATAGAAAAACCTTGTGAACACCCTAGAGGCCACAATTTTGGTCCAATCATAATCAAACTTGCTCAGAATGATCATCATGACAATATCTTGGTCAAGTTCGAATATGGGTCATGTCCGGTCAAAAAGTAGGTCAGTAGGTCAAATCATAGAAAAACCTTGTGAACACTCTGAAGGCCACTGTTTTGGTCCAATTATCATGAAACTTGCTCAGAATGACCATTGTGACAATATTTCAGTCCAGTTCGAATATGGGTCATATCGGGTTAAAAAGTAGGTCAGCGGGTCAAATCATATAAAAACCTTGTGAACACCCTAGGGGCCACAATTTTGGTCCAATCTTAATCAAACTTGCTCAGAATGATCATCATGACAATATCTCGGTCAAGTTTGAATATGGGTCAAATGGTTCCGGTCCGTTGCACATCTAGGTCACAGGAGCCAAAAACAGATTTTTTTCACCAAAAACTTAAAAAATCTTCTTCTCTGAAACCACAAGGCCCAGGTCTTTGTTATTTGGTATGAAGCTTCATCTAGTGGACCCCTACCAAGATTGTTCAAATTATAGTGCTGGGGCCAAAAATGCCCCCGCACGGGGGCCCTTTGGTTTTACATAGGCTTATATAGGGAAAATCTTTAAAAATCTTCTTCTCTGAAACCACAAGGCCCAGGACTTTGATATTTGGTATGAAGCTTCATCTAGTGGACCCCTACCAAGATTGTTCAAATTTGAGTGCTGGGACGAAAAATGCCCCCGCCACGGGGCCCTTTGGTTTTACATTGGCTTATATAGGGAAAATCTTTAAAAATCTTCTTCTCTGAAACCACAAGGCCCAGGTCTTTGATATTTGGTATGAAGCTTCATCTAGTGGACCCCTACCAAGATTGTTCAAATTATAGTGCTGGGGCCAAAAATGCCCCCGCCCCAGGGCCCTTTGGTTTTACATAGGCTTATATAGGGAAAATCTTAAAAAATCTTCTTCTCTGAAACCACAAGGCCCAGGTCTTTGATATTTGGTATGAAGCTTCATCTAGTGGACCCCTACCAACATTGTTCAAATTTTAGTGCTGGGACAAAAAATGCCCCCGCCACGGGGCCCTTTGGTTTTACATGGGCTTATATAGGGAAAATCTTTAAAAATTTTCTTTTCTGAAACCACAAGGCCCAGGACTTTGATATTTGGTATGAAGCTTCATCTAGTGGACCCCTACCAAGATTGTTCAAATTTTAGTGCTGGGACAAAAATGCCCCCGCCACGGGGCCCTTTGCTTTTACATTGGCTTATATAGGGAAAATTTTTAAAAATCTTCTTCTCTGAAACCACAAGGCCCAGGTCTTATATATTTGGTATGAAGCTTCATCTAGTGGACCCCTACCAAGATTGTTCAAATTATAGTGCTGGGGCCAAAAATGCCCCCGCCACGGGGCCCTTTGGTTTTACATAGGCTTATATAGGGAAAATCTTTAAAAATTTTCTTCTCTAAAACCACAAGGCCCAGGACTTTGATATTTGGTATGAAGCTTCATCTAGTGGACCCCTACCAAGATTGTTCCAATTTTAGTGCTGGGGCCAAAAATGCCCCTGCCCCGGGGCCCTTTGGTTTTACATAGGCTTATATAGGGAAAATCTTTAAAAATCTTCTTCTCTGAAACCACAAGGCCCAGGACTTTGATATTTGGTATGAAGCTTCGTCTAGTGGACCCCTACCAAGATTGTTCAAATTATAGTGCTGGGACAAAAAATCCCCCCCTGCCACGGGGCCCTTTGGTTTTACATAGGCTTATATAGGGAAAATCTTTAAAAATCTTCTTCTCTGAAACCACAAGGCCCAGAACTTTGATATTTGGTATGAAGCTTCATCTAGTGGACCCCTACCAAGATTGTTCAAACTATAGTGCTGGGGCAAAAAATGCCCCTGTCCCGGGGCCCTTTGATTTTACATAGGCTTATATAGGGAAAATCTTTAAAAATCTTCTTCTCTGAAACCACAAGGCCCAGGACTTTGATATTTGGTATGAAGCTTCGTCTAGTGGACCCCTACCAAGATTGTTCAAATTATAGTGCTGGGACAAAAAATCCCCCCCTGCCACGGGGCCCTTTGGTTTTACATAGGCTTATATAGGGAAAATCTTTAAAAATCTTCTTCTCTGAAACCACAAGGCCCAGAACTTTGATATTTGGTATGAAGCTTCATCTAGTGGACCCCTACCAAGATTGTTCAAACTATAGTGCTGGGGCAAAAAATGCCCCTGTCCCGGGGCCCTTTGATTTTACATAGGCTTATATAGGGAAAATCTTTAAAAATCTTTTTCTCTGAAACCGCTAGGCCCAGGTCTTTGATATTTGATGTGTAGCTTCATCTAGTGGACCTTTGACAAGATTGTTCAAATTTTAGCCTTTGTTGATGTTTGGTATGAAGCTTCACCTTTAAGACCTCCCTCAACATTATGTACATTAAAGCCCTGGGGCCAATAATGGCCCTCTCTGGGGCCCACTTGTTACACTATGGATCAGGTGAGCGATCCAGGGCCATCATGGCCCTCTTGTAATATTGTTCTTTGTAAAACAGTGAGGGGGCGCTTATAGGAGCAGGGGCGCTAAATGGGAGGAATACGGTATATTGCTTTTCGGTGTGTGTTTGTCAGGCCATAACCGAACAACTTAAACTCGGTCAAAATTTTAAAAGTATTTATCCTACTCTCATGAAACTTCACACACATACTTACCATCACAAAACCTACAGTCTGACAAAGGGCCATCATTATGTTGCTTATTTTCACTGAATTATCTCCCCTTTTTCAAAAAATATCTCCTGTTGTTTCATAACCATGGGTAATAGGGCTTTCATATTTCACATATGTATTCCTTGTGACATTCTTCATTGAAAATCACTTACTAGGGAACACAAAACTGAGTTTCTTTGTCTTATGGTTTAAGGTTTACATGCCCTTGCACGGAAGGGGCCTTACATTTTTCCTTATTTTTGCAGTCTTTGTTGAAAATCACTAACTAGGGAATTCTTAGACTTTAGGTTAAACCCATTTGGTACCGGAAACCCCAAAAGGGGTAAGTGGCAAACAGTGCAGGCCCAGATCAGATGCCATGAAACTTGTGTTTGTCACTCCTTAACCTGGCCCTACTCTTATGAAACTTCCCACACATACTTACCATCACAAGACCTGCATTCTGACAAAGGAGAATAACTTGTGTGTTTGTCACACCTAAACCAAAAACCTTAACCTCGGTGATAGCTTCAAAAGTATTGTGTCTACTCTCATGAAACATCACACACATAATTACCATCACAAGACCTACATCCTGACAAATTGCATTTGGGTGTGTGTTTGTCAGGCCATACCCAAACAACTTAAACTCCGGTCAAAATTTTAAAAGTATTTGTCCTACTCTCATGAAACTTCACACACATACTTACATTACAAAAACCTACATTCTGACAAAGGGCCATTACTATATTGCTTATTTTCACTAATCATTTCCCCTTTTTCAAAAAAAATATCTCCTGTTATTTCATAACCATGGGTGATAGGGCTTTAATGTTTCACAAGTGTATTCCTTGTGACATTTTCCATTGAAAATCACTTACTAGGGAACACAAAATTGAGTTTCTTAGCCTTATGGTTTAAGATTTACAGGTCCTTGCAGGGAAGGGGCCTTACATTTCTCATTTTTTTTGCATTCTTTGTTGAAAATACCTACCTTGTTTTTTTATTTGTACTCAAAACATCAGCTGAGGGTACTCATTAGAACCTCCTCATTCAGACGGTTCTAACGAGTACCCATAACCTTTGTCTTCAAACAAATCTTATCAAACTTCAAAGTGTATAGGATCGTTTCACTAAAATAACCCTCCTACTGCGCATCTTCGGGGAGCATCCCTCGGTTTCACCGATGCTCTTGTTATTATTGTCTACGCCCATGGGCATAGGCATTATAGAGGAAGGGTTTAACATGGAAGTACAGCCATTAGTTACTCACAATGCAGGTTGACCTTTACATTTTTATGCAACAACAAGAATAAGCTTTCACAAGAAGGAAAAAGCGGCCCATAACAAGTATTCGCTTTCACACAAGAAAGATGCCCACGGGCAGAGTTCTGGCACAGAATTGCTTTCGCATTTGTACAAGCCCATATTTGCTGTTATATTTGTGCAAGCTAATGCAAAATATACATCTACTAACTTTCGATCACGACGGACTACTGCCTATCCAATAAGCTCCCCAGGAGCCTTCGGCTCTGGTGAGCTAAAAAACTCGCCTGGCCGTTAGCAAAATTTTTTGGTTTGTCTTCAATTAGTCTTCCATAAAGAGTAGGAAAGTTGTCTACTTAACTTCTCCATCACTACTATTTGATAAGATGTGTGAGAAAGTTATTGAAATTGCACATGTGCCTTTTTATGCCCCCGCCATCGGCATGATGCTGGGAGCATATAGTTTTTTGGTTTTCCGTACGTGCGTACTTGTGTATGTATGTACATCCATCTGTATGTGTGTGCATACGTACGTGATCTTAAGGTTTTTGTAACAGGTAGTCTCAGCCTGAACTTTTTAGAACTCATATTTTCCTAACCATTTGATAACCCGGGTTCATATTTGGTATGATGATAGATATAGGCCCAAAGTCTTATTCAGCAGTACCCCCACCCATGCCTGTGACTTCAAGGTCAAGGTCACAGACTTTGAAACTTTCAGTGTTAAAGAATCTGGTTAAGGGTTTTGTAACATGTAGAGCCTGAACATTTTAGAAAGTTTATTTTCCAAACCATTCATACTTCGTATGATGATAGATATAGGTCCAAAGTTTTATTCAGCAATACCCACACCCATGCCCATGACCACAATGTCAAGGTCACGGACTTAGAAATTTTCAATGTTAAAGACTCTGGTTAAGGTATTTGTACCAGGTAGAACCTGAGCTTTTATGATGGATTTGGCTCATATTTGGTATGATGATAGATATAGGTCTAATGTTTTTTATTCAGCAGTACCCCACTCATGCCTATGACCACAAGGTCAAGGTCACAGACTTAGAAAATTTTAATGGTAAAGATTTCAAAGAGCTCAAATTTTCCAAACCATATTATGGATTTGGTTTATATTTGTTATGATGATAGATACAGGTCCAAATGTTTATTTGGCAATACCCCCATCCGTGCCTATGGCTTCAAGGTCAAGGTCACAGACTTAGAAATTTTTTATTAGATATTTTAAGAGTTGATATTTTCCCTGTACGATGAATTGAGTTTATATTTGGTATGATGATAGATACCGGTCCAAAGCGATATTCATTAATACCCCCTCCCATGGATGTGCCCTAAAGGTCAGGGTCACAGACAAAGAATATATTTATTTAAAGTTTATTAAGAACTCATACTCTCCAAACCATATGGATTTGCTTCATATTTGGTATGATAGTTACAGGTCCAAAGTTGTATATACCCCCACTCCTGACCTCCAGGTCAAGGTCACAGACTTAGTCTTATGATTCTTTTAAAGTTTTAGGGTTCATATTTTCAGAACCACATGGATTGGCTTCATATTTGGAATGGTGAGAGATACAGGACTCAAGTTTCATTCAGTCATACCATTGCTCCTGACCATGACCTCAAGGTCAAGGTCACAGACTTAGAAAATTTATAATGTTATAGTTTCTTAGACCTCATATTTTCCAAACTATTTAATGGATTGAGTTCAAATTGGGTATGATAGTTATTTGTCCCAATGTTTAATTAATATCCCCATCTATGGGGAGGACACTTTTGCAGGTGAGCTATGCTGTCCAATGACAGCTGTTATTGCAACATGTTTTTTCGGGGTGAGGTGAAATATAGTTAAATAGTTAAAGATGAAAAATTACTTTTTGACAAAATTACAGCATTTGCAACTTTGACATATCAGACATTATACTTTAGTCATCAGGGCTGACAGAATATTGCCAAAGCCAGCACATATCTGGGATATAACTCTATACATTTAATATGTGCAAAGCGTAGACCTAGCTTTTTGTAAAAGCCATACTTGTGGTATATGAGTAACAGAAATTGCATTAAATATTCACAAATTGACTGCATGATAGATAATTAAAAGTTCAAGTGGACAAAGTGTATATAAAATTTTAATGAATTTCATGTTACATAAATGTTGAAATGATTACATTTAAATATAACTGATGATCGTGCTAAGAAAGTTTAAAAACCTGACCTTGACTGGCAGTACATAAATACCCTAAATATTGGTACAAAACAACCCCTTTATGGCACATAGCAACAGATAAGGTTCGTATTTTGTGATAATTGAAGGATAGGTTTTGTCAGTTTTCTTTAAAAACCTATGTTGTGGGTATTCATTAGAACCGCGTCCGGTTTACAAGGCGAGTAGCATAAAAACTACACCACGGAGGCTTCTACTAATTAGTGTTTGAAGAAATATATGGGCTGCATGATGCTTCCACGCAGAACTGAAACCGACCCGCAAACGAGTACTGGTAAACCGCTTAGAGGATCTAAGCCTGCCCAGGCAAAGCAGTGCGAGTCGGCCCGTCCATGCTGATAAACCTTATTGGTTTCATTGGGCGGCAGGTCTTGAGATGTCATTTCATCTCAATGTCGGGTAAAAGTCCCACAAAATTGGAAGCAACGTCTCCAAAATGACCTTTACAGTGTTGACAGGGAGGTTAAACCTCAAATCAAACAAACAAAACAAACTAAACAGTGTTGATGGGGACATCAAAACCTCGAATCAAACAAACTGGAAATGTGTTCCCCCTGTCTGGTAGTTGTGACACACTGATTAAAAACTTGAAGGCAAATCGCTTACCCCATCTTTGGCTAAGACACACACAGGGACAGGGACGGTCGAATAAACTGGTGATAGTGGAGGGGTACATTTCACTATACTTAGAATAGCAAATAGGAGGAGTTTAACCCTTTTTGTACCAAATGGAATCTTCCTCCTTATATATAGCAGGAGTCCATTTCAAAATTTAGGGGTGTCAGGTTGTGTTTTCATCAAAATTTATTCGGAAAATGGCTGAACTTTTAGCAAATAGTGGAGGCCCTGATCAGACGCCGCATTCTGCGGCTTCTGATCTGGGCCTGCACTGTTTGCCAGGCTACCTGTTTAGGGGTTTCTGGTACTAAATGGGTTAAAAATTTAAAGGCAAATCGCTAACCAACACACAGGGACAGGGACGGGCGAATGAACTGGTGATGGTGGAGGGTTACATGAATAGCAAATAGGAGTAGTTTAAAAATGCGAAGTAAAAAGTGTCACATGCAGATCAGTTGTTTTCTGCTTAAGGGTTGATGGAAAAGATATCCATCCCTGTGTTTAAGGTAATTACATTAGGTGGGTCATTCAATATTCATTATATCAGATTACTATGTGAATTTCTCTTGACTTTTAGCTACCCCAGAGCTATTGTAAGAATGTTAATGTTTGACACCATTTTATTGATCACTTTATTTATAATTGATTTACTAGGAGGAGGAGTGTTATTTACTGGAATACCTGTATTTCTGTTTCTCAGCAGTATCCGATTTTTGTTAAAATTTCAAAGATAAGCTTAACTGAAAATTATGTAAGTTTTGTTTTTATAATTTTATGATGTCTGATTGGTTTGATTTGTTGTACCATATTTGTTGTAAATAGAGAACATGCTCTAAAAACGCACACCAATTCTTTTTCAAGGATATACTAGTGGAAACCAATTCAGGGAGCAAAATTTTAAAAGATCAATTATTGTGTTTGGTGATAAACAGGGAAATGTACAATCCTGCTCCTTGTGCCAACTTTGGACATCTTTGATGAGAGTGATGGGTAGTTCTAGGGGTTTATGTCCCGCCAACTGAGCCAGGTCATATGGAAACAGTGGCACCCCTAAAGAAAAACTGGGAAAATTAAGGATCGGCCCATGACTAAATTGTACATGTAGATGTACAGGCATCTGTTATGTAGTGGTTATGAATGTGAGTAACTTCATATGCAGCCATGGACTCGTTTTGATTATATATGATCTCAGTCAGAGACAGAGACTACGAAGACAGAGCCATATAGATCAGTTTACTAATGTGTGAAATCTCACAGAGAGAGTTAATATGATCACTTGTGAGCTCAAACGGTCATAAACCGGTTAGGAATCTGATAGTAGAATGAGCCAGAGATTATATGAATGTGTATATCATATCAGAATGTGTAATCTTAGACAGAGCCATAGACTGGTCTCAAGACAGAGCCATAAACTAATCCCAGACTGGTTAAATGAATACTTTAGTCTCAGAGAGAGGCATAGTCTGGTTATGAATGTGTAATTTCAAACAGAGCCATAGGTTGGTTTTGAATGTTTATATCTCAGAAAGAGTCATAGACAGTTATGAATGTGTGTAATGTCAGACATTACCATAGACTAGTTATAAATGTGTAATCTCAGACCGATTCATTGTTTGGTTATAAATGTTTGTAATCTCAGACGGAGCCGTATACTGGTTATAAATATGTGTAATCTCAGACAGAGCCTTAGTCTGGTTATGAATGTGTGTAATCTCCGACAGTGTCACAGACTAGTTATGAATGTATGTAAACTCAAACTGAGCCATAGACTGCTTGTGAATGTTAAAATGTTTGTAATTTTAGACTGGGCCATTAAACTGATTACAAACTTATGTAAGTTGACAGACATAGGCACGGACTTGGTGAGAATGTGCATAGTCTCGGACACAGCCATAAATTGATTATTATTATGTATGATCTCAGACTGCTTACGAAGACTGATTTGTATGAATGTGTGTAATGTCATACAGTGCCATAGAATGGTTACGAATGTGTGTAATCATACAGTGCTAAGCTCCCTTTCTCTGCTTAATGAGTGCATAAATTACTACTAAGAAGTATATATTTGCTTCTTTGATTCTGTATATGCACTTCTGCTTCATTATCTTATTTCAAAAGAAAAAGAAACTTTGGTCTTATATATTAGACTTTAATACTGTAGTAACCTTTAAAAACTTGGGCACCCCAAAAGCAAACAAATTTTGTTATTCTTTTAAAAACTTGATTAATCAATTTATAAAGTGAAGTGTTTAAAATGTGCTAGCAGAATAAAATCCAGTGTAAACCATGATCAGTCTGCTCCTCCAGGATCAGTCTGATCTAGTTCTTCACTGTTTGCCCCAGCCTGCATGTGTATGGTACCAATGCTTAGTGTCATTATGGTAGTCTGTTACCCTTAAGATGCTAAGAGACACTACATGTATACCTGAAAATGTCGTCTGCTTTTGTCGTCTGCTTAATCTTTTTGCAAACGTTTTAGAAATATTTTTTTTATACAGGCAAACAGTGTGGACCCAGATCAGACTGCTGATCTGGGTCCACACTTTTTGCAAAAATAACTTTTAAAGTAACCAGCAGACGACAAAGCAGACGTCTGCTTAAGTCGTCTGAAAAGTTTTTAGAAATATTTTTTCATACAGGCAAATAGTGTGGACCCAGATCAGACTGCTCTAGGAGCAGTCTGATCTGGGTCCACACTTTTTGCAAAAATAACTTTTAAAGTAACCAGCAGACGACAAATCAGACGACAGTTGTCGTGATTGGTGTTTTATAGGTTAAGCTTCATTGTATACAATATGTATTCGGAAGATAAGGTATACTTAATCACTCAACTATGAAATTATCCAGGGGCAAAACTGTCTTATGATCTAGATTTTTTTTTTCGTTTATGAAAGTGTCCATTTTCATCAGGTTTAGTGTCTTTGGATTTGTTAGATGCCAGTGAATAAATCCAGCTATGTACTTTTGGACTAAATTTCCCAGTGTTGGAATATAATTAGCTGGATTTTACAGGTAAAAATCTAGTAGATTCTGAACATAGATTGTTATTTATCAAGGGAGGGTATTTTTATCTTGTAAAAATATTTCTTGTTCTATTTTTGTCCTATATTTTGTTGAAAAAATTGACAGTTTTGCTGCAGAGGCTTAATTAAAGAGATATGCAATCCAAAAATAGAACTCCGAGGGCAAGAAATATATATATTTGGATATTCCGTATTGATGGAATTTCAAGAAAACTTGAATCCAAATCCAGTTACTGTAATGTTCCTAAGTATTGGAACAGATAGTCCTGAGCAAACAGTGCAGACCCTGATCAGACTGCACCTTCAGGAGCAGTCTGATCAGGGTCTACATTGTTTGCCATTCCATCTGCTACATTTGGACTCCTTGCTGGGTTGTGAATTGTGAAACAAATTTATTAAATTTTACAGCAAGTCCTAAAAGCATCCAAATTTTAAGGATTTTTACGGCAGCTGATGAGAACTACCGTATTTACTGTATTTATTCCAACAGACAAGCCTGAGCAAACATGAAGACCTAGATGATATGCTACAGAATACAGCATCACACCCGGGTCTAAACGGCTTGCCACTCATCCTGCTATTTTTAGCTGTCCAAATTGTAGAGCAGGTATTGTAAGGAATTGAAGTGTCCAAATATTTAGTTAAAATACTGTACTCCCTTAACACATTGTATAATAGTGGAATCTTCCATTGCTATATGTTGGACAAGTCCATTTGTCATATAAAGGGTGCCAGGCCTATTTTTTCATTTTATTCAAAAATTCTGTTAGCAAATAGTGCAGGCCCTGATCAGACGCAGAGTTTTGCGGCGTCTGATCTGGGCCTGCACTGTTTGCCAAGGTGCCCCTTTAGGGGTTTCCCGCATATGGGCCCCGCCAAGCAATTTTGGTGCTTATCGCCTATACGAGCAGCGTTCGAAGGTTCAGGCGAGCCTGCGCATCCGCGCAGTCTCGCCAGAACCTTCGCTGCTCGCTCATACAAGCAGTGAATCAAGAGGAACCTTCAGACAGAAAGCCATATCCCTGGCCACTCTGAATGGCTGGGCATGCGCAGTTAAAATTTGTCATGACGGAATGCTCGAAGACCCAAATTCGCTTGGCGGGGCTCATATAATGGGTTAATTTTAACTCCAAGCACAACTAAGGAAGTTAGTGTAGTGGATAAGCTACACGCCTCACAACACAGGAGTCGTAGGATCAACTTTGGGCTTCTTCAGACTTAAATTCGGATGCATTATGAGTCTTTAAACTGAGGTCTAATCTCCATATGACCTTAGTTCTATATATAATAGTTGTTGGTGGGATGTGAAACTAAAACACTCACATATCCCAAAATTATCCTCTTAACT
The DNA here is from genome assembly GCA_963580285.1 of Lucinisca nassula. Taxonomy (NCBI): domain Eukaryota; kingdom Metazoa; phylum Mollusca; class Bivalvia; order Lucinida; family Lucinidae; genus Lucinisca; species Lucinisca nassula. Next base: position 86,654,163 of record OY757011.1, on the reverse strand, counting down.
GCTTCATGCCGTTTAACCATTAACCGTTTGACGCTTATGACCAACAAAGAGGGTTGACGCGTCGTTAAACACAAAATCATCATCATCATCATCATAATCCTCTTAACTGCTCCTTATCTGGATCTATGGTGGGTTAGCCCTTTTTGTATCTAATGGAATCTTCCTCCTTATATAAAGCAGGAGTTTATTTTAAGATTTAGGGGTGTCAGGTTGTGTTTTCTTCAAAATTTATTTGGAAAATGGCTGAATGTTTTGCAAACAGTGAAGGCCCTGATCAGACGCTGTGTTCTGTTGTGTCTGATCTGGGCCTGCACAGTTTGCCAAGGTTTCCCCCGCATGCAATAAGTTGATGCAGGCTGATTTGAATCTTTTGCTGAATGCAGGCTGATTGTTTGTGGCAGCAGGCATGTTTTTATATGTCATGTCACAGGTATTATCATGACAAAGAGGCTGACTGACCTAATTCAGTTCTTTGATCAAGTAAAAACAAAACACAGATAAGTCAGATACCTGACTGAACACAGGTATTTGAGTCATCTGTCCCTTCGGGCAGTTTCCATGGTTGCCTACTTAATCCTTCTCTTGCTGAATATTCATTTAAGCCACACCCATTTCAGACTTTGAACCAATCAGATTACTTGATGTAGTTTATTCCTACAAATGCATAAACTGAATGTCAAACAGTGTAGATCCTGATCAGATGGCTTCTTCAGAAGCCATCTGATCTGGATCTACACTGTTTCCAAAGATAGGGGTTGTCGTGAACTGCATGATAAGAGTTAGTCATCATGATAATCATTTTTACATTTATTCACCATATTTGCATTGTTTGCTGGCTCCCAGCTTGCACATTGTCAATAATGGAAAAACAGGTATCCAGACCCCCTGACCTTGAAAGGTCAGGGGGGTCTGGTTACCTGTTTTTTCCAACACTGATAACCTTCAGACTAGGAACCAGCACATAATGCAAATAAGGTGAATGCCAATTAGTGAGTACCATTAGTTGGTGTGGGGGAGGTGGTGGGGAAGCCTGAGCCGTCTGATCTGGGTCCATACTGTTTCCAAAAAAATGCCTTTTAAGGTAACCGGCAGATGACAAAGCAGACAACAATTGTTGTGATTGTCATGTTATGGGTTAACAGTTTCTTCCATTATTGACAGAAGTTTAAATATTTTGACTGCTTATACCCTTATCTTGCTGTTCACGACAACCCCTATCTTTGCAAACAGTGTAGATCCAGATCAGATGGCTTCTGAAGAAGCCATTTGATCAGGATCTACACTGTTCGGCATTCAGTTTATGAATTGTAGCAATAAATTACATCAAGTAATTTGATTGGTTGATAGACAGAAATGGGTGTGGCTTAAATGAATATTCAGCAAGATAAGGGTTAATATACATATTTTAGATTCATAGTATTTGTTTCCATTAATACAGTTGCAAACTTACAATCGGCACACTTATATACCATAATGATCCTAAATATTGGGACAGACAGGCCTAAGCAAACAGTGCTGACCCAGATCAGACTATGCCTGATCAGGGTCTTCACTGTTTGCCATTACATCTGCACATTTTGAACTCCTTGCTTACTGCAAGAACTGACATTTATAAAGAATTGTTCTTCCTCCGAACCATTAGAGATTGGAATGCCCTTCCTGATTTGATTATTTCGACGGCTGAAGGTGCTGAGGATTGTGTGGCTGAGTTTGCCTCTTTGGTTAGAGCTGGGGACTAACTTCCCATATCACAGGTCCTGGTGTATGAATCTCATTTGATGTGTCACCAGTAACAATCCTGATTCTGATTCTGATTGTGAAACAGATTTGTTAAAATTTTAAGAGAATTACATCAAGTCCTCAGTGTTTCCGAAGTTTTTGGATTTTATGGTAGATAACTCTTGATCAATACTGTGATGTCAAAGCACATGCTTGGTATGTCTCTAGCAGCTATGATCGTTACCCTGGTGTTGGCAATGGCACGAAGATCCATGTCCAAATCATTTTAAAAGCATCCAGTTAACCATAGATATTCTTTGAAAGTTTTATTCAGCATTACCACCACTGCCCACCTCAAGGTTAAGGTCAAATGTTCTAATGCAAATGTCCTACTTGAAGAAGCCATCTGATCAGTCTCTACACTGTCATTCACTGTGCAAATTTAAATGAAACATTGCATCAAGTAATTTGATTGGTTGATAATCAGAAATGGGCATGACAAAATAATTTATTCAACAGGATAAGGGCTAATGCAGGAGGATTTGTTTGTTTGTTTTGTTTGATTTGATGTTTAACGTCCCCATCAACAATATATAGGTCATTTTGGAGACGTTGCTTCCAATTTTGTGGATCTTTTACCCAGTATTGAGATGAATTGACATCTCAAGCCCTGTCATCCAATGAAACCAATAGGGTTTATAAGCATGGATGGTCCGACTCACACCGCTTTCCCTAGGCAGCCTTAGATCTTCTAAGTGGGTAACCAGTACTCGAGTGTGGTCGGATTCAGCTCTGCGTGGAAGCATCGTGCAGCCCATTTATTTCTTCAAGCCCTGATGGACGGGGGCAGGTCTAATGCCGGAGGAAGGGCTTCCATACAGGACAAAACCAGTAAACCCATAAAATGCCAATCTCGACTATTTTCGTCTGCTGTCTCAACTATTTTCGTCTGCTTTGCCGTCTGTCGGTTACCTTAAAAGTAATTTTTTTTAAACATTGTGAACCCAAATCAGACTGCTCCTGTAGGAGCAGTCTGATTTGGGCCCACACTGTTTGCCTGTATGCAAAAATATTTTTAAAAAGTTTACAAAAAAATAAGCAGACGACATAAGCAGACTACATTTTCAAATGTACTTTTTCTCGGCATCTAAAGGGTAAAAGGCCTTATTACCCTGTCCACGGATGAGAGTCTTTCTGCTAGGTCTAAATGGTTGAGACGGCCCCCATCCATCGGGGCTTGAAGAAATAGATGGGCTGCACGATGCTTCCACGCAGAGCTGAAACCAACCCACACATGAGTACTAGTAAACTGCTTAGAGAATCTAAGCCTGCCCAGGCAAAGCAGTGCGAGTGGGACCGCCCATGCTTATAAACCCTATTGGTTTCATTGGGGGGTAGGGCTTGAGATTTCATTTCATCTCAATGTCCGGTAAAAGTCCAACAAAATTGGAAGCAACGTCTCCAAAATGACCTTTACAGTGTTGACGGGGATGTTAAACCTCAAATCAAACAAAAAAAAAACTAGGTCTAAATGGCTGAGCATAATTGGTTTCCTGTTGTTACCAGAGGCTACTAGCCCTTGTCCTGCTGAATATTCATATATGCCACACCCACTACCGATTATCAACCAATCAGATTAACTGTAGCAAATTATTACAACAAATGCACAATCTGAATGACAAACAATGTAGATCCTGATCAGATGGCTTCTTCAGAAGCCATCTGATTTGGATCTATATTGTTTCAAAGAAAAGGCATATCCGGGCTCAGCAGAACAAGGGCTAGTATCAGTGCTCACAGGTGTTTAGAATCTAGTGCCAAGATCCTTAGTATGGATGAGAGATCTTGTCGGTTCTGGTTTGATGGCCTTGTAGTTGTTACTTTAACCCTTATCCTGCTGAATAGATTAATCCTTATCCCGCTGAATAATTAATTTAGCTACACCCATCTCTGACTTTGAACCGGTCAGATAACTTGATGTAATTTATTCCTACAAATTCACAAACTGAATGTCAAACAGTGTAGATTCTGACCAGATGGCTTCTCAAAAGCCATCTGATGTAGATCTACACGGTTTGCAAAAGGAGGGGTTGTCATAAACAGCGGGTTAAGGATTAATTTAGCCACACCCATTTCTGACTATACTTGATATAATGTATTTTTCTAAGTTCAGTTCACAAACTTTATGACAAACAGTGTAGATCCAGATTAGATGGCCATAGCATTCGATTGGTAAGTGATAGGGCTTTCATATTTCACAGCGTATTCCTTGTCACAAGACCTTTCCAGTGGTACCATACTTTTTGACCAAATATGACCTTGACCTTAAAGTTTGACCTACTTTTAAAAAACTTTAACATCGGCCATAACTTTCGATTGGTAAGTGATTGGCATGTGTGTTCCTTAATTGTCACAAAACGTTTCCAGTGGCCATAATTTTTTACCTTGACTTTGATGTTTGACCTACTTTTTCAAACACTTTAACATTGGCCATAAGTTATGATTGGTAAGTGAATGGGCTTTCATATTTCAAATGTGCACTCTTTGTAACAAGACCTTTCTAGTGGTACCACGGATTTTGGCATTGTGACCTTGACCTACTTTTTAAAAACTTGAACATTGGCCAAATGTGATAGAGCTTTAATATTTCACATGTGCATTTCTTGTAACAAGACCAGTTTCATTTGATACTGTAATTTATTATCTTCTGACCTTGTCGCTGTCCGGGGGAGGGTGGGGGGGAGTCAGGTTACAGAACTGGGCAAGTCAGGTTACAGAATTGGTTAAATGAAAGAATTTGCTCTTTCTTCACTTTTTGTGAGTGTTTGTTTGTTTGATTTGAGGTTTAACGTTCATGTCAACACTGTCTAGGTCATTTTGGAGACGCTGCAGCTTCCAATTTTGTGGGACTTTTACCCGAGATTTGAGATGAAATGACACCTCAAGCCCTGTTGCCCAATGAAACGACAACTAAGGTCATATGGAGAAGGTACCTCGGTTTAACGACTTATCTGAGAGTCTGGAGAAGCCTGGAATTGAACCCAGGATATCCCTGGTTTATATCCCTTCATGAACAGACCATTGCCGGAGGATTGTGTTTTGTTTGATTTGTGGTTTAACATCCCCGTCAACACAGTAAAGGCCATTTTGGAGACATTGCTTCCAATTTTGTGGGACTTTTACCCGACATTGAGATGAAATGACATCTCAAGCCCTGCCGCCCAATGAAACCAATAAGCATGGATGGGCCGACTCGCACTGCTTTGCCTAGGCAGGCTTGGATCCTCTAAGTGGTTTATCAGTACTCGTGTGTGGGTCGGTTTCAGCTCTGCGTGGAAGCATCATGCAGCCCATGTATTTCTTCAAGCACCGATGGGGTGGGGTGGGGGGGGGGGGGGTGGTGGGGATGCTGGCCATTGCCGGAGGAGCTAATTCTCTTCTTTAAGAGTAGGCTTAAGTTAATAAGGGAGACCAAATTATTTTTCAAAGAGTTGGCACCCTGGCATTGTTTGATTTGAGGTTTAACCCATAAAATGCCAATCACAACACTTATTGTCTGCTTTGTCGTCTACCAAGTACTTTAAAGTTGGTTTCTGCAAACAGTGTGGACCCAGATCAGACTGCTCCTGTAAATATTTTTAAAAATTTTGCAAGAAGATTCAGCAGACGACATAAGCAGATGATATTGTCAGATGTAGTTTTTCTCAGCATCGTAAGGGTTAACATCCTCATCAACACTATGGATCCATATGTAACATGTGTTGTTAGTATGAAAGATTAATTTACAAGTATATGTACCGTGTTTTCTTCTTCTTTCAGACACAAGATCTTTATCACTTACCTCAGACTCGGAGGAAGATGTCCTCACTAGATCTCAAAATTCAGGTATATTGTCACTTATGATGATGATGATGAGGTTGATGATGATGATCCAGAGGCATAACTTTGATAATTTAAAGATATCTTTTTGATATTCGAAAAAAGGTATGCTCTGTGTACTCAATAGAATCGCCTCTTTGAGTACACACAACATACAGTTTCAAGACAGAAAATGAAAAAAGTCCCTCCACCATAATGATCCTAAATATTGGGACAGACAGGCCAAAAACAAACAATGCAGACCCAGATTTGTTTGCCATTTTGTTTGTTATACTGTTTGCCATTCTGTTTGTACTTTTTGGACTCCTTGTTGGTAAAATTGTAGGAGAATTACAGCAAGCCCACAAGGTGTCCAAATTTTTGGGATTTTTACTGTAAATCAAACCTTAACCCTTGACCTGCTGAATATTTATATATGACACACCCACTACTGATTATCAAACAATCAGATTCCTTGATGCAAATTATTGCAACAAATTCATGAGCTGAATGACAAACAATGAAGATCCTGATCAGATGGCTTCTTCAGAAGCCATCTGATCTGGATCTTCATTGTTTGAAAGATAAGACATATCCGGGCTCAGCAGGACAAGGGTTAAGCTAAGGGAAAATCTCAAAAGACTAAAAAATGGGAACGATTGAGCAGTGTTTAACATGCCAGCCGTGTTCAAGTCTGTATTTAGGAAGATCACAGCCCACCAGCGGCATTTTTACAGAAAAAAATAACTCATTGTATGCGGGAAACCTCTAAAGGAGTATCTTGGCAAACAGTGCAGGCCCAGATCAGATGCCGCAGAATGTGGCCTCTGATCAGGGCCTGCACTATTTGCTAACAGAATTTTCCATCAAAATAAGAATAAAAACTAAAAAATAGGCCTGACACCTCTTATATAACAAATGGACTTGTGCAATATATAGCAATGGGTGAGTCCACTAATATACAATGGGTTAAAAAAAAAGAAAAAAAAGAAAAACACAAATGTCGTCTGCTAATTTAAGTCACTGACAGTATGATCCTCGGGCCAAAACAGGTTTGAAACAGAAGCAGCATAATGTGACACAGCCGTCATATTACCAATGACTCATTTCGAAAATGTCATCTAAATTCCATAAAATGTCATTTCATGGTGAGAAAGCCTGCCTGCTGTTACTGACGAATCAGCCTGCGGTGCACAGCCATTCAGTTCGACTTGTGCCGTATTGTGCCAAACAGTATGTATTGGTATGTACCGTGAAATATGGCTTTAAGATTGAGAGAACGATGACAGTTCAGATGAAATCTGATGGCTTGGTCAGAGTCTTTCCTCTTTACACGATGGTATAAGGCAGTTTTTATCCATTTTGTAGCTTTATTGTTTGTTGGCAGACTTGGCTGCTGTTTTGTTTAAAAAAAAATGACGTAAAGCACCAAAAAAATACAGGCAAAAAAGATTAACCCTTCTCCTGCTGAATATTCAATTAAGCCACACCCATTTCTGACTTTGAACCAATCAGATTACTTGATGTAATTTATTCCTACAAATCCATAAACTGTATGTCAAACAGTGTAGATCCTGATCAGATGGCTTCTTCAGAAGCCATCTGATCTGGATCTACACTGTTTCCAAAGATAGGGGTTGTCGTGAACAGCAGGATAAGAGTTAAACAGACATCAACAGAAGCAAAAAATAAATGCGCTGCACGCATCGTGAAAGCTGAAACTGACCACACACAAGTACTTGTAAACCGCTTAGAAGATCTAAGCCTGCCCAGGCAAAGCAGTACGAGTCGGACCATCCATGCTTGTAATCCTTATTGGTTTCACTGGGTGACAGGGCTTGAGATGTCATTTAATTTCAGTGTCAGGTAAAATTCCCACAAAATTGGAAGCAATGTTTCCAAAATGACCTATACAGTGTTGACAGGGACGTTAAACCTCGAATCAAACCAAAACAGAAGCAACAAATCAAATCCCAATTCAAGGGAGCAGTCAGCTCAAAGTCTACACAGTCTGCCAGTCTTCTATTCACGGGAGTAATTTGGATAATTTTGGGATCATTTTCCTTATTTGTCCATAAAAACATATGTTGTGGGTACTTGTTAGAATTGCCTCACCGAGGCAATTCTAACAAGTACCCACAACATATGTTTCTTACAACAGATAAGGAAAATGATCTCGTATTTATCTTCATGGCATCTCTTTTTTGGGGCTATTGCTGTTATTTTTTGCATCGTTAAACATTAAAAGCAGTGGGCCTTTGGGCAGCATTTAAGTTGGCTCTCGCCGCTGCTACTACTGGGAAGCCCCCGCCCATCCGGGCTTGAAGAAATAGATGGGCTGCATGATGCTTCCACACAGCTAGAACCGACCGTACATGAGTACTGGTAAACCGCTTAGAGGATCTAAGCCTGCCCAGGCAAAGCGGTGCGAGTCAGACCATCAGTGCTTATAAACCCTGCTGGTTTCATTGGGCGACAGGGCTTGAGATGTCATTTCATCTCAATGTCGGGGAAAAAGTCCCACAAAATCTTAAGCAACATCTCCAAAATGACCTATACAGTGTTGATGGGAACGTTAAACCTCAATTCAAACAAACAAAAAAAAAGCTACTACTGGGATAATCAGATTTTTGTTTGCCCGACCTTAACTCTGATTATTGATTGGCTTGCGTCATAGTGAGTGAAATATTATTGGATGATGATTAAGGGGAATGGATACACCTTCAGGGGAGGCAACTCCTGCAAAAGTATTACTGTCTCCAATGTCAATAGGGGTTAACTCTTAAAGGAAAGAATTTGCTCCTGAGGAGCAAATTCTTTCCTTTAAGAGTAGAAAAAAAGGGGTCTACTCTTAAAGGAAAGAATTTGCTCCTCAGGAGCAAATTCTTTCCTTTAAGAGTTAACCCCTATTGACATTGGATAGGGCTTATAGAAAAGCAAACAGAAAGTCCCGAAAGTTCTCTCCCTTCAAAAAATGGCAGGAAAATCTGCCGGTGTTCCCATTCCCTTTAAGTCATTAGGAAAAAAGGGTGGAAAAAAAAGTTAAATGATCATTTTTTCGTTCAAATTTTAAAATATTGGCAATCAGTGTCTAAGGTGTCCATATTTTCACATTGTTTACGGTAATTGGAGAGTTGCAGATATTATGCTGGCAAAGATGTAATATGACGACAGATGGCGTATGACAAATAAAATGCATTTTGAAGAAAACCTATGTTTTGCCAGTGTTTGACCACCGAAGACTTGCATTATATTTGCACAGTAATGCAGTATGATCAGAGTTTTTGCTGTCAGCACACTTTAAGTTGTCCACGGGTCAGCACAGCGGCTGATCACTATGTTGATTCCATGCTTTTGTTCGTTGCCGGCAGTGAAAGGAAGGCTTTTTCAAATGATTCAGTTTAATATGATTGGACTTTACATTTTCGGATTTTATTTCGATGGGTAATGTCGGCTTTCTTTACCTATTATTTACTACTATAAGTGATATTGATTTCATTATTGTGTTCTTTGATCCACTCAGTACAGATCATTTTGTTTGGATGACAGTAGGTCAAAACACCAAGAAAACTACATCTGAAAATGTCGTCTGCTTATGTCATCTGCTGAATTTTTGTGCAAACTTTTTAAAAATATTTTTGCATACAGGCAAACAGTGTGGGCCCAGATCAGACTGCTCCTATAGGAGCAGTCTGATCTGGGTTCACACTGTTTGCAAAAAATTACTTTTAAGGTAACCGGCAGACGGCAGACGGCAAAGCAGACGACAATTCTTGTGATTGGGATTTTATGGGTTAATGTTGTTATTTTAACCCTTTTAGCCCTATAGACCAGTACCTTTCGATATTTTTGTAAACAGTGTAGATCCTGTTGAGATGGCTCAAAATGAGCCATCTCACCAGGATCTACACTGTGGTTCTATTTTAGTAACAAATGAAACACCAATTTGCACCACCTTACATAGTGTAATGGTTGAGCTTCTCACCTTGCAAATCAGGGGTTGTGGGTTTGATTCAGAGCCTCCAGACTTTCGGATGAGTCATTAACCCTTTTTGTACCAAATGGAATCTTCCTCCTTATACAGCGGGAGTCCATTTCAAAATTTAGGGGTGTCAGGGTTTTTTTTTTAGCTCACCGTCACGTAGTGACGAGGTGAGCTTTTGGGATCACTTTTTGTCTGTCGTCCGTCGTGCGTGCGTCCGTCCGTCCGTGCGTCCGTGCGTGCGTAAACAATTTCTTTAAACGACATCTCCTCCTAAACTAAACTTCACAGGAATGATCCTTAGGTGGTCCCCTTTCAAAGTTGTTCAAATGGTTCCGGTCCGTTGCACATCTAGGTCACAGGAGCAATAATAGATTTTTTTTCACCAAAAACTTAAAAAATCTTCTTCTCTGAAACCACACGGCCCAGGTCTTTGATATTTGGTATGAAGCTTCATCTAGTGGACCCCTACCAAGATTGTTCAAATTATCATGCTGGGGCCAAAAATGCCCCCGCCCTGGGGCCCTTTGGTTTTACATAGGCTTATATAGGGAAAATCTTTAAAAATCTTCTTCTCTGAAACCACAAGGCCCAGGACTTTTATACTTGGTATGAAGCTTCATCTAGTGGACCCCTACCAAGATTGTTCAAATTATAGTGCTGGGGCCAAAAATGCCCCCGCCCCGGGGCCCTTTGGTTTTACATAGGCTTATATAGGGAAAATCTTTAAAAATCTTCTTCTCTGAAACCACAAGGCCCAGGACTTTGATATTTGGTATGAAGCTTCATCTAGTGGACCCCTACCAAGATTGTTCCAATTTTAGGTGCTGGGACAAAAAATGCCCCCGCCACGGGGCCCTTTGGTTTTACATTGGCTTATATAGGGAAAATCTTTAAAAATCTTCTTCTCTGAAACCACAAGGCCCAGGTCTTTGATATTTGGTATGAAGCTTCATCTAGTTGACCCCTACCAAGATTGTTCAAATTACAGTGCTGGGGCCAAAAATGCCCCCACCCCGGGGCCCTTTGGTTTTACATAGGCTTATATAGGGAAAATCTTTAAAAATCTTCTTCTCTGAAACCACAAGGCCCAGGTCTTTGATATTTGGTATGAAGCTTCATCTAGTGGACCCCTACCAAGATTGTTCAAATTATAGTGCTGGGGCCAAAAATGCCCCCGCCCCGGGGCCCTTTGGTTTTACATAGGCTTATATAGGGAAAATCTTTAAAAATTTTCTTCTCTGAAACCACAAGGCCCAGGACTTTGATATTTGTTATGAAGCTTCATCTAGTGGACCCCTACCAAGATTGTTCCAATTTTAGTGCTGGGACAAAAAATGCCCCCGCCACGGGGCCCTTTGGTTTTACATTGGCTTATATAGGGAAAATCTTTAAAAATCTTCTTCTCTGAAACCACAAGGCCCAGGTCTTTGATATTTGGTATGAAGCTTCATCTAGTGGACCCCTACCAAGATTGTTCAAATTATAGTGCTGGGGCCAAAAATGCCCCCGCCACGGGGCCCTTTGGTTTTACATAGGCTTATATAGGGAAAATCTTTAAAAATTTTCTTCTCTGAAACCACAAGGCCCAGAACTTTGATATTTGCTATGGAGCTTCATCTAGTGGACCCCTACCAAGATTGTTCCAATTTTAGTGCTGGGACAAAAAATGCCCCCGCCACGGGGCCCTTTGGTTTTACATTGGCTTATATAGGGAAAATCTTTAAAAATCTTCTTCTCTGAAACCACAAGGCCCAGGTCTTTGATATTTGGTATGAAGCTTCATCTAGTGGACCCCTACCAAGATTGTTCAAATTATAGTGCTGGGGCCAAAAATGCCCCCGCCCCGGGGCCCTTTGGTTTTACATAGGCTTATATAGGGAAAATCTTTAAAAATTTTCTTCTCTGAAACCACAAGGCCCAGAACTTTGATATTTGGTATGAAGCTTCATCTAGTGGACCCCTACCAAGATTGTTCCAATTTTAGTGCTGGGACAAAAAATGCCCCCGCCATGGGGCCCTTTGGTTTTACATTGGCTTATATAGGGAAAATCTTTAAAAATCTTCTTCTCTGAAACCACACGGCCCAGGTCTTTGATATTTGGTATGAAGCTTCATCTAGTGGACCCCTACCAAGATTGTTCAAATTATAGTGCTGGGGCCAAAAAAGCCCCCGCCCCGGGGCCCTTTGGTATTACATAGGCTTATATAGGGAAAATCTTTAAAAATCTCCTTCTCTGAAACCACAAGGCCCAGGACTTTGATATTTGGTATGAAGCTTCATCTAGTGGACCCCTACCAAGATTGTTCAAATTATAGTGCTGGGACAAAAAATGCCCCCGCCACGGGGCCCTTTGGTTTTACATAGGCTTATATAGGGAAAATCTTTAAAAATCTTCTTCTCTGAAACCACAAGGCCCAGGACTTTGATATTTGATGTGTAGCTTCATCTAGTGGACCTTTGCCAAGATTTTCAAATTTTAGCCTTTGTTGATGTTTGGTATGAAGCTTCACCTTTAAGACCTCCCTCAACATTATGCACATTAAAGCCCTGGGGCCAATAATGGCCCTCTCTGGGGCCCACTTGTTACACTATGGATCAGGTGAGCGATCCAGGGCCATCATGGCCCTCTTGTTTTTTTTTTCAAAAATTTATTTGGAAAATGGCTGAACTTTTTGCAAACAGTGTAGGCCCTGATCAGACCCCGTGGTGTTCTGGGGCGTCTGATCTGGGCCTGCACTGTTTGCCAATTACCCATTTGGGGGTTTCCGGTACAAAATGGGCTAACCCTTTTAGCCCTATTGACCAGTACTGATCAATAATTTTGTAAACAGTGAGCCATCTCATCAGGATCTACACTGTTTGTGGTTCTATTTTAGTAAGAAATGAAACACCAATTCATCCCATTTAGAAGTAGATTTAACCTCAACATAGTCTAGTGGTTTTAACAAAGTTTTAACGATATGTTAGCTAATCATCATCAGGCGCCATTAGTTTTGAACAATTGGCCCCTAGAAGGCCCAGTTGTTCAAAACTAATGGTTGTTAGTTAATGATTCGTTAAAAACTTTGATCATATGGTAAATATATTAATATTTTTGCTGAAAAAATGTACTCACATTTTTTCAGCAAAATTAACAAAATTTTAGATATTGTACTTGCTAGAACAGTTAACAATTTGACCACTAATAAGCTCATTAAGCTAACAATACTTTGAACGACTGGCCCCTGACCTTTACCATCAGTGTGATGGTGTGAAATAGTAAACTGACATATAAAACTACAAAAATAGCTTTTGATACTGTTATATGATCTTTTTTATGTGACCGAATATAAGATCTAAGTTAAAAAGTGAGGCAGTCCAGTCTTATATATGTGTCATTTTTGTTGTCATCCGATTTTCCGTCACATGCTCGACAACCTTCAAAGGTACTGCATTTAGCCTAAATATTCGGACACCGCACCTCCTTACCATACTTGTTCTAGAATTTGAACTAGTACATCCCAACCTCTTTTTAACACTATTTGAAACAATGTTTGTTCAACAACCATGTTATAGCCAAACAAAAATGTATAGTTTATACAGAAAAATGACCAGTTATGGTCATTTTTATGCCCCCGGCATTCGAAGAATGGTGGAAGGGCATATAGCGTTGCCCATTCGTCCTTCCGTCCATTCGTTTGTCCGTCCAAAACTTAAACGCAGTCAATAAATTTCTTATTTCTGGATGGATTTTGAAATTACTTTGTAGAAATGTTAACCATCATGAGAGGATGTGTCATGTTCAAAATCCAGGTCCGTACCTCTAAGGTCAAGGTCATTATACTTAGAGGTCAAAGATCAAAAAAAGTGTCCGAGACTTAAACGCAGTCAATAACTTTATAATTTCTGGATGAATTTTGAAATTACTTTGTAGAAATGTTAACCACCATGAGACGATGTGTCACGTTGAAAACCCAGGTCCGTACCTCCATGGTCAAGGTCATACTTAGAGGTCAAAGCTCAAAAAAGGGTCCGAAACTTAAACGCAGTCAATAACTTCCTTATTTCTGGATGGATTTTGGTAATTACTTTGTAGAAATGTTAACCATCATGGGCCAATGTGTCACATGCAAAACCCAGGTCCGTACCTTTAAGGTCAAGGTCATACTTAGAGGTCAAAGGTAAAAAAAAGGTCCGAAACTTAAACGCAGTCTGTAACTTTCTTATTTCTGGGTGGATTTTGAAATTACTTGGCAGAATTGTTGGCCATCATGACACAATCTGCCTCATACAAAACCAAGGTCCTTACCTCCAAGGTTAAGGTCATACTTAGAGGTCAAATGTGAGAAAAGGGTCCAAAACTTAAACACCGTCAATAACTTTCTATGGATTAATACGAACATAAACATATTTTCAGGCGGGGGCATCCGTGTTGTATGGACGCATTTCTCATCTGGGCTTGCACTGTTTGCTCAAGCCTGTCTGTTCAAATGTAAGATACAGTACTGAATATGTTTCGAAACCCTTTAAACTACCGGTCAAGACATTTGCAGATGTTGTTTTCAATAATGAATTAAATTATTATTTTTTATTATTTTTCTGCTACACAGACTTTTCACATGAAATTTCCAGCCTTATTTTCTGAGAAAATTAATTTAAAAGAATGCTGTTGCTCTATAAATTTCAGAGGTGATTTAACCCATTCTAGGCGGGAATCCCCTAAAAGTGTAGCCTGGCAAACAGCACAGGCCCAGATCATACACTGCATGAGTCTGATCAGAGACTGCACTGTTTGATAACAGAATTTTCTGCCAAAAAATGGAATAAAAATGTAAAAATAGGCCTGACACCCCTTAAATGTCAAAGGTTGGTTGGTTGATTTGAGGTTTAACGTCCTCTTCAGCACTGTATAGGTCATTTTGGAGATGTTGCTTCCAAGTTTGTGGGACTTTTACCTGACATTGAGATGAAATGACATCCCAAGCCCTGTCGCCCAATGAAACCAATAGGGTTTGTAAGCATGGACGGTCCGACTTGCACCGTTTTGCCTGGGCAGGCTTAGATCCTCTGAGCGGTTTACCAGTACTCGTGTGTGGTCGGATTCAGTTCTGGGTGGAAGCATCATGCAGCCCATATATTTCTTTAAGCCCTGATGGGCTTGCCAGGGCCGTAAATGACAAAGGTACTTGTCCAGTGAAGAATCCACCAGTATACAATGGGTTAAGGCTATTGGCACAGTGTTGGATTGGTATTTTTTGTTCCTTTGTCCAAAGGCAGATTACGTTTCTGCTGTGTTTTGGGGCATTCATGATTATCTCATGGAATATTCTTGTGGGTTATTGTTATTTCAACTATTGTCTTTGGAATAAATAAACTTCAAATATCCCGCCTCCTAATTGCCTTCTTTGAATGGTTTTAAATTGCTCCCTGAATAGTTCCTTTTGACAACAAAGCGATTGGGCCGACCCAATTGAAAACGGGACAGTGACAATTTGATGGAAAATACACAGAACTTCACAGGGAGTAGAACTCCGAGGCTCTGTCTGAAGCTTCTTCTAGGTTTCTATTACAGGTGCTTGAACCGTGAGGGTTTACTTGTGCGCAGTCTCGCGTGAACCTTCAGTGTTCATATCTGCGATAAATACCCTTATCACGTAGGTGGACTCATTTAGCTTCGGTAGAAAGACAGTGAATAGTGTTTGTTTTCTGTCTAAAGGTTTTTGTGTCATGTTTGTTTTGTATTTTTAAATCCTAGTTTAAAAGGTAATAATCCAATTTTGTTTGAATCATTTTTGTTCATAAATTATCTCAAGTTTGACCTCATTGGAATTCAGTGTGTCTTTTTAACTTTATGGATTGTACACCAGTATATGAATAATTGCAAAGGACAGGGTAAAAATCTTTATTTTTAAGCATCGGGGCCCCTCCTTCCAGAAATGAGCAGGATTATGTATTTTTGTCCTTGTCCCTTAACCCATTTGTACTGGAAACCCCTAAACGGGTAATTGGCAAACAGTGCAGGCCCAGATCAGACGCCGCAGAATGAGGCGTCTGATCAGGGCCTACACTGTTTGCAAAAAGTTTAACCAATTTCCAAACAAATTTTGAAGGAAACACAACCTGACACCCCTAAATTTTGGAATGGATCTACAAGTTGGAAGATTCTATTTGGTATAAAATGGGTTAAACCATACACCACATTCATATTTATGCAGGCTGGGTGGATCAGTTGGATGTGTGACCAACTTGTTATCAGGAGATCCCAGTTTGATCCCCAGTTGCTTGTCTGACTTCGATGGTCTGGAGGTCGCAGGTTCAAAACCTGCTGGGGTCGGCAAAATTCTTTTGTGGAGATTGATCTTGAAATCTTTTTTGTCTATTCTCTCCCTTCCACTGTTTATAGAAGGGCAGTTTTCAGTTTCTGCCAAAAGAATGGGCACTGTACTGGTTAGATATAAGCCTACCCTAGCCAGGTATACAGACCCGCTCAATTTGACCTAGTGTTGACTGGGTCGTAAAACTCCAAATGATCCAGGAACAGAAGATGTCAGTTGCATTGATTATTTGCATTTATTAGCTCACCTGAGCCGAAGGCTCATGTGAGGTATTAGTATACCACGAGCCGGCGTCCGTCGTCGTCCGTCGTCCACACTTTCAAAGAAGTATATCTCCGGAACCAGTGGGCCAATCTTGATCAAATTTCATGTGAAGCATTATCAGGTAGGGGGAAAGGCTGCATACTGTTTTCGGGCAGATCGGATTGGAACTCTGGTTGCCATGGCAACAAATAGCTCCCATAGACTTAACATAGGAAAAAGTTTGTCATCACTCTAGCTCCGTCAATTTTTTTCTGATTGTCTTCATTCTTGCAGATAACGAGGACAGGCATGAAATCTCGATCAAGTTCGATTTTGGGCTGAATCGGATTATTCACTCAGGAGTTACGTGCCCTTGAGCGTTGAAAAAATTGCCTATTGACTTAACATGGGGAGAATGTTGTCATCACCGTAGCTGCTTCAATTATTTTCAGATTGGCTTTATTCTTGCAGATAACCAGCACAGCCATGAAATCTCGGTCAAGTTCGATGACTGGCAGAATCGGATCATTCACTTAGGAGTTACCTGCCCTTGTGTGTTTTTGCATTAGGGTTAATGGGAATTAGGAAAAAGCTTGTCATCACTCTAGCTCCGTCAATTTTTTTCTGATCGACTTCATTCTTGCAGGTAACGAGGACAGGCATGAAATCTCGATCAAGTTCGATTTTGGGCTGAATCGGATTATTCACTCAGGAGTTACGTGCCCTTGAGCGTTGAAAAAATTGCCTATTGACTTAACATGGGGAGAATGTTGTCATCACCGTAGCTGCTTCAATTATTATGTCTCCCCTGAAAAATTTTTTTTCGGAGAGACATATTGTTTTTCCCCCGGGCGTCTGTCTGTCTGTCTGTCCGTCTGTCCGTCTGTCACACTTTCGTGTCCGCTCTGTAACTTGAAAACCGTTAGAGCTATCCTCACGAAACTTCGTATAAATATTAATCAGCATTAGACGACGTGCAGTGCGCAAGAACCATAACTCTCGCATTTATACTTTTTGAATTATCTCCCTTGGAAGTTTGTTGGTATGTATATATGTATGGGCAAATCGTTTCCGGTCAATAACTTTCTTATTTTTTGATGGATTTTAAAATTACTCGGCAGAAATATTAACAACCATAAGACGATGTGTTGTGCGCATGAAGCAGGTCGGTACCTCAAAGGTCAAGGTCATACTTAGAGGTCAAAGGTCAAAAAAGGGGCCTTTTTTTCATATTTGGTCAATAACTTTCTTATTTTGAGATGGATTTTAAAATTACTTGGCATAATTATTAACAACCATAAGACGATGTGTGGTGCGCATGAGGCAGGTCAGTACCTCAAAGGTCAAGGTCATACTTAGAGGTCAAAGGTCAAAAAAGGGGCCTTTTTTTCGTATTTGGTCAATAACTTTCTTATTTTGAGATGGATTTTAAAATTACTTGGCATAATTATTAACAATTATAAGACGATGTGTGGTGCGCATGAGGCAGGTCGGTTCCTCAAAGGTCAAGGTCATACTTAGAGGTCAAAGGTCAAAAAAGGGGCCTTTTTTTCGTATTTGGTCAATAACTTTCTAATTTTGAGATAGATTTTAAAATTACTTGGCATAATTATTAACAATCATGAGACGATGTGTGGTGCACATGAGGCAGGTCGGTACCTCAAAGGTCAAGGTCATACTTAGAGGTCAAAGGTAAAAAAGTGGGCCTTTTTTTCGTATTTGGTCAATAACTTTCTTATTTTGAGATGGATTTTGAAATCACATGGCAGAAATGTGAACCAATATAAGGCGATGTGTTGCGCGCATGACCCAGGTTGTTACCTCAAAGGTCAAGGTCATACTTAGAGGTCAAAGGTAAAAAAAGGGGCCTTTTTTCGGGTTTTGTCAATAACTTGCCTATTTTTAAATAGAATTTGAAGTTACTTGGCAAACATGTTAACTATCATGGGACGATGTGTTGCATGCATGATTCAGTTTGGTTTTATACATAGAGGTCAAAGGTAAAAAAGGGGCCTTTTTTCGTGTTTGGTCAATAACTTTCTTATTTTTAGATGGATTTTGAAATTGCTAGGCAGAAATGTTAACCACCATGAGATGATGTATTGCACGCATGACCCAGTTTAATACCTGAAAGGTCAAGGTCATACATAGAGGTTAAAGGTAAAAAAAGGGCCTTTTTTGTGTTCTGTCAATAACTTTCTTATTATGCCCCCAACTTTGAAAAAGTTTGAGGGGCATATTGGTTCTGGTTCGTTCGTCCGTTCGTTACGCTTTTGATGCATAGCATAACTAAAGAACCGTGTATGCTAGGGTTTTGAAATTTCATATATGGATTCCTCATGGAAAATTAGCTGACGCGTATTTTTTTTCTCGTCCCGATTATGCCCCCTTCAAGAGTTATTGCCCTTTGAATTTTTTTTTTTAATAAAATCTTGTCTG
The DNA here is from genome assembly GCA_963580285.1 of Lucinisca nassula. Lineage (NCBI taxonomy): Eukaryota > Metazoa > Mollusca > Bivalvia > Lucinida > Lucinidae > Lucinisca > Lucinisca nassula. The sequence continues at coordinate 86,635,604 of OY757011.1, read as the reverse complement.
CAAGATATCTCAAAAACTATTGGAGCTAGAGCCTTGAAAGTTGGTGATTATATTGATGGTGCTGAGTAGATGAACTGATTAACTTTTGACAAAATTCCGAAAAATACTTTGTGAGTTATGGCCCTTTGTCATTTTGGTAATTTGTGCCCATTGTAATGTATGCTAAAAGTGATGCATAGCATAACTTTAGAACCATGTATGCTAGGGTTTTGAAATTTCATATATGGATTCCTCATGGAAAATTAGCTGATGCGTATTTTTTTTCTCGGCCGGAATTTGCCCCTTTCAAGAGTTATTGCCCTTTGAATTTTTTTTAATAAAATCTTGTCAGCAAGATATCTCAAAAACTATTGGAGCTAGAGCCTTGAAAGTTGGTGAATAGATTGTTGGTGATGAGTAGATGAACTGATTAACTTATGACAAAATTCCGAAAAATGCTTTGTGAGTTATGGCCCTTTGTCATTTTGGTAATTTGTGCCCATTGTAATGTATGCTAAAAGTGATGCATAGCATAACTTTAGAACGGTGTATGCTATAATTTTGAAATTTCATATATGCATTTCTGATGGAAAATAAGCTGACGCGTATTTTTTTTCTCGTCAGGATTATGCCCCTTTCAAGAGTTATTGCCCTTTGAATTTTTTTTAATAAAATCTTATCAGCAAGATATCTCAAAAACTATTGGAGCTAGAGGCTTGAAAGTTGGTGAATATATTGATGGTGATGAGTAGATGAACTAATTAACTTTTGACAAAATTCAAAAAAATACTTTGTGAGTTATGGCCCTTTGTCATTTTGGTAATTTGTGCCCATTGTAATGTATGCTAAAATTGATGCATAGCATAACTTTAGAACCGTGTATGCTAGGGTTTTGAAATTTCATATATGGGTTCCTCATGAAAAATTAGCCGACGCGTATTTTTTTTCTCGTCCGGATTATGCCCCTTTCAAGAGTTATTGCCCTTTGAAATTTTTTTAATAAAATCTTGTCAGCAAAATATCTCAAACACTATTGGAGCTAGAGCCTTGAAAGTTGTTGAGTATATTGTTGGTGATGAGTAGATGAACTGATTAACTTATGACAAAATTCCGAAAAATACTTTGCGAGTTATGGCCCTTTGTCATTTTGGTAATTTGTGCCCATTGTAATGAATCCTAAAAGTGATGCATAACATAACTTTAGAACTGTGCATGCTATGGTTTTGAAATTTCATATATGCATTCCTAATGGAAAATAAGCTGACACGTATTTTTTTCTCATCCGGATTATGCCCCTTTCAAGAGTAATTGCCCTTTGAATTTTTTTTAATAAAATCTTGTCAGCAAGATATCTCAAAAACTGTTGGAGCTAGAGGCTTGAAAGTTGGACCATGAGTCATGTGCAAGACCAAGGTCCATACCTCCAATGTCAAGGTCATACCTAGAGGTCAAAGGTAAAAAAAAGGACAGTCAATAACTTCCTTATTCTTTGATGGATTATGAAATTACTTGGCAGAAATGTTAACCATCATGAGACGATGTGTTGTACTGCAAAGGTCAAGGCCATACTTAGAGGTCAAAGGTAAAAAAGTGCTTTTTTTGTTTACGGCCAATAACTTTTTTATTTTTCTATGAACATTTTTAAAGTTACTATGCAGAAATGTTCATCTTCATTAGATGATGTGTTGCACACAAGACCCAGCTCAATACCTCCAATGTCAAGGTTATACTTAGCAGTCAAAAACGGGGGAGACATCTGTGTTTTTGTAGAAAAACAAATTCTAGTTTTCAGATTGGCTTTATTCTTGCAGATAACCAGCACAGCCATGAAATCTGGGTCAAGTTCTATAACTGGCAGAATCGGATCATTCACTTAGGAGTTACCTGCCCTTGTGTGTTTTTGCATTAGGGTTAATGGGAATTTCAAAAATGTATATCTTAAAGACTACTTGGCCAACTTTGATCAAATTTCATGTGTCGCATTATTGGGCAAGTGGAAAGGCTTCATTAGGTTTTCAGGCAGATCTGAGTGGAACTCTGGTTGCCATGGCAACATCTAGCTCCCATAGACTTCACATAGGAAAAAGCTTGTCATCACTCTAGCTCCGTCAATTTTTTTCTGATCGACTTCATTCTTGCAGATAACCAGTACAGGCATAAAATCTCGGTCAAGTTCGATTTTTGGCCGAATCAGATAATTCACTCAAGAGTTACGTCCCCTTGAGCGCCCGAAAAATTGCCTATCGACTTAACATGGGGAAAATGTTGTCATCACTGTAGCTGCTTCAATTTTGTTCGGATTGGCTTCATTCTTACAGATAACCAGCACAGCCATGAAATCTCGGTCAAGTTCGATAATTGGCAGAATTGGATCATACACTTAGGAGTTACCTGCCCTTGTGCATTTTTAACTCACCTGAGCCGAAGGCTCATGTGAGGTATTAGTATACCACGAGCCGGCGTCCGTCGTCCACACTTTCAACGAAGTATATCTCTGGAACCAGTGGGCCGGACTTGATCAAATTTCCTATGAACCATCATCAGGTAGGGGGAAAGGCTGTATTAGGTTTTCGTGCAGATCGGATGAGAACTCTGGTTGCCACAGCAACAAAGAGCTCCCATAGGCTTAACATAGGAAAAAGCTTGTCATCACTCTAGCTCCGTCAATTTTTTTCTGATCGACTTCATTCTTGCAGATAACGAGGACAGGCATGAAATCTCGATCAAGTTCGATTTTGGGCTGAATCGGATTATTCACTCAGGAGTTACGTGCCCTTGAGCGTTCTTAACATAGGAAAAAGCTTGTCATCACTCTAGCTCCGTCAATTTTTTTCTGATCGACTTCATTCTTGCAGATAACGAGGACAGGCATAAAATCTCGATCAAGTTCGATTTTGGGCTGAATCGGATTATTCACTCAGGAGTTACGTGCCCTTGAGCGTTGAAAAAATTGCCTATTGACTTAACATGGGGAGAATGTTGTCATCACCATAGCTGCTTCAATTATTTTCAGATTGGCTTTATTCTTGCAGATAACCAGCACAGCCATGAAATCTCGGTCAAGTTCGATAACTGGCAGAATCGGATCATTCACTTAGGAGTTACCTGCCCTTGTGTGTTTTTGCATTAGGGTTAATGGGAATTTCAAAAATGTATATCTTAAAGACTACTTGGCCAACTTTGATCAAATTTCATGTGTCGCATTATTGGGCAAGTGGAAAGGCTTCATTAGGTTTTCAGGCAGATCTGAGTGGAACTCTGGTTGCCATGGCAACATCTAGCTCCCATAGACTTCACATAGGAAAAAGCTTGTCATCACTCTAGCTCCGTCATTTTTTTCTGATCGACTTCATTCTTGCAGATAACCAGTACAGGCATAAAATCTCGGTCAAGTTCGATTTTTGGCCGAATCAGATAATTCACTCAAGAGTTACGTCCCCTTGAGCGCCCGAAAAATTGCCTATCGACTTAACATGGGGAAAATGTTGTCATCACTGTAGCTGCTTCAATTTTGTTCGGATTGGCTTCATTCTTACGGATAACCAGCACAGCCATGAAATCTCGGTCAAGTTCGATAATTGGCAGAATTGGATCATACACTTAGGAGTTACCTGCCCTTGTGCATTTTTAGCTCACCTGAGCCGAAGGCTCATGTGAGGTATTAGTATACCACGAGCCGGCGTCCGTCGTCCACACTTTCAACGAAGTATATCTCTGGAACCAGTGGGCCGGACTTGATCAAATTTCCTATGAACCATCATCAGGTAGGGGGAAAGGCTGTATTAGGTTTTCGTGCAGATCGGATGAGAACTCTGGTTGCCACAGCAACAAAGAGCTCCCATAGGCTTAACATAGGAAAAAGCTTGTCATCACTCTAGCTCCGTCAATTTTTTTCTGATCGACTTCATTCTTGCAGATAACGAGGACAGGCATGAAATCTCGATCAAGTTCGATTTTGGGCTGAATCGGATTATTCACTCAGGAGTTACGTGCCCTTGAGCGTTCTTAACATAGGAAAAAGCTTGTCATCACTCTAGCTCCGTCAATTTTTTTCTGATCGACTTCATTCTTGCAGATAACGAGGACAGGCATGAAATCTCGATCAAGTTCGATTTTGGGCTGAATCGGATTATTCACTCAGGAGTTACGTGCCCTTGAGCGTTGAAAAAATTGCCTATTGACTTAACATGGGGAGAATGTTGTCATCACCATAGCTGCTTCAATTATTTTCAGATTGGCTTTATTCTTGCAGATAACCAGCACAGCCATGAAATCTCGGTCAAGTTCGATAACTGGCAGAATCGGATCATTCACTTAGGAGTTACCTGCCCTTGTGTGTTTTTGCATTAGGGTTAATGGGAATTTCAAAAATGTATATCTTAAAGACTACTTGGCCAACTTTGATCAAATTTCATGTGTCGCATTATTGGGCAAGTGGAAAGGCTTCATTAGGTTTTCAGGCAGATCTGAGTGGAACTCTGGTTGCCATGGCAACATCTAGCTCCCATAGACTTCACATAGGAAAAAGCTTGTCATTACTCTAGCTCCGTCAATTTTTTTCTGATCGACTTCATTCTTGCAGATAACCAGTACAGGCATAAAATCTCGGTCAAGTTCGATTTTGGGCCGAATCGGAATATTGACATGGAGTTACGTGACCTTGAGACACAAAAAAATTTGCCCATAGACTTAACGTAGGGAAAATGTTGTGACAGAAATAGCGACTTGAATTTTTAGCTCACCTGAGCCAAAGGCTCCAGTGAGCTGATAGTATACCAAGGCTCCGGAGTCCGTCGTCTGTCGTCCGTCCATCCGTCGTCGACACTTTCAATGAAGCATATCTCAGAAGGCAGTCGACCAAATTTGTTTAAATTTTATGTGTAGCACCATTGGGCAAGGGGAAAGGCTACATTAGGTTTTGGAGCTAGTCTGGTTCATTTGTTCCTTCATTCTTCTTTCTCTCCATATAGAGATAATAGACCAATGTTAAATTTTTAATCAAAGATTTCTCAGGAACTATAAAAGCTAGAAGCATCAAATTTGGTATTCAATAGAATAATGATGACTTATTTTGTGTAAGAGACATTGGGCTTTCTCAGCTTATTTGTTCATCTGTTCTTTCATTCTTCTTTCTCTCCATTTTGACCAATGTTAAATTTTCGTCAAAGATTTCTCAGGAATTATAGAAGCTAGAAGTCTCAAACTTGGAATGCAATGCAATAATGATGACTTATATCCTGTAAGGGTCAATGGGCTGGATTCTATTAGCAGATTTAGTAGTCAAGTCTGTGAATTGTTAAAACTTAAGTTCCTCAGGTGAGCGGTTTAGGCTCATTGAGCCTCTTGTTATCCTTTATAATTGTGTTGTTTACAACATTCCCTATTTTAACCCTTCTCTTGCTGAATATTCAAATAAGCCGCACCCATTTCTGACTTTGAACCAATCAAATTTCTTGATGTAATTTATTGCTACAAATTCATAAACTGATTGCCAAACAGTGTAGATCCTGATCAGATGGCTTCTTCAGAAGCCATCTGATCTGGATCTACACTGTTTGCAAAGATAGGGGTTGTCACGAACAGCAAGATTGTTTGTTTGTTTGTTTGTTTGATTTGAGGTTTAACGTACCCCTCAACACTGTAAAGGTCATTTTGGAGACGTTGCTTCCAATTTTGTGGGACTTTCACCCGAAATTGAGATGAAATGACATCTCAAGCCCCGTCGCCTACGAACAGCAAGATAAGGGTTAAGCTTTGCAAACAGTGTAAATCCAGCTCAGATGGAAGCCATCTGATCAGGATCTACACTGTCATGTAGTTTGTGAAATGAACAAATACATTGTATTAAGTAATCTGATTGGTTGATAGTCAGCAATGGGTGTGGTTTGAGTTTTACATCCCACCAACAGCTAAGGTCAAACGGAGATGGGACCTCGGTTTAACCCTTATCCTGCTGAGCCCGGATATGCCTTATCTTTGAAACAATGTAGATCCAGATCAGATGGCTTCTGAAGAAGCCATCTGATCAGGATCTTCATTGTTTGCCATCCAGTTTATGAATTTGCTGCAGTAATTTGCATCAAGTAATCTGATTGGCTGATAATCAGTTGTGGGTGTGACATTTTTAAATATTCAGCAGGACAAGGGTTAAATACTCATCCGAAAGTCTTGAGAAGCCCGCGATCCTGCAACCCAATGGGTGTGGTAAAATAGATTTATTCAACAGAATAAGAATTAAAATTTATGAGCAGGACAAATAGCATTTTCTGCTGATCTGAGCATGCATTTGTATTTTAATATTTATGAGCATTACAAATTTCATGTCCAAGTGAGTTGAGCAAGAAATGGACCCCACAAACAGTTGCATTCGAAGCTCAGTTACCCTTCTTTAATCCATTTTAGATGGGAAAAATCCCTTAAGTGAGAAAGGAGAACATAAAATATAACAGACAGCCTACAGAATGCGGGCCCGTGTCTGATAAGGACCTTCAATGTTTGCAAAAAAGCTTAGCCATTTTCTAAATTTTCCCAAAAAATAACTCTTCCTGACATTACATTTCGAAATTCTAATCAGGTAAAAAAATATAGATTGAAAACTGTACAAAGATTTCAGCAGAGTCATTGCAGTACATGATGAATGATAGTTTCATGTGGTACATTACCTTATTTTCAATTAACCCATACAATCCCTGTATCCCAAAAATGGGACACTGCCAAGCGGAGTAGTCCCTGATGAGATGCCTCAGAAAGTGGCAAGAAAATGGCATATTTGTTCAGAGTGTCTACTGTTTGCTTAAAGTTTGTAAATTTTTGTAAACCTACAAATAAAATATCCAGCACACCTGACATGTTCCTTTGTAATTGGTGGAGGATTCCATTTGTCATTTATGGGTTAGATCATCATTTATTGCTGCCCTTGAGAGTCATGATAGCCTTGATATACTCTCATTGAAAGAACATCCTTTGATTATTACTATCTATTTTTAACCCATAAAATGCCAGTCACGACTATTGTCGTCTGCTAAATGCCGTCTGCCGGTTTGTACCAAACGGAATCTTCCTCCTTATATATAGCATGAGTCCATTTCAAAATTTAAAAGTGTCAGGTTGTGTTTTCTTCAAAATTGATTAGGAAAATGGCTGAACTTTTTGCAAACAGTGAAGACCCTGATCAGACGCCGCAGAATCCTGATCAGACGCGTACCCGTTTTGGGGTTTCTGGTACTAAATGGGTTAAAAATCATTTTTTGCAAACAGTGTACGTCCAGATCAGACTGCTCCTCTCTAAGAGCAGTCTGATCTGGGCTCACACTGTTTGCCTATGTACAAAAATATTTTTAAAAAGTTTGCAAAAAAAAAAAAAAAAAAAATCCGCAGACGACAATTTCAGATGTAGTTTTTCTCGGTGTCTTAAGGGTTAAACATAGCTCCAGATAAGGAGACATAATGTGGATTAATTCTGGGATAATTTTTCCTACTTGTCCATAAAACAATTCTTACTTGTCCATAAAACCATATGTTGTGGGTACCTGTTAGAATCGCCTCTTTGAATGAGGAAAATTAATCCTTAATTCTCCTTATTATGCCTTTATGTCTGGACTCATGAGTGGACTAGGTCATTCGGCAATTTTTGTATCTTGCTTGCTTTTAAGCTCACCTGAGCACAGGTCTGTACTTCATAGAATATTTTTGAAAGAGTCCCCCCACCCATCACTTCATAAAGGTGCATTCATATACCTTAATGACAGTATGAATACAATGTCATGTGATGTGGGGTTTTCATTAGAATTGTCTCACTGACTGTGCTTTCATGGAGAACCAAGAAATCAAGCCCCATGAAAAACTCAAGAGGAGATGGCAAATGGAATACATGTATTCATTATTTTTCAGATAAAATAAGGCTCAACATTTAACCCTTCTCTTGTTGAATATTCATTTAAACCACACCAATTTCTGTCTATCAACCAATCAAATAATTAAGCCCCCGCCCATAGGGGCTTGAAGAAATGTATGGGCTGCATGATGCTTCCACGCAGAGCTGAATCCGGCCCACACACTAGTACTGGTAAACCGCTTAGAGGATCTATATTATAAGCCTGTCCAGGAACCGAGGTGCGAGGCAGACCTTCCATGCTAATAAACCCTATTGGTTTCATTGGGCGACAAGGCTTGAGATGTCATTTCATCTCAATGTCGGGTAAAGTCCCACAAAATTGGAAGCAACGTATCCAAAATGACCTTTACAGTGTTGACGGGGACGTTAAACCTCAAATCAAGCAAACAAATTAGAATTGTCTCACTGACTGAGCTTTCATGGAGAACCAAGAAATCAAGCCCCATGAAAAACTCTAGAGGAGATGGCAAACGTAATACATGTATTCTTTATTTTTCAGATAAAATAAGGCTCAACCTTTCATATGAATAATTTGCCCAGCAGGCCCAGTGTAGACACTGCAGAATGCGGGGTCTGCTCAGGTCCATCAGTGATTGATTGCACTTACGGTTAGATCAGTTACAGGGTACCCATCTATAATCTAATTTTACTTTGCAGAAAGACTAAGAGCAATCATTTTTAATCCCCCCCTCCCACCCCCTCCAGTCATTAAAGGCTGTGGGCATGTTGATTTTACTCTGTATTTATGTATGATGTATGTTGTGTGTGGTGTGTGTATGCATATTTTGAAATTACTTGGCAGAAATGTAAACCGCCATCGCCATTAGACAATGCACCACATGCAAGACCCAGGTCAGTACCTCTAAAGTCAAGGTCATACTTAGAGGTCAAAGGTCAAAAATGGTCTTTTAAGGTGTCTGGTCAATAACTTTATTATTCTGGGAAGGATTTTGAAAATGCATGGCAGAAATGTTAACCATCATGAGAGGATGTGTCCCATGCAAAACTTAGGTTGGTACCTACAAGTTCAAGGTTATACTTAGAGGTTAAAGTTAAAAAAGGGGGTATTTTTTCATGTCAAAGGTAAAAAAAGGTTTGTTTTTTTTCCTGCCTCGTTAATAGCTTTTTTATACCTGGAATTGGATTTTGAAATTACTTGGCAGAAGTGTTAACCATCATGAGACAATTGATATGCACAAAAACTTAGCTTCAAGGTGAAGGTCAAAAATGTTGAACTCACACTGTCTATTACATAAAACTCAATTCTGTGTCCCATATCATATATCGGGGGATCCGTGTCCTATGAACAAAATTCTAGTCTAAATAAATTTCTTAACCCTTATCTTGCTGTTCACGACAACCCCTATCTTTGCAAACAGTGTAGATCCAGATCAGATGGCTTCTGTAGAAGCCATCTGATCAGGATCTACACTGTTTGGCATTCAGTTTATGAATTTGTAGCAATAAATTACATCAAGTAATTTGATTGGTTGATAGAAAGAAATGGGTGTGGCTTAAATGAATATTCAGCAAGATAAGGGTTAAAATAAATTAACCTGACACCACTTTAATTTCAAAATGTACTCCTGCCATATATAGTGCAAACTTGGCATAAAATTTGATTGAGCCTGGATTGTTAATTACCTCTGTCCAGATACCTTGTCATCTAATTAGATAAATTTACATACATTGAAGAGAATAAGATATAGCCTCTTGGGAAGTAACTCTTTCTAAAATAGTTTCGTCTTCCATATTAGTAGGTGTCTACTCTTAAAGGAAAGAATTTGCTCCTCAGCGAGGAGCAAATTCTTTCCTTTAAGAGTAGACACCATTTTTCGAAGGTGCTCAATTTACAGGATTCCTGTGACAGGAAAACAAAAAGGAAACTGCAAAAGTTGTTTCCCTTGTCGAAAATGGAGGAAAACCAGTCACCTTAAATGATTTGTCTCGTTTCTTTCAGCTGACTCAAGGACACAGGGTTTGAAAACCATATATACAAGAGTGATTCCGTCACATGAGTATGACATTTCTGATACCAGCTCCTTGGAGAAAAAGTTTCAGAGGGATCATGGTGGTGACCCACACCACAAGGGAACGAAACATAAACATGGTAGTCTAGGATCGTATAAGATAGGTTTTAACAGTGATAGCAGACATGGAGAACGCAATCACGATTATGACTGGTTGAAATCACAGTGTGAAAGAGCCATGACGGAACTACAGTCATTAAAACATCAACAGACAGACAATACGAAACGATATGAGGCTGTTATAAAGGAGTCCGACTCATATCGACAAAGCTACAAAGTGACTTTGACACAGCTTCAGCAGGCTAAAGATGACATAAATATGCTTAAAATACAGAATTCAGATTTATTAACAGAAAGTAAAAGACTGGAGCAAGAATCCAAGAATTTACGAATGTTGCGAGAAGAGGATAAACAGGAAATGGCAGAATTACGTAAGAATCAGCGAGATATAATTAATGAGATGGGATCTAATGAAATGTTAAATGCTTTTGATAAACACGATAGGATGAAGCATGATTATGACTCTCTACGGGAGAGATATTCTGATCTAGTCACTCAGCATAGTGCTATTATGAGTCAGTTAGAAAATGCAAAAGAGGAAAATCTTCAGTTAAAGAAACAGTATGAAACTGCTTGTCATGAACGTGACAATGCTATTGATGAAAAAAATAGTTTAAAACAACAGTGTACAGAAGCTATTCGAAACTGGGATCAGGTGCTTTATGAAAGAAATGAATTAATAGAAAAGACAAGTAAAATTACTCTTCAAAGAGATGAAGTTATGATAGAAATGAACAAAGCTTTGGCAAATCATCTTAGATCCAAAAAGGAGTTAGAAATTGTTGTTAAAGATCGTGATGCTGCATTACGTGAATATACATTAGTTATGTCAGAGAGAGACCAGGTCCACAAAGAAATAGAACAGTTACAAGACAAATTAGCAAGTAATACCAAACAAATTGAAACACTATCTAAAGAGAAAAAATTAGCACAAGATGAAGCAGAAACTTTAAAACGAGAAATCAAATCAGCATTGCAGGATAGAGATAAGGCAGTGAAGGAACAGAATGAATTAAATGATAAACTTGGTGATTCTATTACCAAACAGGCTGTAATGGAAAAACAGAAAGATGATTTTAGAAAGGAATATGAAATGGCTCTACATGAGAGGGATATAGCCAGGAAGGAGAGACAGGAAGCTATGCAGGATCGGGACAGAATTTTACGAGAGAAATATGAGAGGGACCAAGCTCAAAAGGAGAAGGCTGATAAAATGGACCAAGTAAACAAAGAAACGGAGCAACTGAAGAAACAGATTGAAAAGATGCAGCAAGAAATCATAGGTAAATGAGCCAGCGCATGACAAAATCTACAAGAAGTCTTGAGCAACCAACGAAGACTCAGATCAGCCGGCACATTCGTGCAGTCTGATCAGAGTCTTCGCTGATCGCATGCACCTACTATTTGCTGATATCTATGCAAAGAGACATATAAGCAAAAGGTCTTGTCATAGTGGATGGGCGCGCAGGTTGATTTGAGTCTCTGCTAGTCGCACCGATCTTATTGAAGGTTTTGTCATGTGGCAGCTCAAATGTGATTTTATCCCTTTCATCCCTGCGTTTCTGAAGTGGACTCATCCAGGGGCCAGTTGTTCAAAGCTGATGACGTCGTTAGTTAACAAATCGTTAAAACTTTGATCGTTTAATATGGCAAATATAGTAATATTTTTGCTGAAAAAATGTGAGCAGCTTTTGCAAAGGCAAAAGCTGCTCACATTTTTTTCAGCAAAAATGTCAGAGTATTAGATATTTTATTTACTAGAACAGTTAATAATATGACCACTAACAAGCTCGTTAAGGTAACGAGGCTTTGAACAACTGGACTCAGATATGAATTTGGAGACATCCATTCTTGAAATTTTGGTTTAGACAAAATCATTTGTATCATCACTGTTTGCATAGATACCTGTACACATACCAGTCTGTTAAGATGTTTGGAGTTTAATGGCCCAGTCAACACAGCATAGGTCATATCGAGCCAGACAGTTTACCTACACACTTTGCCTGGGCAGGCTTATATATATAAGAGGTTAACCAGTACAGTGCACATTCTGATGACTGCCCTTCTTGAATCAGCAGAAGGTATGGCCCCCGCCCATAGGGGTTTGAAGAAATACATGGGCTGCATGATGCTTGCACACAGAGCTGAATCTGGCCCGCAAACTAGTACTGGTAAACCCCTTAGAGGATCTAAGCCTGTCCAGGAACCGTTGTGCGAGGCGGTCCGTCCATGCTTATAAAGCCTATTGGATTCATTGGGTGACAGGACTTGAGATGTCATTTCATCTCAATGTCAGGTAAAAGTCCCACAAAATTGGAAGCAACATCTCCAAAATAACCTTTACAGTGTTGACAGGGACATTAAACCTCAAATCAAACAAATCAAACAAATCAGCAGAAGGGAGAGAATGACTGAGAATAGATTTCATGATCAATTTCCATGAAAGAATCATGCCGAACAGGGCAGGTATCAAGCCCGTGTCCTCCTGATCACCAGTCAAACGTGCATCCGACTGAGCTTCCGAGGCTGTCATCTTTTAAGCTGAAAGGCTGCATTATTGAGTAGAAACAGATTTGTGTATTTTCTCTGATACATAGAAATGGTTTTCCCTATACAAAACGGTTCACAAAGCTAGGACAACTCAGAAATTATGAACAGATTTTACAGATTTTGAGTACTCTTAAGAACCGCTTCAAACAGCCTATTAATTTAAACTAGAATGTATTTTTAGACACAGAAAGTGGCAATTTTTTTTTTCAAAGAAAATTTTGTGCATTATGCAGTGCTTTTTTGGTGCTGCCATTGGAAACATCAAGAATACATATACTGTAGTGTGCCTGGCACGGGGTTAGCAGCTAAGTCTGTGCCGGGCACGGGGTTAGCAGCTAAGTCTGTGCCGGGCACGGGGTTAGCTGCTAACCCCGTGTAGCTAAGTCTGTGCCTGGCACAGGGTTAGCAGCTAACCCCGTGCCTGGCACGGGGTTAGCTGCTAACCCCGTGCCAGGCACAGACTTAGCTGCTAACCCCGTGCCAGGCACACTACAGTATATGTATTCTTGACATTTTCAATGGCAGCACCAAAAAAGCACTGCATAATGCACACAATTTTCTTTGAAAAAAAAAATTGCCACTTTCTTTGTCTAAAAATACTTTCTAGTTTAAATTAATAGGCTGTTTTCAGTGTTATTTTATGAGGGGTCTGTCATAAGCAGCTATATACAGTTGAATCTGTATTAAGCAACCACGTATGGGATATTCAAAAAGTGCTTGCTTAAGACAGGTGGTTGCTTAACACAGGTGAATTTTAATGCATTTTCCTTTTTTTGGGACCTGAATGCCTGTTTGTTTAAGACAGGCTGCTTGCTTAATAGAGGTGACCACTAAGACAGGTTTTACTGTATTTTCAAGTTTTGGGTACTCTTTAGTAGATTAGGACATCCTAGATATTACCCTGGAATAGAATTTCATATACCATCCAGGTTATGCTATCTAGGGTAGGATAAAAATCAATGACGTTTGATGAGCACTGATTGCATAGGATGTCATATATATGAAGTCATTAAGGTTGACATCACTGAGCTCAACAACAGGATTAAGCATCACAGAAAGTGGACATCACCAACTGAAGTTAATTATTAACGCTCTGCATGCTGGGTATTTTTTTTCACAGCAGACGACATTTTGAAATAGTTTTCTAATTTTCCCAGAAAACAGAATTTGACAAGTCATGTTTTCTGGAAAAAATTTGGGTACTCCTTTGAAGATTAGGAAATTCTAGATTTTACCCTGGAATATAGAATTTCTTATCCTATCCAGGTTATCCTATCTAGGGTAGGATAAAAACCAATGAGTTTTGAATGCATATGATGTCATGATATTATATGCAGTCATTGAAGCTTAACAACAGCAGAAAGCATCACAGACAGTCTTAACAAAATGGTGGACATCACCAACTGAAGTTAATTAATGTTGCTCTGCATGTTGGGTATTTTTTTTTTTTTTTTTTTTAGCAGCAGACGACATTTTGATCAGTTTTCTAATTTTCCCAGAAAACAGGATTTGACATCTCATGCAAATTGTCTCCTGTGGGAAAAATAAGTGACATATCAACAATTTGTCTTCTGCTGACTGTGCCTAGAGAGTGGTAGAGGTTAGAATCTAAAATCAGAAAAGAAAGGTATGTAAGAAAATAAATCTGTGATGGGTGTGAGGGGTAAATAGAAAAGTCTGTACCTTGGGATCCCTGTGTTGCATCACTCTGTGAGCCTTTTGATCCTGGACAGTGACCCTTTGGATGGATTTTTGTATCCATCCCTCACACCCATGTTAGATTCTTATCATAAGATTATGGCCCCCGCCCATCCGGGCTTGAAGAAATATATTGGCTGCATAATGCTTCAACACAGCTGAAACCGACCCGCAAACGAGTACTGGTAAACCGCTTAGAGGACCTAAGCCTGCCCAGGCAAAGCGGTGCGAGTCGGCCCGTCCATGCTTATAAACCCTATTGGTTTCATTGGGCGACAGGGCTTGAGATGTCATTTAATCTCATTGTCGGGTAAGAGTCCCACAAAATTGGAAGAAACGTCTCCAAAATGACCTTTACAGGGTTGATGGGTTGTTAAACCTCAAATCAAACAAACAGTCAGCCTCGATAGCGCAGTGGTTAACGTGTTTGACTTATGATTAAAAGGTTGTGCATTCGAATCCTGCCACCGGTATCGAGGTGTGTCTTTGGGCAAGAAACGTAATGACACTGCCCCACTTCACCCAGGTGTAAATGGGTAGCAGTGGTGTTAAAGCCACTGCCTCTCTCTCACGTGCACATGAAAACACCTGGAATGAGTGTTCGACAACAATTCAATAAGCTTGAAGCTTTCATAGCAATCGAACTAAAATTGATAAGTATAAACTTAATCAAACAAACAAAACTTATCATAAGATTCTTGCATTGGTAGATGATATAAATGTATCTATTTCAATCAGTCGGGGCACATGAAGCGGAAATAGCTAAGAACCGAAGAGACTGGGCCTTTGGTGAAAGAGACAAGATTGTTCACGAGCGAGACAGCATCCGAACTCTGTGTGACAATCTCCGCCGTGATCGGGATCGTGGTGTTAGCGAGTTGGCACAAGCTCTCAGTGACTATGATGAGATGAAGAAACAGAAGTATGAAGCCTTGAAAGAACTAAAGGAACTCAGGTAGCTTGAACAAACCTTTTATCCCTATGTTTAAGTGGACTCTTCCTTCTTAACCCATTGCATGCGGGTACCTTGGCAAACAGTGCAGGTCCAGATCAGACACTGCACAAGCAGCGTCTGATGAGGGCCTGCACTATTTGCTAACAGAATTTTCCGTCAGAAAAAGAATAAAAATGAAAACGAATAGGCCTGCCACTCCTACTGAATAGATTTTTTTTTTTTTTCACATTTCTGACCATCAGCCAATCTAATTGCTTGAAATAAAGCATTTGTTCAAATTCACAAACTGAATTACTAAAAGTGCAGATCCTGATCAAATGGCTTTAATAGAAGACATCTGTTTTTACAAAGGTGGCGGTTATTGTAGTTGAGCAGGATAGGGGCTACCGTAAAAATCCTAAAAATTCGGACCCTTGAGGATTTGCTGTAATGCTACTAAAATTTTAAATTTGTTTTACGATCCTGCAAGGATTCCAATAGATACAAATGGAATGGCAAACTGTGTAGACCCTAATCAGACTGGAGCAGTCTGATCTGGGTCTTAGTGTAGACCCTGATCAGACTGGTCTGATCTGGGTTAACACTGTTTGCTTAGATCTATTTGTCCCAATACTTAGGATCATTAAGGTAAATGGACAAATGTTCCAGCCAGAATTAAAATCAAAACACTGGCAAAACTGATCTTGATGGTAGACAAAAAAAGAAAGCAAAGAATTATCGTGGACATGCACTTGGTTTGTTTTGTGCAACATTTATGCTCCTGCACTTGATGAGATTCCTCATTCTGTGGCTGGTCAGGCTCGGTAGCTCAGTTGGATGACCCTCTGACGGGTGATCAGGAGGTCTCGGGTTTGATACCTGCCGGGGTCGGCAACATTCTTTCGTGGAGATTGATCATGAAATCTTTTCTGTGGTCATTTTCTCCTGATTCAAGAAGGGCTGTTGTCAGTTTCTGGGGAAAGAATGTTCACTGTACTGGTTAACCACTAACGTATAAGCCTGCCCAGGAAAAGTGTGAATAGGTAAACTGACTGGCTCAAACTGACATAAATAGTGTTGACAGGGCCATTTATCTCCAATGCAAACCAACAAATCATTCTGTGGCATCTGATCTGATTTGACACTGTCACCAATTTCCCATTTTGGTGACCGAGAAATATATGGGTTAACGAATTCAATATTTAAAACAACCAAAAAACACTTTCTGGCACTTGTGAGTCCTTTATTTTTATGTCCCCGGTAGCGATAGCGGGGACATATTATTTTTGCCCTGATTGTTTGTTTGTTTGTTTGTTTGTACATGGACAACTTTAATGTTGGTCATAACTTTTGAACCGTTTTGGATAGAGCATTCATATTTGGCATGTAGGTTCCTTATGACAAGAGCTTCACATTCATGCAAAAAATTTTGACCTGTGACCTTGACCTTGATGTGTGACCAACTTTGAAAAAAAAAGGCCTTGCTGGGAACATGTTCGTGTTTCACAAACACATCTTGTTTTTCATTGAGCTCAGTATAGAAAACCTTTAATTTGTTCACGCAAGGATGTGCTGGCTGATCTGAGTCTTTCTGTGGCTACCTCTATCATATAAGGCTGATGCTTGGGTGATGTTGCTCATTGATGGAAGTGTTTATTGCTATTATCAGTCAGACATCTTAAAACAGTAGCTAAAAAGGTTCAAGAGGTATTAAAAGTGAAGAGTACAAAAAACAACTTTATTATTTCCGGAGTACAAAAGCTTTGTAAGTGTCAATATTGAGTTTTTCAGTGAGCACAATGATGAAGCCCCAAAGATAAAGAGATAAAGTAGTTTCTGTGTTTTGATAGGCTGATGTACCATTTGCTGCTGTCCTGTCATTTGATTGTTTTGTTTGTTGGGAGATATTGAATTTATCATGATTTTAATCTGCTGAGTTCAGAAGTAAAATTTTTATAAACTGTTCATAGATTGCAAAGATAAACAAGTGGGCAGTACTTGGTTATAAGTGTTTGTAACAAGATTCGGATGCAAGACACATAATTTATCAGAGATAAAGATTAATTCAAATGACCTTATAATAATTAACAGCCTGTCACTTAGGATATGAGTCCTTTAATTTATTTTATTCAAGTTTGCATAAGAGTAAAAAATACATAAGAGTTAAATACTCTAAGTTCTCTTCCAGGATATGGTTTTGTTTGAATCTATTGGGGTTAAATGGCCCAGTCAACACTATTAAGGTCATTTTTGAGCCAGCCAGTTTACTTACACACATTTTTCCTGGGCAGGCTTATACGTAAGCAGTTAACCAGAGCAGTTCACATTCTTTCGCCAGAAACTGACAACTGCCCTTCTTGAATCAGGTGAAGGGAGAGAATTACTGTAGAAAAGATTTCATGATCCCCACGAAAGAATATTGCCTATCCCCGGCAGGTATCGAACCAGCATCCTTCATATCACCAGTCAGACGCGCATCTGACTGAGCTTCCGAGGCCGGCTCCAGGATATGGTAAAAAATGATAAAATATCCCACTCTTTCTTCTTTCCACCCAAATTTTGTCTGGACTAGTTCTCAGTAACCACTGGATGGATTGTTCTGAAATTTTGGAATATGATAGATATGGTTATCAAGTTGTGCAAGAGGGTTTCCAGATTCTAGACCCCAGGCCCAAAACATCCCCTGGAGGCAGGCAAAAAAAACACTCAAAATTTGTCCGGGTGAGTTTACACTAACCGCTTGATGGAATTTTCTGAAATTTGGGGGATGTAATAGATATAAATATGAAATTTTTGCAGGAGGGTTTCAAAGGGTCCCCCTGGGTGTGCCGGGGCCATGCCCCACCCCTCCACTTCATAAAAGGCCTTATATCTCAAAAACCTTTCAGAACCCCACCCCTTAACTATATATATTCTTTTCCTTATGATAAGACAGTTTACAAGACACCAACCTAGGGGTCCCCTGGGATGTGCCGGGGACATGCCCCAACCTTCCACTTCATATGAGGCCTAATATGTCAGAAACCATTCAGATTCCCACCCCTAAACCATCTATATTCTGTTCCTTATGATAAGGCACATTCAGTGACATCAGCCTGGGGGTCCCCTGGGAAGCCCAGGGGTCATGCCCCACCCCCTTCACTTCATAAAAGGCCTAATATTTCAGAAACCTTTTAGATCCCCACCCCTGAACCATAATTATATATATATTTGTTCCTTATTAGAAGACCCATTCAATGACTCTTACCTGGGAGTCCCCATGTTGCGCCGGGGCCATCCTCATACCTCCACTTCATAAAAGGCCATGTATCTCAGAAACTATTTAGATCCTCACCCCGGAACCATATATATTCATGTTTCTTATGATTATGCCCCCAACTTTGAAAAAGTTGGAGGGGCATATTGCTTCTGGTTCGTTCGTCCGTTCGTCCGTTCGTCCGTTCGTCTGTTCGTCCGTTCGTCCGTTCGTCCGTCCGTTACGCTTTTGATGCATAGCATAACTAAAGAACCGTGTATGCTAGGGTTTTGAAATTTCATATATGGATTCCTCATGGAAAATTAGCCGACGCGTATTTTTTTTCTCGTCCGGATTATGCCCCCTTCAAGAGTTATTGCCCTTTGAAATTTTTTTAATAAAATCTTGTCAGCAAGATATCTCAAAAACTATTGGAGCTAGAGCCTTGAAAGTTGTTGATTATATTGGTGGTGATGAGTAGATGAACTGATTAACTTTTGACAAAATTCCGAAAAATACTTTGAGAGTTATGGCCCTTTGTCATTTTGGTAATTTGTGCCCATTGTAATGTATGCTAAAAGTGATGCATAGCATATCTTTAGAACCGTGTATGCTAGGGTTTTGAAATTTCATATATGGATTCCTCATGGAAAATTAGCCGACGCGTATTTTTTTTCTCGTCCAGATTATGCCCCCTTCAAGAGTTATTGCCCTTTGAAATTTTTTTAATAAAATCTTGTCAGCAAGATATCTCAAAAACTATTGGAGCTAGAGCCTTGAAAGTTGGTGATTATATCGGTGGTGATGAGTAGATGAACTGATTAACTTTTGACAAAATTCCGAAAAATACTTTGAGAGTTATGGCCCTTTGTCATTTTGGTAATTTGTGCCCATTGTAATGTATGCTAAAAGTGATGCATAGCATATCTTTAGAACCGTGTATGCTAGGGTTTTGAAATTTCATATATGGATTCCTCATGGAAAATTAGCTGACGCGTATTTTTTTTCTCGTCCGGATTATGCCCCTTTTAAGAGTTATTGCCCTTTGAAATTTTTTTAATAAAATCTTGTCAGCAAGATATCTCAAAAACTATTGGAGCTAGAGCCTTGAAAGTTGGTGAATAGATTGGTGGTGATGAGTAGATGAACTGATTAACTTTTGACAAAATTCCGAAAAATACTTTGTGAGTTATGGCCCTTTGTCATTTTGGTAATTTGTGCCCATTGTAATGTATGCTAAAAGTGATGCATAGCATAACTCTAGAACCGTGTATTCTAGGGTTTTGAAATTTCATATATGGATTCCTCATGGAAAATTAGCTGACGCGTATTTTTTTTCTTGTCCGGATTATGCCCCTTTTAAGAGTTATTGCCCTTTGAAATTTTTTTAATAAAATCTTGTCAGCAAGATATCTCAAAAACTATTGGAGCTAGAGCCTTGAAAGTTGGTGAATATATTGGTGGTGATGAGTAGATGAACTGATTAACTTTTGACAAAATTCCGAAAAATACTTTGTGAGTTATGGCCCTTTGTCATTTTGGTAATTTGTGCCCATTGTAATGTATGCTAAAAGTGATGCATAGTATATCTTTAGAACCGTGTATGCTAGGGTTTTGAAATTTCATATATGGATTCCTCATGGAAAATTAGCTGACGCATATTTTTTTTCTCATCTGGATTATGCCCCTTTTAAGAGTTATTGCCCTTTGAGTTTTTTTTTTAATAAAATCTTGCCAGCAAGATATCTCAAAAACTATTGGAGCTAGAGCCTTGAAAGTTGGTGAATAGATTGGTGGTGATGAGTAGATGAACTGATTAACTTATGACAAAATTCCGAAAAATACTTTGTGAGTTATGGCCCTTTGTCATTTTGGTAATTTGTGAAAAACTTTGTCATCGTTCTAGCGCCTACATTTCTTCACCAATTTCAATATAACTTCACACAAATGTTCCTTATTAAAAAATCTCGAGCGAGTTCGACTTTCAAGGTCATGACCTCAAGGTCAAGGTCACTGTGGCTATTTTTAGAAAAACTTTGTCATCACTCTAGCGCCTACATTTCTTCACCAATTTCAATATAACTTCACACTAATGTTCCTTATAAAAAAATCTCGAGCGAGTTCGACTTCAAGGTCATGACCTCAAGGTCAAGGTCACTGTGGCTATTTTTAGAAAAACTTTGTCATCGCTCTAGCGCCTACATTTCTTCACCAATTTCAATATAACTTCACACAAATGTTTCTTATGACAATATCTCAGCGAGTTCGACTTTCAAGGTCATGACCTCAAGGTCAAGGTCACTGTGGCTATTTTAAGAAAAACTTTGTCATTACTCTAGCGCCTACATTTCTTCTCTGATTTCAATATAACTTCACACAAATGTGCCTTATGACTATATCTTGAGCGAGGTTGACTTTCAAGGTCATGACATCAAGGTCAAGGTCACTGTGGCTATTTTTAGAAAAACTTTGTCATTGCTCTAGCGCCTACATTTCTTCACTGATTTCAATATAACTTCACACAAATGTTCCTTATGACAATATCTCGAGTGTGTTCGACTTTCAGGGTCAGGACCTCAAGGTCAAGGTCACTGTAGCTATTTTTAGAAAAATTTTGTCATCGCTCTAGCGCCTACATTTCTTCACCGATTTCAATATAACTTCACACAAATGTTCCTTATGACAATATCTTGAGTGTGTTCGACTTTCAGGGTCATGACCTCAAGGTCAAGGTCACTGTAGCTATTTTTAGAAAAATTTTGTCATCGCTCTAGCGCCTACATTTCTTCACCAATTTCAATATAACTTCACACAAATGTTCCTTATGACAATATCTCTAGCGAGTTCCACTTTCAAGGTCAAGGTCACTGTGGCTATTTTTAGAAAAACTTTGTCAACGCTCTAGCGCTTACATTTCTTCACTGATTTCAATACAACTTCACACAAATGTTCCTTATGACAATATCTCAAGCCATTTCAACTTTCAAGGTCAAGGTCACAATGGCTATTTTTAGAAAAACTTTGTCATCGCTCCAGCGGCTACATTTCTTCACTGATTTTAATATAACTTCACACAAATGATCCTTATGACAATACCTCGAAAGAGTTCGACTTTCAAGGTCAAGGTCACTGTGGCTATTTTTAGAAAAACTTTTTCATTGCTCTAGCGCTTACATTTTTTCACCAATTTCAAAATCGATTCACACAAATGTTTCTTATGACAATATCTGTAGCGAGTTCCACTTTCAAGGTCAAGGTCACTGTGGCTATTTTTAGAAAAACTTGGTCAATGCTCTAGCGCTTACATTTCTTCACTAATTTCAATATAACTTCACACAAATGTTCCTTAAGACAATATCTCAAGCGATTTCGACTTTCAAGGTCAAGGTCACTGTGGCTATTTTTAGAAAAACTTTGTCATTGCCCTAGCGACTACATTTCTTCACTGATTTCAATATAACTTCACACAAATGTTCCTTATGACAATACCTCGAGTCAGTTTGACTTTCAAGGTCAAGGTCACTGTTGCTATTTTTAGAAAAACTTTGACATGGTTCTAGCGCTTACATTTCTTCACCGATTTCAGTATAACTTCACACAAATGTTCCTTATGACAATATCTCGAACTATTTCGACTTTCAAGGTCAAGGTCACTGTGGCTATTTTTAGAAAATATTTGTCATCACTCTAGTGCCTACATTTATTGATGGATGTTAATAGAACTTCACACAAATGTTTCTTATGGTAATATCTCGAATTGCTTTGACTTTCAAGGTCATGACCTCAAGGTCAAGGTCACTATGGCTATTTTTAGAAAAACTTTGTCATTGCTCTACCGCCTACATTTATGATTTTAATCTAACTTCACACAAAAGATGCTTATGATAATATCATGAGCAAGATCTACTTCGCGGCCATGGCCTCAAGTCAAGGTCCCTTTGACTATTTTTAGAGAATTATTGTCATCACTCTAGAACCTACATTTATGGATATATTTTTAAACAAACTTTACACAAATGTTGCATATGATAATATCTCAAGCAAGTTGGACTTTTGCCATTTTAGTGTTTTCCGCACACGAAGTTGTCTTGTGCGAGGGGATTTGTATCGCATGCGATGCCTTGTTTTTTTTAATAAAATCTTGTCATTAAGTCCATATCTTGAGAACTATTTGAGCTTCATTAATCATTCTTGGTACAAACTTGCATCCAGGCATTGCAACTTCAACGCAAGCATTCATTTCTGACCTTGACCTATATTTCATGGTTCACTGACTTCGTGAATTATTGCGACCACCCTGACTTTCACCATTTCTCAAAAACTATTAAAGCTTTTTAAATTATAATTGGCACAAATTTGCATCTAGGAATTGCAATTGCAACGCAAGCATTCATATTTGACTTTTACCCATATTTCATGGTTCACTGACTTTGTGAATTATTGCGACCACCCTAACTTTCTATCTAATGTAAGAGTCCATTTCTCAAGATCTATTACAGCTTCATTAATTGTATTTGGTACAAGCTTGCATTTAGGAATTGAAACTTCAATGCAAGTATCCATTTCTGACCTTGACCTACATTTTATGGTTCACTGACTTTGTAAAATAGTTTGACAACCCTAACTTTCACCCTGATGTAAGAGTCTGTTTTTAAGAGTTTCATTGATGATACTTGGTACATGCTTGCAACTAGGAGTGAAATTTCTATGTAGGCATCTATGTTTGACCTTGACCTAGATTTCATGGTTTGGTGACTTTGCGCCCCCACAGGCGCGACATAGCCTTCGGGGGAATTCTTGTTGTATGTTTTTGAGTCTTTAACAATATTTGTTGAATATTTTGCCATCTAAGGACAAGCAGAGGTTGGGGGCATTGTGTTTTACAAACACCATTTCTAGTTTTTTTTTTGGTTTGGGTTTTACGGCCCTTTCAAGATTATTTCACTCATATCGAGCCGATCGTTAATCAGAGGTGGGCGAAAACCGGAGTACCTGGAGAAAAACCACCTGACCTTCCATGTTCCTTATGATAAGATGCATTCAGTGACATAAACATGGGGGTCCCCCAGAGGTTCCCTAGGGCCATGCTCCATCCCTCCACTTCATAAAAGGACATATATCTCAGAAACCATTCAGATCCCATCCCCTAAACCATATATAAACTTGTTTCTTAAGACACATTCAGTCACACTAACTTGGGGATCATTGGGGATCGACAGGAGCCATTCCCCACCCCTCCACTTCATAAAAAGGCCTCATATCTCAGAAACCACTCATATCCCACCCCTAAACCATTCATATTCTTGGTCCTTATGATAGGACACATTCAGTGACACCAATCTGGGCTTTCCAGGGGTCCGTTTGAGCCATTCCCCACCCCGCTACTCTGCTTAAAAGGCCTTATATCTTGGGAACCTTTCAGATCCCCAGCCATGAACCATATATATTCTTGTTCCTTACGATAAGATGCATCCAGCGATTCCAACCAAGGCTCCAGCAGGTCCATACCTCACCTTATTCACTCCATGAAAGGCTTCATGTTTCAGATACAGGGTCTGCATGGGTGCTTATTTGAGTATGGAGGGTTCATTTCGGAGACTTTATAATAGGTAGATTATAATCATAATTTTGTCTTCCCTTGAAATAGATCATGGATTTCTTTTCTACAATCATTCTTCCCCTACTGCTGTTTAAAGAAGGGCAAAATAATGTGCATTGTACTGGTTAACAGCTAATGTATAAGCCTGCCATGGAAAAGTGTGGTATGTAAACTGACCAGCTCGATGTGACCCAAGGAGTATTGACTGGGCAATGACAAACTATATTCTTTTACAGGGAGAAGTATGAGTTTATGAATGACAAGGAGACACGCAAGAGCCAGCTTAATTCGGTCGGACACAACCACAGCCGAGACTCGGCAATTGATGCTGACCTACAAGAATGGGAAACAGAGACAGTTGACATTGAAATTGTACGTATTTGTCTGTATACACATGGTCAGTCTTTGTTGAATTCAGTGCTGTCAGATTAGCCAATAAAATCTCAATCAGGACAATTGTTGTCTGCTTTGCCGTCTGCCAGTTACCTTAAAAGTAATTTTTTGCAAACAGTGTGGGCCCAGATCAGACTGCTCCTATAGGAGCAGTCTGATCTGGGCCCACACTGTTTGCCTGTCTGCAAAAATATTTTTAAAAAGTTTGCAAAATAGAATTCTGCAGACGACTTAAGCAGACGACATTTTCAGATGTAGTTTGTCTCGGCGTTGTAAGGGATAAATATTGTTGAATGGTAGCTCAAATGTCCACAAATATTAGACTATTAATTTTGCCACACCCTTTTCTGACTATCAACCAATCAAATTACTTGATTTGATGTATCAGCTCAAATTTGCAAACTCAAAGATAAACACTATAGATTCTGATCAGATGGTTTCCCCAGAAGTGTACACTGTTTGTTTCTGATCAAGATCTACACAAACAGTGTAGCTACACAAACAGTGTAGATCCTGATCAGATGGCTTCTGAAAAATCATCTGATCTGGATCTTCACTGTTTGTCATTCAGTTGGTGAATTTGCAGGATTAAATTGCATCAAGTATTTGTCAGAAATGGGCGTGGCAGAATTAATTTATTCGGTAGGATGATGGTTAAACATACAGTTCTCACTGATAGATGGATAATGGTGTTAATGTCAAAGGTTAATCTTTGTTGACATTGTAGTGCTTCACTAATTTTAGAGATGCTGTTACTGACAGTAAATAAATGAAGCACTGACAGTATTGGCAGGTCCATTGTCTCTGAGAGCATGTTGGAATGAACTTTAGTTTACACTTTAATTCCTTTACTTTAAGCAAACACTGAATGGGCCTCCGTGGCCTAGTGGATAAGAGTGCTGACTGTTAATCATTAGGTCTCTCGCCACTGCAGGTCACACTTGAGATGCCCAGTTCTGCAACAGAAGGTCAGGTGGTTTTTCTCTGGGTACTCCGGTTTTGGCCCACCTCTGATTAAGGATCAGCTCTATATGAGTGAAATAATCTTGAAAGGGTCGTAAAACCAAAACCAAAAAAAAATAATAACCAAACACTGTAGATATCCTGGTCAGATGCTGTGTTCTGTGGTGACTGATCAGCAAGATCCAGTCACACTGTAGACCCAGATCAGTATTTGACAAATAGCCCTGCCCTGTTTACACAGCACTGTGATGTCACAATAACAAGAATAGTGAAGCTAAAAATAACTGCTACCTGAATTTTGCACAAATCAGTGGAAGTCATGTTGACATCAGCAACATAAAGCCACTGTGCTTAGTAACTTTGGGTCGGTTGACAAACTGTTCAAAACGTATTAACCATTAAGATGCCTGTCCCTACATTTTTTGTCTGACCTGTTGTCTGCTGTTACTTTAAAAATCATTGTTGCAAACAGTCTGGACCCAGATCAGACTGCTCCTTTAGGAGCAGCTTGATCAGGGTCCACACTGTTTACCTGCTCTAGGAGCAGTCTAATCATAGTTCACACTGTTTGCCTGTTCTAGTAGCAGTCTGATCTCGGTTTGCACTGTTTGCCTGTATGCAGAAATACATGTATGTTTGAAACTAGCAGACAAACAGACAGAATTTATCAGATGCAGTTTTTCTTGGCATATTAAGTGTTAAAATTGTGCAGATGTTTTTCCTCTCACATTAAATCTTCTGTTTCTTTTCTATATAGGGAGGGCTGGACTTCGATGATCTTGGCTTTGACCTTGTGGGAGGCAAAGATGACCCCCAGTTCCCAAACGACAATTCCATATTTGTTAGTCATGTGACCAAAGGAAGTGCTGCAGATGGCAAACTGAAGTGAGTTAATGTGTGTGAGATTTTGTTGTTGTCTTAACCATTTGTATGTGGGATCTCAACCCATTGTATGTGGGAAACCCCTAAAGGCGTACCTTGGCAAACAGTGCAGGCCTAGATCCGATGCCCCAGAATGCGGCATCTGATCAGGGCCTGCACTATTTGCTAACAGAATTTTCCGTCAAAAATAGAATAAAAACGAACAAAATAGGCCTTACACCCCTTATATGACAAATGGACTTGTCAAACATGTAGCATTGAAAGAGTCCACTAGCATACAATGGGTTAACCAATTTGTCTGACTGCTGATCAGAAGGACTGCTGGGTTGGCAATATTCTTTATGGAAATTGGTCATGAAATCTTTCTGTCATTAGCTCGTCTGTTTTTTGAAAAAAAACTTTCTAGCTATTGTCATCACTCCGGCGTCTGCGTAGTCGTCCTGCGTCGTTCCAAAAAAACTTAACCTTGGCTATAACTTAAAAAGTATTAGACCTAGCCTCATGAAACTTCATACACACACTCATCATCACAAGAGCTACATTTTGACCAAGGACCATAACAACATTGTTGATTTTGGCTGAATTATCTCCCCTTTTCCAATTTTTTTCTGAAACACATTTTTTGCTCTCATTTAAATACTATTCACAACAGAGCCTTCAAACTTCACATGAATGTTCCTTGGGACAAGACCTTTTCAGTGATACCACACTTTTTGACCTGTGACCTTGACCTTTGAACTTTGACCTATTTTTCGAAAATTTAACCGAAAACCTTAACCTTGACCATATTTCCAAAAGTATTTGGCCTACCTTCATGAAACTTCATACACATACTCACCATCACAAGAGCTACATTCCCTACAAGTTTTATAACTCCATCTTGCAATTTGATTGAATTATCTCCCCTTTTCTCTCCGTTTTTTTTAAATTGTTTTTGTCTCTTATTTCAATACTATTCACAACAGAGCCTTCCAACTTCACATGAATGTTCCTTGGGACAAGACCTTTTCAGTCATACCACGCTTTTTGACCTGTGACCTTGACCTTTGAACTTTGACCTATTTTTCGAAAATTTAACCGAAAACCTTAACCTTGACCATATTTCCAAAAGTATTTGGCCTACCTTCATGAAACTTCATACACATACTCACCATCACAAGAGCTACATTCCCTACAAGTTTTATAACTCCATCTTGCAATTTGATTGAATTATCTCCCCTTTTCTCTCCGTTTTTTTAGCTCGTCTGTTTTTTGAAAAAAAAACTTTCGAGCTATTGTCATCACTCCGGCGTCTGTGTAGTCGTCCTGCTTCGTCCTGCGTCGTCCTGCGTCGTTCCAAAAAAACTTAACCTTGGCTATAACTTAAAAAGTATTAGACCTAGCCTCATGAAACTTCATACACACACTCATCATCACAAGAGCTACATTTTGACCAAGGACCATAACAACATTGTTGATTTTGGCTGAATTATCTCCCCTTTTCGAATTTTTTTCTGAAACACATTTTTTGCTCTCATTTAAATACTATTCACAACAGAGCCTTCAAACTTCACATGAATGTTCCTTGGGACAAGACCTTTTCAGTGATACCACACTTTTTGACCTGTGACCTTGACCTTTGAACTTTGACCTATTTTTCGAAAATTTAACCGAAAACCTTAACCTTGACCATATTTCCAAAAGTATTTGGCCTACCTTCATGAAACTTCATACACATACTCACCATCACAAGAGCTACATTCCCTACAAGTTTTATAACTCCATCTTGCAATTTGATTGAATTATCTCCCCTTTTCTCTCCGTTTTTTTTAAATTGTTTTTGTCTCTTATTTCAATACTATTCACAACAGAGCCTTCCAACTTCACATGAATGTTCCTTGGGACAAGACCTTTTCAGTCATACCACGCTTTTTGACCTGTGACCTTGACCTTTGAACTTTGACCTATTTTTCGAAAATTTAACCGAAAACCTTAACCTTGACCATATTTCCAAAAGTATTTGGCCTACCTTCATGAAACTTCATACACATACTCACCATCACAAGAGCTACATTCCCTACAAGTTTTATAACTCCATCTTGCAATTTGATTGAATTATCTCCCCTTTTCTCTCCGTTTTTTTAAATTGTTTTTGTCTCTTATTTCAATACTATTCACAACAGAGCCTTCCAACTACACATGAATGTTCCTTGGGACAAGACCTTTTCAGTCATACCACGCTTTTTGACCTGTGACCTTGACCTTTGAACTTTGACCTATTTTTTGAAAAATTAACCAAAAAACTTAACCTTGACCATATTTCCAAAAGTATTTGGCCTACCTTCATGAAACTTCATACACATACTCATCATCACAAGAGCTACAATCCCTACAAGTTTTATAACTCCATCTTGCAATTTGATTTGACTTAGAACTTTTGTTTTCTAAAAGAAACTGCAGACGAGCGTTGGCACCCGCTTGCGGTGCTCTTGTTTAAATTGTTTTTGTCTCTTATTTCAATACTATTCACAACAGAGCCTTCCAACTTCACATGAATGTTCCTTGGGACAAGACCTTTTCAGTCATACCACGCTTTTTGACCTGTGACCTTGACCTTTGAACTTTGACCTATTTTTTGAAAAATTAACCAAAAAACTTAACCTTGACCATATTTCCAAAAGTATTTGGCCTACCTTCATGAAACTTCATACACATACTCATCATCACAAGAGCTACAATCCCTACAAGTTTTATAACTCCATCTTGCAATTTGATTTGACTTAGAACTTTTGTTTTCTAAAAGAAACTGCAGACGAGCGTTGGCACCCGCTTGCGGTGCTCTTGTTCTCTCATTTTGCTCTGATTCAAGTAGGGTAGTTGTCAGTTTTTTGCGAAAGAAAGTGCACTGTACTGGTTAACTGCTTATGTATAATGTTTTGAAAATGGGGTAATCCTTTTGAAGCAAGAACTACAGCACAGACCTGAAAACAACGGAGTATACAAGATATTTCTGGGCCAGACTAGCTAGTTTCAGTCAATTAGGCCTCATCAGTGACCCTCAAATATTTTCGTAATACAAGTTGACCATAGCGCCAATCAATGAAACAACATCCCATGAACAAGTCCGTGAAACGACACCCTCACCCCTCCACCCCCACCCCCCCACCCCACCTTACGCAACCCCACCCGACACCACCCCACCCACACCTTCAGGCATCAATGAGCCAGCAACATGATGCTGGACAGTGACTCATGGCAAGGATTTTTCTATTCAGCCCTCACACCAATGAAAGATTCTTACATTCTCCTACAAGTGTTTGACAAAATACAAATTTCTCCCTGATAACTTAAGCTGGAGTAAGGGTTCAATCACTTACCTTGTGAAAGAGGCAGGGTCAGTGAGTTAAGTTCAGGGCTTCTCCAGTCTTTTAGATCTGCCTTCGAACCAAAGTCCTGTCTCTGTATGATTTCTACAACATAGATACGCCTCCGTGGCCAAGTGGATAAGAGCACTTACTATTTATCAATGGGTCTCTCATGGCTGTGGGCTTGGCTCGGGTCACATGTGAGACACCAAGTTGTGCGATAGAAGGTCAGGTGTTTTTTCTCTGTGTACTCCAGTTTTCGTCGCGTCTGATTAGCGATCGCCTGGATATGAGGAAATAGTCTTGAAAGGGCCATAAAACCAAAATCAAAAAAAAAAAAAAAAAATCAACAACATAGCACCAGATAAGGAAGCATAACAAGGATAATCAAGAGAAAATTTTTCTTATTTCTCCATTTAAACATGTTGTGGGTACAAAGGACCTTCCCTTTATTGACAGTATTTGTTCCCTGATCCTATAGCGAATTTGCCGCTATAAAGAATCCCAGTAAGGAATAGCATAGTTGGTAATGAAGAACTTTTGCCCTTAACCCATAAAATGCCAATCACGACAATTGTCGTCTGCTTTGCCGTCTGCCAGTTACCTTAAAAGTAATTTTATGCTAACAGTGTGGACCCAGATCAGACTGCTCCTGTAGGAGCAGTCTGATTTGGGCCCACACTATTTGCCTGTAAGCAAAAATATTTTTTTAAAAGTTTGCAAAAAAAAAAATCAGCAGACAAATTAAGCAGACAACATTTTCAGATATAGTTTTTCTAGGCATCTTAAGGGTTAATTACAATTGTTGTGGATATTTGTTAGAATTGCCAACAAATATTGTAGACATTTGTTAGAATTGCCTTGCTGAGGCAATTCAAAGAAACATTTGTTTTCTGGAGTCTTAAATATTTATATCCATAAATCCGTCTCATAATGAGCTGAGGATTCGTTCCATTGAAAATGTCGTTATAACAAGTTTTGTTGTTATATCGAAAGTCGGTATAGAGAGCATTGACTGTACTTGTTCAAATACCCTCATAGGATCCTACAAGTACCCACAACAGACACCTCATTGGGCAGCAGGGCTTGAGATGTCATTTCATCTCAGTGTCAGGTAAAAGTCCCACGAAATTGGAAGCAACGTCTCCAAAATGACCTTTACAGTGTTGACGGGGACGTTAAACCTCAAATCAAACAAACAAACAACAGACACCTCTGACAAGAAATAAGGAAAATATTTACTTATTACGTGGCTCTTATATTTTCAGAGTAAACGACCAGCTGCTACGTGTGAACAACAACGACGTCAGCAACGTGGACAAGAAGTTTGCCATCGGAGCTCTGCACAGCAGATCAGGCATCGTTAACATGGTAATTATCATAGTAACAAGGGCCCAGATTTGTCCATTGTTGACAAAAATTTGTCAATTTTGTTCAAAGCATTGTTTGCTTATCAAACTTGTTAATTGCAACATTAAATGTTGTAGTGAGGACAACATCAGTTCTGATACCCTGGTATTGATGCTAAAAAAATGAAAGTGTGTGCTTAAGCTAACTCATATTGTTTCAACAGAAATTTTATTTTGTTTGATTTGAGGTTTAACGTCCCTGTCAACACTGTAAAGGTCATTTTGGAGATGTTGCTTCCAATTTTGTGGGACTTTTACCTGACCTTGAGATGAAATGACATCTCAAGCCCTGCCACCCAATGAAACCATTAGGGTTTATTAGCATGGATGGGCCGACATGCATCGCTTTGCCTGGGCAGGCTTAGATCCTCTAAGCGGTTTACCAGTACTTGTGTACGGATCGGGTTCAGCTCTGCTTGGAAGCATCATGCAGCCCATCTATTTCACCTGCTTCATGAAACTTCACACACTTATTCACCATCACAAGGGCTACATTCTGACCAAGGGTCATAACTCTGTTGTCATTTTAGGCTGAATTATCTCCTCTTGAAATTTTGCAAAAACTCAGAAATTGGCTCCCACGTGGGGCATTGGTCACCTACAGTGACAGCTCTTGTTTTATAAAGAAGATTGCTTTTGGAATCAAAAGCGCACATGATTGAATGTAAAATAATAAATAATGGGAATCTTAGTTACCAGTATTGTCCTAATTGTGTAGAAGGAAGCAGACACAAAATCATTTTCAAGGGCAGATCCGGAGGGCCTGGACCTATATTTAGCTCCCCTGTGTACCATGTTGGCACCATCATCTGCCTCCATGTCATACTGACAATGCACTTAAATTGCCATTTACAGCATTTGCAGACATCCTTTTTCAGCAGAGCTTTGCCATATTATAAGCTCACCTTTGAGCCTTTGGCTCAGGTGAGCTTATAGTATGGCAAGGCTCAGTTGTCAGTCTGTCTGTTGTCAGTCATTCAACAGTTCCAAACATCTTCTTCGAAACCACTGGGCTGATTGAAGTCAAATTTCATGTGGAGCATCCATGGAATGGGAAAATGAAAGTTTATCGCGGGGTCCAGGTCACATGACCAAGATGGCCGCCATGCCCATATAAGATAAAAACCCTTCAAAAATCTTCTTCTCCGGAACAAGTGAGCCGATTGCCACAAATTTTGGTATGTAGCATTGGGGATTCGGGCCCATCATACTTTATTCAATTGATGACCCTCTGATGACTTTGACCTATTTTACACCAAGGTCAAATTTAGTCACATAGACTTTAGCATGGGAAAAAGTCAAAACTGTATTTTTTGGAACTATTGCAACCTGCGATTTGAAAATTGGTAGATGCAGTTAGCTAAATGAGTGGATGAAACTGCATGAGTATTCAAGGTCAAGGTCATTATTTGACCATGGCCAAAGCTCATTCAGATATGAAAATTTAAACTTCTTTTACTCAGAAACCACTAAGCCATCTATAACCAAGTGTCTTGTAAATATACATTTAAGGACACCCCTAAATTTTGAAATGGCCTTGTTCTATATATAGTGTGGAAGATTCCATTTAGTACAAAATGGGTTAACCCATTTAGTACCAGAAACCCCCAAACAGGTACCCTGGCAAACAGTGCAGTCCCAGATCAGACGCCGCAGAATGCGGCGTCTGATCAGGGCTTACACTATTTGCATTAAGTTCAGCCATTTTCTGATTAAATTTTGAAGAAAACACAACCTGACAGTCCTAAATTTTGAAATGGGCTTCTGCTATAGTATAAAAAGGAAGATTCCATTTGGTAAAAAAAGGAAAAAAGGTTAAAATGTATTTTTGCTTTACAGCAGGTGATTAGAAGAAGGAAGATATCACCATCTAGATCTTGGCAGGCCATACAGCTGAATATTCCTCCAGGAAAAGGTAGGACCCGTAAACAGTTAAAGCAGCTCGGAAATTTTTTAGCATTGATCACGAAAACATACCTATATAATTTTGACCCCCTGGAACCCCACCTTTATATAGCAAAACTGGGGTTTACAGGGGTAAACCTTATTTCTGTTCTAAAATATAGATTGTGGGTACTCGTTAGAACCGCCTCGATGAGGCGGCTCTAACGAGTACACACAATCTATATTTTAAGCAGAAATAAGAAAAATATCACAATTTTTCATCTGAAAATTTTCGTTTTCCGCAGGTAAAATTTACCATGTATTAGTATAGGCGTGTTTTCGTAATGGATGGCTTATTTCATTTTTATGCACCTGTCAGTTGAAGAATAATGGTAATGGCATATTGTGTTTCCCTGCCCATCCGTCTGTTTGCATCAATGTCCGAGATGGTGTTAGCAATTTGTGTTTAAGTTCTTCATCAGATTTACAGCTATCAGGTGGGGGCATCTGTGTCCCTTGGACACCTTTCTAGTTTAAATAAATTTTTCTTGGAAAACAAGTGCTTGGCATTTCATGTGAATCATCTGTGCAGCCCTTTGTAACTTTAGGCATTTGTACATTGCATGCCTTGTGATGCATAGCATAACTCTAGAACTGTACAAGCTAGGATTTTGAAAAATCATATATGGATTCGTCATGATTTGTTTGTTTGTTTGATTTGAGGTTTAACGTCCCCGTCAACACTGTAAAGGTCATTTTGGAGACGTTGCTTCCAATTTTGTGGGACTTTTACCCGACATTGAGATGGAATGACATCTCAAGCCCTGTCGCCCAATGAAACCAATAGGGTTTATTATCATGGACAGTCTGCCTCACACCGCGGTTCCTGGACAGGCTTAGATCCTCTAAGCGGTTTACCAGTACTAGTGTGCGGGCCGGATTCAGCTCTGCGTGGAAGCATCGTGGAGCCCATATATTTCTTCAAGCCCCTATGGGCAGGGGCGCAGGATTCGCCATGAAAAAAACAGTTGACCATATTGCATACTTTGTGATGCATAGAATAACTTTAAAACCATGTTTGCTAGGGTTTTGAAATTTCTTATATTGATTCCTCACGAAAAAAACAGCTGACATGTATTTTTTTCTCATCAGGATTATTCCCCTTTCATGAGTTATGGCCCTTTGAAAAAAATTTAGATGAAATCTTGTTCTTCAGATTTTTTTTTTTTTTTTTTTGGGTTTGGGTTTTACGGCCCTTTCAAGATTATTTCACTCATATTGAGCCGATCGTTAATCAGAGGTGGGCGAAAACCGGAGTACCCGGAGAAAAACCACCTGACCTTCCGTTGCAGAACCTACGGCGGTGAGAGACCTAATGACTAAGAGTCAGCGCTCTTATCCACTAGGCCACGGAGGCCCGTTCATTGTTCTTCAGATATGGCCCTAAGAAAATTTTGGCATTTAGAGGCAGGCATATGGTTGGGGGCATTGTGTTTTACAAACACCATTTCTGGTTGTGTTTTAATATAAATGCTCCATTTTCCAAGGCGATTCTAGTGATTTTTGTTTGTTTGATTTGAGGTTTAACGTCCCCGTCAACACTGTAAAGGTCATTTTGGAGACGTTGCTTCCAATTTTGTGGGACTTTTACCCGACATTGAGATGAAATGACATCTCAAGCCCTGTCGCCCAATGAAACCAATAGGGTTTATTAGCATGGACGGTCCGCCTCGCACCGCGGTTCCTGGACAGGCTTAGATCCTCTAAGCGGTTTACCAGTACTAGTGTGCGGGCCGGATTCAGCTCTGCGTGGAAGCATCATGCAGCCCATATATTTCTTCAAGCCCCTCGATTCTAGTGAGAACACATAAAATACCTTTTCAAGATGAAACAAAATTACTGTATATATATGCATATATTTTGTGATATTTGGAGTTACGGAAAGAATATACATGAATGCCAGATTCGGAAATCCTTGGTTTTAACCTGGGATAGAAATTCTTACCTTTCCTATCTTATCTAATCCCAAAAAATGACATTGCCATGCATGTTAGTCAGTGTCTGTGTTGTATAGGATGTCACGAAACTTTGTTGCTAATTCGACCTCATCGCGGTGTGACAAATGACATCACATTGTTTAGATAGCAGACTTCAACTCCATTTACTACATAGGTGAAAATAGTATCAAACCTTCGAAATGGAATGGTATGCAAGAAAAAGAATCTATCACATATATTTGGTGAGTATAGAAAAATCCGTCCCTCATGACCACTGTCTGGCATCACTCAGCATATCTTCATGGGGACAGGTACGTCTATACGCACCTCACACCCTTGAAAGATTGTTATACTCTAGAGAATAGAGCAAATTTGAATTACCGTAAAAATCCTAAAAAATTCGGACACTTTGAGGACTTGCTGTAATTCTCCTAAAATTTTAAGAAATTTGTTTCATGATCTTGCAAGGAGTCTAAAAGGTGCAGACAGAATGGCAAACAGTGTAGACCCTAATCAGACTGTTCCTTTAGGAGCAGTCTGATCAGGGTCTACACTGTTTGCTTAGGCCTATCAGTCCTAATACTTAGGATCATCACAGTAACCATGGTAACATTCTAGCAACTGAAGTGTCACAGTACTAACAATTCTGTTCGTTATTATTTTTCAGATCTTGGAATCCACCTAGACAATGGTCTTTTCATTAGTCGGATCAGCCCGGGATCGTATTCCGCTAAAGAAGGCATCTTAACAGTTGGAGATAGGATAGTTAGCGTAAGTCAACCATTTTATTGCATTCATAGCTGTATTCAGAATTCTGGTACACCAGAAGCTCTTTATAACACTATTAATGGGGTCCAAAGAAGAAATCGTATTAGTTAAACAACCGTGTTATATTCAAACAAAAATTTATAGATTATATAGAAAAATGACCATTGACGGTCATTTTTCTATATAATCTATACATTTTTTGGGATCCAACTTGAAAGCGTGTTATATCCAAAACCGTATCATAATGAACAGTGTTATAATGAGGTTGTGGCGTATTAACCCTTAAGATGCCAAGAAAAACTTCTGCCTCTGAAAATGTTGTCTGTTTATGTCCTCCCCTGCAACATTTCAAACATATTTGTGCATACAGGCGAACAGTGTGGACCCTGATCACGCTGCTCAGATCTGGGCACAGACTGCTTGCAACAATGACTTTTAAACAAACCAGCAGACTGTAAAGCAGACGCCAATTATTGTGACTGACATCTGAAGGGATATAGAAAATTCTAGAGCAGACACCAATCTAGTTTTGTTGTCAAGCCTGCTTTAAGCATGGCACAGTAAAGGTGTGCAGTTTTCCATTGGCTTGTTTTTGTCAATTTGTTAATCATTCAGTGTTTGTATCAACCTAAATGTTTGAGTCCGTTCACAGGTGCAACATGTCCTCCGGCAGCATTCTTGTTCTTATTTTTCAGAGAAAAAAGACTTGACATTTCATGTGAATTGTCTGCCCAGCAACATTTTCAGATACAGTTTTTCTTGGTGTATTAACCCATAACCCATAAAATGCCAGTCACGACAATTGTCGCCTGCTTTGACATCTGCTGGTTAATACTTTAAAAGTCATTTTTGCAAACAACTGGACCCAAATCAAACTGCTTTTCTAGAAACAGTTTGATTTGGGTCCACACTGTTTACCTGTATGCAAAAATATTTTTAAAAAGTTTGCAAAAAAGAAGCAGACAACATAATTCAGATGTAGTTTTTCTTTGCATCTTACGGGTTAAGGCTTAACTTGTTGTCCCTGTAGAGCAGAACAGATACCTATGCAAACAGTAGATTCAGGTGAGATGGCTTATAATGGGGGTCATTTATGATCAACACTGTTTGCCATACTTTTGATTAACCCATAAAATGCCAATCACGTCAATTGTCGTCTGCTTTGTCATCTGCAAAGTACTTTAAAATTAGTTTTTGCAAACAGTGTGGACCCAGATCAGACTGCTCCTCTAGGAGCAGTCTGATCTAGGTCCACACTATTTGCCTATATGAAAAAAATATTTTTAAAAAGTTTGCAAGAAGATTCAACAGACGACATCAGCAGACAACATTTTCAGATCTTGTATTTTCTTGGCAGCTTAAGGGTTAAAGCCTGTTTACAAGTCCGGAGATGTCCAAATTCAAATATAAAAGATTCCACTGTCACTGTGCCGGCCTCGGTAGCATAGTCAGATGCACGTCTGACTGGTGATCAGAAGGTCGCGGGTTCGATACCTGCCAGGGTTGTCAACATTCTTTTGTGGAGATTGATCATTAAATCTTTTCTACGGTCCTTCTCTCCCTTCCACTGATTCAAAAATGGCAGTTGTCAGTTTCTGGTTAAAAAATGTGCACTGTACTGGTAAACTGCTTACGTATAAGCCTGCCCAGGAAAAGTGTGAATAGGTAAACTGACCGGCTCAAAAATGACCTAAAATAGTGTTGACTGGGCTGTTAAACTCCAATACAAACAAACAAAATCCGCTGTCACTGAAGAAACTTAGGGGTGAAAGGGTTAAAGTTTTTGTTTTCCATTTCAGGTGAATGGCAGGAGCATTGAGAACATGTCTCCAGATGATCTTTTGAAACTTCTGTACCAGTGTGGTGGTGATACATTGATGTTGGACGTCTGGCGACAGACGTCTCCGCTTAATTCGGCTGGCTCTTCACCAATTCCATCAGGAATGTGTATTTTACCCAATGTTTCTGACAGTTTAGATTCGTCTGCTTTTAAAAATGATTGCAGACGCAATATGTGGGAGTTGGTTAGTGAAAGTAGTAAAGGAAGCATGAAAAATATTAAGACAAGTGGGTCACAGACCGATAGTCTAGATAGTCCAACTTTGACTCGTAAACATAAGGATAGGAAAAATTCTGATAAGGATTTGGATCATAAAGGAAGGCACAGTGTACACTTGCTTGATAAAGCAAAGTTAAAAGTGGATAAAATGTTCCGTCCGAGACATAAGAGTCAAGAACGTGATCGGGATCATGAGGATAAAACTGCAATAACACTACCAAGACCAAGGACGATGATTGAAACCAGTGAGGATGTGTTGGGAGAATTTGCTTTTCCAATTCATCCAAGTGAAAATTCTAGTTCAGCCAATAGGCAAACCAGTCATAATAGTCATAAAACTGATCTTGAGTCAGACATTAGTGGTACAGGAACATGGCCCAAATGTGTCAGGGTCACAAGTCCTGATAGTAAGGGGACAGTAGTGCTACCCCAGCACCAGAAAAACCATCAAAAACGTCCAACTCTCGATGCTGTGATAAACCCAATTATTCCTGTGCAAAAAGTTCCACCACTTCCGCCAGAAAGGAATGAATCCTCATTTTGTGCAGTGCGGCATACTCCACAGAATTCTGACTCAACCATAACATACAATTCACATCCCCCATCACCCATACATTCACCTCAACCCAGTAACTCGTCTCAGTATACTCCCAAGTCTCCCCTGGCCAGACGGTCATTTACACAAGACAGTCACCTTTCTAGTATGTATAATCATAATAACCATAACCAAGGACAGAATGTGGCTCATAGTGCAAGGGTGAATAACACAAAGAATCCACCCAGAATGCCTCACATTCCTAGTACGGTTAACCCACAGTTTCAGTTGGAACCAAAACTCACTGATCGTCAGATTCCTAAAAATAGACCATTTTCTTCTTACAATCACCGTGACAACCGGACTCTTTCTCATGGTGGATATTTAAACTCTAGTCATACCCCGTCACTGGACTACAATTCACATAGCCATGATATGAGACAGTTTGGGTCAAGGTCAAATAATCCCACACCAGAGCCACTCTCGTCACCACCCCATTCAACACCTAGTCAGTTTACCAGTGTACCACCTGGGGGACGCCATAACCCCAAACCAAGCATGGCAAGTTCCAGGTAAGTTGATTGTAAATGGAGGATCATATTTAATTTATTAAATGAGTTGAGGAAAAGGGAAAAAATGTGAGGGTTTGCCGAATATTTTGTCTTTTTTTTTTTCCTCCACAAGTTTAATAAGAACAGGAATGCAAGATTCTATCTATCATATGACATTTAAAAAGCATTTTATTCACGATTGTTTAATAAAAATTCCAGTATTCTGCCATATTTAAATGCAACATAGTTAAGAACATTGTACATGCAACCTTACGGGGCATTTCTAACTAATTTGCCTATTTAATCTGCTAGTGGATGATTGAATTTATTACAGTCGAACTTCAATGGGTCAAACTCGGTAGGCTCGAACACCACGTTTGGGTCGAACTGACTTTTCAGTCCCGGCAAAATCCATATTCATTTTAACTAAACATGCCACCCTTGGCTCGAACCACGATGGTTCGAACCCTCGAACTCAAAGCCTGGTCCCTAGAGTGCATTTTCTATGTAAAATCCCACCGATGGCTCGCACTAATTACCTTTTTAAAAATTCCAATTTTATCGATCAAGTCACGCAGGTGCGTGATCAGTATCATGATACGGACCGAAAATACAGCTCATCATTCACTCTTAAATTATGACCGATAAATGTACCGACAGTAACCAAAATCGCCGCAGCTATGATAAAAAATCATTGTACACAAAGATGGATCTTGCCGAGATGGACTCCAATGGCTCGAACTACCGATGGCTCGAACTTTTTTCGGCGGTCCCGGCGAGTTCGAGCCATCGAAGTTCGACTGTACATAGCGTTATTTCATTCTCAGATGCCACGTCATTTGATATAATGACCATATCACACAGGCATAGCTTTCATTACGTACTGTGCTTGTGCCATAATTTTAGATCATCTCAATTTCCGGTAAAAGTCAAACAAAATCAAAAGCAATTCTTCCAAAATGACCTAAATAGTGTTTAGGCGTAAATGATGTAAAACCTCAACACACCAAAAAAAAAAACAAACAAAACAAGAACACACCAGTGCTAAAATGGCATCTTTCATCATATATTTATAACTAGCATTTTCAGATGATAATATTTTTCTTATGTCTAGTCTAAATATAGGTTATGGGTGCTTGTTAGAGCCACGTCAGGCAATTCTTCTGACTAGTACCCACAACCTATATCTGGGAACAGAAATAAGGAAACTAATGTATGTCCCTGTAAACCCCAGTTTTCTCAATATAAAGTGAAGTTTACAGGTGTATTACATCATGTTCATGAAAATGTGCCTGTATAATTTTGATCCCCCTTGAACCCCACTTTTATATAGAAAAACAGGTTAAAGGGTAAGCCTTACTTTTCTTATTTTTGCTCAAAAATATAGATTGTGGTACTCCTTAGAACTGCCTCTCGTTAGAACTGCCTAATCGAGGCAGTTCTAACGAGTACGATGAGGCAGTTCTAACGAGTACCCACAATCTATATTTTGAGCAGAAATAAGAAAAATATCACAATTTTCCAGCCTGAAATTTTCCTCTTTTTGGCGGAAAAGTTTACAATGTATTTGTAATAAATAAGAAAACTTATTGCAAAATCATCATTGTT
Organism: Lucinisca nassula; assembly: GCA_963580285.1. Lineage (NCBI taxonomy): Eukaryota > Metazoa > Mollusca > Bivalvia > Lucinida > Lucinidae > Lucinisca > Lucinisca nassula. Next base: position 86,595,232 of record OY757011.1, on the reverse strand, counting down.
ACTTCTCCTTATGGGATGTTATGTAAATGTTTTGTTGTTTGTGTTGAGGTTTTACATCCCAGTTTACACTATTCAGGTCATTTTGGAGACATTGCTTCCCATTTTGTGGTACATTTACAGGACATTGAGATGAAATGACATCTCAAGCCCTACTGCCCCCAAAAAACGCTGGGGTTTAAAGGAGGGTCTTACTCGCACCACTTTTCCTCTTCTGAACAGTATTCCAGTACTCAAAATGTTTGGTCGGTTTCAGCTCTGCATTGAAGAACCATGTAGCTCAGTCTCATCAAGCCCCGATAGACAGGGGTTGTGTTAAGTAAATGTGCTTAATAAATAATATTGGTAATAAGACATATCTGTTCTTTGTTCAAATTTTTGATAGCATCAAAAAAGTGCATTCAAAGGGACACAACTTCTTATAAACCATCATCTATAATGCAGCTGCAGTTATTCACAATCATTATCAGATATTATAAAGGTTTTAGGGGGCATTTTGCACTGGTTTTGCAAAGCAGGCAACTTGCAGGGGAAACAACTATTGTGACTTCCTGTTTGATTTTCTATTCACCTTTTTTGCATTAACTGCTGGTTACTAGTCTGAAGGTTATCAGTATTGGGAAAACAGGTAACCAGACCCCGCTGACCTTTCAAGGTCAGGGGTCTGGTTACCTGTTTTTCCAAAATTGATAATTTCTAAGCTTAGAGCCAGCAAATAATGCAAAAATGGTGAATATACTGAAAAATGGGTCTACTCTTTAACTACAAAAGAAATGGATTTACTCTTTAAAGAAAGAATTTGCTCCTAAGACCCCTGTTGGAAAGGTAAACAAAAATAATTTTGAAAGAATTGCCTCCCCTTGATTCCAGCCAGCATCTGTAGCTCAGTCGGTTGCAGGTCTGACAGGTGATCAGGGGATCCTGGGTTGGTCAGCAACATTCTTTCATGGAGATTGATCATGAATTCTTTTTTACGGTCATTCTTTCGCTTCCATCAATTCAAGAAGTTCGGTGCGTTGAATAACTGGAACGGACCCGGAACGGACCCAATAACCGGAACGGACCTGCAATAACTGGAACGGACCTATTTTTGGCCTCATTTTTTTTCCTAAGTATTTTTTCGTATCCGATTCCCAATATTCATATAAATATTATATCCATACATAAAGTTAATTGGTTTCACATCAAGGGAAGCGATGAAAACCCTGCCGAAATATTGTATTCTATTCTATTCTCACGGAAATATTAGACATTTCCGATTGCACCGCTCAGGTTAAAAGACACAATTCATGACCACATTAATAATAAATTAGATACCCGTACAGCATCAGCAACAGGACGACCAGATGTTAATAACATCAATTAAATGAAATACAATGGTATTATAGCCCAGAGTATTATAGCTGTATTCCTTAGTCTTTCCTGCAAGCTATTTACTTTTGATGTTCATTTGTTGTTTGTTTGATTTGAGGTTTAAAGTCCCCATCAGCACTATTTAGATCATTTTGGAGACGTTGCTTCCGATTTTGGGGGACTTTTACCATTAATTTGGATGAGATGACAACAACCTTTTCCTGCTTCAGATAGTCTTGCACAATGAATGCCTTGTGCGATGACGCATTGTCATGTAGCAATCTGACATTGGCCAAACCAGTTGCGGGTCTTCGTTCTTTGAAATATTTCTTCAATTTTCGAAGAACTTTATTCTTCTAAAACTTCGCATTTACAGATTTGCCTTTAGGCATAGCAACCTGAATAGCAGGGCCCTGATTTGAAAAGAATATGGCATACATTACCTTCTTGACGCTCACGGTCCGCTTTGCAATGCATGGTCTTTTGCAATACTTTGTTGCCCATATTTTGTTCTGAATCTTTCGTTTTGGCTCAAAAAAGTGAACCCATGTCTCGTCACCTGTGACGACATTAGCGAAAGACGGTGCATTGTAATTTGGAAACTTTTTAAGCAACTTCTTGGCGCACTGAACGCGTGTCTTTTTCTGCTCATCTGTCAACAGATGGGGAATCCATCTAGCACAGCTCTTTCTCATTTTCAAATCCCGTTTCAGAATTGTATGAGCTGCTCCCAATGAGATGCCAACCATACTAGCTATTTGCCTAGTGGTGTATCGTGCATCGGTAGCAACTATTTCTTTCACTCTAGCAACCATCATGGTAGATGTTGCTCTTTTCGGCTGACGATCATGTGGTGCATCTTCTGTTGAGCGTAGCCCACAGCTGAATTTCTTACGCCAACGAAAAACTGTCAGAAAAGACATTTCATTATGCCCATAAACCGAACATATTTCATCAAAAATGTCTTTGCACCGTATACCAAGAATACAATGATTCTTAATATAGGACCGTATTTCAACGGCGTACTCTGACCTTCTTCCAACCATGTTTTGTATTAGTATACAAGAGTGTTTATCGAAAGATAAAAAGGCTAAAGTGTACGGATTTTAACAGGTTTGGTATCAATGTATAGGTAAAATGTTTTTCTACGCTGTGATATTTATTTCCAGGTGATTTTTGCATTAGTGCATGAGAAAACGTTCTACTTGCATTCATATTTGAACAGTCCTCGTAGTGTTGTATAAATTAAGCATCAAAGCTTAAAAATGGTATAGACCATTCAACTGTTGTAGAATTAGCTGAGAGCTTATACGCTGTCTAGTCTGGTGCTATAATAGTTAGGCACTGTTCTCAGATCTTTTTTGATAAATAAAGCTTTTAAGAGACCTATTGCCCTATATACTGGTACTGATCTGTGCTATAAAAACATGGGCTAATTTTCTTGACAAAGATGTTAAATACAAATTCCAAAAGTAATATATGGTGTTTTGGGGAGCTTCCATAAACATTTTTAATAGCAAATAGAACAGGGGGATGAAAAAAAGGTCTGTTCCGGTTATTGCAGGTCCGTTCCGGTTATTGGGTCTGTCCCGGTTAGTAAACGCACCCCAAGAAGTTTGGTTAGCAGTTTCTGGCAAAAGAATGTGCCCTGTACTCATTAACTGCCTATGTATAAGCGTGTCCAGGAAAATTGGTTAGGTAAACTGACTGGATGCAACCTTAATAGTATTGACTGGGCTGCCACCGTTAAACTCCAAACAAACAAATTGGTTAAGGTAAGGTTGCTCTTGTCTTCTGACTTCATTCTCCATCTGGGGCCAGTTGTTCAAAACAAACAACATCGTTAGTCAACAAATCGCTAAAATTTTGATGGTTTGATATGGCAAATATTCTAATATTTTTGCTGAAAAAATGTGAGTAGCTTTTGCATATTATGCAAAAGGTGCTCACATTTTTCAGCAAAAATAACAAAATTTTAGTAATTGTACTTGATAGAACAGTTAACAATATGATGACTAACGAGCTCGTTAAGCTAACGACGCTTTGAACAACTGGGCCCTGATATTTTTCTTATTTCTGCATGTATATTTATGTTATGGGTACTCATTGGAAGTGCCTTGCTGAGGTGCGTCTAATGAGTACCCACAACATACATGTATGTTGTTGTGTGCAGAAATAAGAAATATGAGCCAGCGCATGACAAAATCTACAAGAAGTCTTGAGCGACAAGCGAAGATTCAGATCAGCCTGCGCATTCATGCAGTCTGATCAGAGTCTTCGCTGATTGCATTTACCTACTATAGGCTAATATCTATGCAAAGAGATATAAGAAAAAGGTCTTGTCATAGTGGATGGGTGTGCATGTTGATTTGAGTCTCTGCTGGTTGCACCGGTCTTATTGTAGGTTTTGTCATGCACCGGCTCATATAAAATCTGGATACCCCTTCTTATCTGGGGCTATGAATTCTTAGACTTCTGCTTAGCTCATATGTACGAAAGCTTCGATGTCACCATGGCATTGTCCAATGTCCTAGGCATCTGCACTGGCTTTGACATGGCACCGACATCCAACTCACCTTAAAAGCTGGTTCTCTTGGAAAAAAATCATTTACATATTATCCATTCCTTTTAAATTTTTTGTTTCAGAAAACAAAATGCATTCTGTACAGCCCCAACACCTTTCCAGCCTGTAACGGCTAAAGAGTACAACGTCATGCAAGCGACGTTCTCATACATGCCTTCCGCAGTATCACTACCGGAGAGTATAGTAGACCTGGACCATCTCCCACCATATCGTCCTTCTCCCTCAAACTTGTCATCTCGGAGTCCGTCCCAGCTCTCCTCGGAAAGATTCACTCCCATTCCTACGGAACAGTATCCTTACCCGTCATTCTCTGGGACTTCGCCTCTCGGACCAAGCCTTCAACACAATGACAGAATTCGTATTCCATCAACTACTACTATACAGACAGTGGATACATCTGGTTCTGTAGAAGTTGGTAAGTCTATTTTTAGTACTCCACATGTATAACCGTATTCACAGTATGTATTCGGACAGACAGGCCTGAGCAAACAGCGTTAACCAAGATGAGATGCCACAAGATGTCTTAAAGTGAAAAGGGAGCCACCTCTTTTAAAAGTAGTTTTAGCTTTCTCATCAATATAGATTTGTTTGTTTGTATTGGAGTTTAACAGCCCAGTCAACACTATTTTAGGTCATTTTTGAACGTCCTCCTGATCACCAGTCGGACGCGCATCCGACTGAGCTTCCGAGGCGGGCCCATCAATATAGAGGTCAGCTCTTACATGAAAGAATTGGCTCCACAGTAGCAAATTCTTTCCTTGAAGAGCTGATTCCTATACATGTATTGATGAGAAAGACAAAACTACTTCTGGAAAAGAAATTCTTTCCTTGAAGAGCTGATCCCTATATTGATGAGAAAGACAAAACTACTTCTGGAAGAGAAATTCTTTCCTTGAGTGTAGGCACATTCTTTGTCGGAAGCTTGTTGCATAAATTTCATATGAACTGAGACACATAAAACCCTCTAAAGACAATATCTAAAACCATGTGAGCCACGCCAAGCGAATTTGTGTCTTCGAGCATTCCGTCATGACAAATTTTAACTGCGCATGCCCAGCCATTCAGAGGGGCCAGGGATATGGCTTTCTGTCTGAAGGTTCCTCTTGATTCACTGCTTGTATGAGCGAGCAGAGAAGGTTCTGGCAAGACTGCGCAGATGCGCAGGCTCGCCTGAACCTTCGCTGCTCGCATAGGCGATAAGTACCAAAAAGGCTTGACAGGGCCTATGTTACAGGTGGTAGTGTTCCATTACACAGATGAAAAGCATTAAAATACTTAACCCATAAAATGCCAATTAAGACAATTATCGTCAGCTTTGTCATCTGCCGGTTACTTTAATAGTCATTTTGAAACAGTGCAGTCAGATCTGAGTCCACACTGCCTGTATGAAAAAATATTTCTGAAACGTTTGCAAGAAGTGTAGCAGACAACAAAAGCAGACGACATTTGAAGATGCAGTTTTTCTTGGCAGTTTAAGCGTTAAAATACTTAATACTAGTTGTGTTCCGTTGCTTCAGAGTCTGTGTTCTGTGTTTGATTGTTCAGTCCCTGATATGGGCATGTGAAGGGTCATAGTCGCCGGTCTTTGAGTACTCAGCTGGTCTCCTCCACCATGAATAACCACAATTCGCCGGCATTCGTGCCTTTGAGAACATGCTTATATGTTCTTTGACATAGTTCCAGATGAGGGACATACCTTGGATAATTAACCCATTGCATGCAGGGAAAACCCTAAAGGGGTACCTTGGCAAACAGTGCAGGCCCAGATCAGACGCCGCAGAACGTGGCGTCTGATCAGGGCCTACACTATTTGCTAACAGAATTTACCGTCAAAAAAAATCACCGAAGTTCGATCTATATTTTCTGGAACTTTGTCTTCGAGATTTCTGCATGACTGAAGTTTAATGTTCTTAAAATTATTTTTCAGAATCTGATCGCAACAGTCCAGTTTCACCATTCCCCGAACTCAGTATAGGAAAGATGTTACCGTCTACATCACCCCATGCTGAACATACATTACCATACAGGAAAAGGTCAGTAAATTCTATATTAACTCTTATCCTGCTGTTCACAACAACCCTTTTCTTTGCAAACAGTGTAGACCCAGATCAGATGGCTTCTGAAGATCAGGATCTACACTGTTTGACATTCAATTTTTGAATTTGTAGGAATAAATTACATCAAGTAATCTGATTGGTTCAAAGTCAGAAATGGGTGTGGCTAAGCTGAATATTCAGCAAGAGAAGGGCTAATTACACAATGTACATGTGGGGTACAACTTTATTGGTCACAGGTACAGTAGCACGGAAACTTCTACGAGGGTCATTCAATATTTAACTGGCCTAACCCAGTTACTGACCTGTGGCAAGTGCACGTTTTTCACATTCATGTATTATACATCAATGGATTATACAGGGTTACACAAAATTTGATTGGTCAGACTAGTACAGCAAAATTCCTATATTAAGACCACCTTTGGGACTGTTCAAAAGTGGTCTGTAAGACCACTTTTGAACAGTCTCAAAGGTGGTCCCTGACAATAGGACACTATGGGCAGAAAACACACCGAAAAATTAAGTGCAGCCTACTAAATAAGCTTTTTAAAGCAGAATTAGTCTTAAGTTTAGATGGTCTTAATAGCGGAGTTTCACTGTACTTGTAGTCCATGCGAGGTAAAATAACATTGCAGGGGTCAGTGTTGCCGAATTTTCTTCACAAATGGAGCAGTAATTATTACATATACGTTTTTGAAAAAGAAGATGAACCAGGAATTTTATGTGGAATTGTGTGAAGTTTAGGGAAAGACTGCGCCATCATATGAGCCCCCCCCAAGCGAATGTTTGTCTTCGAGCATTCCGTCATGACAAATTTTAACTGCCCATGCCCAGCCATTCAGAGGGGCCAGGGATATGGCTTTCTGTCTGAAGGTTCCTCTTGATTCACTGCTTGTATGAGCGAGCAGCGAAGGTTCTGGCGAGACTGCACGGATGCGCAGGCTCGCCTGAACCTTCGCTGCTCGCATAGGCGATAAGTACCAAAATCGCTTGACGGGGCCCATATCAAGTGTTAAAAATTGGGTTGCTGATTTTAAACATGATCAGGTAACGTTGGAAGATGAGCACCATAGTGGAAGACTTGTGAATGCTACTGATGTAAAAATCTAAGGGAACTATGTAGTAAAGCAGGACAGACAAATGAAAGTTTCAGGAATGTCTACAAGATTAGAGATTTCTGAGGGTAGCGTTTTAACATTCAACGTGAGGAAGCTTTCAGCCAAAATCCCCTAGTAAAGAACAACGAGCTATCCGAGTGTCCATATCTGAGTCACTTTTGCAAAGATATAATTCTGATCCGGAAGACTTTCTTGAAAGAATTGTTAAAACGGGACAACTTTTGATCCATCACTATGATCCTAAGACTAAACAGTAGAGTAGACAATGGACTCGTCATGGTTCGCTGCGTCCAAAGAAATTCAAGACTCAGCCTTCAGTTGGCAAGGTCATGGCAATTGTGTTTTGGAATAGCAAGGAGGTTCTGTTGGTGGACTATTATTTACCTTATGGCCAATCTATGGGGACTATAATCATGCTAATATTTTGGACCAATTACGCGCAGTTATACTGCAGAAATGGCTTGAAAAATTATAAAAGGTGCGCTGTTGCAACATGACAATACTAGAGTCCATACTTACAAAGTTTCTGTGGACTCAATGAAGCGTAACAGCTTCAAAACCTTACCCATCCACACTTTTCTCCTCATCTAGCACCAAGTGATTACTTTTTGTTTCCAAACTTGAAGAAAGAAGTGCGTCAATGTCATTTCCGGTCAGATGAAGAGCTTAAGGCAGCAGTTGGAGGACCCTGAATTCTACAAAAATGGACTTCCAGCCTTGGAACATTGATGGAGGAGGTGCTTATTGCTGTGGGGTAACTATGTGGAAAAAAAGTCAAGCATGATTCAAAGTAGATAAGGCCGAAATACTTATTAAATGACCCTGACCCTTGTAGATTACTGAGTTGCTTTAGGTCAATTGATAAACAATCCAAAAAGTGACTGGTTTCTCCAGTGTCTACATCACTTTTAATCCTTATTCTGCTTAACATGACAACCTCTACCTTTGCAAACAGTGTAGAACCAGGTCAAATGTCTTCTTCATCAGGTGGCTTCTGAATAAGCCATCTGATCAGAATCTACACTTTTTGTCATGCAATTTGTGAATTGGACAAATTATATTTTATCAAGTTATTTGACTGGTGGATAGTCAGCAATGGGTGTTTCTTAATTTATTCAGCATGATAAGGGTTAACCCATTAAGTGGCAGAAACCCCAAAAGGGGTAATTGGCAAACAGTGCGGGCCCAGATCAGATGCCGCAGAATGTGGTGTCTGATCAGGGCCTACACTGTTTGCAAAAAGTTCAGCCATTTTCCAAATGAATTTTGAAGAAAACACGACCTGACACTCCTGAATTTTGAAATGGTCATGTGCTATATATATAAGGAGGAAGATTACATTTGGTACAATAATGGTCAATAGAGCTGGCCAATGACAAAACCAATCTTAGACGTTTGACCAGCAAAGACTCAGATCAAACTTTACAGCCACCCACCATGGCAGAAGTATATGTTTTCCCTCTTCAGTTAGCATGAAGGTTTCATATAGAAAGTACAGTAATATTCCTATATTAAGACCACTTTTGGGATTATTCAAAAGTGGTCTTTAAGAAAGTGGTCACCGCTGTGGTTCGAGCCTCGCTCAGGTCACATTTGAGATGCCATGTATGTTCTGCAATGAAAGGTCGGGTGGTTTTTCTCTGGGTACTCCAGTGTTTGCCTACCTCTGATTAAGGATTGGCCCAAAATAAATGAAATAATCTTGAAAGGACCGTAAAACAAACAAAACACAGCATCTCATCTGTGTTTATTTTATTTGCTCAGGCCTGTCTGTCCGAATATATACAGTTAATATGGAATTTAATTCTTGTATCATTTCAGGCCTCACCCTGGAGAAACGAGAAAGATTAATATCGAGAAAACATCTAAACCAGTTGGTTTTCAGATCGAGATGGGGCCATCAGGCGGTATCTTTGTGTCATCGGTGAATGAGAACAGCCTAGCCGCTCAGGCAGGGTTGGTTATAGGGGACCAGTTATTAGAGGTGAGTATTGTAATTGTCACAAATGTTATATAAAATATTTACACAACTTAGTGTTTATTACGCTGTTGCTGAAGTTGTTAGTTAACTTATCTTTAAAACTTAAGGGGAATGGGAACACTTTGCAGATTTTTCCCCCATTTTTCAAAGGGAGACTTCCTGTTCGCTTTTCTATCAATGCTGGCCAACGGGAAAAGGGGTCTACTCTTTAAAGGAAAGAACTTGCTCCTTAGGAGCAAATTCTTTCCTTTAAGAGTTGACCCCTCTTGACATGGGAGACAAAAATTCTTTTGCAGGAGTTGCCTTCCCTGCAGGTGTATCCATTTCATGTACCGTATTCGGGCTTGTATTACCCGCAGTTTTTTCACTCAAATTACAGGCCCAAGTTCAGGGTGCGGGTAATCCGCCCGAATTATTTTTGGACCATTTTATTTTTACTTTTGTCAGCTGAAAATATGATGCATCTCATGTTATGCTCTATCCTATTACGATTCCCGACGTAAATAACGTTTAATTGTCCACTCAATTTTACTTACACATGAGTAATATAACAATCTCCATTACTAGCAAGCCCGATTTTGTGTGTCTTATTCCTAAAACTCTGATTTTAAACAAAATAAACAAGCAAGTTCAATGCGAACATCAAAGTTTTTCGGCATCCAAACCGCCGCCCACAAACCACAGTTACAGTTTTTTTCTGCACGCGATTGGTAAATGATGTCATCGGACCCAAGCAACCCCACACGTGTCTATTGTTTTATCTTAATGGGGCGTATCTCTTTCATAAAAAATTGTTTGGAAACAGTAAAAAATTCTCGATAGCAAAACGGTTGTGGAAAACAGCACTTTCCGTAAGCTCCATGTCAATAACCAACAACAGCATACAGATGTGTTAACACAAATTAAAGCGTTCAACTTTTCTCGCCAAGCATCTGCTATTTGGCGCCAAAACATAACCATTCACGAGATAGTAGAATAGTGGTAGCAACTCGTCTTAGGAGCAATTAAATAATTTTCACATTGATTGCGGATTAACTTTTATGATTGGGGAATAAACGCAAATTAGAGACATAACTTGACCATATTTTCACACCCTATAGACACGCACCGCAGGGTGGCAATTATATGACAGGGATTAACAATAGTGTCATAATTGAACCGTTATAAATCATCAAACAGTGTAAATCCAAATCAGACATCTGCAGCGTCTTTCTGAGGTGTCTGATCTGGGACTGCACTGTTTGCCGATGTCCCAAAAAAGGGCGGCAGGCATATGTGGGTTAATAAATAAAATAACAATGATGAACAGGTAAAGTTTTTTCAACATTTTAATGTAAAATACATGCTTTCTGGTGATACTCGCACACACATGCATTTTCCCGCCTTTTGAAGAGGATCGCGCGCTCCGATGTGTGTTACAAAAACTGGCCAAATTCTTACTTTTTCTCACTTATGCATCCACCAAAATTTCAGCAAATGTTCCATGCGGGTAATACAACAGAATAACAGTTTTCCCCCAGATTTTGGCAAAAAAGGGGGTGCGGGTAGTACGCAAATGTGGGTAATACACACCCGAATACGGTAAGTCTTTGAATAATGCTAATATGTTCATATATTTGCTGACATAAAGGTGAGTAGCTTTTGCTATTTGGTACAAATAGGAAAAAAAAATTGCATACAGACATGCACAAAGCAGACCGGGAACCAGCTGGATAAATTTTGCAATGCCCTGGTTTCAGCTGGTTTGTGTTCAGATTTCTTAATACATACCATAGCTTTTTAGCAAAGGCTTAACTACACAGTGATAACAGATAATTATGCTCAGCACATGCCGAAATTTACTGAAAAATTTGTAATGTGGAAATCGATGGACTCATTGGCACTGTTCAGTTTCTCGAGCCCTGGTATGGGTTCATGGGACAAATAACCTACAAGCATGCAAAATGCATCTGCATCATCTTTTATATTATCTCGTGCATCATCAGGAGATGATAAGCTTTATAGTTTTTATCAAACCCTGTACCATATAATTTCTTAAGAGTATATACATGTGAATACTATTGCAAATAAATTTTTATCGCTGGAAAGAGTCCACTGTTTGCAAAAAGTTAAACCATTTTCCAAATGAATTTTGATGAAAACACAACCTGACACCCTTAAATTTTGAAATGGACTCCTGGTTTATGTAAGAAGGAAGATTCTGTTTGGTACAAAAAGGGCTATGGGTTAAATAATTCAGCCAAGTTATTCATTCATGGGCATTTTCCCAGCTCAGAGACAGTTGACTCTTCAGTGCTTTGATTTATTTTTCAGATTTGTGCAATCAACATGAGAAATGCTACATACGACCTGGCTGCTCGAGTGTTACAGCAGTGTGGAAACAATCTTACTATGCTTGTACAGTATAACCCACAAAGTGAGTACAACCACCCACATCACATCTGTGAGATGAATGAAGTCCCCTGTAAACCCCACATTAACCCTTAAGATGTTGAGAAAAACTACATCTCAAAATGTCGTCGGCTTATGTCGTCTGCTGAATTTTTGACCTTTACAGTGTTGACGTGGTAGTTGAACCTAAATCAACCAACTATCACTTATTTTTGCTGAATAACAGAGACTGGGGACACCCACAATCTATGATTGGACAAGAAATAAGAAAAATATCATAAATTTATGTCAGAAAACTGCTAGTTCTGGGATTTGAAAGGCAGTGTTTTAGCACACAGGTATTGCATCAAGTCATTGACTTGGAACAAAAGTGCGTGATGCTTTATTTGATTTGAGTTTGATTTGAGGTTTAATGTCCCTGTCAACACTGTAAAGGTAATTTTGGAGACGTTGCTTCCTATTTTGTTGGACTTTTACCCGACATTGAGATGAAATGACATCTCAAGCCCTGTCGCCCAATGAAACCAATAGGGTTTATAGTCATGGACGGTGCGACTCGCACCACATTGCCTGGGCAGGCTTAGATCCTCTAAGCAGTTTATCAGTACTCATGTGCGGGTCGCTTTCAGCTCTGCATGGAAGCATCATGCAGCCCATCTATGGGGGGAAGGGTCGGGGGTGGGTAGCCTGATGCTTTATGTATTGTGTTGTGATATTATATTGACTCTTATCCTGCTGTTCAAAAGTCCCACAAAATTGGAAGCAATGTCTCCAAAATGACTTAATTGTGTTGTCGTGAATGTTAAACCTCAAATAAACAAACAACCCATACCTTTGCAAACATTGTAGATCCAGATCAGATAGCTTCAGGATCACATTGTCATTCAGTTTGCAGCTTTGAATGAATAAATTACATCAAGTAATTTGATAGGTTGAAATGCAAATGGATGTGGCCAAATCAATTTATGCAGCAGGATAAGGATTAATGTGTGCAGCCTTGGTAGCTCATCGGATGCATGAGCAGCTGATAGTAAGGTGACAGGTTCTATCACTGCCACAGGGTAACATTCTTTTGTAAAGATACAGTAAAAATCCTAAAAATTTGGACACCTTTAGGGCTTGCTATAATTCTCCTAAAATTTTTAACAAGATACTTTCATGATCCAGCAAGTAGTCCAAAAGGTGTTGACAGAATGGCAAAGAGTGTAGACCATGATCAGACTGCTCCTTCAGGAGCAGTCTGATCTGGGTCTGCACTGTTTCCTTAGGCATATCTGTCCCAATATTAAGGATCATTATGGTAGATCCTGAAATATTTGCTCTTGCCATTCAGTCCTTTCCGCTGACTCAACAAGGGCACTTGTCAGTTTCTGGCCAAAGAATATGTACTGTACTGGTTAACCACTTATATGTGTGTAAAACAGAAGTGAAGGCAATGATCAGGAATCAATACAATTAACCCACACCTCCCATCAGAGACACTGAAGGGAAAGAAACACAAACATGAAATAACTAGACCCGAATGGAAACATCAATAGCGGAAAGCCAAAAGGACAGCCACTTTCTCACAAAAATGGCCAATTGGCCAGCCAAAATAAAAAGATATAAACACACATCCAGATACAAACTAGAACAATATTAAACTGTGACAGAAGAACTGCTTTGGAATGGTCAGTGAAAAGTACTTCTCTTGGGGGGGCTTAAATCGATTTTACACAGCAGCATTCGTTGCAAACCTAGGAAAAGTGGGATAATGCAAACTGACTGCATATCATGACCTAAATAGTGTTGACTGGGTCCGTAAATTCCATTCAATCCCAAACCAAATGCTTACATATTCTAATTGCTATAGTCTTCTGGTTCTTTCAAAGCAGTCAATATTTCAGAGTATAATGACAACAGTGGGTCATCAGCAGCCAGCTCTACCAACACCTCTCCAATAAACTCACCAGATTCCACACTTAAGGGTAAACTAGTCATCAGTGGATTGTCTCACAGAGATTCTGCAAAGTCTCCAAGGGTTCTTAGACACAGGTAAGGGAAAGAGTATTTACTTAAAGTATCCGGACATACAGGCCTGAACAAACAGTGTAGTCCCAGATGAGACGCTGCAGATTGCATCTCATCAGGGTCTGCACTGTTTGCTACTAATCCAGTTTATTTAGACACAACATTTGGTAAGAAAATTTGCTTGATCAAATTTTAGAACAGATATGGAAAGGAAATAAGATGTCAGAATATTTAGGGTAAATGCAGTACATCTCTGTGCTTGATATACATGTACATGTACCTTCATCATGATCCGACCGATATTTAACCAATAGGATGCCAATCACGACCATTGTCGTCTGCTTTGTCGTTTGCCGGTTACTTATAAAAGTTATGTTTGCGAACTGTGTGAACCCAGATCAGACTGCTCCTATCTGCCATTTTGCTAAGTGGAATGGAACCATTTTATTGCATTAATTTCTGGTTTGTAATTACATGATTACTGTGTAGGCTTTCATCCTGCAAAAACTGGAGTGTATGTAATATACACGCCTGCCCAGAGTCCTACAGGAGCAGTCTGATCTGAGTCTACACTGTTTGCAAAAAATGACTTAAGGTAACTGGCAGATGGCAAAGCAGACGACAAACCTGACTTCCTTTATCTTCCTAGGACTACCCTTGATAATGCAAGCTTCAGCCAAGGAATCTGCTAGTACTAGTGACTAGTGCCTTTGATATGGGGTAGCCGGTTTTTAACACATGGGCTCACATTTTAAAAGTGGATGATCTACTCAAGCTTTAGTGGTCTCCAAAGGGAGTACATTCTTACCTTTTAGGGTAACCACCATTTAGAAAGGGTGTTTGAATCTCATGTTAGATACCAGGTACTGCAACTGAATGTAGGTCAAGTTTTATTTTATCCGGGTACATGTACTTCGGTTTTCACCCACCTGTCAGTGTTAAAAATTAACTTTTTAGCAAGTTGTTGCTACCTGGTCTGAAATTAGGTAGCAAAAAGGCGTCTTCTTGGCAGCAAAATGTGTCATGTCAGAAGGAGCCCCACTGCCCATAGACTAAACCTACAAGCACTAAGTATGTTTAACTGATGACATTTTCAAAGGGTTTTGTCTTATTTTTCAGCAAAAATAAGGCTTGACACTATATGTGAATCGTCTGCCCAGCAGACGAAGTGTCAAACTTATTGTTGCTGATAAACAATGAAAAAAAAAAAAAAAAAAAAAAACACTTCAAAGTTAGTAATATTTGGGCCACTAGCTTTTGACCAAGTAGCAAATTGAATTTTTCAGGTAGCAAAAGTTGGAACTTGCTATTGTTAATTTAGAACCCTGCCTGTGATTAACAGTCAGCTTGATGCAAGTGAAATATTTTGGAAAGGGCTGTTAAAGCCAACTGAAAAAGCCAAAATAAAAATGAAAATGGATTTGAGATACCAGGAAAACTTCTTCGTGTCTAAAAATGGTTTTCCTTTTGAAAAAAGAAATGGCTACTTATTACTTCAATAACCCTTTTTTTACCAAATGGAATCTTCCTCCTTATATATAGCAGGAGTCCATTTCAAAATTTAGGGGTGACAGGTTGTATTTTTCTTCAAAATTTATTTGGAAAATGGCTAAACATTTTGCAAACAGTGTAGGCCCTGATCAGACGCCGCGATCTGCGGCGTCTGATCTGGGCCTGCACTGTTTGCCAGATACCTGTTTTGGGGTTTCTGGTACAAAATGGGTTAATAGTATTCATCTTAAATTGGTGGTTTTATATTTTCCATAGTTCCTCTGGTGGAAAGTACGAGGTTCCACGCAAAGTCTCCTTCAAGAAGCCCAACCCCAATGCTCACCTCGGTATCACATTGGCTGGTGGGAATGCCATTGGGATATTTGTACATGATGTAAGCCCGGAGAGTCCAGCTGCTGGACACAATGGTCTTCATACTGGTGACCAAATACTGGAGGTATGTACAGTCAACTCTCTCCATACCGACATTTGTTATAACCGTAAAACTCGTTATAACGACGATTTCAATGGAATGAATTCTTAGCTCAAGGCTTAGCCTAGATTCCGAGCGACATGGGCTTCCCTCAGGTTGGAAATGCCCAAATCGAATCCATAGTCATGAGAGATTCTTGTAATTTAATACTCCAAGAAACAAAATTTAATGTTATAGATATTTGTTAGAATCGCCTCGGTGAGGCGATTCTAACAAATATCTGTAACATTTGTTTCTTGGAGTAATGATGTGGAAAACACATTTTATAACCTATCATTCTC
The DNA here is from genome assembly GCA_963580285.1 of Lucinisca nassula. Lineage (NCBI taxonomy): Eukaryota > Metazoa > Mollusca > Bivalvia > Lucinida > Lucinidae > Lucinisca > Lucinisca nassula. The sequence goes on along the minus strand of OY757011.1, from coordinate 86,579,479 downwards.
CTAACTGGGATTCTTTATAACGGCAAATTCATTGATAGGGAATAAATACTGTCATTTTAACGCTGCACCTCCGTAGATAAGTCGGAGTAACAAGGATAAGTAAGGAATCATTTTCCTTATTTCTTTGTAGAAACATACCTTGTGGGTACTTGTTAGAATCGCCTCATTGAGGTGATTCTAACGAGTACCCACAACCAATGTCTTGGCAGAAATAAAGACAATAATGTATACCCCTGTAAAAAACCCTTTTTCTCGGTATAAATTGGGGTTTAGGGTCTTCATTTCTCAGACGGTTTAGACATGGGCTGTCTCATCTGGATATACACTGTTTGCATAGTTATCTGTACCTATCTGCAGGGTTGAAAGGGTTTTGGTGCTAAATGCAGCCAGATATGGATCTACACTGGAAAAAATACAAATAGATTTCTGATTCATTATTCAAATATAAAGAAAATTTAACCAACAAAAGAAAATTTTCAGATAAAATTCTGCTATTTCTCTTATTTCTGCTCAAACATAGATTGTGGGCACTCGTTAGAACCGAGTGCCCACAATCTATGTTTTGAGCAGAAATAAGAGAAATAAAGTATACCCCTGTAAACCCCAGTTTTACTATACAAAAGTGAGGTTTGAGGGGGTCAAAATTATATAGGCATGTTTTTGTGATGAAATTTGAATCCAAGTTTAGGAAAAATTAAGAAAGTCCCCTAATATAAAAGGAGACAAAAAGTATTTTTGACAACTGTTTGTCACAGTGTTTCCAGGTAACCCTCCAAGTGTCAAACGTGTTTAACAGAGCATTTTTGAAGTATTCTGTCTAATTTTTCAGCAAAAATAAGGCATGATATTATATGTGAATCATCTACTGGGCAGATGATTTACGAGCCTTCCATTCATCTCTGTGTCTGTGTCCGAGATGGTGTTAGCAGTTTGTGTTTAAGTTTTCTTAATTTTGCTACCAGGTTGGCATCCACGTTCAATGGACACATTTCTAGTTTTATTTCAGATTTATTTCGCGGAAAATTTTCAAAAGAAAGGATAGGATTGTCATGGACAGCGTCTTCATGTTACCCGTAGTAACTATGCATTTTTACCGGCCCTTGCCCATCGGGGCTAGTAGAAATAGACTGTGGACTGCACGATGCTTCCAGGCAGAGCTGAAACCAGCCGCACATGTGTACTGGTAAATCGCATAGAGGTTCTAAGCATGCCCAGGAGTGATGAGGGTTGGACCGTCCATGCATATAAACCCTATTGGTTTAATTGGATGGCAGGGCTTGGGATGTCATTTCATCTCAATGTCGGGTAAAAGTCCCACAAAATTGGAAGCAACATCTCCAAAATTACCTATAAAGTGTTGACAGGGACTTTAAACCTAAAAACAAACGAACAATGCATTATTACATGTTTGCTCATTTTGTTTGATTTGATGTTTAATGTCCCCGTCAACACTGTAAAGGTCATTTTAGAGACGTTGCTTCCAATTTTGTGGGACTTTTACCCGACATTGAGATGAAATGACATCTAAAGCACTGTCGCCCAATGAAACCAATAGGGTTTATTAGCATGGACGGTCCACCTAGCACCCCGGTTCCTGGGCAGGCTTAGATCCTCTTAAGTGGTTTACCAGTACTAGTGTGCGGGCCGGATTCAGCTCTGCGTGGAAGCATCATGCAGCCCATATATTTCTTCAAGCCCCTATGGGCGGGGGCCGACATGTTTGCGCATATAATTTTTATGACATGACTACCGACTAAATAGCAATGATGTTATATGATGAAATAATTTTTGATATATGATTTGGGGCACAGCATTTCCTACAATATACAGGTGCGTGCAGTGAAGAATCAGATTAGCCTTTACATCCATATAGTCTGACCAGATACTTTTCTTGCTGCATGAAGGAGCATTGGGCCCATAGCTATCCTAAGAGCGCACAATGAAGACTCTGATCAGACTCTGCAGATGTACAGGCTGATCCGAGTCTTTGCTGGGCGCACATGTAAATTGTAGGAAATGCTGTGCCCCAGCTCATATACTAGATAATATACTGTCAACAAAATAACAGGGATTATATAGGATGAAATCATCTTTGATATTTTTTCCAGTACAATGGCGTAGATTTCACTAGGGCAACTGTAGAACAAGCATTCCGTCAACTGAAAGAACCTTGCTCGTCAGTGAGGATAAAAGTTAGATATCACCCATCATGTAAGTCTCCTTCAATTTCTTTGAGTTGCATTGTAAGAAAATGAGGTCCAGTTGTTCAAAGCTAACATTTGTGTGCTTCTGTATATTTATTTATCTGGGCCCATTTGTTCAAAGTATCATTCACTTAACATGCTTCTTAGTGGTGAAATTATTAACTGTTCTAGTAAGTACAATATTTAATTTTGTGGTATTTTGTCTGAGAAAAATGTGAGCAGCTTCTGCAAAAACTGCTCACAATTTTTTTCAGCAAACCTATTAGCTTATTTGCCATATTAAATGATCAAAGTTTTAACAATATGTTAACTAACAACATACTTAGTTTTGAACAACAGGCCCGGGTTTAATAACTACAATCTTCTGCTCTCCAAGACTCATCGAAAATAGAAATTATTAAAACTTGTTGAAATAAATATTGAATGAAATGAACACTCATGTAGGCTTCCAAAATTACAGCTCATTTATTGTCCAACTAACATTTGGTTGCAGCTGGGCAAGGCCTGCGATCCTTGCAGCAGGTAAGGGCAGAGAGGGAATGTTCTTATTTATTCTGTTTCTTCATTTTCTGCCTTCACCCATTTCCCTCTCTTTTATCTCCTCTTCTTCTATCACTTTTCTCCCTTTCTCTGGGATGACACAAAATGCTGGTTGATGTCGCAAACCCCAAACAATCATTTAACCCATTTTATACTGGAAACCCCAAAACAAGTACCCTGGCAAATAGTGCAAGCCCAGATCAGACGTCACAGAAAGTGGCATCTGATCAGGGCCTACACTTTTTGCAAATAGTTCAGCTATTTTCCGAATAAATTTTTAAAGATAATTTAACCTGTCACCCCTAAATTTCGAAATGGACTTGTGTCATCTATAAGGAGGAAGATTCCATTTTGTACAAAAAGGGTTATTGTCATTTACAGTGTACAGCAAAGTGCGAAGCAAGAAGGGAGGGGACTCTTTTTATGTTCGTGCCATGTTTGATCATGCTGCGGAGAAGGACGGAGAACTTGGCTTCCACAAAGACGATATTCTTCATATTGAGGATTCGATGTACAATGGTATTTTGGGATCATGGTATGCCTGGATTGTCAATGACGATGGACAGAAATTGAAAGGAGGAACAATTCCAAGTAAAGAGAGGTACAGTAAATTCAATATTAAGACCGGCTAAAATTAACCCTTATCTTGCTGAATATTCATTTAAGCCACACCCACTTCTGTCTATCAGCCAATCAAATTATTTGATGTAATTTATTGCTACAAATTCATAAACTGAATGCCAAACATTGTAGATCCTGATCAGATGGCTTCTTCAGAAGCCATCTGATCTGGATCTGCACTGTTTGCAAAGATAGGGGTTGTCGTGAACAGCAAGATAAGGGTTAAGACTAATTCTGCTTTTAAGGGGAATGGTAACACCTAGCACATTTTTCCGCCATTTTTCAAAGGGTGATAACTTTTGGAATTTCCTCTTTGCTTTTCTCAGTCCCAATGAAAAAGGGGTCTACTCTTAAAGGAAAGAATTTGCTCCTCAGGAGCAAATTCTTTCCTTTAAGAGTTGACCCCTATTGACATAGGAGAAAAAATATTTTTGCAGGAGTTGCCTCCCCTGAAGGTGTATCCATTCCCCTTAAACACATATTTAAATGGTATTTGGTTATTCTTTCTTGGTGTTTTCGACACCTAGGGTCCCATGTAAGAGACCACCTTTGGGACTGTTAAAAAGTGGTCTTAAAGATTTAAGACCATTTTTGAATAGTCCCATGTGTCCTACAGCTACAGATAAGGAAGATTACTGAGGACACCTTGGGTGGGGGATCCCAAAAATGTATAGATTATATAGAAAAATGACCATAAATGGTCATTTTTCTATATAATCTATACATTTTTGTTTGGATATAACAGGGTTGTTTAACTAACATGGTTTCTGCTTTGGACCCTATTAAATGTTATAAAGAGGTTGGGTGTATATGTTATATTGCTCAAGTCCATGTGACTGTCAATTACACCCTCCACAGATCGCATTTGTATGAAATCCAGGTAAATGTTATTTATAGCTGTGCTATTCTTAATGTGATGTCAGAGTGCTGTGTACGAGAGTTATCTGTAAAACATGGACCTGACATGTGCTGGGCCGTCAGCAAACAGTGTAGGCCTAGATCAGTGGCATCTGCTCAGGATGCAGTGTGGAGCGCTGTGGTGGAGTGGTAAAGTGGATTTTAGATTGAGAGGTAGCCGGTTTGATCCCTGTAGGTGCCATTGCAGCCAAGTTTTGTTTCCATTAGCAAGAGACTATCCACATTGCTTAGTACTGGTTCCTACCCAGGAAAAGAGGGCCACATGGAGGATTAGTACTAATACTAAATGTGTTACCCTTTATAAATAAGGTTGACTATTATTATTAGTGTTTACAGGAGTTCAAGGGTAAAATGAAATAATATTTAACCCTGTTTAGGACTATTTTTTCAGCCTAACCTCAGAGGTCAAGCAGTGCTTTGATTGTTCTGTACAGTCCAAAATACCGTAAAAATCCTAAAAGTTTGGACACCTTGAGAACATGCTGTAATCTCAGAAAAATTTAACAAATTTGTTTCACCACCCAGCAAGGAGTCCAAAAGGTGCAGACAGAATGGCAAACAGTGTAGACCCTGATCAGACTGCTCCTTCAGGAGCAGTCTGATCTGGGTCTGCACTGTTTGCATGGGTCTATCCGTCACAATACTTAGGATCATTTTGGTATGAACATTTTCAGACTTGAGGATGATCTCGTGCTGAGAAGAAGCTTGTCAGAGAATCTAAGTCTGCATGACTCAGAAGAATTGAAAGGTCCTACAAGACGCGGGTCAGGGTCGGCCAGAAGAAGCTTTTTCCGTCGCAAAAGGCACCAACGAAACAATTCTAAGGACAGTCGAGAACTGGGATCTTTCTCTGATGCTTCTTTAAATAGTGATTCTCTGCCTGTTTTAGATGGTAAGTCCTTCCTGTAAAGCTTCAAACAGTTTATTTTAAGGGGAATGGTAACACCTTCTGGGGAGGCAACTCCTGCAAAAGTGTTTTTGTCTCCCATGTCAACAGGGGTCAACTCTTAAAGGAGTAGACCCCATTTTCAGTGTGACAGGGCTTAAAGAAAAGCAAACTGGAAATCCCGAAAGTTGTCTGCCTTTGAAAAATGGCGGAAAAATCTGCCAGGTGCTCCCATTCCCCTTAAATATATAAAAAGTTCACAATCGAACTTCAACAGCTGGAACAACATTGAGACTATAAACTTTTGTTCAAGACGGGAAGTTCGCCGGCCTCGGTAGCTCACTCAGATGCGTGTCTGACTGGTGATCAGGAGGACACGGGTTCGATACCTGTCAGAGTCGGCAACATTCTTTCAAGGAGATTCATCATGAAATCTTTTCTACTGTCATTCTCTCCCTTCTGCTGATTCAAAAAGGGCAGTTGTCAGTTTCTGGCGAAAGAATGTGCACTGTACTAGTTAACTGCTTACGTATATATACCTAATATAGTGTTGACTGGGCTGTTAAACTCCACTACAAACAAACAAGACGGGAAGTTCAAGCCACTGAGAAGTACGAGGCATCATGGGATAAATTAGGTATATTTGTTCAGTGTTCTATAAAATAAAATGTATTGTAAAATTCCTAAAAATTCGGACACCTTGAGAACTTGCTGTAATTCTAATAAAATTTTAACAAATTTGTTTCATTATCCAGGAAGGAGTCCAAAAGGTGCTGACTGAATGGCAAATAGTGTAGACCCTGATCAGACTGCTCCTTCAGGAGCAGTCTGATCTGGGTCTGCACTATTTGCTTTGGCCTGTCTGTCCCAATACTTAGGATCATGATGTGTATATTCATTAGAATTGCCTCATCGTCGAGGCAATTCTAACAGTACACACCGTACATTTCTAACAAGAAATAAAAATGATCCCTTAATTATCTTTTTATGCCACGAGATCTGTACAACATGTACATCATATAAGTATAATTTTTCACATAATATTGTTCTGGCCCCCGCCTATGGGGGCTTGAAGAAATAGATGGGCTGCATGATGCTTCCACGCAGAGCTGAAACTGAATGCTTACAAGTACTGGTAAACTGCTTAAAGGATCTAAGCCTGCCCAGGCAAAGTAGTGCGAGTCGGACAGTCCATGCTTATAAACCCTATTTGTTTCAATGGGCGACAGGGCTTGAGATGTCATTTCATCTCAATGTCTTGTAAAAGCCTCACAAAATTGGAAGCAGCATCTCCAAAATGACCTGTACAGTGCTGACGGGGACGTTAAACCTGAAATCAAACAAAAATATAATATTGTTCAATAAACACAGGAATATTGTTCAATAAACACAGCATTTTTGTTGACACAGGTACTACTAGAAAGTTGAATTGACAAAGCACATAATCAAGTTAGTGAAACATGCTGTGTTATCTAAATTTATGCTTAGACATCCTTGCAAAATACATTGCTATAAAAATTATCTAGATCTAATACACTAATACATTTCATTTAAAGTGGTGACCACTCATGATAATTCCTTCATTTCAGATCTATCTTTGTGCACATATACCAGTCTAGAAAAACTAGAATGTAAGTACTCTCTCTCTCTCTCTCTCTCTCTCTCTCTCTCTCTCTCTCTCTCTCTCTCTGTCTCTCTCTCTCTCTCTCTGACTCTCTCTCTCTCTCTCTCTCTGTCTGTCTGTCTGTCTCTCTCTCTCTCTCTCTCTCTCTCTCTCTCTCTCTCTCTCTCTCTCTCTCTCTGTCTGTCTGTCTCTCTCTGTCTGTCTCTCTCTGTCTGTCTGTCTGTCTGTCTGTCTGTCTCTCTCTCTCTCTCTCTCTCTCTCTCTCTCTCTCTCTCTCTCTCTCTCTCTCTCTCTCTCTCTCTCTCTCTCTCTCTCTCTCTCTCTCTCTCGTATTTGCATTATTTGCTGGCAGCTTGCACATTGTCAATAATATTGGAAAAACGGGTAACTGGACCCCCCTGACCTTTCAAGGTCAGGGGGGTCTGGTTACCCGTTTTTCCAACACTGATAACGTTCAGACAAGGAACCAGCAGATAATGCAAATAAGGTGAATGTATTTATTCTCCTCAATCTTAGTTTGATTTGTCTTTTTATTGGGTCTGTTATTTAGGGGTTATCTGTTTTTAAACTTGTTATTTGGGGAAGTAAATCAGCAGTTTTATGGTCGAAAATTTTGACCATAAAACTAACAATTTACCTCCCCAAATAACGAATTTGAACATAGTTATTCCCATTCAAACGCACTTATTCAGTTGATTTGTTAAAAAAGTGCACTATTTGTTCAAAGCTGTACGCTCTGTAAGCTGCATCAATTTGAATGCCAGCAACATTACCTGATGATGTCAAGTTTCCGAGAGTATTATCACAGGATAAACATGTAGTTGCACATTTTTGATGTCATATAATCAGGCATCGCTCTTCATTGACAAGTGCATTAATCCATTGCATGTCGGAAGCCCCTTAAGGGATACCTTGGCAAACAGTGCAGGCCCAGATCCGATGCCGCAGAACGCGCCGTCTGATTAGGGCCTGCACTATTTGCTAACAGTGCTTTCCATCAAAAATAGAATAAAAACAAAAAATAGGCCTTAGGCCTACCACACTTATATGACAAATTGACTTGTCGAACATATAGCAATGGAAGAGTCCACTAGTATACAATAGGTTAGAATTGTCTATCAACCCAAAGTTACTAATGAATCTGAGTTACATTGCTAATGACCACATGACAATCACTCACAAATATAGCTAATGTGCCCAAATACCTTAAGAAATAAAAAAAATGCCCACACATTGAGGCTTTGCTGTAAATCTCCTAAATTTTAACAAATTTGATTCACGACCCAGCAAGTAGTCCAAAAGGTGCAGACAGAATGGCAAACTGTAGACCCTGATCAGACTGCTCCTTCAGGGGAGTCTGATCTGGGTCTGCACTGTTTTTAGCCCACCTGTCACGTAGTGACAAGGTGAGCTTTTGTGATCACATTTTGTCCGTCGTGCGTGCGTGCGTTCGTGCATGCGTGCGTAAACAATTTCAAATAAGTATATCTCTAATACCCCACGGCCAATCTTGATCAAATTTCATGAGAAGCATCATCAGGTAGGGGGAAAGGTTGCATAAGGTTTTGGGGCTGATCAGATTGGAATTCTGGTTGCCATGGAAACAAAAAGTTTTCATAGACTTATAATGGGGAAAACGACGTTTCCACTTTTTCTAGGCCATTTCTGATCTGATCTTCATCAAACTTGCAGATAACCAGGAGGGGCATACAGTCTACATTGAGTTCGAATTTGGGCTGCACAGGACTAACCGGTTTGGAATTAACTGCCCTTGAGCATAAATATGAGTGAAAAATGGTGTCTCCAGCATTTCTCAGCCGTTTATGATCTGACCTTTTTGTAACTTTTCATAAACAAGGACAAGCATAAAATCTCGGACGAGTTAGAATTTGGTTTGAATCTGACCAGCGGTTTTCCAGTTACCTCCCCTTGAGCGTGAAAAATTTCCCATAGACTTATAATGGGGAAAACGACGTCTCCACTTTTTCTCAGCCAATTCTGATCCGATCTTCATCAAACTTGCAGATAACCAGGAGGGGCTTACAGTCTACGTCGAGTTAGAATTTGTGCTGCACGGGACACACCAGTTTGGAGTTACCTGCCCTTGAGCATAAATATAAGTGAAAAATGGTGTCTCCAGTTTTTCTCAGCCGTTTTTGATCTGACCAGCGGTTTTCCAGTTTCATCTCCTTGAGCATAAAAAATTTTCCCATAGAGTTATAATGGGGAAAACGACGTCTCCACTTTTTCTCAGCCATTTCTGATCCGATCTTTGGTTACTTTTGGTAAACGAGGATAAGCATAAAATCTCTAATGAGTTCGATTTTGGCTTGAATGTGACCACCGGATTTCCAGTTACATCCCCTTGAGGGTGAAAAATTTTCCCATAGACTTACAATGGGAGAACGATGTCTCCAACTTTGCTTGGCTATTTCTAACCTGACTTTCATCAAACTTCCACATAACCGGAAGGAGCTTACAGTCTATGTTTAGTTCGAATTTGGGCCGCATGAGACAAAAGGCTTTCGAATTTCCTGCCCTTGAGCATAAATATTAGTGAAAAATAGTGTCTCCATCTTTTCTCAGCTGTTTCTAATCTGATCTTTTTGAAACTTTCAGTAAATGAGTACAAGCATAAAACCTCCCTCCGTCGTCCACACCTTTGAACTTGAATATCTAAGTGACTAGCTGGCCAATCCCAATCGAATTTTATGTGCAGTATCACTGGGTTTGGGGATTGACTGCATTAGGTTTTGAACCAGTTTTGATCAGAACTGTGGTTGCCATGGAAACAAAAAAATTCCATAGACTTATAATGGGGAAAACGACGTCTCCACTTTTTCTCTTCCATTTCTGATCTGATCTTCATCAAACTTGCAGATAACCAGTAGGGACATACAGTCTACATAGAGTTTGAATTTCGGCTGCATGAGACAAACAACTTTGGAGTTACCTGCCCTTGTTTATTGATTTGAGGTTTAACATCCCTGTCAGCACAGTGTAGGTCTTTTGGAGACATTGCTTCTAGTTTGTGGGACTTTTGCCCGACATGGAGATGAAATTATATCTTTTGCCCTTTCCACCCAATGAAACCAATAGGGTCATTATGCATGGACGGGTCCAACTGGCACCACTTTTCCTAGGCAGGCTTAGAACCTGTTTACCAGTACTCATGTGTGGTCTGTTCCAGCTCTGCATAGAAGCACCGTGTAGCCCAGTCTATTTCTTCAAGCCCTGATAGGCATTCTTAAAACATCATTAATGATTTTCTGGTACACGGGTGAGCGATATAGGGCCATTTGGCCCTGTTGTCTTAGATCTACCTTAGATCTACCTGTCTCGTCAATACTTAGGATCATTACGGTAGCATTTATGTGATATGGAGGTAACATTATTACTTTCAGGACTATTTTCAGGACTATTTTCTAGTCTGCCTTCAGAGACAGTCAGTCGTCTGTCTCTTGAATGCAGGCTAGAAAATGCTCCTGGATGGGGGCGAAACAAATTTGTTTAATCCTTCAATTCCTGTACTTTAAGCGAACAGTTCAGACCTTGATCACAGATTCAACATATTCTGGGCGGGCCTCAGTTGCTCAGTGTGATGCCCGTCTGACTGGGGATCAGGAGGATGCAAGTTTGATACTTGCTGGGATCGGGCTCATTCACTCCCTTTTACTGATCCAAGAAGGACAGTTGTCAGTTTCTGGTTAAAGAATGTGCACTGTACTGGTTAACTGCTTACATATAAGCCTGCCCTGGAAAAGTGTTGATGGGTAAACTGACCAGCTCGATATGGCCTAAAAAGTGTTAATGTGGCTATTTAACTCCAAAAGAAACAAACAAACAACTTGGCATATTCTGCAACTGACACCAGGCGCCCCCACCCATCGGGGCTTGAAGAAATAGATTGGGCTGCATGGTGCTTCCAAGCAGAACTGAAACCCACTGAACTTGAGTACTGGTAAACCGCTTAGGTCTAAGCCTGCCCAGAAAAAGTGATGCCAGTCTGACCACTCCTTTAACCCCAGTGGTTTTTATGGGCATTAGGACTTGAGATGTCAATTCATCTCAATGTTGGGTGAAAGTCGTACAAAATCAGAAGCAACGTCTACAAAATGACACAAAAAGTGTTGACCGGGATCTGAAACTCATATAAAACTAACACCAGTGCTGTCAGTGCTTTGATTTGAGCCGGGGCACAGCATTTCCTACAGTCACATCAGCCTGCACATCTAAGTGTGCTCTAAGGATAGCTAAGGCCCAGTGCTCCTTCGTGCAGAAAGAGAAGTCTCTGGTCAGACTATATGGATGCACAGGCTGATCTGATTCTTATCTGGAAAAACATGTAAATTGTAGGAAATGCTGTGCCACAGCTCATTTTATTATTTGTTGCAGGTAAATCGTGTCGTCCGGTTGTGCTGATAGCTCCACTTGCTGATGCTCTGATCCACAAACTCCACGCAGAATCTCCTGACAAATACAACTACTCTGAACCTTGTAAGAATGATTATGTCTCTAAATGGGCGGGGGTGGTGGGCACTTGGGGCAGTTTGTGGGAATGTGGCATGTTTCATTTCTTAGGATTTCAAAAGAAGCATTTCTTATCTCCAGATATTAGCCCTTATCCTGCTGAACATGACAACCATCAGGCCATCTGATCAGAATCTACATGGTTTGACATGCAGTTTGTGTATTGAATGAAAACGTCATATCGAGTAATTCGATTGGTTAATAGTCAGAAATGGGTGTGGCTATGTTAAATTATTCAGAAGGATAAGGGTGAAGTATAATGGAGATAATTTAGGAATAATTCTGTACATTTTATTTTTAAGCCCTCGCAACAGGTAAGGGTATATAGTTTTGCCCATGTCCACACATATGTTTGTAAAAAGCTAATCTATCAAACTTTGTACAATGGTACCGCTTGCCAGGATTGGGCTGATAAAACCTATTTAAGCTCTCCCCCCGGTGAAATACTTTTCACTGACCATTCCAGAACAGTTTTTCTGTCATGGTTTATTTTTGTTATAGGTCATCTTTGAGTTCGTGTATGGCTTATATCTTTTTGCTTTGGATAGCCAGTTGGCCATTTTGTGGGAAAGTAACTGTGCTTTTGGCTTTCTGCTATCAATGTTTCCAATAGGGTCTAGTTATGTGATGTTTATGTTTCTTTACCTTTGGTGTCTCTGGTTGGAGGTGTGGGTTAATTGTATAAATTCCTGATCATTGCCTTCACTTCTGTTTACTAATACATGTGTATATGCATCACAACCATGGTAACATGATCTGCTGCACTGTATCATGTTCAGTGGATGTTTCTGGATCAAGGAATCACATGAGACGTGGAGCGTCGAGTGTGGTATGTAAGATCTGGGAACATCCACGAGACATGTTATTGTGCAGCAGATCAAGTTACTTCATTGTTATGTTTATTACATCCCTTCCATCTTCCAATAAAATCATTTTTGAAATGTAAATAAGTGGTAAATTTTTATGTTAACATATCATTCTGTAAGTGACACATCATACAGTAGAACTTCGATGGCTCGAACACCGATGGCTCGTTTACCGTGGCTGAGTCGAACCCTTTCTTGAGTCCTTAGGAAATTCTTCTACATAAGAAGTAGTATGGGATAATTAAGGAGATTTTCAAGTTTAATCTTGCAAATGTGTGCTGTGTGTACTCATTAGAATCACCTCAATGAGGTGATTCTAATGAGTACACACAGCATATATTTTTATTATTGAACACAGGAAAAATGTCCCAAAATTACCTCCTGGCAGTTAGCCTCCGTGGCTTGAACTACACATCTCGAACAGAATTTCGTGGTCCCAAAGGTGTTCGTGCCATTGAAGTTCATCTGTATTTTCATGTCCAGTACCACGTTGAACATGGATGCTTACTAATATTGCAGCACATGCTGGAGCCCAGATGTAGCCTCATTTTAAAGGATCTTTATACAGAATCAGAAAAAAAGCATGGTGGAAAACTGTTAGTAGACAACAGTATTTTAGATGGTTTATAATTACAAGAGGTAGTGCTGTACTAACTCTGTATTGCCGGCCTCGGTAGCTCAATCGGATGCGCGTCTGACTGGTGATCAGGAGGATACGGGTTCGATACCTGCCGGGGTCGGCAACATTCTTTCGTGGAGATTGATCATGAAATCTTTTCTACGGTCATTCTCTCCCTTCCGCTGATTCAAGAAGGGCAGTTGTCAGTTTCTGGTGAAAGAATATGCACTGTACTGGTTAACCGCTTATGTATAAGCCTGCCCAGGAAAAGTGTGGATAGTTAAACTGACTGGCTCAAAAATGCCCTAAAATAGTGTTGACTGGGCCGTTAAACTCCAGTACAAACAAACCAACTCTCTATTATGATACACAAATCAAATATTGATAGGCATTGTTTATATTTACAGCTGTAATGCAGACATCACATCATGTAATGGAGCAGGGTCTAAAAGATGGGATCTACATTGACTACTGGCAAAAGGATGATCACTATCTGTGTATCAGAGTCGTGTCTGTCAGTGAGATCTCCAACAAGGTACGGTTATTACCCAAAATGTTTAGGATTACCCAAAATATTTTGTCACTTTGGCTGCAGATGTCTTCTTGCCCTGGGGTTATAAAACTTATTCTTTGCTCAACTCTGTTGGGCATGAAATTCATCATACTCTTAAATATTAAAATGACAACAGTTTTTGGCATTTTTTTTTTTTCATGCTGAGCGGTATTTAAGGGGAATGGATACACCTTCAGGGGCGTCAGTTTCTGCACAAATATTTTTGTCTCCCAGGGTCAACTCTTATAGGAAAGAATTTGCTCCTGAGGAGCAAATTCTTTCGTTTAAGAGTAGACCCCTTTTTAGTTAGGACATTCAAAACTAAAGACATCGTTAGTTAACGTATCGTTAAAACTTTGTTCATTAAATATGGCAAATATGCTAATATTTTTGCTGAAAAAAAAATGTGAGCAGAAAAATTGTACTTACTAGAACAGTTAACAGTTTGACCACTAACGAGCTTTTTAAGTTAACGATGCTTTGAACAACTGGATCCTTATCTGTATGAGTACAACAAAATAGTCTCAGCAGATCTGAGCATGAAAAAGGATTACTGTATTGGCCCTAATTACCGCACATGCTCCTATAAGCGCACACCGAAGCCATTTTTGAAAAGGAAATGCATAAACACACGCTTTACAATAACCTCTCCTTGAAGTTCTCACAGTAAATCTATAAAAAACTTAGCGTTATTTCTTCAACAGTGAAGGCAATACTGAAGTATCCTTTTCCGTCCCATTATATATCAGTATGACTTTTGTGTAATCTCGGAAGCTACTGTTTTCATGTCAAGTTACGCTAATTAGGTACAATTTTCACCACAACGGTAATTAGGGCAAATACGGTATTTGGTATTTTACCCCTTCAAGTGCTACATAGAGGATCTTACACGAGTGGTCATTTCATGTGAAATTTATGAAACAAGCCTTTAGCGAGTTTCATAAATTTCATATGAAATGACCACAAGTGTAAGATTCTGTTTATTTTATGACCACTTTAAATTGGATTTTATCGCCTTTAAATTTGACAATTTAATCACAAAATGCGCATGGTTGACATGGACGTCATGACATTACTTATTCCCGCCAAAGTTTTATTACATGTGTGGTCATACAATTTTTATTACACTACTTTATCCACTGCTTATCAATGACATCATATGATAAATAAAGTTAGATGATATTTAGGTTGATCATGAAAAGTTTGATATCCTCTTGCATGCTTATTGGAACTTGAAATGTATATTTCCCCGATACTCCCATTTTTGCATTGAAAGTTTAGATTAATAATTGGTGCATTTCATATGGCGGCAGGGCTTGAGATGTCATTTCATTTCAATGTCAGGTAAAAGTCTCACAAAATTGGAAGCAACGTCTCCAAAATGACCTATACAGTGTTGACTGGGATGGTAAACCTCAAACAAACAAATAATTGGTGCAATATCAGTCAAATAATCATTTTAACCCTAATCCCGCTGAATATTTAATTTAGCCACACCCATTTCAGACTATCAGCCAATCAGATTACATGATATAATGTTTTGTTCAAATTCGCAAACTGGATGACAAACAGTGTAGATCTTGATGATCTGGATCTACACTGTTTCCATAGGTAGGGGTTGTCGTGAACAGTAGGATGAGGGTTAAAAGGGCCTGTAAAATCCATGGGGAAACTTGAAATAACTTCTGTAATTTTGACTGGTTAAGGTGAAGAATGCTTGTAACATCTGGGCACTAATGTCATTGGGCATATTTTCTTGCATGATATGCTCAAATCACATCTTGTCATTTTTCAGGGTATCCACTGTCTACTAAATGTCAACCCCAGAGCCATAGAGAGGCTTCATCGACAGCAGATCTATCCCATAGTGATCTATGCCCGACACAAGTCCTACAAACAGATCAAGTAAGTGCTTTACTTTCCAGATTTAATTAAGCCGTAGCTAGTTCTGAGGTTATTAAACTTTCTTCATGCTCAACTAAGCTGAGCATGATATTTATAATGCTCATAAATATCAAGATGCAAATGAAAAGATGTATACATTTCCAGCGCAGATCACCACAGAAGGTCATTTGTCCTGCTCATAAATTTTAAAATGCCAACAATTGGGACCAGTTTGATCTAGATTGAACTTTTTTCACATTAGGGACCGAGTTGATATAGATTAACCCATTGCATGCGGGAAACCCCTAAAGGGGTACCTTGGCAACCAGTGCAGGCCCAGATCAGACGCCGCAGAATGTGGCGTCTGATCAGGGTCTGCACTATTTGCTGACAGAATTTTCCATCAAAAATAGAATAAAAATGAAAAATAGGCCTGACACTCTGTATATGACAAATGGACTTGTCCAACATACAGCAATAGAATAGAAGAGTCCACTAGCATACAATGGGTTAAGCTTTGTTCATATCAGATTACATGTCGATCCCTGTCAAGTTGTGTTCTCATTTAGGACATAGCTGTTCCAGATAATTTAAATGGGGCCTTATCTTCTTGTTGCAGGGAAGTTAGAGATGTACAGTTCCTCCCAGAGAAAATCAGCAACAAGTCCGCAAAGGACCTATTTGATTATTGTCAAAAAGCTGAGCAGGATTACAGACATTTACTCTCAGGTAGGGCTAGTAATACTTGTAAGTATGCCATATTGTTCTAATTAGTTTTTTTATGTCCCCGGTAGCAATAGCGGGGACATTTTGTTTTTGCCCTGTCTGTTTTTTGGTTTGTACGTGGACAACTTTAACGTTGGTCATAACTTTAGAACTGTTTGAGATAGAGCATTCATATTTGGCATGTAGGTTCCTTGTGACAAGAGCTTGACATGCATGCAAAAAAAATTTGACCTGTGGCCTTGACCTTGATGTTTGACCAACTTTGAAAAAAAGGCCTTGCCTGGGGACATGTTCATGTTTCACAAACACATATTTCTTGTTAACCCTGAAGACGCCGAGAAAAACTACATCTGAGCTAATTAGGGCCCCGCACTGAAAGTGTGGGTGCCCTATAGTAATCACTCTGTCTGTCCGTCCACAAATTTCTGATAGCGCTGCCGGGGCCCTAGTCAGTTTCACTGACAGCTCTAGTTGCGTCTGTTAAATTTTTTTGCAAACTTTTAAAAAAATATTTTTGCATACAGGCAAACAGTGCAGATCCAAATAAGACTGCTCCTAGAGGAGCAGTCTGATTTGGGTCCACACTGTTTGCAAAAATGAATTTTAAAAGCAGACAACAACTGTCGTGATTGGCATTTTATGGGTTAAAGCAAAACATGGCATACACCACAACCTCTTTATAACATTATTGTTAGGGTCTAATGCAGAAAGCATGTTAAACATGTTATATTCAAACAAAATCTATAGATTATGCAGAAAAATATTTGATAACTTACGTTTCTGGGATCCATCTTAAGCATGTTATATCCAATACTGGTTTATAATGAATAGTTTTATAAAGAGGTTCATGTGTACAACATTCAGGAAAAGTCCTGCATCAATATGGATTTTATATATAGGGTATTTTAACACAAATGGTCATTTCACATGAAATTTATTAAATAAGTATAAAGCTTCATTACCATAACACACCCGTGTGACATAGATCATTTTTTCACATCTCCAAAAAGGCTACTTTTCAGATGAAAATCTGTGATATTTTTAGCTCACCTGTCACGTAGTGACAAGGTGAGCTTTTGGGATCACTTTTTGTCCGTCGTCCGTCGTGCGTCCGTGCGTGCGTGAGTGCGTCCGTAAACTTTTTCTTCAAACGACATCTCCTCCTAAACCACTGAACGGATTTTGACCAAACTTCACAGGAATGATCCTTAGGTGGTCCCCTTTCAAAGTTGTTCAAATGGTTCCGGTCCGTTGCACATATAGGTCACAGTAGCCAAAAATAGATTTTTTTCACCGAAAGCTTAAAAAATCTTCTTCTCTGAAACCGCAAGGCCCAGGTCTTCGATATTTGGTATGAAGCTTCATCTAGTGGACCCCTACCAAGATTGTTCAAATTATAGTGCTGGGGCCAAAAATGCCCCCGCACGGGGGCCCTTTGGTTTTACATGGGCTTATATAGGGAAAATCTTTAAAAATCTTCTTCTTTGAAACCGCGAGGCCCAGGTCTTTGATATTTGGTATGAAGCTTTATCTACTGGACCCCTACCAAGATTGTTCAAATTATAGTGGTGGAGCTCAAAATGCCCCCGCACGGGGGCCCTTTGGTTTTACATGTGCTTATATAGGGAAAATCTTGAAAAATCTTCTTCTCTGAAACCGCAAGGCCCAGGTCTTTGATATGTGGTATGAAGCTTCATCTAGTGGACCCCTACCAAGATTGTTCAAATTATAGTGCTGGGGCCAAAAATGCCCCCGCACGGGGGCCCTTTGGTTTTACATGGGCTTATATAGGGAAAATCTTGAATAATCTTCTTCTCTGAACCCGCAAGGCCCAGGTCTTTGATATTTGGTATGAAGCTTCATCTAGTGGACCCCTACCAAGATTGTTCAAATTATAGTGCTGGGGCCAAAAATGCCCCCGCACCAGGGCTCTTTTGTTTAACATAGGCTTATATAGGGAAAATCTTGAAAAATCTTCTTCTCTGAAACCGCAAGGCCCAGGTCTTTGATATTTGGTATGAAGCTTCATCTAGTGGACCCCTACCAAGATTGTTCAAATTATAGTGCTGGAGCTCAAAATGCCCCCGCAAGGGGGCCCTTTGGTTTTACATGTGCTTATATAGGGGAAAATCTTGAAAAATCTTCTTCTCTGAAACCGCATGGCCCAGGTCTTTGATATTTGGTATGAAGCTTCATGTAGTGGACCCCTATCAAGATTGTTCAAATTATAGTGCTGGGGCCAAAAATGCCCCCGCACCAGGGCCCTTTTGTTTTACATAGGCTTATATAGGGAAAATCTTGAAAAATCTTCTTCTCTGAAACCGCAAGGCCCAGGTCTTTGATATTTGGTATGAAGCTTCATCTAGTGGACCCCTACCAAGATTGTTCAAATTATAGTGCTGGAGCTAAAAATGCCCCCCGCATGGGGGCCCTTTGGTTTTACATGGGCTTATATAGGGAAAATCTTGAAAAATCTTCTTCTCTGAAACCGCAAGGCCCAGGTCTTTGATATTTGGTATGAAGCTTCATCTAGTGGACCCCTACCAAGATTGTTCAAATTATAGTGCTTGGGCCAAAAATGCCCCCGTACCAGGGCCCTTTTGTTTTACATAGGCTTATATAGGGAAAAATCTTGAAAAATCTTCTTCTCTGAAACTGCAAGGCCCAGGTCTTTGATATTTGGTATGAAGCTTCATCTTGTGGACCTCTACCAAGATTGTTCAAATTATAGCCCTGGGGCCAAAAATGCGCCCGCTCCGGGGCCCTTTGGTTTTAGATGAACTTATATAGGGAAAACCTTGTTTTACATAGTCTATATGCAGGCTTAACCTTTAAAATCTTCTTCTCTGAAACCAGAAAGCCCAGGTCTTTCATATTCGATATGAAGCTTCATCTTGTGGACCTCTACCAAGATTGTTCAAATTATAGCCCTGGGGCCAAAATTGACCCTGCCCGGGTCCCACTTGTTATACATTGGATCAGGTGAGCGAACCAGGGCCCTCTGGGCCCTCTTGTTGTTATCTTTACTTTAAATATAGGCTGTGGGTGCTCATTTAGGCGGTTCTAATGAGTACTCACAACCTATGTCTTGGAGCGGAAATAAGAAAAATAATGTATACCCCCATAAACCCCAGTTTTCCCTATATAAAGTGGAGTTTAGGGGGTGTTCATTTCACGGATGTGTTCACATGATGTATTAAATTTCATAGTGATCAGTGGTCACTTAATCCTTAAACTGCATCATTTTCTTTTTTTTTTTTTCTTCTTAGTTTTTAGAGAAAGTCAGACTTGACATTATGGGCCGCCATGGTCTAGCGGGTAAGAACTCTGATTCTTGATGATTAGAGCTCTCACCCCTGTGGGTTTGAGCCTTGCTTGGGTCACATGTGAGACCCTTGGTTCTGCAACAGAATATCTGGCGGTTTTTCTCTGGGTACTCCAGGGGTGCAAAGTTTCCTTAAAACTAACTTGCTCTCATGTTCCTAATTTTTCTCATATCACTTGCCCTGCCTGAAAATGTACTCACAAATGCGAGTGGGCGAGTGAAATTTTACACCCTTGTACTTCAGTTTTCTCTATTTTACAATTGGCTTGATATGAGTTAAAATTTCTTGAAAGGGCTGTACAATCAAAGTAAAAAATAAGAGAAGACTTGTCAATTCACCATATTTGCATTATTTGTTGGCTCCCAGCTTCCACATTGTCAATATTGGAAAAAACAGGTAACCAGATCCCCCTGACCTTTTAAGGTCAGGGGGATCTGGTTACCTGTTTTTCCAACACTGGTGCGTCGTTAAACACGAAATCATCATCATCATCCAACACTGGTAACCTTCAGACTAGGAACCAGCAGATAATGCAAATAAGGTGTTTACATGTGACTTGCCTTCTGAAACCTCTGAAGGTGTACCTTAGCAAACAGTGCAGGCCATGATCAGACGCTGCAGAACGTGCACTATTTGCTTACAGAATTTTCCATTAAAAATAGAATAAAAATGAAAAAATAGGCCTGTCACCCCTTATATGACCAATGGACTTGTCCAACATATAGCAATGGAAGAGTTCACAAGTATACAATGGGTTAATTATATTTTTCTATTACAGCAACCATCCAAGGAGGGAATCTTGCTGAGATGTGTCAGCAAATAAAGAACGTGATTGCCACTGAACAGGAGAAGCCAGTCTGGGTCCCATCCTGTACGCTGAGATGATATACATTACATACTGTGTTCTAAAAACCAGTGAAGCCAGTCTGGGTCCCATCCTGTACACTGAGATGATATGCATTACATAGTGTGCTCTGAAACCCAGTGAAGCCAGTCTGGGTCCCATCCTGTGCACTGAGATGATATACATTTCATTCTGTGCTCTGAAAACCAGTGAAACCAGTCTGGGTCCCATCCTGTACACTGAGATGATATACATTACATACTATGTTCTGAAAACCAGTGAAGCCAATCTTGGTTCCATCTTATAGCCTGAGATGATATACAAGTTTTGTTGGAGCCAATGGGTCTCAGCATGCAGACTGAGATGATAAACATTACATGTTTTGTTGGAAGCCAGTGGAGCCAGCCTCGGTCCCAGCTTGTAGACTGAGATGATATACATCACATGCTTTGTTGGAAGCCAGTGAAGGCTGTCTGGGTCCCAGCTTGTAGACTTGAGATTATATACATTATATGTTTTGTTGAAAGTCAGTCTAGGTCCCATCTTGTACACTGAGATAATACACATTACAATCATGTTTTTGTTGGAAACCAGAGAAGTCAGTCTGGGTCCAGTCTTGTACACTGACCAGTCTGGGCTTCATTCTTTTACACTAGTCTGGGCTCCATTCTTATACACCAAGATGATATACATTACATGTTTTTTTGCGGAAAACCCAAGGAGCCAGTCTGGGTCCCATTTTGTACACAAGAGATTATAGTCACTATGTGCTATTTCTGGAAACAAGGCAACTAACATGAGCCTTTTATTCCACAAGGACACTTAACTTACATTGAAAACTGACTTACACACACTTGCATGCTTTTTCCTGAAAACTGCATGTGCACTTTAAATGCTATAGTCCCAACCCATCGGGATTGGGCTGCATGGTGCTTCCATGCAGAGCTGAAACTGGCCACACATGAGTACTGGTAAACCACTTAGGACTAAGCCTGCCCAGGCAAGGTGGTGCGAATTAGACCGTCCAGTGCATAATTGCCCATTTGGTTTCATTGGGCGACAGGGCTTGAGATGTCATTTCATCTCAGTGTTAGGTAAAAGTCCCACGAAATTGGAAATGCCTCCAAAATGACCTATAAAGTGTTGACGGGGATGAAAAATATCAATTCAAACAAACAAAGCTTTAAATAATAACATTTATATCATGGGGAACGGTCTTGTTTCAGTGTTAACCCTTAAGGTGCCAAACACAACTACTGTTGTCTGCATTTGTTGTCTGCTGGTTACTTTAAAAGTAATTGTTGCAGTGAGGACCCAGATCAGACTGCTGCTTTAGGAAGCACTGAAAACTAGGGAAACCTGGCTGGGTCCCAACCTATGCATTATTTGACATGAACAAGTAAACTGTTTGTGCTGGAAACCAGAAAAATCATGGCATTGAGAAGATTATCATTACATTTGTTGTAAACCAGAAAAGCATTGGGTTCCATGTACTTTCTAATGAGATAGATTGTCCATGCCTTATACAGTTTACAAAATTGCTTTAACCCTCAAAACCCCAAGAAAATCTACATCTGAAAATGTCATCTGCTTATGTCGTCTGCTGAATCTTCTTGCAAACTTTTTAAAAATATTTTTGCATACAGGCAAACAGTGTGAGCCCAGATCAGACTGCTCCTAGAGGAGCAGACTCATCTGGGTTCACAGTGTTTGCAAAAATGAGTTTTAAAGTAATCCGCAGAAGACAAAGCAGACGACAATTGTCATGATTGGCATTTTATGGGTTAAATAGATGTTCATCTGTCTGGCTATTTTAAGGCTTAGCAAATTTCCTGCATTATCCCACTTTGAAAAAAGCTGAGTTTACACTATTAACCCCACTTTATATAGAGAAAACAGGGGTTCACAGGGGTATTTGTTATACCTTTGTATTTGTTATTCTCTTATTTTTGCTCCAAGACATAGGTTGTGGGTAGAACCGCCTCATTCTAACGAGAACCTACAGCCTATGCAAGACGTAGGTTGTGGGTACTCCTTAGAAGCGGTTCTAATTGGAACCTACACCCTATGTTTCAAGTATATATAAGAATAAGAAAATTAACCATTTTGGAGATATGAAGGAAATGGATCTGCTAACAAGATGAGTAGCTTTTGAAAATGCAGAAGCTACTCTAATTTCTTTTCACCAAAAACATCACATTGCCATATTACACCTTCAGGGGAGGCAACTCCTGCAAAAGTATTTTTGTCTCCCATGTCAATAGGGGTCAACTCTTAAAGGAAAGAATTTGCTCCTGAGGAGCAAATTCTTTCCTTTAAGAGTAGACCCATTTTTCAGCTGGACAGGGCTTATAGAAAAGCGAAGAGGAAGTCCTGAAAGTTGTCTCCCTTTGAAAAATGGCGGAAAAATCTCCCAAGTGTTCCCATTCCCCTTAAATGATCAAATATTTAATGATATGTTAACTAACAATATCATTAGTTTTCAACACCGTGCCCTAGAGCAAATAGTTAAGGTCTTCTTGGTCTAAAGGGTTTGTACGAGCATTTTCTTTATCAGATTATATCAGTGTTGTGTTTCAATGAAATGGTTGTGATATTTTGCCCACTTATTTTTGAATGCTGTCGACTGACAACCCATCTTATGCTATGTGGGAACATACTTTTTTGTGTTTGCCTGTGTGCAATTGCATTTTTGTTAAGTTTTTTTGCTGGTAAAGTACAGTATGGTCCCTATCATGTCACATTTATTTGTTTGTTTGTATTGGGGTTTAACAGCCCAGTCAACACCATTTAGGGTAATTTTGGGCTTGTCAGTTTATTTATCCGCACTTAGCCTGGGCAGGCTTATACTAAACAGGACAGTGCACATTCTTTTGCCAGAAACTGACAACTGCCCTTCTTGAATTAACGGAAGGGAAAGAATGACCGTAGAAAAGATTTCATGATCAATCTCCATGAAATAATGTTGCTGACCCCGGCAGGTATCCCGCGTCCTCCTGATCACCAGTCAGACTCGCATCCGAGCTACTGAGGCCAGCTATCATGTTGCATTTAGGAGTCCTATTAAATTCTATGTTATATTGAGACTATGTTCTATCCATACTAGAATAGAGTCAAACCTTAACACTTACCCTGCTGTTCACGACAACTACTACCTTTGCAAACAGTGTAGGTCCAGATCAGATGGCTTGATTAGGATCTGCACTGTTAGTCATTCAGTGCGCAAATTTAAATGAATAAAAATGTCAAGTTATTTGATTGCTTGAAATGTAAATGGGTTTGGCTAAATTAATTTATGCAGCGGGATAAGGGTTTATAACTTGAATACCCTGGGCACCATGAATATTTGTTCGAGGTAGTTGTATTACAAACTACTGAGGGTTATTCACAGGCCAGGCCATATGGCGAGTGAGTGTTTGCGTTTTACATCTCACCACCAGCAAAGGTCATACGGAGAAAGGACCTCGGTTTAAAGACTCATCTGAAAGTCTGGAGAAGCCTGGGATCGATCTCGCGACCCCAGGTTTACAAGGCAGTAGCATAACCACTACACCACGGAGGCATCTACCAGGACATGCGGCATAATGGTGATGACTAAAGGATATCTTTCTGATTTTCTATAAAATAAAGGAATGTTGTGAGTACTCATTAGAATCGCCTCACTGAGGTGATTCTAATGAGTACACACAGCATACCTTTTCAATATAAAATCAGGAAAAAGCATAAATTATCCTGAATCTATTGATGTCTGGAACTTTGGGGAAGAATTCTTGAGGGACTCAAAAACGAGTTCAGATTACCCTATGTGAACAAACCATCCATGTTACCACTAAACCTCCTTGCAATAGAGAGTTACTATCATTATTTTCTATTACATGTACAGTGAAATTCCGCTATTAAAACCACCTAAAATTAAGACTAATTCTGCTTAAAAAAGCTTATTTAGAAGGATGCAGTTATTCTTTCTTTGAATTTCCTGCACACAATGTCCTCTGGCCAGGGACCACCTTTGGAACTGTTCACAAGTGGTCTTAAAGACCACTTGTGAACAGTCCTAAAGGTGGTCTTAATATAGGAATTTTACTGTATTTGAGGGTAGTTGTGGTGTATAACCATTAGATGACCACCAGATAGTTGTGGTGTATGACCATTAGATATTGCATTTGCTAGGACAGTCAGTGTTTTGCCCACAAATGAGCTCATTAACCCATTTTGTTCCAGAAACCCCAAAAAGGGTACCCTGGCAAACAGTGTAGGCCCGAATCAGACGCTGCAGAACGCAGCATCTGATCAGGGCCCACATCATTTGCAAAAGGTTCAGCTACTGTATTTTCCAAATAAATTTTAAAGGTTACACAACCTGTCACCCCAAAATTTTGAAATGGACTGCTACTATATATAAGGAGGAAGATTCCATTTGGTACGAAAAGGGTTAAGCTAACAAGACTTTGTACAACTGGGCTTAGAAGATCTATCGCACTACTGCTTACATTCAAGAGATTTTAAAGTTTTATGAAGATGGTTTTTGGTTACCTGTATGAAAGTAGGCCAGCCTCTGTAGCTCAGTCCGATGAGTTCTGACTGGTGATCAGGAGGCTGTGGGTTTGGTACCTGCAGGGTAGGCAACATTCTTTCATGGAGGTTGTTCATGAAATCTTTTCTATGGTCATTTTCTCTCTTTTGCTGGTTCAAGAAGGGTGACTGACAGTTTCTTGTGAAAGAATGTGCACTGTACTGGATCACTGCTAATGTTAAGCCTGCTCAGGAAAAGTTTGGTTTGGTAGAACAAAATTGGTATATTTTGTTTGTTACCCCGTCAACACTAGTTCAGTCATTTTGGAGACATTGCTTCCAGTTTTTAGGACTTTTATCTGACATCGAGAAATGATATCTCAAGCCCTGCTGCTGTATGAAACCAATAGGGTTTGTATGCATGGACAGTCCAACACACACAACTTTTGCTGAGTAGGCTTCTAAGCAGTTTACCAGTGTGTGTTTGTGTGTGTGTGTGTTTCAGTTTTACATCCCACCAACAGTTTAGTTCATACAGAGACAGGACCATGGTTTGAAGACTCACCCAAAAGTCTGGAGAAGTCTGGGATTGAACCCTTGACCCCTGGTTTATGAGGCGAGTAGCATAACCACTTCACCAGTACTCATATGCATGTGCGGCCAGTTTCAGCTCGGCTTAGAAGCATCCCTGCTAGCATTCTACATAAATCTACAGTGGGCCGTTAGCGGCCCGTCAGCTACCCTGACGGGCCGCTAACGGCCCGCTGTAGATTTATGTAGAATGCTTACTGGGATCATGCAGCCCAATCAACACTTGAAGCAGAAACCCAAGTAAAATAGGTCAAATCTTTAAATTCCGTTTATTTGTCTTCTAACATTTATGTCTTCAGTAGTTTCCAATCTTTTAATCGAATGCTGTTGACATTGTTTCATATACAGTGTTTTGTTTGTTTGATTTGAGGTTTAACATCCCCATCAACACTGTAAAGGTCATTTTGGAGATGTTGCTTCCAATTTTGTGGGACTTTTACCCGACACTGAGATGAAATGACATCTCAAGCCCTGTCGCCCAATGAAACCAATAGGGTTTATTAGCATGGACGGTCCGCCTCGCACCGCGGTTCCTGGACAGGCTTAGATCCTCTAAGCGGTTTACCAGTACTTGTGTGCGGGCCGGATTCAGCTCTGCATGGAAGCATCATGCAGCCCATATATATCTTAAGCCCTTATGGGCGGGGGCCGCTCGTATACAGTGAAATTCCGCTATTAAGACGACCTAAAATTAAGACTAATTCTTCTTTAAAAACCTTATTTTGGCGGCTTCACTTAATTTTTCTTTGTGAGTTCTGCCCACAATGTCCTCTGGTCATGGACCACCTTTGGGACTGTTCAAAAGTGGTCTTAAAGACCACTTTTGAACAGTCCCAAAGGTGGTCTTAATTTAGGAATTTTACTGTACAGTAACTTAACACTTGGGTTATAAACATGCTCTTTGGTGTCACATTATATTACTACTTGTCGCTGGGCGAGATAATTCTGAGATTCCTGATCATGAGATTTATTGTTGTATAAAACTTCTATTTCAACCAATCAAATCGCTTGATATGTACATAAGGATGAAGTGGATTATATTTAATACAGAAGACCCTTGTTTTAATGGCAGTATCTTTTCTTAACCCACTCTATGCGGGAAACCCCATAAAGGGGTACCTTGGCAAACAGTGCAGGCCCAGATCAGACTCTGCAGAAAGCGGCGTATGATCAGGGCCTGCAATATTTGCTAACAGAATTTTCTGTTAAAAATAAACATAAAAATAGACATGACACCCCTTAAATGACAAATGGACTTGTCCAACATACAGCAATGGAAGAGTCCACTAGCATACAGCGGGCTAAACATTGGCTGTTATACTAAGTAAGGAACTTGCCGTACCGAAGAATTCAAATAAGGGGTAGCATTACAATGGAAAATAAAAGGCCTTTCTCTCTTGTGGGCATTTGTTTCAGTTTCTTTGCCAAGTATTGTGGACATTAGTTAAGCCTTACGCTGCCGAGAAAAAAAAGACATCTGAAAAAATGTCGTCTGCTGAATCTTCTTGCAGACTTTTCAAAATATTTTTGCATACAGGCAGATAGTGCAGGCCCTGATCAGACGCCGCGTTCTGCGGCGTCTGATCTGGGCCTGCTCTGTTTGCCAAGGTACCCCTTTAGGGGTTTCACACATGCAATGGGTTCCCTATTTTGGATAATGGTTCTTTCCATATCAGATGATAGAACAGTCTGCTTCAGAAAACACAGGATGTTGTTTGTCATTTTGTTTTACTGCCCTTTCAAGATTATTTTTTCACTTCAAGCTGATTGTTAGAGTTGGGCGAAAACCTAAGTGGTTAGAGAAAACTGCCCTGACTTTCAGTTGCAGAACTTAGCTTCTCATGTGTTAGTCAAGAGAGTCTCGAACCCACAGCTGAGAGACCTTATAATTACAGACAGAACTCTTAACCAGTATACCTGTTGCCCAGGGGTGAAAGGGTCATGGGTGGTACATGTTATTATGGCATTAGATGAGGTTTCGGTTGCTTATGTGAATTTTTTTTTGACAAGTCACAGTGGTATTATTATATTGTATATTTTGTAGCAATCTATTTCTTGTGATGCTAGATCATTGTAATTTAAATGTATTAAAGTGTTGTTTGCTAGATCGATAAAAATGTCCGCTAAAACAGAATAAAATATTTGTGCTCTAAAGTCGCTGTTTCTATTTTTTCCATTGTCTCCCATCAAGTTTCAGTTCAATTTTGTTTGTTTGATTTGAGGTTTAACGTCCCCGTCAACACTGAAAAGGTCATTTTGGAGACGTTGCTTCCAATTTTGTTGGACTTTTACCCGACATTGAGATGAAATGACATCTCAATCCCTGCCGCCCAATTAAACCAACAGGGTTTATAAGCATGGACGGTCCGACTTGCACCGCTTTGCCTGGCCAACCTTAGATCCTCTGCAGTGGTTTACCAGTACTCGTGTACGGGTTGGTTTCAGCTCTGCGTGGAAGCATCATGCAGCCCATATATATCTTCAAGCCCTGATGGGCGGGGGCCATTTCAGTTCAATCAAACTCAGTTCAGGAAGAGAATGTTGTTTGAAGAATTTCAAGATGGTGGCTATGAAATGTATTCTCCATGTTGCCCCGATGCGTCCCATCAAGTTTCAGCTCAATATTACCTTTGGAGCCTTGATGGCTCCCATCAAGGTTCAGCTCAATACTACCTTTGGAGCCTTGATGGCTCTCATCAAGATTCAGCTCAATACTACCTTTGGAGCCTTGATGGCTCTCATCAAGATTCAGCTCAATACTACCTTTGGAGCCTTGATGGCTCTCATCCAGTTTCAGCTCAATATTACCTTTGGAGCCTTGATGGCTCTCATCAAGGTTCAGCTCAATACTACCTTTGGAGCCTTGATGGCTCTCATCCAGTTTCAGCTCAATACTACCTTTGGAGCCTTGATGGCTCCCATCAAGTTTCAGCTCAATACTACCTTTGGAGCCTTGATGGCTCTCATCAAGGTTCAGCTCAGTACTACCTTTGGAGCCTTGATGGCTCTCATCAAGGTTCAGCTCAATACTACCTTTGGAGCCTTGATGGCTCTCATCAAGGTTCAGCTCAATACTACCTTTGGAGCCTTGATGGCTCTCATCAAGGTTCAGCTCAATACTACCTTTGGAGCCTTGATGGCTCTCATCAAGGTTCAGCTCAATACTACCTTTGGAGCCTTGATGGCTCTCATCCAGTTTCAGCTCAATATTACCTTTGGAGCT
The DNA here is from genome assembly GCA_963580285.1 of Lucinisca nassula. Classification (NCBI taxonomy): domain Eukaryota; kingdom Metazoa; phylum Mollusca; class Bivalvia; order Lucinida; family Lucinidae; genus Lucinisca; species Lucinisca nassula. Next base: position 86,551,012 of record OY757011.1, on the reverse strand, counting down.
TTGATGGCTCTCATCAAGGTTCAGCTCAATACTACCTTTGGAGCCTTGATGGCTCTCATCAAGGTTCAGCTCAATACTACCTTTTGAGCCTTGATGGCTCTCACCAAGGTTCAGCTCAATACTACCTTTGGAGCCTTGATGGCTCTCACCAAGGTTCAGCTCAATACTACCTTTGGAGCCTTGATGGCTCTCATCAAGTTTCAGCTCAATACTACCTTTGGAGCCTTGATGGCTCTCATCAAGTTTCAGCTCAATACTACCTTTGGAGCCTTGATGGCTCCCATCAAGTTTCAGCTCAATACTACCTTTGGAGCCTTGATGGCTCTCATCAAGTTTCAGCTCAATACTACCTTTGGAGCCTTGATGACTCTCATCAAGTTTCAGCTCAATACTACCTTTGGAGCCTTGATGGCTCTCATCAAGTTTCAGCTCAATACTACCTTTGGAGCCTTGATGGCTCTCATCAAGATTCAGCTCAATATTACCTTTGGAGCCTTGATGGCTCTCATCAAGGTTCAGCTCAATACTACCTTTGGAGCCTTGATGGCTCTCATCAAGTTTCAGCTCAATACTACCTTTGGAGCCTTGATGGCCCCCATCAAGTTTCAGCTCAATACTACCCTTGGAGCCTTGATGGCTCCCATCAAGTTTCAGCTCAATACTACCTTTGGAGCCTTGATGGCTCTCATCAAGTTTCAGCTCAATACTACCTTTGGAGCCTTGATGGCTCTCATCAAGATTCAGCTCAATATTACCTTTGGAGCCTTGATGGCTCTCATCAAGATTCAGCTCAATACTACCTTTGGAGCCTTGATGGCTCTCATCAAGGTTCAGCTCAATACTACCTTTGGAGCCTTGATGGCTCTCATCAAGGTTCAGCTCAATACTACCTTTGGAGCCTTGATGGCTCTCATCAAGTTTCAGCTCAATACTACCTTTGGAGCCTTGATGGCTCTCATCAAGGTTCAGCTCAATACTACCTTTGGAGCCTTGATGGCTCCCATCAAGTTTCAGCTCAGTACTACTTTCAGTATGGGAGATGTCCTTTAAAGATTTTTAACCCACTGTATGCAAGAAACCCCTGAAGGGGTACCTTGCAAACAGTGCAGGCCCAGATCAGACGCTGCAGAACGCAGCGTCTGATCAGAGCCTGCTCTATTTGCTAACAGAATTGTCTGTCAAAAATTGAATAAAAATGTAAAAATAGGCCTGAGACCCCTTATATGACAAATGGACTTGTCCAACATATAGCAATGGAAGGGTCCACTAGTATACAATGGGTTAAGTTGGCAACCATGGTGGCTATTTAACCCTTATCTTGCTGTTCACGACAACACCTATCTTTTCAAACAGTGTAGATCCAGATCAGATGGCTTCTGAAGAAGCCTTATCCTGCTGTTCACGACAACCCCTATTTTTGCAAACAGTGTAGATCCAGATCAGATGGCTTCTGAAGAAGCCTTATCCTGCTGTTCACGACAACCCCTATCTTTGCAAACAGTGTAGATCCAGATCAGATGGCTTCTGAAGAAGCCATCTGATCCGGATCTACACTGTTTGACATTCAGTTCATGAGTAGGAATAAATTACATCAAGTGATCTGATTGGTTCAGTCAGAAATGGGGTGTGGCTAAACTGAATATTCAGCAAGAGAAGGGTTAAATATGGGCATGGGATGGTTCAAGCAATTCTGAATCTCCATGTGCCTCGATGTCTCCCATCAAGCTTCAGCTCAACCTGATCTTTTGTTCAAGATATGTTTGAAGAATTTCAAGATGGCCACCAAGGCAAGGTCAGTTTGGATATTGGAGCAGAACAATTTTAGCAAATCTGAACCTCCATGTCACCCAATGCTTCCCATCAAATGTCAACTCAATCTGACTTTCATTTCAGGAGGTGTCATTTGAAGAATTTCAAGATAGCCACCATGGCAATCATCTTGGAAATCGGAACAATTTTAGCAAATCTGAATTGCCCTATCACCCCAATGCCACCCATGAAGTTTCAGCTAGAGCCATCTTTGAAATCAAAAAAAGGTTGTAGCATACCCGGTATCTGAATCTCAATGTTGCCTCACTGCCTCTCATCAACTTTCAGTTTGAAAAATGCCATTTAAAGAATTTCAAGATGGTAACCATGCCATCCATCTCAGCTATTGAAAAGGAAGAATTTGAGTAAATTCATGAAATTTGAATCTCCATGTCACGAAGTTTCAGCTCAATCGGCCCTTTGGTTTGAGAGGAACTGTCATTTGAAGAATTTCAAGATAGCCGCTATCTTGGATATTGGAACGGAAAGATTTTAGCAAATCCCCTTAATGCCTCCAATAAAGTTTGACTTCCTAAATTTTATTTGGGAGATGTTATTTGAAGAATTTCAAGATGGCTACCATAGTGGCCATCTTGGAAATCGGAATGGAATGATTTTAGCAAATATGAATCTCCATGTCACCCTGCTGCCTCCTAAAAAGTTTCTGTTCAATCCTACCTTTAAATAGGAGATGTTTATAGAGAATACCAGGTTCGTGTCTTTTGATATCAAGTTTATCAGGCAAGGCTTCGAGAACGCTTGTAGAATCACGAGGCTTGCCGAGCGATTCTACATGCGTTCTCAAAGCCGAGCCTGATAAACTTGATATCAAAAGACACGAATCTGGTATTCTATTTATCAGTTTATCCCCTTGTAAGCTCTTTAAATTGGCACTTTACGATCAGTTACCGATTGTCCTTAGTGCGCCCCAACATTCCGATGCGGAATATAATCGATCAGTATATTTACTATCAGCTGACGGTTATTTTTCTTTTGATATTTTTAATGTATTGTTTTTTCTTCTTCATTTTTCTAGTAATAATAACATTTTGGCCATTTTTCCGGTTGTCCGTTTCATTAAAAAAAGTGCAATGTCACGTTGACGTGATAAAGCTCACTTGACCTGAGACAGCATATCTTTATCAGGTCAATGCGTTATAATGCAATATATATAGGGGGTAACTGATAAAATGGGTTCAAGATGGCTGCCATGGTGGCCATCTTGGATATCGGAATGGAACAATTTTAGCAAATCTGAATCTCCATCTCCCCCTGATGCTTCAAGTTATCAAGTTTCAACAAGATCACACCTTTGGTTTGGGAGGAGATGTTTGAAGAATTACAAGATGGCCGCCATTCTTTTATATCACAATCGATTTTAGCAAATCTGAATCTCCATGTCCCAAGTTTCAGTCAATCCGACCTTTGGTCAGATAGATGTTTGAAGGATTTCAAGAAATGGCAGCCATCTTGAATATCCAAGTGAGCAAATAAATCCAGAGCTGAAACAAACTGCACATGGTACTGGTAAACCGCTTAGGAGGTCCAAGCCTGCCCAGAAAAAGTGGTGCCAGTTGGATTGTCCAGACATTTAATTGTTTTGGGTTTAACGATATGTCAACCCTTGTGGGTCATTTTGTGTCATCTCCCAGAAAATGAGAGAAAGCTAGGAGAGATAGCAGAGGTAATGACAGTGAGGGAAAGAGGAGACTGTATTGGTTTCATTGGGTAGCAGGGCTTGAGATGTCATTTCATCTCCATGTCTGGTAAAAATCCCACAAAATTGGAAGCAACATCCCCAAAATGACCCAAATAGTGTTGATGGGGACATTAAACCTCAATTCAAACAAAAAAAACTTTTAGACTGTCTAGAAGTGGTCTTAGTGGGTGGTCTAAACAACTGATATAGAATTTCAGGAATGCATAAATTGGGACTGTTGAATGGGATTCTTAATAGCAGATTCTACTGGGTCCAGCTGTTCAAAGCACTGTTACTGTCATTACGTAAACACGTCTATACAAATACATTGCAAATTTTACCACCGAAAAACGAAGATTTTAAGATGAACAAGAGCTGTCACTATAGGTGAGATTTTGCAAAATTTCAAGGGGAGATAATTCTGCCAAAAATGACAACAAAGTTATGGCCCTTGGTCAGAATGTAGCCCTTGTGATGTTGATAAGTGTGTGAAGTTTCATGGGGCTAGGTCAAATACTTTTGAAGTTATGATCAAGGTTAAAGTTTTTGTGACGGACAGACAAACAAACAGACAGACAGGGCAAATACTATGTGCCCCCCGAATCAAGGATTCTCAGAGGGCATAAAAATTGCGATATTTTTCTTATTCCTGCTATAAATATAGATTGGTGGTACTCGTTAGAACTGCCTCATTGAGGTGGTTGTAACCAGGACCCACATTCTATATTTTAGAGCAGAAATAAGAAATAAGGTTTTCCCCTGTAAACCCCAGTTTTACTATATGAAAATGGGGTTTCAAGGGGTCAAAATTATATAGGTGTGTTTTCCTGATGTTAACGAGCTCATTAGTGGGCAAAATGTTAACTGTCCTAGCAACTTAAATATGTAAAACAGTGCTATTTTTGCAGAAAACATGTGAGCAGCTTTTGCATATGCAAAAGCTGCTCACGTTTTTCCGCAAAAATATTGGTATATACCGTATTTGCCCTAATTACCGCACTGTGCGCTTAGTTTTTTCAAAATCTTGTCAAAAAATCACGATGAAAATCTTCTTAATTACAGCACACTCGAAGCGAAAACAATAGCTTCCGAGATGATGCATACTGATATTTAATGGGAAGGAAAGGGATACTTAAGCATTGCCTTCACTGTTGAAGAAATAACGGTAAGTTTTTATAGATTTACTGTGAGAGCTTCCAGGGGGAGGTTACTGTAAAGTGTGCGCTTATGCATTTCCTTTTCAAAAAAAGCTTTGGTGTTCGCTTATAGGAGTATGTGCGGTAATTAGGGCGAATACAGTATGCCATATTAAATGATCAAAGTTTTAATGATTTGTTAACGAACAATGTTGTTAGTTTTGAACAATCGCGACCAGGATAATTTATTGAGGTTTTCACATTTCATTTTGAAAACAAGAGCTCCACAAGCCGGGCATTATACGACTGTAGCAAGTAAATATTTGATGGACTGAAACCTTGAAACAATAAGAACAGCTACATATCATGGTCTTACTACATTATCAAGTTTCAGCTTGATGGGATCTAAATTGTAGGCAGAGTTAGCCGGAAATGAAAATGTCTACAGATATTTTCGAAGTGTTAAACTGATATAAATATTTGATGGACCATCCTCTCTAAACCCTATGCACTGCTCCACATCAGAGTCAAACTTAATATCAAGATTTTGCTAGATCGAATGTTACCTGCAGGAGAAGTTAGCCACAAACAAAATGTGTACAGAAATTTTTCAAAAGGACAGAACTCGATTAATTTTTGGTGGACCATAACCTCAAAACGATAAGCACTGTCTCACATAATGGTCTAACTATACATGAAACTTCGGCTTCATCGGAAATTAATTGTAGAAGTCAGCCATAAACTAAATACTTACAGAAATCTGCAAAGGGGCATAACTTTATTTATATCTGGTAAGCCATAACCTCAAAACAATATGCGCTGCTCCACATTGTGGTCAGTTTCAGCTTGATCTGATGAAAACTTTAGGAGGAGTTATCTGGAAACAAAAAGTTTACAGATCGACGGACGCCGACCCTATACCATAAAACGACCGTTTTTACAAAACGGGCTAAAACGACCGTTTTACAAAACGGGGGTATCATTAATAGAATTGCCTCAATGAGGCTATTCAAATAAAAACATTTTAAAAAGATTTATTTTATTTAATAACCCAATTTATACGACAGACCCGGTGTCAGATAATATTTTGACCCGTGTAATATTTTGACCCGCGGGTCAATATATTACAGTAATATTTTGACCCCCCCCACCCCTATAATATTTTGACCCGCCCCTAAAACTTCAGCAAAATAAATCAGAAGTGGACTTTTATCGATAAATAGGTATTGACAAGATAAGAAATGGTTATTGCAAGGAGTCTATTGCAGATAGGGGGGTCAAAATATTATAGCTATAATAAAATGACCCCCCTCCCCCCCAGTACAATTTACAAAGTACTGGACAATAATATCATTATCATCATTATATCACATTTAGCAAGATAATGAAGAATAATATTCTCATTTGAAATGGGTGTTGCTGCTTAGAGGGGGGGCAAAATATTATACCCATAATTAAATGCCCCCCCCCCCCCACCCACCCAAAGTATCTTTTTCAACAAAGGAAATGGAGTCAAAATAATGTAAAGAAAAGGGGATATAGCAGTAGATTATTTCTAATTAACTGGATTAAAACAACAGGATAATCATGGGGCAATTGAACGTTGAACTGTTGATGAAATGTAGGGGGGGGGGGGGGTCAAAATATTATACCCATAATAAAATGACCCCCCACACCACGTATCCTTTTCAACCAAGGAAATGGACTCAAAATAATGTAAAGAAAAGGGGATATAGCAGTAGATTATATCTAATTAACTGGATTAAAACAACAGAATAATCATGACTATTGAATGTTGAACTGTTGATGAAATGTAGGGGGGGGGGGGAATCAAAATATTATACCCATAGTAAAATGACCCCCCACCCCAAGTATCTTTTTCAACCAAGGAAATGGACTCAAAATAATGTAAAGAAAAGGGGATATAGCAGCCATCTAATTCAATTAAAAGTTTAATCTATTGAGTGAACTCAAATGCCAGTATATCAATAACAGATAATAAGGGTGGGTCATTTTATTATAGCTATAAAAATTTGACCCTCCCCCCAATTTCAAGTCATTAAGTAACAACCTTACTGAACCTTACTGAATATAGTCTATTTCTAGCCATATAAAGCAATATAAGTTTTAATTTAACTGTGTGAACTCAAATACCAGTACACTAATTACAAATAGTAATGGTGGGTCATTTTATTATAGCTATAATAATTTGACCCCCCCCCCCCCCCCAATTTCAAGTCATTAAGTAACAACCCCTCCGTCATACTGAACCTTACTGAATATACCCGTAGTCTATTTCTAGCCATATAAAGCAATTTAATTTTTAATTTAACTGTGTGAACTCAAATACCAGTACACTAATTACAAATAGTAAGGGTGGGTCATTTTATTATACCTATAATAATTTGACCCCCCCCCCCCCCCACGTGCATAGGCTGGTTCTCTCAATACCATTTTAGTCATGTGGTTTTTTTCTGTTATTTTTTATCTTTTTTCGCTGCTTTTTAGCCATTTCTACGGAACCCGGGAAGGGACATGATTTTTTATTTTTATTATGTTGTGCGAACAAGTTAATATCTTGAGCGGACAAGATATTATCTTGTTCGGACAACATATTATCTTGTGCGGACAAGATATTATCTTGTGCGGACAAGATATTATCTTGTCCGCACAAGATAATATCTTGTCCGCACAACATATTATCTTGTTTGCACAACATAGATCTTGGGAAGTTGTGCGAACAAGATATTATCTTGTGCGGACAAGATATTATCTTGTTCGGACAACATATTATCTTGTGCAGACAAGATATTATCTTGTGCGGACAAGATAATATCTTGTGCGCACAAGATAATAAGTTGTGCGAACAAGATAATATCTTGTCTGCACAAGATCTATGTTGTGCAGACAAGATATTATCTTGTGCGGACAAGATAATATCTTGTTCGCACAACTTAATATCTTGTGCGGACAAGATAATATCTTGTCTGCACAAGATAATATGTTGTCCGCACAAGATAATATCTTGTGCGCACAAGATAATATGTTGTCCGAACAAGATAATATCTTGTCCGCACAAGATATTATCTTGTGCGCACAACTTTAAAATAAAAAAAAATCGTGTCCCTTCCCGGGTTCCGTACATTTCCCTTTAAACATGATTGCCCTTTCTTATATATTATAGTCATTATTCTTGCTGTAGATTTTCATATCTAGAACTATCCCACCCCACCCCTCAGACACTGCCCAAGTGTAAAAATCAGCAGGAAAAACCACCACAATTGTCATAGTTTTACTGCTTAACAGTTACCTCACCATATTTGGTCATTTAAATGTAACTTTTGTGAAGTAAGGGAGGGGGGTCAAAATATTATAGGGGGGGTCAAAATATTATAATAATATATTGACCCGCGGGTCATAATATTATGACCCGCGGGTCACTTTTTAGGCGGGTCAAAATATTATATGACACCGGATCATTAGCAAACAATGCAGGCCCAGATTAGACGCCACACAATGCGGTGTCTGATCAGGGCCTTGACCGTTTGCAGATTTTGTAAATAAATTTCTAAAGAACTAGATAACAATGTCCCCCAACCATAACTATAACACCCATTTGTTTTTGAAAACTAGGTTTAGGGAACAAAAATACAAGGTGCATACAAGCCATTTCTTGCCAAAACATAGTTTTTTAAAGCCTGTTACCTTAAACAAGAGGGTCATGATGGCCCTGGATCGCTCACCTGATCCACACTGTAGCAATGAAATGGTGGTAATACAGTAAGGTGCCTTGTCAGAAGGAAAATACAGGCCAAATATGAAGGCTCTATGTCAAATGGTTCAAAAGTTATGATAAAGTAGGTCAAAGGTCAAGGTTACAGATCAATTTTTTTGTATGGATGTGAAGCCATTGTCACAAGGAATATACATGCCAAATATGATGGCTCTATCTCAAATGGTTCCAAAGTTATGATTAAGTAGGTCACAGATCAAGGTCAAGGTCACAGCTCAAATTTTTGCATGAGTGGGAAGACCTTTTCACAAGGAACACACATGCAAAATATGAAGGCTCTACCTTACATGATACAAAAGTTATGACAAAAACGATCAAAGGTCAAGGTAAAAAAATTTGCATGGTTGAGAAGCCCTTGTCACAAGGACCCTACATGCCAAATATGAAGGCTCAATCTTAAATGGTTCAAAAGTTATGAGAAAGAAGGTCAAAGGTCAAGGTCACAGGTCAAAATTTTGTGTGGGTGAAAGCCGTTGCCACAAGGAACATACATGACAAAGATGAAGGCTCTACCTCAAATGGTTCAAAAGTTATGATAAAGTAGGTCACATGTCAAGGTCAAGGTCACAAGTAATTTTTGTATGACACAAGGAAACTACATGCCAAATATGAAGGCTCTATCTCAAATGGTCAAAGCAGATCAAAGGTCAAGGTCATAAGACAAAATTTTTGTATTGGTGGAAAGACCTTTTCACAAGGAACATACATGCCAAATATGAAGGCACCATCTCAAATGGTTCAAAAGTTATGATAAAGTAGGTCAACTGTCAAGTAAAGGTCACATTTTATGTATGAATAGGAAACCCTTGTCGCAAGGAACCTATATGCCAAATATGAAGGCTGTATCTCAAATGCTTAAAAAGTAATGACAAAGTAGGGCAAAGGTCTAGGTGATGGGTCAAAATTTTTGAATGGCTGGGAAAGCCTTGTTACAACATACATGCCAAATATGAAGGCTCTATCTCATATGGTTCAAAAGTTATGATAAAGTAGGTCACAGGTCAAATATTTTTTATATGAGTGGGAAGCCCTTGTCACAAGGAACCTACATGCCAAATATGAAGGCTCTATCTCAAATGGTTAAAAAGTACTGACAAAATAACCTAGTGATCTACTTTTTGATTTGACATGACCCATATCTGAACTTAACTGAGATATTGTCCAGATGATCAGTCTGAGCAAGTTTTCTGATGATTGGACTAAAACTTGGGCCTCTTGGAGTGTTCACAATGTTTTTCTATGATTTGACCTGCTGACCTACTTTTTGTACCAACATGACCAATATTCAAACTTGATCCAGATATTGTCAAGATGATCATTCTGAGCAAGTTTGATGATGATCGGACCAAAACTGGGGCCTCTAGTGTGTTCACAATGTTTTTCTATGATCTGACCTACTTATTGACCGGACATGACCCATATCCGAAATTAACCAAGATATTGTCAAATTATCATTCTGAGCAAGTTTAATTACGAACAGACTAAAACTGTGGCCTCAAGAGTGTTCATAGCGTTTTTCTATGATTTGACCTACTTTTTGACCCGAAATGACATGTTTTCAAACTTGACCGAGATATTGCCAAGATGATCATTCTGAGCAAGTTTGATGATGATCAGACGAAAACTGTGGTCTCTAGTGTGTTCACAAGGTTTTCTACGATTTGACCTACTTTCTGACCCGACATGACCCATATTCGAACTTGACCGAAATACTGTCAAGCTGATCATTCCGAGCAAGTTTGATGATAATAAGACTAAAATTGCAGTCATTAGAGTGTAAACAACGTTTTTCTATGATTTGACCTACTTTTGACCCCACATGACCCATATTCGAACTTGACCTAGATATTGCAGAGATGATCATTCTGAGCAAGTTTGATGATGATTCGACCAAAACAGTGGCCTCTAGTGTTAACAAGGTTTTTCTATGATTTGACCTACTGACCGTCTTTTTGACCCGACATGACCCATATTCAAACTTGACCGAGATATTGTCAGGATGATCATTATTCGCAAGTTTGAGGTTGACTGGACCAAATTTGTGGCCTCCAGAGTGCTAACCAGGTTTTTCTATGATTTGCCCTACTGACCTACTTTTTGACCCGACATGACCAATATTCAAACTTGACCGAGATACTGTCAGGATGATCATCCTGAGCAGGTTTGATGATGACTGGACCAAAACTGTGGCCTCTAGAGTATTAACAAGGTTTTCCTTTGATTTGACCTGGTGACCTACTTTTTGACATGACCCATATTCGAACCTGACCGAGATATTGTCAGGATGATCATTCTAAGCAAGTTTGAGGATGATTGTACCAAATCTGTGGCCTGTAGAGTGTTTAAAGGTTTTTCTATGATTTGACCTACTGACCTACTTTTTTTATCCGACAGGACCCATATTTGAACTCGACCAAGATATTGTCAGGATGATCATTCTGAGCAAGTTTGAAGATGATTGGGCCCAAACTGTGGCCTCCAGAGTGTTAACAAGGTTTTTCTATGCTTTGACCTACTGACCTACTTTTTGACCCAACATGACCCATATTCAAATTTGACCAAGATACTGTCAGGATGATAATTCTGAGCAAGTTTGATGATGACTGGACCAAAACTGTGGCCTCTAGAGTGTTAACAAGGTTTTCCTTTGATTTGACCTGGTGACCTCCTTTTTGACCTTACATGACCCATATTCGAACTTGACCAAGATATTATCGTGATGATCATTCTGAGCAAGTTTGAGGATAATTGGACCAAAACTGTGGCCTCTAGAGTGTTAACAAGGTTTTCCTTTGATTTGACCTGTCGACCTACTTTTTGACCCGACATGACCCATGTTCAAACTTGACCAAGATATTGTCAGGATGATCATTCTGACCAAGTTTGATGATGATTGGATCAAAACTGTGGCCTCTAGAGTGTTAACAAGAAAAGTTTACGCACGATGCACACCGCACGACGACGCCGGACATCTCACAGTCACAAAAGCTCACCATGACCTTCGGTCAGGTGAGCTTAAAATTCAAAACCAAATCAAATCTTGGTAGGTTGCATTCTGTATTGTACCAAGTTTGACCAATATTCATTAATTCTTAAGTGAGACAGGGTACAGACAAACCATATTTTTCCAAATATTGTGTTTTCCTGAGCCTGTGACCTTGAAAATAAGGTTAAGGTCACCAAAATCTAATCAAAGCTTTGGTAGGTTGCAATGAAATATTGTATTGAGTTTGGCCTAATTTCAGCATGTCTTTCATGAGATAGGGTCAGACAAGCCAAAATTTAGTTTTCGGGGGCCTGTGTCCTTGAAAATATGGTCAAAGTCACCAAAATCTAAGCAAATCTTTGGTAGGTTGCAATATATTGTACCGAGTTTGAGCATATTTCATGGATTCGTTCATGAGACAGGGTGCAGAGAGGTAGGTGGGGACTGTGTCCAAGAAAATAAGATCAATGTCACCAAAAACTTACAAATTCTGGTTCGTTGCATTGATATATTGTAATATTGTACCATGTTCGTTGATTCGTTCATGGTCTAGTCATTTTTGGTCCAGAATTGACATTTGTGTGTGTGTGTGTGTGTGGGGGGGGGGGGTTGTTGTGCCCTTAAAATTAAGGTCAAGGTCACCAAAACCTCAAAACCTAATGACTGTTTTCCACAATCCTAATGATGTAACCATGCAAATTTGATCAGAATCCATCCATTGGTTCAGGAGATATAGTGCTTCAAACAGGCTCTGCCGATGCCTACGCAAACAGGATCCACACCAAAAACAAAATGTCCTCCTCCCCTTGGTGGGGAGATATAGTACTCAACCTGACACCCATAAATTTAGACATGGACAACCTGCTGTAAGGTGGGGATTCCATTCAGTACAAAAAGGGTCAATACAGTAATAGGTTTTATGGCCCTATCAAGATTACTTTACTTTGACAGAGCCTCTGATTAATACTGGAGGTGACTGAACACTTTTTGAGAACACATCAATGCAACTTAGTGCATTCTTTCAAATCTACATAATCGCAAGTTTTGAGATACTGTTCTTATTTTACTCAAAACATAGTTTGTAGGTGCTCATTAGAACCGCCTCATCGAGGTGGTTCTAATGAGTACCCACAACCTATGTCTTGAACTAGTTTTGTGATACTTTTCTAATTTTATTCAAAACATAGGTTGAAGGTGCTCATTAGAACCGCCTCATCGAGGCGGTTCTAATGAATACCCACAACCTATGTCTTGAAACAGAATTTTTTTTTTTTTTTTTTTTTGGTTTGGGTTTTACGGCCCTTTCAAGATTATTTCACTCATATCGAGCCGATCGTTAATCAGAGGTGGGCGAAAACCGGAGTACCCGGAGAAAAACCACCTGACCTTCCGTTGCAGAACTTGGCGTCCCACACGTGGCCCGAGCGAGGCTCGAACCTACGGCGGTGAGAGACCTAATGACTAAGAGTCAGCGCTCTTATCCACTAGGCCACGGAGGCCCGTTTGAAACAGAAATAAGAGAAATCATGTATACCCCAGTGTTCTCTATATAAAGTGGGTTGTAGGTGCTCATTAGAACCGCCTCATCTAGGCGGTTCTAATGAGTATCCACAACCTATGTCTTGAAGCAGAAATAAGAAAAATGATGTATACCCCCTGTAAACCGTGGTGTCCTCCATAAAGTGGGGTTTACTAGGGTGTTCATTTCTCTGACTTGTTAATTTGGTTTGATTTGAGGTTTAACGTCCCCGTCAAAACTGTATGGGTCATTTTTGAGACATTGCTTCCAATTTTGTGGGATTTTTACCCGGCATGGAGATAAAATGACATCTCAAGCTCTGCCACCCAAAGAAAACAATAGGCTTTATATGCATTGACGGTCCGACTTGCATCGCTTTGCCTGGGCACTGGGCAGGCTTAGGTTCTGTGAGCGGTTTACCAGTACTAGTGTGCAGTCGGTTTCAGCTTTGTGTGGAAGCATCATGCAGCCCATCTATTTCTTCAAACCCCTATAGTCAGGGGTCAACACAGACTTGTTAACGTTAACATGACAAGCTGACCTGTCACGATAACACGCCTAATAATTTTGACCCCCTTGAACCCCCCTTTTATATAGTAAAACTGGGGTTTACAGGGGTTAACCTTATTTTTCTTATTTCTGCCCAAAAATATAGATTGTGGGTTCTCGTTAGAACCGCCTCGATGAGGCGGTTCTAACGAGTACTCACAATCTATATTTTGAGCAGAAATAAGGAAAATATCACAATTTTTCATCCTAAAATTTTAGTTTTTTTTAGGCAAAAAATTTACACTGTTTTAGTATAGGCGTGTATTCATAATGCATGTATAGAATTGGGATTAAAAGGAAAACACAAGACAGGATATTCAAGGACTTAATGTACTCATCTAATGATGCAGTGAGAAAAAGCATACATCCCAATATCAGTATGAAAAGCATACAGAGAGGAGATTCATAGTAAGTAGTCTATATAACGATATGTCAGTATGAAAAGCATACATAAAATTGGATCATGGGTGTTAAAAACATTAAAACATGTTTTACATGTATAACAGTGATAAATAGTAATCTGTCTAAATGTGCCACGAGCAATTAAAATCTAAATGGGGACTACATCGTCTTTGTCTTAGACAAAAACTATTTTTCCGTCTTTGTAGGCTTCATCAGGCATATCCTGCTAAACCTTCAAGCCCAGATTTGTTTTTATTTGACTAACAATTAAATTACTGTAGTGCAAAGATTTTTTTCTGGTGGTGACGGGCTTTACCTAATTTTTTTTTTCTAATTTTGTCCAATTATTACTCATACAGTAATGTTTTTATCACTGATTCGGTACTGTTTTAAAATTCTCCATAAATTTCTTCATAAAAATGTGCATTGTAAGTAAAAAAAAAATATGCCAAATTTTTTCATTGCTCAGGCTGGTATAAAAATATCAAAGCTAAAATATAATAAGTAGAAAAGCACAGATCATATCTCCATATTATGTTCATGATGTATGTAAAAAGAGTGTAAATAGCCATTTCTGAGTACTTTGCTTCGTATAAACGTATGACAGGACATTGCTCTAGATAAGGGGAAAATATGAGGATATTTCCATGTTTCTTCTTGTTGGAAATGTATGTTGTGGGTACTAGTTAGAATCACCTCATCGAGGTGATTGTACCAAGAACCCATATCATATGTCTTTACATAGAAATCAGCAAAACAATCCCTTAACCCTAAAGCTGCCGAGAAAAAATGCGTCTGCTTATGTCGTCTGTTTATGTCGTCTGTTTATGTCGTCTGCTGAATCTTCTTGCAAACTTTTTTTAAAATATTTTTGCATACAGGCAAACCGTATGGACCCAGATCAGACTGCTCCTTAAGGAGCAGTCTGATCTGGGTCCAAACTGTTTGCACAAATGACTTTTAAAGAAACCGGCAGACGACAAAGCAGACGACAATTGTCGTGATTGTTATTTTATGGGTTAATTATCCTTCTTATTCCTTCCTATCAAGAGCCATGAAAGAAACCGTTGACATACGGAATGTTCGTCTAGCATACTTCCAAACAAACTAAGAAAGCATAAGGCAAATATGTGATTCTAACTCCGGGGACTTTATTTTCTCAGCACAGCCATTAAAAAAAACTTATTTTCAGGATACCTGCTATGACAACTTCAGTGACACGTACGTGTAGTGGTGTCTGTTAATTAGCTGAGTAACCACATTTTAAGTG
Organism: Lucinisca nassula; assembly: GCA_963580285.1. Classification (NCBI taxonomy): domain Eukaryota; kingdom Metazoa; phylum Mollusca; class Bivalvia; order Lucinida; family Lucinidae; genus Lucinisca; species Lucinisca nassula. The sequence continues at coordinate 86,535,849 of OY757011.1, read as the reverse complement.
AATGGCCATATACATGTAGGTTATGAAGAAAAGTCATAGAATTAGCATCAAACTTTCACCTTATGCGTTTCTATATATGGCACAATGAGAAAGCAAAAGCAAAAGTTCAGCAATATAATAATTAAATAGCACTTTTAAAAAGTAGAAATGCACCAATCTTCTGCATTATGGTGACCCTACAAGTCCATACAATTTAGTAGGTTTTCAGTATTTTATTAACAAAAACTAACAAGAAATTTAAACTCTAGCAAAAACTATGGAACCCCACATGAAAACTGGCAACCCATACCAGTACCACACTGCGGTCAACTCTTGAAACTTTTTTTTTTGCTCACACCACTTTTCCTCCATTACAAAAACACCCCTATACAATTACATTGTAAATTTTACCGCCGAGAAAAAAATGACAATTTTCAGGTAAAAAATTACGGTATTTTTCTTATTTCTGCTCAAAATATTGATTGTGGGTACACGTTAGAACCGCCTCATCAAGCTGATTCTAACGAGTACCAACTATCTATATTTGAGAGCAGAAATAAAAAGAACAAGCTTTACCCATGTAAACCCCAGTTTTACTACATAAAAGTGGGGTTCAAGGGCGTCAGAATTATATAGGCGTGTTTTCGTGATGTATTTTTGAAATAATGTCTCTATTTTGCCTCAAGATATTTTCACACATAAAAAAAATAAGCAGTCAATGCATATTACATTTTGCTTAGTAATGGGTGACTTGAACCTGGTGATAAACATCTGCTCACAGGTAAGGAGAAGTGCTTCAAATGGGATAATTTTTTCTTAATTCTCAGTCGGTACTTGTCAGAAAATGGGGTGATTCTAACAAGTTCCACTGCATATGATTTTAAGGAGAAATAAGAAAAACGATCCCAAAATGTCGACACTTGCTTGTCAGGAGCTAAAATATAAAAGCAACAGATTCGTGGGGTAAATGGCAATTTTTGTCAATCTTCCACAGAAACCTATGGTGTGGGTGTTCATTAGAACCGCCTGTGGCGGTTCTAATGAATACCCACAACATAGGTTTATATGGAGAAATAAGGAAAACTATTCTTCAATTATCAACAAATACCCACCTAATCTGTTGCTGCCGTATTTACCGCATGTTTTCAGACAGACAGGCTGGAGCAAACAATGTAGACCCAGATGAGACGCCGCAGAATACGGCGTCTCATCGGGGTCTACAATGTTTGCCACTCTCCCAGCTATTTTTAGACACAAAATCGGGGTGTTATTTGTGTTTGTTCAAATTTTGGAACAAGTATTGTAAGGAGTTTAGGTGTCTGAATATTTACGGTAAATACAATATGCTGTAGGGAATGTACTACCATAATACCAGCTTGGAACATGCATACACAGAGCTGACCCAGACTAAACTGCTTCCTGTTAACCCTTCAACTGCTACACAAAATTCTAGAGCAGACGACGATCTGATTTTTTTTAACCCTTAAGACACTGTGAAAAATTAAATCTGAAAATGTTATCTGCTTATGTCGTCTGCTGAGGACAAACTGATTTTTTTAACCCTTAAGACACCGAGAAAAACAACATCTGAAAATGTCGTCTGCTTATGTCGTCTGCTGAATTATTTTGCAAACTTTTAAAAATATTTTTGCATAAATTACAGGCAAACAGTGTGGTCCACACAGTTTGCATAAAAATGACTTTTAAGGTAACTTGCAGATGGCAAAGCAGACGACAATTGTCTATATTGGCATGTTATGGTTTAAAATTATTTTTCATAGTAAATGACATTTTATGTAAATTGTCTGCTGGTCAGAGAGTTTGCTGTTTGGAACACAACATTTTTGAGGTATGTAGTCGAGAGACATTTAAAAAAAAAATAATAATAATAAAGAACAGCAATATCCCTGGCCAGACATGTCAAGGCAGGCGATACCTAGTCTGATGGGCCTTTTAAGCATCAAGCCAAATTGAAAGCAGATGACTTTTTTTCTTTTTTTTTTTTTTTTTTTTTTGAAGAGAAAACCAGGCTTAGCAGTTCAAACTTTTGTTTTCTCAAAATTATGAAAAGAGATGTATCTGATAATGTGGTCCCTATCAGGAGTTGTTGTTTTTTTTTCTTTTTTTTTGCCTTACTTTACACTGCCACATGGTATATCAACCCTTAAAGCGCTAAACACCTTTAGCAGACATATTTTCAAAGTATTTTTTTTTCTTTTCAGCAAAAAAAAAATGGCTTAACATTACATGTGAATCATCTGCTGGGCAGATGATTCAAATGTAATGTCAAAGCCCCATTTTCGCTGAGAAAAATATAAACTATTGTTTTGAAAATGTCACCTGGTAACAGTCCTGATTCGTGCTAAAGGGGGCTGGCATGGCACGTACAGGGTTATTTTTGCCAAAAATGACCAAAAAGTTTGGATAGGCTTGATATATACTGTATCTATTGTCCCTGTACGTGCCTGCCCCCTTTGATTGGTTTAACAGTAATCCAAGGGTCAGGAATGTTTTTTTTTTTTTTTTTTTTTTTTCCCAATTACTTGCAAACACGACTGCACAAAAAGCAGATGATACAATACAAAAAGGTGAAAAAAGTAGACCTCATTTTCCGGTCTCTTGTACTTTTTCTATGCAATCTTAGAGCTTCAAAGCAGTTAGCCAGTATGGTACAGAAACTTTATGCCAGTAACTGACAATCAGGGTTAGAGAAAATATATCACAACCAATGTCCACAAAAGATATAGAGAATACCAGGTGAGTGTCTTTTGATATCGAGTTTATCAGGCAAGGCTTCGAGAACGCTTGTAGAATCGCGAGGCAAGGCTCGGGATTCTACATGCGTTCTCGAAGCCGAGCCTGATAAACTGGATATCAAATGACACGAATCTGGTATTCTATTTATCAGTTTATTCCCTTTTTAACTCTTTCAATTGGCAGTTTACTATCAGTCAGTGTGTCCCAACATTCCGGTGCGAAATCAGTCAGTACATTTACTATCAGCTGACTGTTATTTTTCTTTTGATTTTAATGTAATTTTTCCAAATTTTCAAGTAATAATAACATTTTAGCCGTTTTTCCGGTGGTCCGGTTCATTCATAAAAGTGCAATGTCATGTTGACCTGATAAAGATCACTTGTCCTGAGATAGCATATCTTTATCAGGTCAATGTGTTACAATGCAATATATACAGGGAGTAACTGATAAATATTTTTACTTTGATATATTGTAGCAATTGTTAACCAGAGGTGGACAGAAACCAGAATACATGGAGAATAACTACCTGATGATCTGCTGCAGAAATTGGTATCTCAGGTGCCTTCAGGAAAGAATTATGCCAGACCCAATCATTAGTTGAGGCATATCCCACAGAGCCCTTCAGCTCCATATTTGTTTTTATTTGATGATGATTATTTCAGGTTTGTTTTTATTTTACCAACAATTAAAGTAACTATGTACCAGTTATATTTTCGTAAGATTGTATAGTACAGCCATTTGTTGTACAAGACTTCTCTTTCGGGACTTCGATGAAATAAACATGCCACTTCAGGAGAATGGGAACACCTGGCAGCTTTTACCGCCGTTTTTCAAAGGGAGACAACTTTTGGGACTTCATGCTCACTGCTATAAGCCCTGTCCCATTGAAGAAGGGGTCTACTTTTAAAGGAAAGAATTTGCTCCTCAGGAGCAAATTCTTTCCTTTAAGAGTTGACCCCTATTGACATGGGAGACAAAATACTTTTTGCAGGAGTTGCCTCCCCTGAAGGTGTTCTCTCATTCCCCATAAACATCACAGATGTGTCTAAAAAGCTTTGATCAACTCTACAAACATATTGCTATTCTAAAGCAGATCTTAGCAGAAAAAAATATGAAAAAAAAAATAAAAATAATTAGCGGAGACAGTAACAATACAGAAAATGTGCCAAGAGACGAGCATCTAACAGAAACACAATGTTAAAAGATTACCCATTTGAAAATGGATGCACCTACCAAGTATTAAGTGAACTTCAAGCCAATTTTCGGCAACTGGAAAATTCAGGGTTCGACATTAACCCAAGACCGATGGGACATCGCCTAGTGAAAAGCTAGTCAGGCTTAGTAAGGTCTGTGGTTGGCTGGTCCGAATGGTCCAGTTGAAAATATTTACTCAATCCATGTTATTAACTCATTTACAAGAAAATGGGTTTCTGTTTGTTGCATGTAAATAAATAATAATAGAAATAATCTGATGACTGTAGAATTAATGTATCACTTTAGTATGATTTTCATCCAGTTTAAATTAGACCCCAAGAGTTACAGGACCACCTTTGTCCAGTTATTTAACCCTTATCTTGCTGTTCACGACATCCCCTATTTTTGCAAACAGTGTAGATCCAGATCAGATGGCTTCTGAAGAAGCCATCTGATCTGGATCTACACTGTTTGGCATTCAGTTTATGAATTAGTAGAAATAAATTAAAGTAATTTGATTGGTTGATAGACAGAAATGGGTGTGGCTTAAATGAATATTCAGCAAGATAAGGGTTAATGTTGAACCCTAAAAAATGATTTCCTTGTACCAGAATCCCAATAATCGGGAATACTCTCTAAGGAAAGGATTTGCTCCCCCTGGGGGAGCAAATCCGTTCCTTTGAAAGTATTCTCTGGCCACAGATGAGATAACTATTCACCAAATATGATATAAGGGAGACAATTCAAGGTCTGAATCACTGTTCCTGGAGGTGTATTCATTTTCATTACTACCTAAGTGCTCATGGTTACCAACAAAATTTTTAAGTCCTTGTTTACCACCTTCCAGATCTAAAAAAGCCGTATTTGAACCAGCAGTCCATGCAAATCATTTTTCTAAAACACTCTTCGATGTTTCGGTGCCAAAAAGGCATATTTGTACCAGCAGTCCACGCAAATCATTTTTCTGAGATACTCTTCAATGTTCCTCTGCTAGAACCAAATTACAGGTACTTATAAGTTTTTGAGTACAACCTGGAAGGATATAGATCCACATGCATTCCTTCATACAGTGGTCAAGATCAGGAATTGCCACTGCCACACAAAAGACAAAATTAAACAGCATTTTACAGATATTAAGATTAGCGGTGCGATTGATTGATTGTTTTGGGTTAAACAACATGTCAACCCTTTGGGTCATTTGTGGAAGGTTTGAAGAGTTATTTCGTGAATATCATTAAAAACCGGCTTCATTCAAAGAAGCTGCAACAGTCAATGATACTATGTGAAAACTAGTAAACTATCTAAACAAAACAATGGTTCAACCATTCAGCAGGCAAACAGGACTTTTCTGGATCTAGAAAGGTTAGTTTAGGTGAAAAGAAGACACTCCTCGGAGAATTTTCCTCCATTTCCAAGGGCAACCACACGTTAACGGTAAAGACCTTGATTATCTGGTGTATGCACCGCTGCTAAGTTGGCGGCTACTCTTCAAGGGCAAAAGATACACCTGGAAGATTTTTAATCTTTTTAAAAAAGGGAGACAACTTTTATGACTTCAAGTTTCCTTTCCTGTGAACTCGGTCCTTTCAAAAAAGCAGTCAACTCTTACGGGAAAGAAAATTCTTTCCCATATGAGTAGACCCCTACAGATATGGGAGACAAAAACTGCTTTGCAAGAGTTACCTTCCCTGAAGGTGTATCTGTTCCCCTTCCGCAGAATGAATTTGCTCTCTCAGAGAGCAGAATCATTTCTTTAAGAGTAGCCCTTAATGAGAAAGGAGGCCATTACATCAGTTACAGAGTCATTCCCCTTGGAAGTGCATCCAATCACCTTAAGATGACCTAATTTAGGCTTATAATGCACCACAATTCGCTATTACTACTTCTGCCTTGGTCGAACCACTTTGATCTCCGACAGATTCCATCTTCTTCACGACATCCATTCCGCTTGTGACCTTGCCAAACACAACATGTTTGTTATCCAGCCTAAAAAGAAAGAGATCACATTCATGGGTCCATGTAAATAGTACCCTAGAATACCCCACATTATAAAGTGACATGAGTTCTGCCAAAGGCTAATTATCATATGATCTTGTGTCGGAGAATGAAATAAAGTCATAAATTTATTGCCGTAATCCACTAGTGGATAAAAAGCAAATTAGTTAGATACACCCCCAACGCTACACATATGTTTTTAGTGACGTCGCATTTTTTAATTGTGGAAAAATGACATTTTTTGTTTAAAAATCGTGAATAAAATGCGTTTTAATGCCATATGATAAATGGAATCTTGAATTCGTGCTCGTGTATTATAATTTTTTAAACTCGCTGAGATAAAGGGATAAAATGCTTGGCAAAGCCTTGCATTTTAGGAAAAAGGATAAAATGCTTGGCAAAGCCTTGCATTTTATCCCTTTTCCTCAACTCGCTCATGCAAGATCCTCTATTTCAAAACTGCATGAGCTTGAACATTAGAGTGAGGGTTGTCACAGATCATTACGAAAACATGCCTATACAAATACATTGCAAATTCTACTGCTGAAAAACAAAGATTTTAACCCTTGTCCTGCTCAGCACGGATATGCCTTATCTTTGAAACAATGTAGATCCGGATCAGATGGCTTCTGAAGAAGCCATCTGATCAGGATCTTCATTGTTTGCCATTCAGTTTAACAATTTGTTGCAATAGTTTGCATCATGTAATCTGATTGGTTGATAATTGGTAGTGGGTGTGGCATAGTTAAATATTCAGCAGGTTAAGGGTTAAGATGAAAATTTGTGATATCTTTCTTATTTCTGCTCAAATTATAGGTTGCGGGTACACGTTAGAACTGGCTAGTTGAGGAGGTTCTAATAAGTACCCACCATCTACATTTTTGAGGAAAAATAAGAAAACAATGTACAGTCGAATGTGACTCAACTGATAATTACAAGAACTCTTAATAAAATCGAACTTCAATGGCTCGAACACCTTTGGGACCTCGAAAATCTGTTCGAGACAGAGGTAGTTCGAGCCACTTAGGTTACTTTCAGGAGACATAACGTGATACTTTTAGACATCTTTTCGGTGTTCTATAATGAAAATGTGTGCTGTGTGTACTCATTAGAATCGCCTCATTGAGGCGATTCTAATGAGTACACACGGCATACATTTGCAAGATAAAAGACTAAAATCTCCTTAATTATCTCCCACTATTTCTTATTTAGAGGATTTCGCTAGGGACTCAAGAATGGGTTCGACAAGGTAAACGAGCCATCGGTGTTCGAGCCATCGAAGTTCTACTGTATATCCCTGTAAATCCCAGTTTAACTGTATAAAAGTGGGGTTTAATGGGGTCAAAATCATATAGCCATGGTTTCGTGATGGTTGCCAGTTTGACAAACAAATAAACATATAGAAAAAACAAAAGAAGACTGCTATTTTGTGTCATGTTTGTAGGGAGCTTGACAAAAAGCGGGATTAAACTAGAATTTGTTTTTCTACAAAAACACAGATGTCCCCCACCTTTTTGACTTCTAAGTATGACCTTGACATTGGAGGTATTGACCTGGGTCTTGTGTGTAACACATCATTTTTGAGTGAGTGAGTGAGTGTTTGAGTTTAACGTCCCATCAACAGCTAAGGTCATGCAGAGACGGGACCTTGGTTTAAAGACTCATCCGAAAGTCTGGAGAAGCCCGGGATCGATCCTATCCCTGGTTTACAAGGCCAGTAGCGTAACCACTGCACAACGGAGGCTTCTTCATCATTTTTTGAAGGTGAACATTTCTTAAAAGTAACTTTTAAAAAGTCCAACGAGAAATAAGGAAGTTATTCACCGTACATGAAATAAGCCCTTTTACTTTTGACCTCTAAGTATGACCTTGACCTTGGAGGTACGGACCTGTGTCTTGCAGGCGATACATCATCTTATGATGGTTAACATTTCTGCCAAGTAATTTCAAATAAGAATTATAATACTGACCGGATACGAAAAGAAGACCCTTTTATTTACATTTGACCTTTAAGTATGACCTTGACCTTTGAGGTACCAACTTGGATCTTGGGCACTACACATGGTCTCATGATGGTCAACATTTCAGCCAAGTAATTTCATAATCCATCAAAGAATAAGAAAGTTATTGACCGTACACGAAAAACGGCCCCTTATTTTACCTTTGACCTCTAAGTATGACCTTGACACTGGAGGTACAGACCTTGGGTCATGCACATGACACATTGTCTAATGAGGGTGAACATTTCTGCAAGGTTACTTTAAAAAGTCCATCCAGAAATAAAGTTAAAGCAACACCTTTTTTAACTTTGACCTCAATGCAACACATCGTCTCATCATGATTAACATTTCTGCCAAGCAAATTTAAACTCCATCCGGGAATAAGAAAGCTATTGACCAAACACGAAAAAAAAAGACGTTTTATTTGACATTTGAACTCTAAGTATGACCTTGACCTTGGGGGAACCAACACATCATCTCATGATGGGTAACAATTCTGCCAAGTAATTTCACAATCCATCCAGGAATAAGAACCTGCATGTTAATCCAAAATCTGATGATGATGATGACAATGATGATGATGCCAGTTGCACTAAGGGTCCTTTTTTGAATGTTTGTATACGAACTGACCCACAGCTACTTACACAAACCAGAAGCTCACCTGCGACTGTTCATGTAATTATCAGTGACCAATTAAGTTAACCCTTATCTTGCTGAATAATCATTTTTTTTTTTTTTTTTTTTTGGTTTGGGTTTTACGGCCCTTTCAAGATTATTTCACTCATATCGAGCCGATCGTTAATCAGAGGTGGGCGAAAACCGGAGCACCCGGAGAAAAACCACCTGACCTTCCGTTGCAGAACTTGGCGTCTCACACGTGGCCCGAGCAAGGCTCGAACCTACGGCGGTGAGAGACCTAATGACTAAGAGTCAGCGCTCTTATCCACTAGGCCACGGAGGCCCGTTAATAATCATTTAAGCCACACCCATTTCTGTCTATCAACCGATCAAATTACTTGATGTAATTTATTGCTACAAATTCATAAACTGAATGCCAAACAGTGTAGATCCTGATCAGATGGCTTAGCCATCTGATCTGGATCTACACTGTTTGCAAAGATAGGGGTTGTCGTGAACAGCAAGATATGGGTTAAGTTAAACTGTGTGCAAAATGAATGTAAACAAATGCATAGGGTCCCAAAATTGGACACTGGCAAAAAGTGTAGACTCATATCAGATGCTACAGAATTTGGTGTTTGATCAGGTGCTACACTGCTTAAAGTATAGAAATTTAATCATTAAACAAAACACTCCAAGCTCAGGTCCAGGACTATTTTTCCCCGACAATCAACCCACCAGTGTTGTCGGTGGTTTGATTAAAAATTTGGAGCTTACCAATCAGTAACGGCAGTGGTAATGAAAAATTGAGAGCCATTGGTATTTGGACCTGCATTAGCCATTGACAAAAGACCTGAAAAAACAAAAACAAAATTAAGTCAACTCAATGCCATGGGAAAAGGGCATCATAGCAACGGTAAGATGGGTATTTAATGGTTTTGATTTTGATTGATTTGAGGTTTAACGTCCCCCTCAACACTGTATAGGTAATTTTGGAGACGTTGCTTCCAATTCTGTGGGACTTTTACCCGACATTGTGATGAAATGACATCTCAAGCCTTGTCGCCCAATGAAACCAATAGGGTTTATAAGCATGGACGGGCAGACTTGCATGTCTTTGCCTAGGCAGGCTTAGATCCTCTAAGCGGTTTACCAGTACTGGTGTGCGGTCGGTTTCAGCTCTGCGTGGAAGCATCATGCAGCCCATCTATTTCTTCAAGCCCCGATGGGCAGGGGCACAAGGGTATTTAATGGTAACTGATGGCTACTGTAAAAATCCTAAAAGTCTGGACGGACACCTTGAGAACTTGCTGTAATTCTTAAAAAAAAAAATAATAAATAAATTAACAAGTTTGTTTCACCCCCCAGCAAGGAGTACAGAAAGTGCAGACGGAACGGCAAGCAGTGTAGACCCTGATCAGACTGCTCCTTCAGGAGCAGTCTGATCTGGGTCTGCACTGTTTGCTTAGGCAAATCTGTCCCAACACATAGGATTTCCTCATATATCCATTAAGTCTATGTTGTGGGTATTTAGAACTGAATACCCACGGCATAGGTTTTTATGAAGAACTGACAAAAATTATCCTTCATTCAAGTACCACAAAATTACCACCTTAGCTGTTTCTATGGGAACTTATCGCATACCTGTAATTAACAAGAGGACCACGATGGTCCTATATCGCTCACCCGAGCATACAGATTCTAAGTTTCACACAACTACAGTGGAATTTCAGCTCATGGTCACCTTTGATGAGTGGTCGCCTCCGATTAATGACCATTTTCATTCTACTCCCACTCCAAAGTATTTTCTTCTATACTTTACCTCTGTTTACCAGTAACCTCCCTTCTCGGATCAGGGGCCACAATAATGTATGAATGTGTGCCCAAAAACCATCTCTTAACAGTCAAAGTGACAGAGAATTGAAAATTTCATTGACAAAGAAATCAAAAGTAGAAAAGCAAAAGACAAAATAGCCATCAGAAGAGATGGCAAATTCCATGACCAAGAGCCAATATGGCCTTCAAATGATAGTTCACAAACAGAAAGTGCACCAGAATCAAAATACATTAGTATTTTGTATATGTAATGTTTATTGAGACTATCTTTACCTAATGATACTAAGGATCGCTTCTCAACATGATGAAGATCCAAGATTTACCATGCACAAAGTATGGGTATACTGAGTTGTGGTACTTGTCAACCTTTGTTTGTTTGATTTGAAGTTTAACGTCCCCGTCAACACTGTAAAGGTCATTTTGGAGACGTTGCTTCCAATTTTGTGGGACTTTTACCCAACATTGAGATTAAATGACATCTCAAGCCCTGTCGCCCAATGAAACCAATAGGGTTTATTAGCATGGATGGTCCGCCTCTCACCGCGGTTCCTGGACAGGCTTAGAGCCTCTAAGCGGTTTACCAGTACTAGTGTGCGGGCCGGATTCAGCTCTGCTTGGAAGCATCATGCAGCCCATATATTTCTTCAAGGCCCTATTGGCGCGAGCCGTCTTGTCAACCTTATCTTTACACTTGTGGCAAGAACCAGCAATATTTGTGGCAAGAACCAGCGATATGTCACAAAGGTATTAAGAGTTATGGCCATCACAAGGTTATACTGTCAGGGGAGACTCCTAAAAAAACAGGGCACTCAGAATTGTGGTTCCTGCACATGACATGCCTGCTTAACCTCATGTACACCTGAACCAAGTACCATCAATATGTCTCAAAATGTATTGGGAGTTATGGTGATCACAGGCTGGTCCTACTGTTATACTGGAAGTGGAGATAACTCAAATTCTACAACACCAAGAGTTGTGGTTTGTGTGCATGACATGTCTTCTATACCTTGTATACAGATGTGCTAAGTTCCTTCCATATATCTCAAAGGGTATTGGAGTTATGGCCATCACAAGGTTTTATTGACAGGGGAGATAACTCACAAACCAGAACACCCAGAGTTGTAATTCTTGTGCATGATACAACTGCTTAACCTCATGTAAATCTGTACCAAGTAACATCAATATGTCTCAAAGGATATTGGAGATTTTGTTTGTTTGTTTGATTTGAGTTTTAACTTCCCCATCAACAATGTATAGGTCATTTCGGAGACGTTGCTTCCAATTTTGTGTGACTTTTACCCGACATTGAGATGAAATGACATCTCAATCCCTGTCGCCCAATGAAACATATATAGGGTTTATAAGCCTGGACGGTCCAACTCGCACCACTTTGCCTGGGCAGGCTTGTATCCTGTGAGCTGTTTACCAGTACTCGTGTGCGGGTCGGTTTCAGATTTGCGCGGAAGCAATATGCAGCCCATCCATTTCTTCAAGCCCCGATGGTCGGGGGCCATGAATAGTGGAGATATGATGATCACAAGGTGGTAATACTGTTATATGCAAAGGGGAGATAACTCAAATACCATAGCACCCAGAGTTGTTTTTCTTAGGGATGACACGCCGTCTCAACCTTGTATATAATTGTGCCAAGTACATGTACAATCAAGATCTCAAAGTGTATTGGAGTTATAGCCATCACAAGGTTATATTGTCAGGGGAGATAAAACAAGAGGGCCCAGAGGGCCCTATTTCGCTCATCTGAGTGTCACTGTCTCTAGTACTTTCTATAGGACTTTGATTTCTCTTCATATGCCTATGTATGTATAAAATTTGTTGCAAATAAACGTTTTGGGAGGACGGGCTGGAAGTTCAAGAACTGTGTTATACACGCCTTGGGAGGAATCTGACGGTGCTTTGCAGATTTGGGGCCTTTCCACCAATTAGGATTATGTCAGTTGAGGTCAAATAACCTAACAACCCTATTCCTGGGTAGGCTTAGACCTAAGTGGTTAAACAGTAATAAGTACATATACTTTAGCCAGTATCTGACAACTGCCCTTCTTGAAACAGCAGAAGGGAGAGAATGATGGTAGAAAATATTCCGTGTTTAATTTCCATGAAAGTATAGTTCGAACAAATTGACCTGAGACTGGTGAACTCTATTAACATAATTTAACACCTGACTGAATGCATGTATTTATTTTCGTCTTTTTCCGAAGATGGCGATATTGTTATTCAATACATAGAGGTTGGTAAATGGGTCGCAATTCACGAGATGCCGAAAATTCACGAGAAGGTTACAAAAGATGACGTTTTAGGTGATAGCATTTGACTAATTTATTCCTTGCATAAAGGTCAGTCTCATGTATATAGCCAGATTGGGTCTAAAGCCCGCAACCTCTAGCTTCTCAGTCAGACTTGCTTCCAACAGTTAATACACTAGCCAGCCCGGCTCCCCACCTAATGCCATAGGACACAGAAATGAATGTTGGGAGCCCCTAAGTTTTGAGAAACTGGACAAAGCTGTGTACCAAATATTGATGGCCTTTTGGTTTCAGGAAAGAATATTCAAAGGCCTGGACCTTCTGGTTTCAGACAACAAGTGTCTCTATGTGAGTCTATGTAAAACTAGAGGATGAACACAGTTTTAACGCAATTTGACCATGTGACCTACTTTTGACCCAACATGACCCATATTTAAACTTGACCCAGATATTATCAAGATAAACATTCTGGTAAAGTGTCATGAAGATTGAAGCAAAATTATGGCCTCTAGAGGTTGAACAAGGTTTTAAAGAAAACCGACCTAGTGCCCTAGTTTTTGACCTGACATGACCCATATTCAACCTCGACCCAAATATCATCCAGGCAAACAATCTGGTAAAGTTTCATGAAGGCTGAAGCAAAATTATGGCCTCTACAGGGTGAACAGGTTTAATGCAATTTGACCTAGTGACCAAATTTTTTTATCCGACTTGACCCATATTCAAACTCGACCCAGGTATTTTCAAGGCAAACATTCTAGTAAAGTTTCATGAAGACTGAAGCAAAATTATGGCCTGTAGAGGGTAAACAAAGTTTTAAACGAACTTGACCTAGTGACCTAGATTTTGACCTGACATGACCCATATTCCAACTTGACAATGATAACATAAACCACGGCCCCCACCCTTTATGGCTTGAAGAAATAAATGGGCTGCATGATGCTTCCACGCAGAGCTGAATCCGACCGCACATGAATACTGGTAAACCGCTTAGAAAATCTAAGCCTACCCAGGCAAAGCGGTGCAAGTCGGACCGTTCATGCATATAAACCCTACTGGTTTCATTGGGCGACAGGGCTTGAGATATCGTTTCATCTCAATGTCGAGTAATAAACAGGTCCGGAACAACCTAAAATTGATCTACTGTAGTTCAATTCATCTAAAATAGACCAATCGATCTTCTAAAAGAAAGGATAAAACGATATATGTAAACATTGCAAAGCATCGACCATGTTTTGCAAAATGGCGAGTTCAGCATTTTATTACTTCACTAAAAACGTGACGAAATTCGCTAATTACCCAAAATTCCATCGGGGAATTTTGCTGTAAAATAGACGTTTTTAACACAGAAAACACTTCACTTTCGGGAATATTGCCCTTCCACTTACAAAACCATAAAATGTGTGGTTTTATCTTCGCCAAAATGTTGACACACATCGATTTTGTTGATTTCCGGATCTGGAAGCGAGGTCAAGCCGCTTACAGCATCAAAAATAGCCATCGGAAGAGATGGCAAATCCCCCGACCAAAAGCCAATATGGCCTTCAGAAGATTGTTCACCAATAGATAGTGCACGAGAATTAAACCAGCAATATATCACAAAAGTATTGCAGTTACAGCCATCGCAAGTTTATACTGTCAGGGGAGATAACTAAACAAGAGGCCCATGGGCTACGATGCTCACCAGAGCTCAGGTGGGCACTGCCCAAGTGCCCACTGGCAGCCAAGTATGGTTTTAATTTATTGATTATAAAGTCTCCCAAATGAATCCCAATTCCATGTTGACTCTGTATCTGAAATATTAGGCCTTTTTTGAAGTGGAGGGGTGGGAGATGACCCAACAAAGCCCAATTTGATATCATTTAATGCATCTTATCATAAGGAACAAGAAAATATATGGTTTATGGGTGGGGGTCTCAACGGTTTCTGAGATACTGGGCCTTTTATGAAGTGGAGGGGGTGGGGAATGGCCCGGGCACATCCAAGGAGAACCCCAGGTTGGTGTCTTTGAATGCGTTTTATCATAAGAAACAAGAATATGTATGGCTTAGGGGTGGGAATCTTATAGGTTTCTGAGATTTATCGCCTTTTATGAAGTGGCAGGGTGGGGCATGCCCCCGGCACACCCCTGAAGACCCCTAGGTTGGAATCACTGAATGTGTCTTATCATAAAGAACAAGAATATATATGGATAAAGGGTGGGGATCTGAACAGTTTCTGAGAATTTGGGCCTTTTATGGAGTGGAGGGATTGGGACATGGCCCAGACACAACCCAGAGGACCCCCAGGCTGGTGTCACTGAATGCGTCTTATCATAAGAAACAAGAATATATATGGTTTTGGGGTGGGAATCTGAAAGGTTTCTGAGATATATCGCCTTTTATGAAGTAGGGGTGGGGCAATGGCGCATCCCGGGAGAACCTAGGTTGGTATCAATGAATGCGTCTTATCATCAGAAACAAGAATATATATAGTTTGGGGATTGGGATCTGAACGGTTTCTGAGAAATTGGGCCTTTTTTGAAATTGAGGGGATGGGGCTTGGCACGGACACTTCCCAGGGGACCCCCAGGTTGGTGTCACTGAATGCGTCTTATCATAAGAAACAAAAATATATATGGTTTTGGGGTGGGGATCTGACTGGTTTCTGAGATATATGGCCTTTTATGAAGTGGAGGGGGTGGGGCAGGGCCCTGGCCCATCCCAGGGGGCCCCAGGTTGGTGTCATTGAATGTGTCTTATCATAAGGAACAATAATATATACGGTTTAGGGGTGGGGATCTGTAAGGTTTCCAAGATATTGGGCCTTTATGAAGTGGAGGGGGGTGGGCCAAGGCCCCCGCTCATCCCATGGGCCCATAGGTTGGTGTTAATGAATGCATCTTATCATAAAGAACAAGAATATATATGGTTTAAGGGTTGGGGTCTAAACGGTTTCTGAGATATATGGCCTTTTATGTAGTGGAGGGGGTGGGGCATGGCCCCGGCACATCCCGGGGGGCCCCCAAGTTAGTGTAACTGAATGTGTCTTATCAAAAGGAACAAGAATATATATGGTTAAGGGATGGGGATCTGAAATGTTTCCGAGATATTTGGCCTTTTATGAAGTGGGGGGGGGGGGGGTGGGGCAAGGCCCCAGCCCATCCAAGGGGCCCTAAGGTTGGTGTCAATGGATGTGTCTTATCATAAGGAACAATAATATATATGGTTTAGGGGTGGGGATCTGTAAGGTTTTGGAGTTATGGCCATCACAAGGTTATATTGTCAGGGGAGATAATTAAAAAACCAGGGCACCAAGAGTCATGGTTCTTGAATGTGACACACCAGCTTTATCTCATGTACAACTGTACCAAGTACCATCAATATATCTCAAAGAGTATTGGAGATGTGGCCATCACAAGGTAGTGATTCTATATTATTGGAAGGGGAGATAACTCAAAAACCATGGCACCCAGAGTTGTGGTTCTTGTGCATGACACACCGTCTCGGCCTTGTGAACAACTGTGCCAGGTATCATCAATATATCTTAAAGGGTATTGGAGATGTGGCCATCACAAGGTAGTCACTCAATTTTATTGGAAGGGGAGATAACTCAAAAACCATGACAACCAGAGTTGTGGTTCTTGTGCATGACACGCTGTCTCAGCCTTGTGAACAACTGTGCCAGGTACCATCAACATATCTCCAAGGGTATTGGAGTTATGGCCATCACAAAGTAGTCATTCTATTTTATTAGAAGGGGGGATAACTCAAAAAGTATGGCATCCAGAGTTCTAGCTCTTGCGCATGACACGCCGTCTCAGCCTTGTGAACAATTGTGCCAAGAACCATCAATGAATCTCAAAGGGTATAGGAGATATGGCCATCACAAGGTTGCGTCTACGGACGGACGGACGGACGGACGGACGGACAGACGGACGGACGGACGGACGCCAGGCTGATCGCTATATCCCCCGAACCTATTCGGTCGGGGGATAAAAAGCAGCATCTTTTCAGTTTTCTTCATCAACTATGGAGGACAAAGTATGTCATAATCATCACGCATTATCCATCATAGTGAACTTAATTGAAACTTATAAAAATGGTAGTTATGACGTCTTATGTATGAATTCTAGTTGTTTTAATATTGTTTTGTCAGGTATAGGAGTCAAGGCCGGGCTGAGCCACCGAGCCAAAAATGCCAACCCGGAGATTCTTTAGTTTCTCTTTTTCTCCTTTTACTGCTACTCGCTCACATCTGAGCATTACAAGTAGGATTTCCTGGGTGATAACCAGTACTTTTTTAAGCAATGTGGATGAAGTGGCTTGCTCAAGGGCACAACACTTTAGTCAGCGTGAGGCTCGAACACGCAACCTCTTGATCACAAATCTGATGCGCTACCACTGCACCAAAGTTCCGCCTCATATTACAATTAACCCATTAATTGTAGTCAAATTAAGGTTAAACAATGAAATAATATCATTCTATATAACTGATAGTTGTATAATCGCAGTACTTTGTCCGATTTTGTTTTATTACAGTGTTTCCAAAAGCCAAGTACTGGAATAATTAGTACTAATCTATTTTTTCAAAGTAACTCGTCAGTTTAAGGGGCTTTTAGGTCCTTCGGTTATTTCAATTTGATAACTTTTATCGTTTTTTCATAGAAAAAATAAAATATGTATATACCGGGTCGAGACTTAATGATCAAATTAAATTAGTGTTTTTTATTTGTTTCTATATTGCATTGATTTGAAACCTGCATATGGTAGGTAGGAAAGTAAAAGAAGGCAATCGATACAATTATCAGAGACACCAAAGGAAAAGAAACACAAACAAGAAATAACTAGACCCTAATGGGAACATCAATAGACGAAACCCAAAAGGACAGTTACTTTCCCACAAAATGGCCAATTGGTTATCCAAAAAAAATATATAATCGATACACTTACTCAAAGACAAACCATAACAAAAAATATACCGTGACAGAAGAACCTCATTGGAGCGGTCAGTGAAACGAATTCCAATGTGGGGGTGGGGGGGCTTAATTCGATTTAACACGGCCATAATCCTCGGCCTTTCTTCCGTCGCAATTCAGACAAACAATTTGTTTAGTCAACATGAATGGCCCCTCATTCAGAAGTGCAACATCTTCGAGTAGGGCGGAGGTACGCTTGTATCTGGTAGGAAGGACAGAGCACTTTTTAATACCTCAAGTTGCTAATCACCCCAATCTGCATTTTTAAGGACTTTGGGCGAGACTCGTTTCACTCCAACCTTGCATCACATTATACTATCGTACTCTACACTGCCTAACAAGGATAACATAAGGCAGTTTGTGGTTTTGGTTATAGACATACACAATTGTGCAGTTCGGGGTGATTAAATTGCCGGATTGGAGTGCTGTACCTTAGCACAATCTTTCTAGCTTATTTGAGCCAATAACCATTCTTCTGACCCTACCTTAGCCTACACCTTACCCTACCCCAGCATAACATACCCTACCCGCAAAACATTGGTACGAAAAAAATCCTGTCCAGTAGCCCCCACCTCCATCTGCTCATGATACTCCACTCCTGGTTCTACATAATGTTTTGATAACAGCCAAGTCGTGTTTATAAATAACCCAAACACTAATTAAACTCTTCTAAAACGGGCACACTTAAGATGGAAGGCCATGTTACCAGGATGGCAAGGGAACATTTGCCAAAGAACATCTTTGGAGAATTAGAAATAGGCAAACACTCCCATGATGGTTAAAAGAAGCGTTACGTAGACATCCTCAAAATCACCCACAAGGACTTCAACATACCAACAGAGCCGTGGGAAGAAACTGCACAAACACAGGGCCGAGCAAATGGGCAAGGCCTCATCACAATGGGTGCTAGAGAATGAGGCAAGGAAAATCAGCTAAGCTGACAAAAACGCCCATTGCACAAAGCCAGAGCGAAGAGATCATCAACAAGCTGCCTTTACCTAGCAAGCACAAACCAGCGGGCCAACCTTGGACTGACACGACGTATCTTTGTCGGGTCAACGGCGATTCGGCGTTGACATGTATCGTTGCCATTCCGACTTTGGCCCGACATATTGATCGCAACAGACTATTCAAAGCTAAAATTGGTCTCCTCAGCCATCTTGGAACACACAAACAGTAGCATTTCTTGCATGTGATTAAAATTGGTCACTGTCAGTTATTACAGACAAACTATTAATTACATTCCCAATAATAATGTCTTAGTAACTGTTCATTTACATCTATGACATATATTGTCCACCGTACTTTCAGAGGCTGACTATTAAAAATAAGATTAACAGCAGCATAAGCGACCCAATTATCGTTCTTTGAATTGAAAATGGCAGCGTCCATGACATGTTGATGAAATCAGTGGCAAAATTGGGTATTTACTGTTAATTTATCTAGAAAATCTGATTTTTTCAATTATCACCCAGTTTTAAATTTAAAAAAGACGTGTTTTGCAAAAAAATCCCTGTCGAAAATACAGTGTGACTGAAGAAATGGGATTACATGCACAAACCTAACAATTCTGCCAGAGACTCCACTTGCAATATTTACATATGAGCATACTCAGTGTATTTATATCGTTTCATCAGTGCTTTTAGAAGACTGATTGATCTATTTTAGATGAATTGAACTACAGTAGATCAATTTTAGGTTGTTCCGGACCTGATAAAAGTCCTACAAAATTGAAAGCAGTGTCTCCAAAATGACCTATATAGTGTTGATGGGGACATTAAACATCAAATCAAACAAACAAAACAAGATATCAAAAACCAAACGTTTTGGTAAAGTTTCAAGAAAATTGAAGAAAAATTATGGCCTCTAGAGGGCGAACAAGGTTTTAACATAATTTGACCTAGTGACCTAGTTTTTGATCCGATATGACTTATATTCAAACATGACCCAGATATTATCCAGGCAAAGATTCTGGTAAAGTTTAATGAAGACTGAAGCCAAATTTTGGCCTTTAGAAGGTAAACAATCTTTCAACACAATTTGACCTAGCGACCTAGCTTTTGACCTGGCAGGACCTATATTCTAAACTGACCTAGATATCAAACAGACAAACCTTCTGGTAATGTTTCATGAATATTGAAGCAAAATTTTGGGACTCCAGAGGAATGAAAACGTGATTTGACCTAGTGACCTAGTTTTTGATCCCACATGACCCATAGTTGAACTCGACCCAGATATCATCAAGGCAAACATTTTGATAAAAGTTCTTAAGATTGAGGCAAAATTATAGCCTCTAGAGGGTGAACAAGGTTTCAAAGAAATTTGACCTAGTTTTTACCCTGACATGACCCATATTCGAACTTGGCCTTGATATTATCAAGGCAAACATACTGGTAAAGTTTTATGGAGATTGAAGCAAAATATTGGCTTTTAAAGGGTGAATAAGGTTTTAAAAAAATTTCACCTAGTGGCCTAGTTTTTGACCTGACATGACCCATATTCAAACTGACCTTGATATCATTGATTTCTGGGCCGAGTTCGAATATGGGTCATGTCAGTTCAAAATCTAGGTCACTAGGTCAAAACCTTGTTCACCCTCTAGAGGCCACAATTTTGCTTCAATCTTCATGAGACTTTACCAGAAAGTTTGTCTTGATCAAGGCAATCATTCCGGTAAAGTTTCATGAAGATTGAAGCAAAACTTTGGCCTCTAGAGGGTGAACAAGGTTTAAAGAAATTTGACCTGGTGACCTAGTTTTGACCTGACATGACCCATATTCAAACTTGACCTAGATATCATCAAGACAAACATTCTGACAAAGTTTCTTGACAATTAAAAAGTAAACCTGTGGCCTCCAGAGGGTGAACAAGGTAAATGTTGACGACAACACCGATGACGCACGTAAGACGGACACAGGGTGATCACAAAGGCTCACCTTGAGCACTTCATGCTCAGGTGAGCTAAAAACCAGGGCACCCACAGGCATGGTTCTTGCATATGACATGCCTGCTTAACCCCATGTACAACTGTACCAAGTACCATCAATATCTCCTATAGAGTACTGGAGATATGGCCATCACAAGGTAGTGATTCTATTTTATTGGAAGGGGAGATAACTCAAAAACCATGGCAACCAGAGTTCATGTGCACGACACGCAGCCTTGTGAACAACTGTGCCAGGTACCATCGATACATCTCAAAGGGTATTGGACTTATGGCCATCACAAGCCAGTCCCTCTATTTTATTGGAATAGGAGATAACTAAACAAGAGGCCCATGGGCTACTATGCTTAACAGAGCTGAGGTGGGCACTGCTTATTGGCAGCCATGTATTTTTACATACATGGATAACCCTTTTATAGAACATATTTAACGTCACTTAGCTGGTGTCTGGGAATGTGTGGTGGCCGTAAAAAGTCTTCCTGCCCTATATCATAGTGTAGTTTATATTTTCTTGTCCTTTGGGATCATTGATTCTATTGTGAAATTCTGAAAATATTTGAGGGTCACTGATGAGGCCTAATAGGCCGAAACTAGCTAGTCTAGCCCAGTCCATATTTGTCAGTTCTGTGGTGTATTCCTTGCTTCCAAAGGAGAACCCTTTTACAGAACATATGATTTTAATCTACCCATAATAAAGTTTCCCCAACAAACACCTATTCCCAATGAGCACCGATGTGGACTCTGTACCTGAAATACATGTATTAGGCATTTAATGTGTCACTTAGGGGTGTGGATCTGTACAGTTCCTGATATAAGGCCATTTAACCCTTCTTTTGCTGAATATTCATTTTAGCCAAACCCATCTCTGACTTTGAACCAATCAGATTGCTTGATGTAATTTATTCCTACAAATTCAAAAACTAAATGTCAAACAGTGTAGATCCTAATCAGATGGCTTCTCGAGAAGCCATCTGATCTGGATCTACACTGTTTCCAAAGATCGGGGCTGTTGTGAACAGCATGATAAGGGTTAAGCAGTGGCGGTGCTCGGGCAGATCCCAGGAAAGCCCAAGATTGTTGTCACTGAATGTCTTATCATAAGGAACAAGAATATATATGGTTTAGGGGTTGGGATCTGAACAGTTTCTGAGATATATGGCTTTTTATGAAGTGGAGGGGTGGGGCATGACCCGGGGCATCTCTTGGGACCTCCAGGTTGTTATCACTGAATGTGTCTTATCATAAGGAACATGAATATATATGGTTGAGTGGTGGGGCTCTGAACAGTTTGTCAGATATTGGCCTTTTGTGTAGTGGAGAAGTGGGGCATGGCCACAACACAACTGGTGAGATCCCTAAATTGCTATAACTGAATGTGTCTTAATCATAAGGACCAACAATATATATTGCTTAGGGGAGGGAGTCTGAACTGTTTCTGAGATATATGGCTATTCATGACGTGGAGGGGCATAACCCAAGGCACCCCGGGGGACCCTCATGTTAGTGTCACTGAATGCGTCTTATCATAAGGAGTAAGTGTGTTTGAGTTTTAAGTGCCACCAACAGCTAAGGTCATACAGAGACGGGACCTCGATTTAAAGACTCATCCGAAAGTCTAGAGAAGCCAGGGATCGATCCTGCGACCCCTGATTACCACTACACCAAGGAGGCTTCTGTCTTATCATAAGGAACATGAGTATATATGGTTTAGGGGTGGGGCCTTTTGCAAAGTGGAGGGGTGTGGCATGGCCCAGTCACACCCCAGCAGGCTCGTTGGATTGGTGTCACTGAATGTGAATTATCATAAGGACTAAGAATATATATGGTTTAGGGGTGGGGATCTGTAAGGCTTCCAAGATACTGGGCCTTTTATATGTCTCAAAGGGCATTGGAGTTACGGCCATCACAAGACACTCATTCTATTTTATTAAAAGGGGAGATAACTCAAAAACTAAGGCACCCTATGGCAAGTTATGGACTTGCGCACGACATGCTGTCTTACCCTTGTGAACAATCGTGCCATGAACCATCAATCACAAGGTTAAGTCTACAGACGGACTGACAGACGGACTTACGGACGCCAGGGGGTATAATATAATATGTCCCGTTTTTCAAACGGGCATATAAAAAGTGGAGACACCATTTTTTCGCTAATTTTTATGCTCAAGGGCAGGTAAATCCAAAGCTGTTGGTCCTGTGAGACCAAAATTCAAATTTGACACAGACTATATGCCTCCCCTGGATATCTGCAAGTTTGATAAAGATCAGATCATAAATGGCAGAGAAAAGCTGAAAGGGTCTATGGAACGTGCTTATTTCCATGGCAACCACAGTTCTGATCAAAACTGATCCAAAACCCAAAAAAGTCAATCCCCCAACCCAGTGATGCTGCATATAAAATTTGATCAAGATTGGCGAGCAAGTGACTGAGATTTTGAAGTTCAAAGGTGTGGACGATGGACGGAAGCTCATAGACGATGGACAGACGCCAGATGCTTGCCTATACTTTAAGCTCCGTTGAGCTAAAAAATGCACATACCTTCTACAGTGTGTTTCACCAAAAAATTTTCATCAGCGAATTTAGCTCCATAAATACTCTTTCCACCAGTACCATTTTGATGTTCGAAATCACCACCTTGACACATAAAGTTGGGAATAATTCTGTGAAAGGGGCAATTTTTGTAGCCAAAGCCATTTTGCCCAGTGCACAATTGTAGGAAGTTTTCTGAAAATAAAGGGAAACCTCTATTAAGCAGTCATCCAGGGAAATAGAGAATACCAGGTTTGTGTCATTTGATAGCAAGTTTATCAGGCAAAGCTTCGAGAATGTTTGTAGAATTGTGAGGCTTGCCGAGCGAATCTAAATGCCTTCTCGTAAACCGAGCTTGATAAACTTGATATCAAATGACACATAATTTAACACGTTTTGTACCAGAACCCCCAAAACGGGACCCTGGCAAACAGTGCAGGCCCAGATCAGACGCCGCAGAACGTGGCGTCTGATCAGGGCCTACACTGATTGCAAAAAGTTCAGTCATTTTCCAAATAAATTTTCATGAAAACACAACCTGACACCTATCAGTTTATCCCCTTGAACACTCTTTATAATAACTAGAGCTGTCAGTGAAACTGACTAGGGCCCTGCAGTGCCATCAGAGGAACTGGATTTTTTTTCAAAGGGCCATAACTCTTAAGAGTATTGTAGCTAGAGTTATGTAACTTGCCATGTTATTCAGTGATTACTGAAAACAGATCAATATTGTTGTATGTAAAGAAATATAAATGATGGAGAATTGTCATCAGTCAACTCGCCATCATTTATTTTTTCTTTTCATTTTTAACCATTTTTGTTTGTTTGTTTGATTTGAGGTTTAACTTCTCTGTCAACACTGTAAAGGTCATTTTGGAGACGTCGTCGTTGCTTCCAATTTTGTGGGACTTTCACCCGACATTGATATGAAATGACGTCTCAAGCCCTGCCGTCCAATGAAACCGATAGGGTTTATAAGCATGGACGGGTCGACTCACACCGCTTTGCCTGGGCAGGCTAGATTCTCTAAGCGGTTTACCAGTAGTCCAGTACTCGTGTGCAGGTCAGTTTCAGCTCTGCGTGGAAGCATCATGCAGCCCATATATTTCTTCAAGCCACGATGGGCGGGGGCTATTAACCCTTTCTGTACCAAATGGAATTTTCCTCCTTATATATAGCAGGAGTCCATTTCAAAATTTAGGGGTGTCAGGTTGTGTTTTCATGAAAATTTATTTGGAAAATGACTGATTTTTTTGCAATCAGTGTAGGCCCTGATCAGACACCACGTTTTGCAGCATCTGACCTGGGCCTGCACTGTTCGCCAGGGTACCCATTTTGGGGGTTCTGGTACAAAATGTGTTAAATTATATAATGTATTTAAAATGATATCAGAATGATCATTTAACCCATTTTGTACTGAATGGAATCTTCCACCTTATATAAAGCTTAAGTCCATTGCAAAATTTGGAGGTGTCAGGTTGTTTTTCTTCAAAATTGATCTAGAAAATGGCTGAACTGTTTGCAAACAGTGTAGGCCCTGATCAGAATGTGGTGTCTGATCTGGGCCTGCACTGTTTGCCAAATGCCCATTTTTGGGTTTCCAGTTCAAAATGGGTTATTGGAAATAAACATGCAAGACAAGAGGGCCCTCTGGGCCCTGATTCGCTCACCTGAATGTTACTGTCTCTAGTACATTCTATTTTTAGCTCTGGTGGCCATCTTGATCATCAGAGTGGAACGATCTTAGCTATTTTGGTAGGGTGTCACCTAGGCAACATTCCTTTGAAGTTTGAATCAAACTGACCCAAGGGTTTAGGAAGACTTCGCATTTGAAGCAAATTTACAATGTTTTTCCATTTTTAGCTCTGGCGACCATATTGTTCATCGGAGCGAGACCATTTTAGCCATTTTGGTAGAGAGTCATCTAAGCAACATTCCTATGAAGTTTGAATGTAATTCGCCCAAGGGTACAGGAGGAGTTGTTGTTTGAAGATTTTTTTTTATTTTTAGCCCTGGTGGCCATCTTGTTTATCACAGTGGAATGATTTTAACTATTTTGGTAGGGAGTCACCTGGGCAACATTCCTGTGAAAGTTTACAAATTTACAATGTTTTTCTATTTTTAGCTCTGGTGGCCATTTTGTTCATCGGCGTGGTATCATTTTAGCTAATATGGTAGAGGGTCCACGACATAATATTCCTGTGAAGTTTGAATCAAATTGGCCCAAGGGGTGAGAAGAATTTTTCTATTTTTAGCTCTGGTGGCCATCTTGTAAGTCAGAGCGGAACAATTTCAGCTATTTTGGTAGGGAGTTAACCACATAATATTCCTGTAAATTTGAATCAAATTGGCCCAAGGGGTAAGGAGGAGTTGTCGTTTGAATATTTTTTCTATTTTTAGCTCTGGCGGTCATCTTGTTCGCCGCGTTGAACAATTTTAGCTATTTTGGTAGGGAGTCACCTAACTAACATTCCTGTGAAGTTTGAATCAAATTGGCCCAAAGGTTGTGGTGGAGTTCGCATTTTGACTTAAATTTACAAAATTCTTCTGTTTTTAGCTATGGCGGCCATTTTGCTCATCAGAGCGAAAAGGTTTTAGCTATTTTGGTAGTGGGTCACCTAAGCAACATTCCTATGAAGTTTGAATGAAATTGGCCCAAGGGTAAAGGAGGAGTAGTCGTTTGAAGAATTTTTCTATTTTTAGCTCTGATGGCCATCTTGTTAGTCAGAGCGGAATGATTTTAGTTATTTCTTTAGTGAGTCACCTACATAACATTCCTGTGAAGTTTGAATCAAATTGGCCAAAGGGTTAAGGAGTTTGTGTTTGAAGCAAATTTACAATATTTTTCTATTTTTAGCTATGGCGGCCATTTTGTTCATCAGAGCAGAACCTTTTCAGCTATTTTGGTAGATGGTCACCTAAGCAACATTCCTATGAAGTTTGAATTGTCGTTGTTTAAAGATTTTTTTCTATTTTTAGCTCTGGCGGCCATCTTGTTTGTCAGAGCACAACGATTTTAGCTATTTTGGTAGAGAGTCATTTGGGCAAGATTCCTGTGAAGTTTGAATCAAATTGGCCCAAGGGTTAAGGAGGAGTTTGTGTTTGAAGCAAATTTACGATGTTTTTCTACTTTTAGCTATGGCGGCCATTTTGCTCATCAGAGCAATACCGTTTAAGGCTTTTAGCTATTTTAGAAGAGGGTCATCTAGCAACAATCCTATTTTTAGCTCTGGCGGCCATTTTGTTCACCAGAGCGGAAATGTTTTAGCTATTTTGGTAGAGGGTCACCTAAGCAACATTCCTATAAAGTTTGAATGAAATTGGCCTTAAGGTATAGGAGAATTTGTTGGTTAAAGATTTTTCTATTTTTAGCTCTGGCGGCCATCTTGTTTAGCGGAGCGGAACAATTTTAGCTATTTTTGTAGAGGGCACCTCAGCAATATTCCTATGAAGTTTTATTGAAATTGGCTCAAGGGTTAAGGAGGAGTTAGCATTTAAAGAAAATTGTTGACGCCGCATGACACACGACACACGATGGACATTGACCGATCGCAATAGCTCACCATGAGACATTATTCTATATACCTCTAATTCAGTTGACTCTGGTTGTTGAAAAGAGGGAATTTAGATTTAGCAATATGGATACTGACTGAAGGACAGTTGGCTGATCAGCAGAGGTTGAATATACAGGGAAATGCTTTGGGATGAATAACTGTCTGCTAAAAGAGGTGGCTGCATAACAGGTGTGACCAAAACTGGAGGTTTGACCATAAGTATCCTTACCTATACAGGAGCCGAATAAGGATAATTTTTTACATAATTTCCAAAAAAAAAAGGATTTACCGTAATCGCCCTAATTACCGCACTGTAAGCTTACTTTTTTTCAAAATGGCATCAAAAATCACAGTGAAAAATCTACCTAATAAGCGCACACTTGATGCGAAAACAATAGCTTCCGAGATGATACATACTGATATTTAATCGGATGGAAAAGGATACTTAAGCATTGCCTTCACTGTTGAAGAAATAACGGTAAGTTTTTTATAGATTTACTGTGAGAGCTTCCAGGGGGAGGTTAATGTAAAGTGTGTGCTTATGCATTTATTTTTCAAATATAGCTTTTGTGTGTGCTTATAGGAGCAAGTGCAGTAATTAGGGTGGTACTTGTTGGGACTCCTCACTGTGAGACAAGTTTAACAAGTACCCAAAACATGTTTTTCTGAGTAATTGCTGGATTTGCCTAATTGAGGAGAGGAGTACCAACAAAAGTGTTATTTTGCAGTTTTGTGCATTTATTAACCCTTATCTTGCTGAATATTTAACTTAGTCACACCCATTTTTGATTTTCAGCCAATCAGATTACATGATATAATGAGTTTGTTCAAATTCACAAACTGAATGACAAACAGTGTAGATCCTGATCAGATGACTTCTTCAGAAGCCATCTGATCTGGATCTACACTGTTTGCAAAGATAGGGGTTGTCGTGAACAGCAAGATAAGGGTTAATATACTGGATGAAAACTGAAGTTTGCGTAATTTTCAGTTTCAGTGTGGCTCAAGTTTTTGCCCCAGTGACGCAAAACCACTCCTCAATCATCAGTACAATAATACCTACTTTGAGATGGGATGTTTCAATGGAACAGACCTAAGATGAGCCATACCGTTTAATCAATTTTGGTACAAAAATAAATGAGAAACATTTCTCTGAATTGGGTTTGAAATTGCGCCATTGACTCTATTGTTGACTCTGCTGGCCACTTTGTTCAGCGGAGCAGAACCATTATAGCTGTTTTGGTTAAGGGTTACCTGAGGAGCATTCCTGTGAAATTGTTTTGAAATCGGACCAATAGCCTATGAGGATCTATCATATAAAGGTTTACCTACTTTTAGCTCTGGTGGCCGTTTTGTTCAGCAAAGCGGAACCATTATAGCCATTCAAGCAACATTCCTTTGAATTATTTTGAAACAGGACCATTAGCCTAGGAGCCAAGGAGGAGATGTTGTTTTAAGGTTTTTCTTTTTTTAGCTCCAGCAGCCAGTTTGATCAGTGGAGCGGACCCATTTTAGCAATTCTGGTAGAGGGTCACCCAAGGAACATTCCTGTGAGATTATTTTGAAATCGGGCCATTAGCCTAGATGTCGTTTAAAGGTTTTTCGATTTTTAGCTCTGGCGGCCATTTGGTTCAGCAGAGCGGTACCATTTTTGCAATTCTGCTGAGGGTCACCCAAGGTACAAAAGTGCATTCCTGTGAAATTATTCTGAAATCGAACCATTAGCCTAGATGTGGTTTAAAGGTTTTTCTAAGTTTTTTTTTGTTTTTGTTTTTTTTCTATTTTTAGCTCTGCAATGTCGGCCAGTTTGTTTAGCAGAGCGGAACCATTTTAGCAATTCTGGTGGAACACTTCTGTGAGATTATTTTGAAATTGGACCATTAGCCTAGGAGGAGATGTTGATTAAAGTTTTTTTGTTGTTTTTTTTTAGGTCTGGTAGCCATTTTTTTAGCGGAGCTGAACCATTTTAGCAATTCTGGTAGAGGAACATTCCCGTGAAATTATTTTGAAATTGGACCATTAGCCTAGGAGGAGAATGATGTTGTTTAAAGATCTTTCTATTTTTAGCTCTGGTTCAGCGGAGTGGAACCATTTTAGCAGTTTTGGTAGAGGGTCACCTAAGAAATATTCCTGTGAAATTATTTTGCAATCCAACCATTAGCCTAGGAGGAGATGTCA
This sequence comes from Lucinisca nassula, assembly GCA_963580285.1. Classification (NCBI taxonomy): domain Eukaryota; kingdom Metazoa; phylum Mollusca; class Bivalvia; order Lucinida; family Lucinidae; genus Lucinisca; species Lucinisca nassula. The sequence goes on along the minus strand of OY757011.1, from coordinate 86,507,043 downwards.
TTTAAAGGTTTTTCTAAGGTTTTTCCTATTTTTAGCTATGGCGGGCATTTTGTTCAGCAGAGTGGAACCATTTTAGCAATTCTGGTAGAGGGTCATCCAAGGAACATTCCTGTGAAATTGGACCATTAGCCTAGGTGGAGATGTTGTTAAAAGGTGTCGAAATATCTGCAAAGGTTTAGCAGTAAATGCCATTTTTCTATTTTCCTGGAAACTCAAAGTTCCATTGAGGTGATTTTCATCAGAATACAAACTTTCAATCCCCCAGCCCAAGGATGCTACAGATGAAATTTGGGCTCAATCAGCCCAGTGGCTTTCAAGATGTCGTTTAAAAGTATTGAAATCACACGACAGACATCGACGACGGACGACTGCCTATCCTGTAGGCTCCCCTGGAGCCTTTGGCTCTGGAGAGCTAAAAAAATCAGTACTTTTTTTGATGAAAACCGTGCCTTATCTGCATGCATTTGGAACATAATCGCAGTCTTCAGGAAATCCTGTCAGATAGGTGAAAAATGCCTCAGATACAGTATATTTTTTCTCTTCTAAACTCTAAACAGTTTCAGAGGTAAAGATAACCCTTCTCTTGCTGTATATTCATTTTAGCCACACCCATCTCTGACTTTGAACCAATCAAATTACTTGATGTAATTTATTCCTACAAATTCATAAACTGAATGTCAAACAGTGTAGATCCTGATCAGCCATCTGCTCTGGATCTACACTGTTTCCAAAGATATGGGTTGTCGTGAACAGCATGATAAGAGTCAGAAATAATTAACACAAGCTCTGTAGAGCTTTCATTGTGACAAAGTATCCTTTAACAAACCCAAACCAAAATTGCAAGCTTATTTTGCAAGCTTGCCGCAAGTCTGTGCACGCTTCTTTTGCAAGCTTGCCGCAAGTATGCATTTGGAACCTTTTGGCAAGCTTGCGCATGCTTGTGGCAAGCTTGCGGCAAACTTGCTGCATGCTTGTCCGTGCAAGCTTGCGCAAGCATGCATATGGAACCTTTTTGAAAGCTTGTGCAAGCTTGCGAATGCTTGTTGCAAGCTTGCGGCAAGCTTGCTGCATGCTTGTCTGTACAAGCTTGCGCAAGCATGCATATGGAACCTTTTTGAAAGCTTGTGCAAGCTTGCGCATGCTTGTGCAAGCTTGCGCATGCTTGTGCAAGCTTGTGCATGCTTGTGCAAGCTTGCGGAAGTTTGCGCATGCTTGTGCATTCTCGTCTTACCTGACTCTCCCTTGAAAAGAGCATGCATGATAACACAAGTTTGCTATAAGCTTGCCCTACTGTTATTTGAACATAATTAAATTAAGTTTGACTGCTTAAATGCAGAGCTGAAACTGCAAAAACCATGTATGCCATGTGAAAAAAAAAATATCACAAAAACATGCCTATATAATTTTGACACTCTTAAAAAAGTTAAACCCCAATTTTATGTAGTAAAACTGGGGTTTACAGGGGTATGCATTATTTTCTTATTTCAGCTCAAGTACATGGATTGTGGGCACGTCTTAGAATCCACTCTGCGACGCAGTTCTAGGGAGGTCCCACAGTCTATGTTTTGAGTAGCAATATGAAAAATATCAGTTTTTTATCTGTTTTTTCTTTTGTTTTTGTTTTTCATTTTTTTTAATAGGCAAGTTGTTGTAATGAGATAAGAGGAGATCGACCAACTGTAAGATCATGTCAAAGTTGGACACCAGAATAAAAAGTACATGTGGTGTCTTTACCCTAAAATGTGAAGAAGGCTGCTTTGCAAAAAGGAAAGGCATATAAAGTGTAGCTGGAATGGCAAACAATGTAGACCCTGACCAGGTGTCTCCTGAAATAGCAGTCTGATCTGGGTCTTTATATCGCTGTCCAAAACTAAGATCCTTTACAAAGGTTTTGTTATTCAACTTTACAAAGTGCTAATAATCTACTGAAATAGTGAAAAACAACACCAACCTTATGTTCAAACCACTGAAATCTGTCATGACATTTCCATGCACTACAGGCATGTCTTTTTAGACTATTCCATTTACATGTAAAACACAAAAAAACAGCACATGACTTTATGTATATTCCATAATTTAAATTCTCAAATGTCTTATACTGGCTGAGTGCTTCCTTACACACATGCTATAAAGGACTGAAATATTTGGTTCCAAAGCAATAAAGAGACTTCTGTTAATTTAAACCATCTTGAATCCATGGCAACAAATTCTTCTGGGAGTTGGTTACAAAGATCTCTCTTACCCATTCCAAGTTCTATGAAAGATTACAAAGATACTAAGTCCAAACTCATGTTTAAAAAGTTTAAGTATAAGCTTGCACTGGTGCATGCTTGCGCAAGCTTGCAGAAGCTTGCATTGATCTTAAAGTTTTCTACTTTTATGCCCGCATGCTTGCGCAAGCTTGCGGGTAGCTTGCTGCATTCTTAGATTGTATTAATAAGCATGTGCAAGCATGCGGCATGCTTGCGGTATGCTTGCGACAAGCCTGCATTTTGGTTTGGGAATACTTACCTGCCTTCATTTATGTTCCTAGGACTACCCCTGATAATGCGAGCATCAACCAAGGGAGCATCTACATGTAGTACCATTTTTCTTGCCTTTGGTATGGTGTGGCCGGGGATCGAACCCCCAACCTCCCAATCCCCAAGTGGAGGCTCTACTACTGAGCCATCACGGACGGTCTCAGATCAGTTCAGTAAACATTTCTGCACTTATGGGAACTCTGCAATCCTCATGCAATGAGAAATAACTACATGTATACTCCGGCCCCCGCCCATTTGGGCTTGAAGAAATAGATGGGCTGCATGATGCTTCCACGCAGAGCTGAAACTGACCTGCACACGAGTACTGGTAAACCGCTTAGAGGATCTAAGCCTGCCCAGGCAAAGCGGTGCAGGAGTCAGATCGCCCATGCTAATAAACCCTATTGGTTTCATTGGGCAGCAGGGCTTAAGATTTCATTTCATCTCAATGTCGGGTAAAAGTCCCGCAAAATTGGAAGCAACATCTCCAAAATGACCTATAAAGTGTTGATGGGGACGTTAAACCTCAAATCAAACAAACAAACAAACATGTATACTCACCTGCTGTCTTGGGTACTTTATCTTTAAACAGCTGAAAATAAAGATCATAAAGACTTGATTATTCAATAACCCTTACAATGTCATGAAAAACTGCATCTGAAAATGTCATTATGTGGTCTGCTTATATCGTCTGCTGAATCTTCTTGCAGACTTTTAAAAAACATTTTTGCATATAGGCAAACAGTGTGGACCCAGATTAGACTGTTCCAAGAGGAGTAGTCTGATCTGAGTCCACACTGTTTGCAAAAATGACTTCAGAGTGACATCTCCCCCATCCATTGGGGCTTAAGAAATAGATTGGGCTGCATGATTCTTCCACACAGAACTGAGACCGGCCGGACATGAGTACTGGTAAACCGCTTAGGGAGGCAAAGAGGTGCGAGTCGGACCGTCCATACATATTAACCCTTTTTGATTTTGTTTGTTTGGGGGGCAGGGATTGAGACTGTATTTTTGTTTGTTTTGTTTGATTTGAGGTTTAACGTCCCCGTCAACACTGTAGAGGTCATTTTGGAGACGCTGCTTCCAATTTTGTGGGACTTTTACCCGACATTGAGATGAAATGACATCTCAAGCCCTGTCGCCCAATGAAACCAATATGGTTTATTAGCATGGACGGTCCACCTCGCACCGCGGTTCCTGGACAGGCTTAGATCCTCTAAGCGGTTTACCAGTACTAGTGTGCGGGCGGGATTCAGCTCTGCGTGGAAGCATCATGCAGCCCATATATTTCTTCAAGCCCCTATGGGCGGGGGCTTGAGACTGTATTTCATAGCAATTTCGGGTAAAAGTCCTACAAATTTGGAAGCAGTGTCTCCAAAATGACCTAAATAGTGTTGACGGGGACGTAAAACCTCGATTCAAACAAAATCGTCAGAGTGACTACGAACTTTGGTACTGACAAATAGGTAAAAGTCAACCTGGGGTCATCATTTATAAAATATTGTAGTTAACTGCCATCTCAAGAAATCGGCCTAGTAATTCTGGAGAAACAGACATTTTATTATTTTTTTATTATTATTTTCAACCATGGCAGCCATACCTGTTCAGGCAAATATGGTGAATATTTCCATAGTCTCAGCCTCATAGTAGAGTATATGGTTTCTGAGGAGAAGATTTTTAAGTGTTTTTTTTTCTGTATTTTGGGGGGCATTTTGAATTCCATGTCAGTAAAAGTGAGCAGGTAGCCTAAAATGATAAAATCATATGGCAGATAGATGACAGCTTTTAAGATATCACCATGAAAGTTTTGTTCAAATATCTGCAACGGCTTCGCGGTAAATACCATTTTCCAATTTTCCCCATTATAATGGAAACTCTAAGTTGCCATAGCAACCAAACTAAATTTGTTCATTTTAACCTTTACCCTGCTGTAGGCGACAAGCCCTATCTTTGCAAACAGTGTAGATCCAGATCAGATGGCTTCTGAAGAAGCCATCTGATCAGGATCTACACAGTTTGACATTCAGTTTATGAATATGTAGAAATAAGCTGCTTCAAGTAATCTGATTGGTTCAAAGTCAGAAATGAGTGTGGCTTAATTGAATATTCAGCAGGTTAAAGGTTAAGGCAGATTTCCTTGAAACTCTCAGTCTCAATCACTAAATACAAATGGGTTCTACTAGATATAACTTATGTACATGTACAAGCAGGCAACTCGTCCTAGCCACAAAGCTTTCAGCTTCCTGTTGTAGTTGATCAAACAAATGAATTGCAGCATCTGTAGCTAGGTTAATTCATTTTCATGGTCGTATGTATTTCGTGGTGATAAAATAATAAATTTACATCAAAATGATTATTACATTTTTTCCCAATTTCAGTCAAAATGTCTTTAATTTTCCCAAATCTAAAGGCCCCAGCCCCATTCCCAAAAAGTGGTGTGAGAGCCCTGCCAGAAGTGACATTTTGAACTGTACTGATTATGTTTGTTTGATATGATATTTTTAATGTAAAATTAATTTTAATTAATAATATACCTACCCATCACTACAATTATAGCCTTTTCACCAGACGCAGGTCTGGGACAGTCTGACACAAAAAAAATCTAGCCAGAAATGCCACCGGCATGTCCCTTTTCCCGTGACCTCCCCAGCGTCGAGTCCTGATTGGTCGCTGATGTCACATGACCTATCAGACCAATAGGCAGACGATACAGGTCACGTGACCGCGATTTTCGCGCCGAGAAGATCATTATTTCTTTCAGGAAAACAAATATTTCAGGCGGGGCTGGGAGGCGGGACATACCATTGTAGTGATGGGTAGGTATATTATTAATTAAAATTAATTTTACATTAAAAATATCATTTTAATATCAAATATAACTACCCATCACTACAATTATAGCCTGAATTCAAAGCAAGTGGAGGGTTGGATGAAAAATAAAGTTATACATACCTAACTCCTCCAACCTTGGTTGTTTATACCCCTTTTAAAACCATCCAATGATGGTAAAGTAAGAGAGTATCCACCATGACTGCAAGGGATCCAAATCCAAAATTCACAAGTGGAGAAGATAAATGGAGAGGAACCGGAGTCAAAATAGAAGGTTCATACCTCTTCAAACAGGCTAACAAACAACCAAGGAAAATAAAATCCCAAAATAAGTGCTGCTCATAATAGATTGAGAAGCTACTAAACTACCCAAGGAATGAGTACCACTACGAATGGGAACCAAGCACCTTAGGTGAAGGGATGAAAAGTAGCGTTGGAACATCCATTACGCAGTAAGAAAAAAAAAAAAAAAACATTCTGAAGAAAAAACGGAGTTCCAATATGCCCAAAATGTAGAAGGTTCTAACCTCATACTGTATTCTGAATGATAATAGGGCAGAAGTGAAATTAGCATATACTGGTAGAAGCTTTATCACTTTACAAATCCACTTTGCAATCAAGGATGGTTAGAAATATATCCAAAACCCCTTGATTGAAAAGAAAAAATTCTCATGATAATCTCGAAACGTTTTAAACATTCTAATGTATACAAAAAATTCACATTAGCCTACGATCCACGAATCCTGGAAATGACAGGACAAATAATAGTTTCAGTCAAGGTTATTTATAGCCTGAAACAAAAATAGGTTGAATGAGAAGAGAAAAAGAAGTCCTTGTTCTTCTCATACCTGAAAACAACCCTCTGTAATTGGCAAAGCATGACTATAACTTCTACGAACTGAAGCAAATGTCAAATGAAATACAGCTTGACTATCAAATGAATAAAAGAAGCTGAATTCACCGGATCGTAAGGTGGTTTAGAAAAGACCACAATACTCATGCAAGATTCCATTTGGATACAAAGTCCTGGAAACCTGTCGGCATAGTGAAAAAACCCCTTTAATAAGCTGGTGATGGTAGGGTTTAATGAAAAAGTGTGAAGCCGACTAAAATTTTAACATGTTCGAGATTACTGATCTGTACCCTTCTCTTAGATGAAATAGAAATTGAAGGGTAGAGAACAGACAGAAAAAGAAATCCGGTAAAAAACCTCCCTAGAGGAATTGTCTGGATTTATTTCCCTTTTTCTACACCAACTAGAAATTATCTTCCATCTTCCAGAGTAAAACTTGAGAGTGGAGATCTTTCTATATTTGAAGATACACTCGGCAGAGAAACCAGAAAAGTGTCTACCTCTGGTTTGATTCCTGACAACATCTGGATGTGTAAGTAAAGCATTTCTGGATTGAAATGGAATGCTTGACCCACACCTTTTAGATATTTGATCTGGAACTACTGGAAGACGGGTTGCAAGTCTTGAGACTAGGCTCAGACTGACTAAAAAACCAAGATCTCTGAGGCCATAGGAGGCGTAATCAGAATGGCTCGGCTTTTGGACGCTTGAATTTTTACCTAGAACTAGAGGAATTCAGTTGAATGGTGTAAACGCATATGTAAAAGATTCCCCCAATCTAGAGATTTTAAATCAACTGCATGTTCCAGGTGATCTGAAACTTGAAACACAAAGGAAGTTGATTGGAGAACCGAGTTGTTTGGACATTTGATCAAAAAAAGCCCAATAAAGGTTCTCTCCATTTGAGAAAACGCCCAGTAGAGAACGGATGGTGAACTGGTCTATAGGGGCGATCCCAATGACATAATATGCCTGGAGGTGTCCGACAAGGATAGACACACCTTCCTGAAGACACCAAGTTATAATCTTCCATGTAAAAGCCAACAGGGAAGAGTAATGAGTCACTCCCTGATAAGTAGAAAAAACTACACTATTCATTTGTCTGGAGTAACAATAATGAAGGTGTTCCTCAGTTTGGAGCTATGAAGAACTGATAAACCAAGGAAATTTGTCTGAAGTTTCAGAATGTTTATACACATATACATATATACATACATATACGCATACACAAGACACACACATATATATATATATAGCCCCGCCTAATATAGGCCCCACGTTCCCTGAACAACTAATCCCTGAGGTTCAAAGTGGGAAACCAACCTGAAAGGCTGGCATGCGAACAAACAAATAGGGAATAGTCTCTAAAAGAGGAGACCCCATTTGATACTGAGGGATTCATAAATCGTAGAGAGCAATCTTGATAATGGAATTTATTGCTCCTATAGACCGTATGGTATTTCAGTGATAATATTAGCAAAAAAAAACTGGAAAGGTCTAAGATGAGATTGTCCAGGGAAAACTGGATCCAATTACTAAGTTCTAAAAAGGGGAAACAAACCCCTGACATAAATCGAAAGTTTTTCGGGGCGTGAAAAAATTTGGAGAAGTATCTTTGAGGTAGAGTCAATTTCAACTTCTCGATAAAATGTATGAAATCTAAATTCACAATAACCTGTACACGTTAGGACAAGGTATGATAAACAGTATCTGTAAAAATGATGACAAAACCCATCATCGGAACACTACACGAGATTGGGGCCTAATTCTATGATGAGAGCTGCTTAATTAATTTCCATTAAGTTGGTGAACAGGGAAAACATTGATCCGTTGACAAATCCAACAAAGGAAAGGCAACGGACTGATACACAAAAATTCCATCCAAGGTGAAACAAAGGTATTTGCGTAATGACCTATGGATGGAGATGTGAAGGCTAGCGACCTTTAAAACTACGGAAATCGTCCACGAATTTGGGAAATTTGACCTGACTAATCGAGGACGAAGTTTCCATTTTGAGACGATCGACTCGCATCATCTTGTTAAGTGTGAGAAGTTGATGATGAGTCGATTTTCCCATTTTCTTCTTTTCTTTTCATTGATCCGTTGACAAATCCAACAACGGAAAGGCAACGGACTGATACACAAAATTCCATCCAAGGTGAAACGAAGGAATTTGCGTAATGACCTATGGATGGAGATGTGAAGGTAAGCGTCCTTTAAAACTACGGAAATCGTCCCCGAATTTGGGAGAATTGACCTGACTAATCGAGGACGAAGTTTCCATTTTGAAATGATCGACTTGCATCATCTGTGTTAAGTGTGAGAAGTCGATGATGAGTCGATTTCCCATTTTCTTCTCGACCAGAAAGATCCGCCTGTAGAAGCCTGGGGAAAGGAGAAATTTTTCTACTTACACGGCTTTCTTTTGGAGAAGAACCCTTCCTCTTCCAATAAAAAGATTTCTTTTCTTGATACTATTTACCAGAAATAGTATTTGCATGTGAGAAAGAGAAAGGATTCCTAACGAACTCAATCCAGTAACCCTTTCTCAAAACTCATAAAACTCAAAATATATTTAATAAAAGAAGCCAAGGCTTGATAGAACTGAAAAAGCTCGGCTCCTACTGGGAGAAGATGAAGAGGAGGGGAAGGAAGAAAGTCATTTGTTAGACTTGTGTCTTCCTCTATTGGGAGATTTCGTTCCAGTCCGACCTCTGGAACGAAAGGACCGTGTACCCTGATCTGAGAATGATCTATTAGTAGACGAGGACTGATTGAGATCTTCTAGTCGAGGGTGATAAGCACTTAAAAGTCATCGGAAGTAGTCGAAGAGCGTCTCTTGGTTGCGGTACCTGTACTTGATACGCTCTCCGAAGACTTCAAAAAAGACGAGTGCCCACGGTCTTGAAGCTTGATTCTGAAAACGTTGGGAAGACATGGTCCGCTTGTAGTTTTAGAATCAAGAGGCGCTGAGGCTCTAAGTTTTCATTTACTATGCTCAGTAAAAACTGAACCAGTTATCAAGAGCAGAGTTGCGCCAAACATGCAACATGGTGGTAGACAGCCATGGCATGTGAAAAAATGACCGGGAAATAAACAAAAGCATTAGAATAGCAGCTATATGGTCGGAATGCTCTTGTTTGAAGGCAAAGTGGGTAGAATTAGAATACCAGACATAATGAGAACCCACTTAATAATAGTCCTGGTAAGAAGCTCCAATGTTAGAGCGTCGAAACAGGAAGTAATGCCAATTTCCCTGACGTCATATATACAGAGACTGAATCTGGGTCGAATTTTGGAATTTCATAAGAACAAAAAATTGATGTTTTTTGTTGTTAGAACCAATGTTCCAAGTTCTTTTCACGAGTGCCCCCGGTCTTGAAGCTTGATTCTGAAAACGTTGGGAAGACATGGTCCGCTTAAAGTTTTAGAATCAATAGGTGATGAGGCTCTAAAAATGTCCTTCTCATAATCGCTAATTAGTAAGGACGAAAAAAGACCAACCTCTGAGTATTGATATATCCCCAGAGGATAATTCACTAGGCCCAGATTCAGCTCTAGGGGCAAAACACTCGAGGCTCAATTAAACTTCCCCAGTGTTAGGCCCTTTATTGTGTAATGTGCACTGAACATGCGAAATTGCCGAATCAAAATTGAGCATTCAAGGAGCCGTGCCAAAAACGATCAAGGCCGAATCGACCCAAGGCCGAACCGACCCACCGAAATAGACCGAATCGATCCAGGTGCAAATTCGGGTCGAAAACGACCCAGGCCGAAACGACTCTGTACCGAAACGTCCCGGATTCACTTGCAATAGTCACGGTATTCCAATAAACGATGCCCAAGTCTGTATGTTTTACAAGGGAAAACAATCCAATTTAATGATTATGATAACAAAAATTTATCATAATAAGAGGAAAACTAAGTACCGAAGGTCCGGAAAGGTTACCCGATAAAAACCGGGATGGGAACCGTACCAAAATTCGTATGTAACATGGATTCGGAAAAAATTTTTGGGCATAGGTTCCCCGCACCCCGGAGTCCCCGCAATTATGAGCAGGGTCTCTACGGGGCGGTCGACGAACCTATCCTAGTCAACCCAGGCCCAAATGGGAGGAGGGGACATAGACTGGCTCATCTTGATTCGGCAAAGGTGACCCACACGAATTGGATGGATTCTGTTTTTAGAAGATACTATAGAAAGGCCACAAAGGGACCTGAATATTATCCATCTGCATCGTGGGATTTATAAGTGCTAAACGAAGACGGGTCTTGCACATGTTCAAAACTAAATTAATGCTGAGAATTTTTATTCAGCGATACAACGTCTTCCGATACCGGAAGTGGAAGGAACACGCACAAAAACCGTCCTCTTTTCTGGCAATTTAAGTTTCCACAACGCCGACATCTATTAAAACATTACCAGGAATAATACGAGTCTATACCCTGGCACATAACATGAAAAGAAGTGTGGTGCTTATCAAAAACCAAAAACGGTTGATCACATGATAAACAAAACTTCCAAGTGAAAATTCAAAATGGCGGACAACCACTACACATGTAATGTCGGCAGAAACACGCGAAATAAAGTCTCTAAGAATTTCGGAATAAACAGTAAGCTTACAAAGCCTAAGTACGTTGTGGAAACTCAAGGTAAGTGCAAAATCAAAAAAGAATAAAACACTTATCCGTTTATTCATTCTTCCATGGAATGTAGTTTGACCATCCTATCCCAAGCAAGTCTGAAAAAATAATGATCTTCTCGGCGCGAAAATCGCGGTCACGTGACCTGTATCGTCTGCCTATTGGTCTGATAGGTCATGTGACATCAGCGACCAATCAGGACTCGACGCTGGGGAGGTCACGGGAAAAGGGACATGCCGGTGGCATTTCTGGCTAGATTTTTTTTGTGTCAGACTGTCCCAGACCTGCGTCTGGTGAAAAGGCTATAATTGTAGTGATGGGTAGTTATATTTGATATTAAATTGAGGTTTAACGTCTCCATCAACACTATAGGCCATTTTGGAGACGTTGCTTCCAATTTTGTGGGACTTTTACCCGACAATGAGATGAAATGGCATCAAGCCCTGCCATCCAATTAAACCAACTGGGTTTTTATGTAAGAACAGTCCAACTCGCATCACTTTTCCTGGGCATGCTTATAACCTCTAAGCAGTTTACCAGTACTCAAGTGCGGTTGGTTTCAGCTCTGCGTGGAAGCATCGTGCAGCCCAATCTATTTCTTCAAGCCCTGATGGGCGGGGCCGTGCCAGAAGCGACTAGCCTCCATGTACCATGAACCATTTTGGACACTATTTCCATTTATTTAACAAGAGAAAGCAACTTTGATTTTCTTTAACATTTACATTTAAAGAATGGACTTTGACAATGTTCTGAAGTAAGATTTGTTATTGATGACGTCATTTGTTTGCACGTAAAACAAGGTACCGGATAACTTAATGGTACCATTTCTCGAACTATTTAATTTGTTTGAAAACAGAACCAAAAATTAACCCAAACCAACATTTGTTTTGTTTGATTTGAGGTTTAACGTTCCCGTCAACACTGTAAAGGTCATTTTGGAGACTTTGCTTCCAATTTTGTGGGACTTTTACCCGACATTGAGATGAAATGACATCTCAAGCCCTGTCGCCAATGAAACCAATAGGTTTATTAGCATGGACGGTCTGCCTCGCACCGCGGTTCTTGGACAGGCTTAGATCCTCTAAGCGGTTTACCAGTACTAGTGTGGGGTCCAGATTCAGCTCTGCGTGGAAGCATCATGCAGCCCAAACCAACATAACATGTTTTTCAATTTACTTAGTTTTCAAATAAGTAGGAAACTATTATGAACGGATTGGATTGCTATTAATAAAAGACCAAAACAAGGTACTGTGCACTAGGGCAAGCTAATCGGAGCTGAAAAGGTAATCGATTATCAGTCCTGTCATTGCGATAGATAATCGATTAGTAATCGCTAAGGTTTTTGTCATCATTTTACCTGTCTGGCTTTCTGTCTGAGCATGATTCTTACCATATGTTGCACTTTACCATATGTATATTTGAACAGACAGGCCTGAGCAAACAGTGCAGACCAAGATGAGACGCCGCATAATGCGGCGTCTCATATGGGTCTGCACTGTTTTCCACTCATCCAGCTATTTTAGGCATAACTTTGGGTAGAAAATTGTACCTATCAAGTAATCGATTAAAAGTAAATAAGAAATGATAATCATTTTTGTGGAATTTATCGATCGATTAATCGATTATACGATTAATCGTGTCAGCCTTACTCTGCACTCCAGATTTTCACATCTTGTGCACCTATTTATCTATCTATTTATCTATCTATCTATCTATCTATCTATCTATCTTCTGATACTGCATCGGTCACATTTGACCATTACCGCAGGTGTACATGTATATTACATACACTCCAGGTTTTGCAGGATGAAAGCCTATACAGTAATCATGTAATTACAGTAGGGATCTTTAACCTGCACAGGGGGCCTCCAGTTAACGTCCCGATCCGAAGGACGGTGCACTTTATGACATTCATCCCTGCAAATGATGTCAATGGAGCGTGTTCGGACACCGAAATTTTATCATCGCTGCCGGGGATGGAACCGGGACTTCTAGCATCAGAGGCAAGTGCACTTACCACTGAGCTATCACGCTCCACGCAATGCTGTTATCAATTGCATCCCTATATGGGAGTGATTCTCGACATTATTACACCTGTATTTACACTCTGCTACTCCTCCAAATAGGAAACAGCAAGTAAGCAAAATATTCATGGTTCCTGTCATGCACTGGGGACTTTTATGATGAGTTTCAAATTCTCGGGGTATAGCTTATTTATACTAATTAATTCTTTCCGTACACAGAGGTAGAATTTTTTTTAATCTTAATTGCGAAATGACAAGGTAGACCTTGCTCATACAGAAAGAAAAAAAGCAGTTGACTGAGTGAAACGGGTGGAGTTTATTTGAATGTTTTTCATTGTGTCACTTGTTTGATCTTGGGCAATGTCCCTTGTTTGATCTTGGGCAATGTCATTCTTTACGACCCACGTGACTGTGAGCTTTAGAACGAGGCTCGAAGTTAGGGCTCTTCTCAGTTAAAGCAGTTTGCATACAAGCATAATATGGATACAGTCGAGTCCGGTAACATTGCCCAGCCGTTTATTTTGCGCACCCTGCAGTCTGAATTTCAGTAACTGTATCCCTCATAAACAGTCAGGTGCATAACCTATACAAGTTATTTTTTTATATTAAACCTGTTACAGTTATAAAGTCACATACTGCCATTGAATTTCAAAGTGAGGCTATAGAAAATAACTTGTTTAGGTTATGTCACAGGTTCTTTAGGATTATGTTAAATTGAAAAATACGAAAATATTAACATGAATGCGTTAATATTCTCGTCACCCCACTCTTGTTTGAAACATGTGTGTACAACTTTTTAGACGATGCGTACAAAGAATTTCGATTTCAATCATCAAATTAAAGTCTTCTTTTCATTTTAAAATTATCACCACATGTGGCAAAATTGCGATAAGGTGGGAATTCAAGTTTTAAAACCATTAATTTTACCGTTTTGGCGCTCAAAATCCACTAAAAAAAAAAACGATTTTTTCTGTTGACGAATCCACCATCTTGTTAGAAAGAGCGCTTCTCGTGGAATCTCGCGATAACGTTATAATGACGCAAAACGCCGCGAATTTCAAAAAAGAAGAGTTTAACTATTGTGAGCGGTTCTGCATTAAGTTTAACTTAGCCTGCAAATGATGGGCTTGCATGTGCAGATGTGTCAGTTTCGCGGCATTTTTCAATTTTCTCATAAAACGAAAAATCGGAGGATTGCCAACATCAAGATTTGGTTTAAAACTTACCAAAGGCACAATTGTTTTGCATTCAAACTTTCTGCATATGACAACATTGAAAAAGATCTAAATGACAACTTATTTGTGCCCACCCTTGTGTTTAAATAGCCCAAAATACCTGACGTGCGCAATATTGGGCGACAAAATTGGCAGTTAGATTTCAAGGGGGTACCCCGCTTCAAAGTATTCTTGCACTGCCTGCTGAAAATTTTAGAGACAAATTTTCGTTGCATATACTTGATAGGGAAGTGTTACAATGCTTTTCATTGCGGATTTTGTGTGATGGCTGGGAAAAAGTTATGCGCAGCAATCAAATCTTTATGTGCGCAATGTTACCCGACTGCACCGTATATGATCCCGAAAACATGCCTATACAAATTCATGGTAATCTTTACCACCGAAAATATGAAAATTTTAAGCTAAAAAATTGTGATATTTTTCAGGGCTTCCGTTAGGCGGACGTACGGCGTATATTACGTCCTGAAATCGCTTCGGGACGCCCAAATTAAACATCAAAGGCGTCCTGCGGACTCCCGAAAATGTCTCTGTACGGCCAAAAATCTTTACCAAGACGTATAAACCCGCCCACTTTTAGCGGTTGTAAAAAGTTTGCTCCGCCTTCTTAGCTGAAACCGCTTTCTGTTTATTTAGTACTAAGGACGTCCCATTTTCTGCCTGGGCTGTATTATATTGACAGTCAGAATCATGTGCGTCGGCACACCTTTGATCGTCATGTGTGTGAAAAACGTGTCAAGGTGATTGCTCGGTGTTTGCATAAAATTAAACGGATAAGTAGTTGAGGATAATGGCGATAAGAGTTTTTTAATCCTGTAAACTTGTTACTGTTTAAATTAAAGCGGGTCGTAATTTAGGTGTTTGGTAGTGAGATTATCATTAGCCATGCAAAGTGTGACAATAGTTTCAAAGATAGATACACATTTTTTTTCTTGAGTAAATAGCAGGTGTTCACTTGGTGAAATGACCAAAAATATTTAATAAAATCGCAAAATGTCGCCGGGATCGCCGTTTGATTTTGGCGCCTCGAAAATACGTAAAACTGGTGAATGTGACCAGGCCGGTCTGTCAGGGTCGGAGCTGCAGTCTGATCTTTCTCTGTATGGCAAAAAATCTTTACCGAGACGTATAAACCCGCCCACTTTTAGCGGTTTGTAAAAAGTTTGCTCCGCCTTCTTAGCTGAAACCGCTTTCTGTGTGGACGTCCCATTTTCTGCCTGCGCGATATTATATTGACAGAATCACGTGCGTCGGCACACCTTTGATTGTCATCGGTGTGTGAAAAACGTGTCGAGGTGATTGCCCTACGGATTAGTAGTTGAGGATAAACTAATTAACTAGTTGACGATAAGTGTTTTTTAATCCTGTAAACTTGTTACTGTTTAAATTAAAGCGGGTCGTAATTTAGGTGTTTGGTAGTGAGATTATCATTAGCGATGCAAAGTGTGACAACAGGTTGTTTCAAAGAGTGATACACATTTTTTTCTTGAGTAAATAGCAGGTGTTCACTGGGTGAAATGATGAAAAGATCGCCGTTCCATTTTGGCGCTTCGAAAATACGTAACACCGGCGAATGTGACCAGGCCGGTTCGTCAGGGTATGAGCTTTAGTCTGATCTGTCTAACCGCTGACTCGTCTAAGTCTGCTCAAATTGCAAGGTTGCACTTGTTTCTGCCTGTTTGTCTGAAGCAGTTCCAAGTGTTTAGAGTACAATGAAGACCCGAAGTTTTGCAAAGTTTGGCAAAAATCTTTTACAAAAGAATTTTTCTTTATTTCTTTTTAATCCATATATGAATGGGTGTCAGGTTTGTTTTATTTGTGTGAAGTTCTACAAACAGTGTAGACAGATCAGATGCTATGTTCTGTGGCGCCTGATCTGGGTCTACACAGTTTGCTATTAAATGACCCAAAAATGGGCCACTATGCATATATGGGGATGGGTAATGTGACTGTTTTCTTTAATTTTTATTTATTTATTTTGGGGGTGGGCGAGGGAGTTTTACTTGGAAAGTTATAAAATTTATACAGGCCAAGCAAAAATATTTTTCTTTTTAGTATGCACTCCTCTGCACTGTACTGACCGCATGTATGTCACATAGTTATGAGTAGTTTTAACTTCATCACAGAGCTTTGCTTTATTGTTTTGAGTTTAACCGCCCGGTCAACACTATTCAAGTCATTTTTGAGCCAGTCAGTTTACCTATCCACACTTTACTAGCCATCTAAAAGTAAAAATGCAAACAAGAGATTCATAGATTAAATAATATATATTTCTTCATCAAAACAATTTTACGATCCGCAAACACCTGGCTTCAAAATTGGGACTTCCTGAATTTCCAGTGGGACTTCCAAATTTCAAGGGTAGGAAGTCCCAACTTCCTGAATTTGGGAGTTAATGGAAGCCCTGTTTTTCTTATTTCTGCTTACAATATAGAAACGATGTCGTTTCGACAAATGGGCTTTTTTTTATTTTTGTTAGATTTGCCCATATTGACGAAACGATGCGCTGCATTCAAGGTAACGCTGCAAATACTAATTCGTAAATTCATAAATGTCTGTAGCTTACACAGTAACCTTATGTTGTCCTCTTTCACATTATTACCTTATGTACAATGTTTATTCGTTGTAGTCATAATACGCCGACTAAATACTTTTCTATAAAATTTCCAGATCGACTTCAGCCATTTTGATAAATAAACAAACTTCCTCTTAATTCGCGACACGAATACAATAATGCGTTAATCAGAAAATCCGGTATCGGTGGATGTACTTTCCGGTACCAATCAATACACGTCATGTAATTTCCACCGCTACTAGGAATTGAACCGGGACCCAGAGGCAAGTGCACTTGCCGAGCTACCACGACTCACGACATTACTTTTTTTGCCGTCGTTGACAGGTCCGTCGGGCTGCTGTTCTCTAGACCTTCGTAACCTGAGCCTGAGTTTTTAACAAATATATACAAATCGGTGATGCCAACTGAAGTGGAGGACGAACCCTTTTTTTAAAGCAGCATCTTCCTCTGTCCGCCCAGGTACAAAACTAAACCAACCATGTCCAAGAAGTACTGAAGTCCTAGTAACAGTACCTATTGGGGTTACGGCGAGATTGACCCCCCCCCCCCCCCCCAAAAAAAGAAAAAAAAAAAGATAGACACCCAAATAAAGATCGTCCGTGGTGGGGATGCGGTGGGTGAGATAGGGTAGGGTGGAGTGGGTAGATAAGGGTAAGGGTGGGTAGGGGGTAGGTTGGGTGTGGTAGAATTGTGTAGGGTATGGATGGTGGGTGTGACAGGGTAGGGTAGAGGCGGTGAGGCGTAGGGGAGGGCGGAGTCGAATGGCGTCAGTTTGGATAGGATAGGTTAGTTGTTGGTTAAGGTAGGTCGGGTTGATGTAGTGTAGTGTAGGATGTTGTACGTGTTGAGGCGGAGTGGGTAGAGGTGGGGGGTGGGGAGGCTTTAGGTAAGTGTTGGGCCAGGAGGGTATAGGCCTGGTGGAGTTGGGTGGAGATCGTTTAGTCGAGACTCCCAGTCTTAACAAAATGTACATTTGTAACTAGTAAAGTATGGCAGGTTCCGAATAATGAGACTAAAGTTTTAACTAATATATTTGCTTCAAATGTTGTCCCAGTGATTATATGTAACTGTCAGTTTATGTCCATCGTCCACAGGCCTAAGAGAAACATTGATAGATGCATAATAAAAACCCTCTGCTTTTGAAGAGAACCTTAGAAAGCATGTTTATGTTTGCAATTAAACTTTGCCGAAAGATTTTGTACTGAAGAAAATAGCGAAGTTCTATTTATACTTTACAATTTCGAAAAAAAATAAAAATCTGGCCCAGAAATCATGAAGAGCCCATACTTTTACTTTGTGGTGTATTCTTTGCTTACCGCCCTGCCAATCGGGGCTTGGAGAAATAAATTGGGCTGCATATTTGCTGCCACGCAGAGTTGAAATAAATTAGATAACCCGCTTAAAGTAAGCAATGCCTCCAAAATGACCTAAATAGTGTTGACGGACGTTTTAAACCTCAAATCAAACAAAAAAGTATTCTTTGCTTCTAAAGGCTAACACGATTTTACGTTTTAAACCTCAAATCAAACAAAAAAAAAATTCTTTCCTTCCAAAGGCTTAACTCGATTTATTTATTTTTTTTTGCATATATCTTTGCGGCTACTTTTTTATCCATATGATTGATACATGCTTCTTCAGATACTCTTTTAATTTAGACAATTTTGTTGCTTAAGTAAACACATTTATTTGTCCTCCATAACACTTAATGAATGTACGAAACGTCAAAATAAACAGCATCCTAGATTCGTCCTCCGCATGTTTCGCAACTGAACCATTTCGGCCTTGCATCATGTAAGGTATATTGGTTCAGAATCAGAATCAGAATTGTTACTGGTGACACGTCAAATGACATTCATACACCAGGACCTGTGATGTTGGAAGTTAGTCCCTAGCTCTAACCAAAGAGGTAAATTTAGCTACACAATCATCAGCACCTTGAGCCGTCGAAATAATCGAATCGGGAAGGGCATTCCAATCTCTAATGGTTCTGGGAAAGAAAGACTCTTTATAAATGTCAGTTCTTGCGCTAAGGGTCTGAAACGCCAACGAATGGTGATTTCTACAGTGTCTAGCTGGGGGAACAAGGTCATCTGTTGGAATGCTGACAGCACCCTTTAGACCTTTGTATAAAAGGATTAGCCTACTGTCTTTTCTCCTTTTCTTGAGAGACTCCCATTTTAATTTTCCAAGTATTCCAGTCATGCTCCCAGTTTCAAAGCAGTAATTGCCTGTTATAAATCTAGCAGCTCTATTCTGAACTTTCTCAATTTCATCGTTAAGGACCCCTCCACTGGGGTCCCAGATACAACTACCATATTCCAAGACTGGGCGAACAAGACCTCTATATGCTGCCTCTTTTACATCCTGAGGGCACTGATGAAGATTTCGCCTCAGGAAACCTAGCGTTCTATTTGCCTTAGTACACATGTTGCTAATATGAGTAGTCCATCTCAAGTTGTGTGAGATTGTCACTCCAAGGTATTTAATGGAGTCCACATTCTCGAGGACCGTTCCCTCTAAGGTGTAAGAAGCCTCAACTTTATTAGATCTCTTCCTAGTTATCTGCATAATATTGCATTTAACTGGCTGAAATCTCATGCCCCATTTACGTGCCCAACATCCTAATCTATCTATGTCAGCCTGAAGTTTCAAGGAGTCATCTGAATCTCTAATTTCCCGGTAACAAACACAGTCATCTGCGAACAGTCTTATTTCTGAGTCAATGTCAGTGGAAATATCATTGATGTACAGGGAGAACAAAAGTGGACCAAGAACGGTCCTTTGCGGGACTCCTGACCAAAATGGAGCCCACTCCGAAGATTCACCATTAACAACAACCCGCTGTTTTCTGTAGCAAAGAAAGGAATCTATCCATTTGAGGGTCTTTCCCCCAATTCCATAACCAAATTACTTAGATTTAAGTAGTTCATGAGGATGGGTGTCAAAAGCCTTCTCGAAGTCCAGAATAAATGTGTCCACCTGCCCCCCTTTGTCCAAGATTTTTGCCCAGTCATTAATAACTGTGCTTAGCTGAGTTTCACAACTGTGCCTTTTCCTAAATGCATGTTGTCTGTCTGACAACAGTTTATGTTCGTCCAAGTGGGCCATGATGTTCGAGCAGACTATATGTTCCAGTAATTTACACAGAACACAAGTCAGAGACACAGGGCGATAATTACGGGCAAGAGCCCTATCTCCTTTTTTAAAGAGTGGACAGATGTTTGCTAAGAGCCATTCTTTGGGGATTTCACCCGTATCAAGAGACTGTTGAAACAAGTGTGCAAAAACTGGACCCAACTCATTTGCTAGTTCCTTCAGGACTCTAGGATGAAGCTCATCAGGTCCTAAGGCCTTACTGGGGTTTAAGCCTTGAAGTAATTTGATCACTCCTGCAGCTGTCACAACAATATTATTCATGAATGGGGCCGATCTTCCAGTCAATGGAACCTCCGTGAACTCAGTTTTATTAAACGCATCATTGAATTGACCAACTAGTTCCTCTGCCCTTTCAGAGTCTGATTCAGCAACCCCGTCCCCTCCCCTTTTATTAAGGGGCGGGATACCTTGCCTGTCTTTCTTCTGGCTATTTATATATCTGTAGAAGTCTCTGGGATTTGCCTTTACATCACCTTCCAAGTTATTCACATACAAATCATGCTGATTTTTTTATATCAAACTTGATTTCACGTCTCAAGTTTTCAAATTTTGTCCGGAGTTTACCACTTCCCGTCTTTTTTGCCTTTGCATGAATCTTATTCCTTCTGCGAATTTTCCTTCTTATCTCTGGAGTGATCCAGGGAATAGAAGATACAGTCCTACTAGTTTTTGAGGGGATATGATTTTCGGCCGAAGTATGAATGAAAGAAGTTATCAAATCAAAATTCTCCTGTACAGACCGAGCATCTGAATGACCATTAAAGTAATTCTCCTCTGCAAATCTGAGTGCATCCTTCCTCATAGTTTCATAGTCACCTTATTGATATGAGTACACCTTCCTCCGAGGTTTCTTTATTGGTGGGATGTGAATTTTTAAATATCCGGAGACAACATCAGAATCAGAATCAGAAGTGTTACTGGTGACACGTCAAATGACATTCATACACAAGGACCTGTGATATGGGAAGTTAGTCCCTAGCTCTAACCAAAGATGTAAACTTAGCTACACAATCCTCAGCACCTTCAGCCGTCAAAATAATAGAATCGGGAAGGGCATTCCAATCTCTAATGGTTCTGGGAAAAACGATTTTTTATAAATATCCGTTCTTGCAGTAAGGGTCTGAAACGTCATTGAATGGTGTTTTCTACAGTGCCTAGCCGGGGGAACAAGGTCATCTGTTGGTATGCTGGCAGCACCCTTTAGACCTTTATAAGAGTATGAGCCTACTGTCTCTTCTCCTTTTCTTGAGAGACTCCCATCTTAATTTTCCTAGAATTCCAGTCATGCTCCCAGTTTCAAAGCAATAATTTCCAGTTACAAATCTAGCAGCTCTATTCTGAACTTTTTCAATTTCTTCATGAAGGACCATTCCGCTTGGGTCCCAGATGCAACTACCATATTCCAAGATTGGGCGAACAAGTCCCCTGTATGCTGTCTCTTTCACATCCTGAGGACACTGATGAAGATTATGCCTCAGGAAACCAAGTGTTCTATTCGCCTTTGTACACATATTGCTAATGTGTGTATTCCATCTCAAATCGTGAGTGATTGTCACACCAAGGTATTTAATGGAATTCACATTTTCGAGGACCGTTCCCTCTAAGGTGTAAGAAGCCTCAACTTTATTAGATCTCTTCCTTGTTATCTGCATAATATTGCATTTAACTGGTTGAAATCTCATTCCCCATTTTCTGGCCCAACATCCTAATCTATCTATGTCAGCCTGAAGTTTCAGTGAGTCATCTGTATCTCTAATTTCCAGGTAACAAACACAGTCATCTGCGAACAGTCTTATTTCTGAGTCAATGTCAGTGGAAATATCATTGATGTACAGGGAGAACAATAGAGGACCAAGAACAGTCCCTTGTGGGACTCCAGACAAAACTGGCGCCCATACTGAAGATTCACCATTAACAACAACACGCTGTTTTCTGTAGCAAAGGAAGGAATCTATCCATTTAAGAGTCTTCCCACCGATTCCATAACCAAATAATTTGGATTTAAGTAGTTCATGAGGAGGGGTGTCAAAAGCCTTCTCAAAGTCCAGAATAAATGTGTCCACCTGCCCCACTTTGTCCAGGATTTTTGCTCAATCATTATTAACCGTGCTCAACTGAGTTTCGCAACTATGCCTTTTCCTAAATGCATGTTGTCTGTCTGACAAAAGTTTATGTTCATCCAAGTGGGCCATGATGTTTGAGCAGTCTATGTGTTCAAGCAATTTACATAGAACACAGGTCATTGACACCGGGCGATAATTACGAGCAAGAGCCCTGTCCCCTTTTTTGAAAAGTGGACAGATGTTCGCTAGGAGCCATTCTTTGGGAATTTCACCCGTATCGAGAGATTGTTGGAAAAGATGAGCAAAAACTGGACCTAACTCGTTTGCTAGTTCCTTCAGGACTCTAGGATGAAGCTCATCAGGCCCTAAAGCTTTAGAAGGGTTCAAGCCTTTAAGTAACTTGATCACTCCCGCAGAGGATACAACAATATTTTCCATGAAAGGGACCGATCTTCCAGTCAATGGAACCTCGTTGAACTCAGTTTTATTAAATGCATCATTGAATTGACCAACCAATTCCTCTGCCCTTTCAGAGTCCGATTCAGCGACCCGTTTCTTCCTCTTTTATTAAGGGGTGGGATACCTTGCCTATCTTTCTTCTGGCTATTGATATATCTGTAGAAGTCTCTGGGATTCGCCTTTACATCACCTACCAAGTTATTTACCTACTGATCATGCTGATGTTTGATGTCATTTTTAATTTCTCGTCTCAAGTTTTCAAATTTTGCTCTGAGTTTACCACTTCCCGACTTTTTTGCCTAAGCATGAATCTTATTTTTCCTCCGAATGTTTCTTCTTATTTCTGGTGTGATCCAAGGAATTGAAGATACAGACCTACTAGTTTTGGAGGGGATATGATTTTCGGACGAAGCTTGAATGAAAGACTTTATCAAATCAAAGTTCTCCTGGTCACTTAGTTTATCTGGGGAATGAATGTCTTCGAATTGTCCTGGCAAAGTCGTAAGGATCAGATCCAATGTGTTCTTATCACGAGTTGGGAAGTTAACAATTTGTTCGAGACCATGATCGCTCATAATGTCAATTAATATTTGTCCTTCCGACTGACTCAGCATTGTGCCTTGTTTGCTGAGCCTGTCGAGCCAAGCAATGTCTCTGAAGTTGAGGTCACTAAACAACTGGAAGTTTTCGATTGTACCATTTGGTGGTCGATACAACTTGGGTGACAGGACATCTCAGCCCCTAACAAACTCGGCCCCTGACAAACTCGGCCCCTAGCAAACTCGGCCCCTGACAAATTCGGCCCCTAAAATTAAAATATGTATAGATTAATGTTGGAACTGACTTATTATCAAACCCTTACACGTATTTTTAATGTACATATGCCTAATTCCCTTTTGAACTCATTTTGATGAAATTATGAGTAACCCATCTCACATGAGTTAAATGAACCTAATGCCGTTGATTGAACAAGTGTATGACACGCTGCAGTGGGTCCACTGTTACTCACCTTCCGATGTAATTAATGAACAAATCGATTGATTGGCGTGTAATTACATCTCTGCCACTAAAAGAGACTAGTAGTATGTTCTGTTGCGTACTTACAAAAATTGAACCATTTTGTTTTTATTATCATTTGCAGGGTTTGACCATTCAACAGCCATTAGCCTTTTCTTTCTATTAATGCCAATGAGGTACTGGTGTGTTCATTTAAGAATGAATTTTATTTTCTGCTGTTCATGAAAGTATGACGGCCCCCGACCGTCGGGGCTTGAAGACATATATGATGTTTTCATTGCTCTTAAAGGAACTCATTTTTGATTTTTATTTGCCTTCACTGCAGCTGGTGTTGTGCCGTGTGGCGGCCGTAAAAAGTCTCCCCGTACATCAACCATAGTGCAGTTTATATTTTACTTTTGGTCCTTTGAGATCAGCGTGAATATTCTGAGAAATCAGAAATATATTATTGGTTAAGACTCATATTCTAGACAGGTTTTTAATTATTTGGACCCCATTTTGATTTATATCAGTCTTTGAATCGACTGCCTATTCGAAATTCGCCAAATTGCAGTATATTTCCTCTGGCTTTCTTTGCCGGATCATTACAAGGTCACTGATGAGGCTTTATTGGCCGAAACTACGTAGTATGACCCATCTTCTTTCTTATGAATTTTTTCATTGCTCTTAAAGGAACTCATTTTTTATTTTTATTCCACGCAGAGCTGAACCCGACCCGCACATGAGTACTGGTAAACCGCTTAGAGGATCTAAGCCTGCCCAGGCAAAGCGGTGCGAGTCTGCCCGTCCATGCTTATAAACTCTACTGGTTTCATTGGGTGGCAGGGCTAGAGATATCATTTCATCTCAATGTCGGATAAAAGTCCCACAAAATTGGAAGCAACGTCTCCAAAAGGACCTTTACAGTGTTGACGGGGACGTTAAACCTCAAACCAAACAAAACAAATCATGAAAGTATGAAAGCAGCGGATCGCTTGCAAAGGTAACTTAACGCAGAAGGGGCTCATATAAAATTTGCTAGCGCTACGCTGTCATTCATACTTCCATGAACGGCAGAAAAATTAATGTATTTTTCTTATATCTGCTCAAAAAAAAAAAAAAGATTGTGACGGTTTTATGGAGCCCCCGTAATCTATGTTTCGAGCAAAAATAAGAAAAATATCACACTTTTTCATCTGAAAATTTCCATTTTTGGCCAAAAAAATTGACAATGTATTTGTGTAGGAGTGGTTTCGTAATGAACGTCGCCAACGCGCAATCAGATCGTGGAGAACCATGTATATAATGAACTATATTGTTTTCTTTTTGTTTTTGTTTGTTTGAATTGGGGTTTAACGATACCTTAAACACTATTTAGGTCATTTTGCAGACGTTGCTTCCAATATTTTGGGACTTTTACCCGACATTGAGATGAAATGACATCTCAAACCCTGCTGCCCGATGAAACCAGAGGGCCTATATGCATTGGACGATCTGACTCACACCGCTTTGCCTGGACAGGCTTAGTCCTTCTAAGCAGTTTACCAGTACTCGTGTGTGGTCAGATTCAGGTCTGCGTGGACGCATCATGAATCCCAAACTATTTCTCCAAGCCCCGATGGGCGAGGGCGAATATTGTTTTCTATAGTTTTATATTTGGTTTTACACTGGAAATGTTAATATCACAAAAAACACGCCTATTCTAAAATATTGAATTTTTCACCGGCCAAATATGAAAATTTACAGATTAAACATGAACATATTTTTTCTTATTTCTGTTTTAAACATAGATTTTAGGTACTTTGTTAGACCCACATTGACAGGGCGATTCTAACAAGTATCAACAATCTATGTTTTTGAGCAAAGGATTTGGGTACTTGTAAAAGGCGGTTCTTACAAGAACTTTTTCTGAAGAAAAAAAAGTAAATTGATATAAACCCTTGTTAACCCCAGTTTTACTGTATAAAAGTGTGGTTGCAGGTGGTCAAAATTATATAGGCATGTTTTCGTGATGCCACTCTCAATTCCAACACCGTCCCAATTACAGCACGGGTTTCCGCGATTTTTTATCGTGGATAAAGTTTCGTATGAAAAACGATAAATATGCTCAAACTTGCCGTGAAACTACCTATCCACCTTCCAAATTGATACTCGGAAACAAAAACATTGTATTTTAGGACTTAAATGCTGCTAGGGACTGAGATTTTAGGGACGGAGTTGAATGGGGGCCGAGTTTGCTAGGGGCCGAGTTTGTCAGGGGCCGAGATGTCCATAAATCCCAACTTGCTACGAAGTGGGAAGTTTTATTTGCAAAAACCTTAACCCAGACCGATTCGGTGTCATTTTCAAGTTCCATGATGGTTCGTGTCTGGCTGACCTGAAGCGTGATACTATATAATTTGTGTTTGTTTTGAGTGTGTCAGTAGTATCTGATTTCATTTTAATGCCAAAATACTATTTCATATCATTAAAAATCTATTTATTGCAAATTAACTTTACATGGCGCTTTACTTGACAACCATTTGACTGACTATTTATTCGTGTCATACATTAGTATGACGAACGGGAACCAGTGAAAAATCAACAAAGATGGCTGACATACCGAAGCGGGGAAGGTAGCACTTTTGAAAAAGAATGTACACAACCTTTCAGAGGTCAGTTCTTGTCAAAGAAACGATTGCGGTGGAAAGAGAAAACATCAAACTAATTTTGTATCAGTATTATTGTCTAAGGAAACACATCGAAGTCTTGAAATTGATGTCAACGTGAATCACGTTTACTTTGCAGTATTGTAGAGACTTTAGTGTCTCACTACCGAGTATCGTTACTCGGTAGTGATCTCATTTCTACTTACAATATAGATTGTGGGTACTCGTTAGAACCGCCTTATCGAGGCGGTTCTAACGAATACCCACAATCGGGTGCATACATTTACCGGAAAGCACCAAAATACCGGAAAGCAAACCAAAATACCGGAAAGCACATATAAATACCAAAAAGCACTTTGTACTTGTTTTTTTTTTTCAGCGAAGGAACATGTTAAAAATGAAATTTAGGCTTATGTATTAGATTTATATTGATAATTTTACCTAAAAAACTTAAATATTTATCCCCAATCCCATAGGGTATTGTTAGAATGACATGCAAGTTTAAAGAATTACACGCTGCTATCTTCATACACTGCAGCAACCGTTTGAGAGTGTTATGTGCAGTTTAAAGAACTTGAACCAGACCGCTCGGAATACATTGGTTAAATAATGTCGTCTTGACGTTAGTTCAACAAAGGGTGTCTGTTCGGAGATCACCAAGTGACCATGTAAGGTTTACCAGTGTTTCCATTGCTAGAGCGGGGGTAGTGTCTCTGACTAAATACGGTGTATAACACGTCTGTTCAACAATTCACATGAAGATTGAGCTGTTTAGCGGGTGGTGGGGGCTATATAGCCCTTTCAAGATTTTCACATATATTGAGCCGGTCGTTTGGGTTGGCAAAAATGGGAGAACCAGGAGAAAATCAGGCAAAACTTGTCTTTCACACATGTTTTTTGAGCGGGATGCGAACCACCAATTAAGCGAGTGTAAATCAGAGAATAACCAAACAGAACTTGTCTCTTGCCACAAGTGAACTGAGCGGGATGCGAACCACCAATTAAGCGAGTGTAAATCAGAGAATAACCGAACAGAACTTGTCTCTTGCCACAAGTGAACTGAGCGGGGTGGGGGGGGGGGGGGACCACAGCGATGGTTCAGAAAGAGTCAGCGCTCCTAACCACTAGGCCGCCGAGACCCGTTGAAAACAATGTATAGGTACAATGCAATGACATGTTAAAGTGATGTTACATGCATTATAGAAGCAGTATTCATCTTTATTATATTGGAAAGTACACGTTAGAACACCCTATATTTTAGAGCAAAATTAAGAAATATAAGGTTTATCCCTGCAAACCCAAGTTTTTCTATATCAAACAGGGGTTCAAGGGGGTCAAAATTATATAGGCGTGTTTTCGTGATGCCGTGTGTTTTCAGGTTTCCCTATCCTAATGTGTCGCATCACGTGATCAGGTCCGTGTACACAATGAACACCCACTAAACCCCACTTATATAGAGAAAATTTGGGTAAACAATACTATACTTATTTCCGTTCTTATGCAAAGGTTTTGGGTACTCGTTATAACCGTCTCAAAGGGGCGGTTCTAACGAGCACCACGACGTTTTAATAGGAAAAATTTCATTCCGAGTTTTCATAAGAAAAGTAGCTATTTTGGAGATGTGAAAAATGCACTTTGTCGCACGTGTGTGTTATCTTAATGTCTATTGGTAAGAAAGTCTCAATGAGACGGTTATAACGAGTGCCCACAAGATTTTTTAGGACGAAGAAGGGAAAGATAATTTTCTTTTATGACTGGCTTGATCTTATTTCACTCATATTTGGGTCAATGTTAAACATATATATTTTCATCTTCACTTATACATTTGCACACAAAAATCACTATTATCCTTAAAGGAGCCGTCTGATCTGGAACCGCACTGTTTGCAACTTTGAAAGTAAACAGCAGACGACAATTGTTGTGATTGGCATGTTAAAGGGATAAATGACATAAGGCACGTGCCAACAATTGATCCAATTATCTGAATGTGGTGAAACTTCAACAGGTATCCATTCGTTAATCAACAATCAAGGGTTTATGAGCCGGAGCACGACAATTTCTTCTCTTTAATTACCTGTGCGTCTGATCAGACCCGTAGCAATGGATGATTTCTGTCACTTGGTTTGACTTCAGATCAGACTGCGCAAATCATTACGTAAACACGTCTATACAAATACATGACAAAAAAATAATAATAAGATTAAAAATTGTGATATTTTTTTTTCTTATTCCTGTTCGGGTGGGGCATGCTTAACATTGCAATAAAATCGCTAGTTATAAGTCCAGAGAGCAACCATAATTGTTCCTGATATGTTATATATTGCATTTAAATACAATTTTCTAACGTTTTCCAGTATGTATAAGTGCTTTTTGGTATTTATGCCTGTGTCTCCAGTTATCGTCATGTCTCATATTTTCGTCAGCATTTATTTTCTGGTAACTATGACTAAATAAGAACTCTGGTAAACAAGAAGCCACTATATACTGTTATAGCAGTAATTAAAAATCAAGAATCATTGACCTTGAGAAAGCTGGTGATGCTAAATTGCGAACAAAACACCTTATTGTTCTATTTCCTCCCATTTTATACAACCATGTGCAGCAGACAACTGGTCTCCATTTTATTTTCCCATTATTTGATCACGTGACATTTGTTTCCCAGCATTCAACCAATAAAAAAAGGCTACAGAAAATATGCATAAGTTTTGGTCACTTACTACATGTTTAGGTAGCCCCTGCTTATGCAATGACGTCATGGTAACAACGCGTGACGATAACTTGAGAGACAATCCAAATGTTTTAAGGTCAAGGTAAGCTATGTTTATTTAAAGATTTTGCACAGTAAAATAGTAATGGAAATCGTAAGTCTTGAAAAACTGATTGATTATTAAATGGCCATTATATTTAAATTAGAGACATGTTGAATGATTTAAGCAGACAGTTGTTACAGTCACTCAAATTCTTAGCATGACGATAACTGGAGAAAACAGCATATATGTGCTTTCCGGTATTTTGGTTTGCTTTCCGGTATTTTGGTGCTTTCCGGTAAATGTATGCACCGCCCACAATCTATATTTTAGAGCAGAAATAAGAAAATAAGGTTTACCCCTGCAAACCCTAGTTTTACTATATAAAAGTGGTGTTCGAGGGGGGGTCAAAATTATATAGGCATGTTTTCATGATGATATATCTTGTGGGAACTTCCTTTTTGACACATCCTCTACTAAAAACCCAAGGTCCTGGTGTATAAATGTGTATGGATGTCATTTCACATGTCACCAGTAACGACAGTGTAACCCCCGTGAGTGGTGATGCAAAATATATAGATTGGGTCATGGACGGGTGTCTCTGGCTGTCCATCACTACTAAAATTAATTGACATGGGGCAGTTACAGCCCAATTTGGATTTTAGATTTGATAGAACAAAAATTAGCTCTTCAACAAGGGCCAAGGCCATCCATGATAGGGCAAGGCCAAGGTCTAAAGGTTGTCGGCTTCAACATCTACAAGTTTCGAAACAAGTTATTCAATAAAACGGAAATGCTTACCTCCATCTCGATTCGTCCTGCCGGACTTCCACCAATGGTGATTTCAAAAAATACTTTAGGGTTCGCCATCTTCGCTTGTAATAGCAAATATTTCCCTAACTTCCTTTGTGCTCTGTTCAATGCGAAGGAGACGACCTTGTCCTTGAAAACGAATGTTCTCGGCTCAGTGGCGGAAAAGTCCGAGCTGAAATTCTACAGGGAAGTTCATCCAGTTAGGTTGACTGCTACACAGACTTCTATTTTAAATGTTGTATTGTATTGTAAAGTTTTAGCATTACGTCCGCTACGGTCAGGTGCGTTAGCATTACCCCACACAGGACGTAAAACCCTTCTGGGCTGCAAATCGCGGTAGAGTTTAGCGGTACGCAAATCGTGCTGACCTACCAGTGCCCTCTCCAAATTAATCAAAGTAAAGCAGAAGCATTGTAATTTTGAACGCCAAGTCGAAAGTGGGCATAAAACAATAGAGAAATCAAGGCCATTTTCGGCTGCAAAACGTGATTTTTCTGTCTTGCCCGAGAGTAAACTAGGTCATGTTGCTCTCTCTTAGGGCCGCGCGATTTGGCTATCGGTCTGGCTACACATGAAGTAGCCGTGCATTACTCTTGGTAAACAGGGGTTCTATTTTAAATTCTAACACAGCGCTCCTATATAGGCAATGGAAAATAACTGTGTTTTATTCTACAACAAGAGCGTGACGAGTCACGTCAATAAAACTTCCAATTTATGACGTCACTAGTCGATTTACTTGACGTTGGACGGTGTAACGTCATTTTCTCGCATCGAAAACGTTAGATAAGGATATAAATGCACGTGTTTCAGTCGATAGTTTTAGCGAGACTTCTTCTAACAATGGCGAAGAGTTGTGAGATTTTGAAGGAGATAACAGTATTATTGCCGATTTTCAGCCTGTTAGAATCGAAATAGATCAGCTCTAGTCTGTGATTTGTTGAGTAATATATCACAGTTTGTCGGTCAGTTGAAAGTAGACAAATCACGCGCGCTACGCGCTTGTGATTTGTCTTCTTAGCAACTGACCTCCAAACTGTGATTTATTACTCAACAAATCACAGATACAACTGATCTATTTCTTAAAAAGACGACTGTAGTGAATGGATGATCACGTGATTTTTTCCAGCGCTTCTGTAGGTCGATGAATGTACGTCACAGAACATAATGAGAATGTAAACCTGTCTGTTCACAGAATATTACTCTGATACCTGCATAAATTTACTTTCACCTCTCGTAATAAATGCAGCTTTTTATAAAGGAATTGCAATTTCACCGTATTCTGAAGTACTGAGTAGTGTTTGCAGAGGTAAAGATTAGTCTTTTAATTCTGCTAAAAAACAATGATTAGAATAGCCTCACTGAGGCGGTTATAGGAACCCCCAAGGATCGAGAATAAGGAAAAGAAGACGACTTTTTACAACATGCAATAGATCTAACGTTAAACTTTTTAACGCATTGGTATGTTAATACCTGTATCAGAGGTGTACGTTTTAAATAATGAGCCGGCGCATGACAAAACCTACAATAAGACCGGTGCGACCAGCAGAGACTGAAATCAACCTGCGCACCCATCCACTAGGTTATGTCTTTTTGCAAAGATTTTAGCCTACATGCGATCAGCGAAGACTCTGATCGGACTGCGCGAATGCGCAGGCTGATCTGAGTCTTCGCTGGTCGCTCAAGACTTCTTGCAGATTTTGCCATGCGCTGGCTCAGTTTATTAATATTTCACACTGTAACGCAAACAATCCTGCAAATCAACCCAATAAATCTTAAACAATTATGTAGACCTAGCTTGATGGCCCCCGCCCATCGGAGCTTGAATCGAAGAAATAGATGGGCTGCATGATGCCGACCGGACACGAATACTGGTAAACCGCTTCTACATGCTATAGGAACTAAGCCTGCTCAGGCAAAGCGGTGCGAGTCGGACAGTCCAAAACCCTATTGGTTTTATTGGGCGACAGGTCTTGAGATGCCATTTCATCTCAATGTCGGGTAAAAGTCCCACAAAATTGAAAGCAACGTCCCTAAAATGACCTAAACAGTGTTAACGAGGACGTTAAACCTCAAAATAAGAAAAAAAAAAAAAGAACTGTTGGTCACGAAAGGGAAACATATTGGTCACATATATTTTGGTTACTTGAGGGGAAAAGGAAAACCTGGCAGATTTCCCACCATTTTTCAAACGACATGGGATACAAAAATACCTTTAGGTGTACATTACTATAACACACCTGTGCGACAGAGTGCATTTTTTCACATCTCCAAAATGGCTACTTTTCTAGTGAAATTCTATCTTTTTCGAGTGTGTGAACTTGGCTTGGGATTCGCAGCTTGGAATATCGATTTTGCCTAACATTCGCTAATATTTTACTATACTTTACTATTACGGAATTACCGTAATCGAATTCCAAACTCCATACTCCAGACTCCAAGCCAGCTTCATACACTTATCTTTTTCTTATTTTTTTTCTGCGAACATAGGTTGTGAGTTCTCGTTAGAGCCACCTCATTTCCGTGGTTCTAATGAGGCGGTTCGAACGAGTAACGACAACCTATGTCTTGGAGCAGAAATAAGAAAATAATGTATACCCCGTAAACCCGTTTTCTCTATATAAAGTGGGGTTTCGTTTCGTTTTTTTTTTTTTTTTTTTTTTGTTTTTGTTTTTTCAAAGTGATGTATGGATTCCCCTTGAAGTCTGACAGAAATATATATATAAAAAATGTTTGCCACTTAATTGCTCGACTCGAAGGATACTGAGAACTCGTCCGTAAAAGATTTGGGCGGATTTCTGCCTGCCCCAGGGGACCTTTTGGATCCATCGTTTTGAATTTTGAAAACATCCTGCATAACTTCATATTCATATCTATCATATCCAAAAATGTCATGTTGTGACTGAGAACTTGTCTGAACAAAATTGACGGAAAGAAAAACAACAAGAATTCCGCAGAAGGCGGCGTCGCACCTGCTAGGGGCAAAAGTCACAGGAGCCATAATCAGAACGTTGTTATTAAATAAGTAAATTTCATTCTTAGCAGTTGGAAGTTGATGTAAAATGTGTCAAAGTCACTGGACCAAAATATATAGGCCATGGTCACCAGGTCAAGGTATGTACCAAATCAGTACATCGAGGAGAAGCACTATGCAAGACTTGGTGGCTGTAGGCCATTTACTTTTTGACATATAGAACATTGACGTAAAATGTGTTAAAGTCAGTAGAGCGCATAATATGGGTCAAGTCACCAGGTCAAAGTACTCGCAGAGTCAGTAAATGTAAGAGAAGCACCATGCAAGGTTTGGTGGTTGTAGGCCTTATAGCTAAGAAGATATGGCATGTCAACCTAAAATGTGTAAATAAGTAAAGGTCACCAAGTCACGGTACCTGCACAGTCAGTACATCTAGAAGCAGCATTATGCAAGATTTGATGGTTGTAGGCCTGTTATTTGCAGAGATCTGGAACTTCAACGTTAAATGTGTCAAAATCGCTGGAGCGTAAAATATAGGTCTTGGTCACAAGGTCAAGGTACCTGCAGAGTAAGTACATCTAGGAGAGGCATTATGCAAGATTTGATGGTTGAGAGCCTTTTATTTGAGGAGATCTGGAACTTCGACGTAAAATGTGTCAAAATCTGTGGAGAGTAAAATATAGGTCAAGGTCACCGTGTCAAGGTACCTGTAGAGTCAGTTCATCTAGGAGAAGCACTATGCAAGATTTTATGGTTGTAGGCCTTTTATTTGGCAAGATCTGGAACATCAACTTAATTTGTGTCAAAGTCACTGGAGCGTAAAATATAGGTCAAGGTCGCCGGGTCAAGGTGCTTGCCTAGTCAGGAGCTTAGGATGAAGTTTCATGAAAGGTTTGATGGTTGTTTAGTCGTATAGTTGATTACAATACAAACTTCGACGTAATGTCGAACTTCGACGTAATGGTCAAAGTCACTGGAGCGCAAAATATAGGTCAAAGTCCCCAGGTCAAGGTGCCTACAAAGTCAGAAGGTCAAGGAGATGTTTCATGTAAGGTTTGATGGTAGCTGAAGCTTGTAGTTGACTTAAATAAAAACTTTGACGTAAATGTCGAACTTCGACGTAAATGTTAACAGACGGACGGACGGACGAACGGACGCAAAATATAGGTCAAAATCACTAGGTCAAGTAGTTGCTTACAAAGTGAGAAGGTCAGGGTGATGTTTCCTGTAAGGTTTGATAATAGCTGAGGTTTGTAATTGACTTAAACAAAAACTTTGACGTAAATGTCGAACTTCGACGTAATGGTCAAAGTCACTGGAGCGCAAAATATAGGTCAAAGTCACCAGGTCAAGGTGCTTACAAAGTGAGAAGGTCTAAGAGATGTTTCATGTAAGGTTTGGTGGTAGCTGAGGTTTGTAAAATAAAAACTTTGGCGTAAATGTCGAACTTCGACGTAAATGTCGAACTTCGACGTAATTGCCAAAGTCACTGGAGCGCAAAATATAGGTCAAAGTCACCAGGTCAAGGTGCTTACAAAGTGAGAAGGTCAATGAGAGGATTCATGTAAGGTTTGATGGTAGTTGAGGTTTGGAAAATAAAAACTTTGACGTAAATGTCGAACTTCGACGTAAATGTCAAACTTCGACGTAATGGTCAAAGTCACTGGAGAGCAACATACAGGTCAAAGTCACCAGGTCAAGGTGCTTACAAAGTGAGAAGGTCTATGAGATGTTTCATGTACGGTTTGATGGTAGCTGAGGTTTCTAAAATAAAAAACTTTGACGTAAATGTCGAACTTCGACGTAAATGTTAACAGACGGACGGACGAACGGACGGACGCACGGCCGGAAAATCGGACGCATATGTCGCGCCCTGCTACAAGCAGGTGCGACAAAAAGGAGAAGAAATCCAGAAAAACCGATGTCTCCTTTGGGAGACTAAACCCTTATCCTGCTGATTAAATTAATTTAGCTACACCCATTGCTGACTATCAAGCATCGAATATCTTAACATATGACAAACAATGTAGGACCAGATCATACAACTTCTTCAAAAGTCATCTGATCTGGATCTACACTGTTTGCAAAAGTAGGGGTTGTCGTGTTCAGCAGGTTAAGGGTTAAATATACACTTCAGCCACTTTGTAACCGAGCCTTCGTGCTAAGACTTCCAGGTGTGTATTGGAATTGCGCAAGGAGGATGTCTGATTGGCGTCCTCACTCTTTACAATATAAATTACAAGGATTTGTATCAAAAATATAAAGAAATTGTTTTTTGAGAGCAAAATGTGGAATAACAATTTCCAAGGTTAATTCTTAATGATATCTTTATATTATTGCATTTCACTGCCTGTAAAGTGATTTAAAATATGGCACTTATAACATTAGGTAATATACTCTAGCAGTTTATCAGTTTTAAAAACAATGTTCTCATCAAGCTTCGGACCACAAATGATTGTTTTTTGTTACTGTTGCTAAGATATATTCCTTCTTTTCAGACCAAACATAGATTTAGATAATATGGGTACTTGTTAGAACCGCCTCGACGAGGCAGCGGACCTCTACCAAGATTATTCAAATTATAGCCCTGTGGTCAAAAATGGCCCCACCCCGGTGTTACATGTGGGTTTACGGCGTCCCGCAAACCCCCATGCTGACAAGACAACCGAGCATGATCTCTGACAGGTGTACGGGCAGCTGTGGGGTAAGGCACAAGAAAGATGTTAAATGAATGACATGAATTATTTACAGTATCTACACACAACACTTACTAACACAAAACATCACAATTTGTTGCTTCTGTAGCCAACTCACGACGTCCGCTCCGAAGGCAAAACACTGTTCTGTGCTCGGAACGGGTGACGTGAATACCTACAGAAGCAAACAACAAAAACAACAACAAAAACAAAAAAAAAAAGAATCAACACAAAACGCGACTGGCCAGTTTATAACTTGGGGTGAATCCCCCACTCGCGTGACACTTCCTCTCGCGAACTAGTAAAACTAGTCTATCAACATAGTTGATTATCCTAGGATTAGCGATCACGTTTGCTGATTAGACGTTTAGTGATCGTCCAAATAAGGTAAGTTGACCTCTTCCATGATCACATTTGTTTACAACGAACAATGATTTAGAAGAATCTGCTTCTATCCTGGCAGGCGCTGATTACGGCGGTCTGTCCGCCCTTGCTGGACCCTAACGCCTAGCGTCGTACCAGTACCTGCTGCTATGAAGCAGGGAGCAGCAGGTCACACATTGTTATGCCTTTCAATATACTTTCTATTTCCCCGTCACAATGTTGTGTTCTCTCTTACAACTTGACCTGCTGCTAAAGTGTCCGCCCTTTTCAGGGTTTATATATCTATGAATACTACCGGAAAATCATGCCTACTCGTATTACCTTGCTTTGTTCGTGGGGAAGTGGAGATACCGGCCACAAACAAAGCCAGATAGCAAAAATCGAGTAGACAATGGATTTGCGTTCAAATAGTATATTTCCCATAGGAAAAATTGATGAAACGACCCTATAATCAATGACATGACTCCTGTCAAAACGAACACCCACACAACACGTGACGGGAATAAAAATCATATATGGCACAATTTGGCGGTTGGCGATTTTTAGGCAAATTCTATAGGACTCGGCCTTTTAGCGGCCCCCTGTATTTTAAAAACAGCTCTCTATAAACCACTCATGCATACATCGTATGATATGTGCATGACTTGTTCATGGAGCCGCATAGTTTGCGTACCATATTTCACCTAAAATATTTCACTCGCACCGCCCTACCATATATCTACTAAAATAATTTAGATGTGCATAAGCACCAGAGAGGTTTCCTATTCCATCTCGTAACAAAGGTTTCCCCTTTTGGAGAAAAAACAATCAGAAATGTTTTTTCTTTGTGTATAGAGATGGAATAGGATGAACCTATCTAAACAAGACAGCTATTTACACAACAACCGTGCGAAGAATTACCTACTAAGGTAGTCTGCCCCCAAATTTTCCTGGCCCCGAATTGCAACAATCCGAAATCTATACGGCTGTAGTTTCATTGCCCAACGCATAATTCGAGGATTGAGAACTTTTGCTGTTTGCATATAAGACAAGGGCTTGTGGTCTGTCTCAAGTAGGAATTCTACTCCGTAAAGATACTTGCGAAATTTCTCAACACCCCAGATAATAGCCAAACATTCCTTCTCTATTACAGAATAGTTTTTCTCACGAGGCAAAAGTTTCTTGCTGGCATAAGCAATGGGAAGTCGTCCTTCCCCTTCAAATTCTTGGAGCAAAACGGCTCCTATACCAACATCAGAAGCGTCCGTCCGGAGTATGAACGGATTCCCATCATGAAAGATAGGAAGACGAAGAATAGGACTAGACGTGAGTCTATTCTTCAGGGTCTGAAAAGCCTTTTCATGATGGTCCTGCCAGTCTGTGATCTTGTTTGGTCTACTTTTCTTAGTTAAATCTGTCAACGGGGAAGCGATAGATGAGAAATTTGGAATGAAACGGCGGTAGAAACCAGCCAACCCAAGAAATGACTTTATTTGTCTCTTAGTAGAAGGTCGAGGAGCATCCTTTATAGCTTGTATCTTGTCTTCTTGCGGTCTAACTGACTGAGCAGCTACACTGTGACCAAGACATTCGATACTGCTATACCCAATCATACACTTGGAAGGTTTTGCCGTCAACTTGGCTGTCCTAAGTCTATCCAAAACTTCACGTAATGACGTCAAGTGGTCTTTCCAAGTTTCGGTAAAGATCCACATATCATCGACGAAGCTATCAACGTTAGAAAGTTCGGACAGAATCTTTCTCATCAACCTGCAAAATGTTGCTCCTGAGTTTACCAAACCGAAGGGCATAGTTTTGAATTGAAACAAGCCTTTGGGGGTTTCGAACGCAGTTAGGGGTTTTGCCTTAGACGTCATTTTTACCTGCCAATAACCTTTTGACAAATCTAATTTGCTAAAGTATTTGTGCCCCGACATTCTATTTATAACCTCCTCCATATTTGGCATTGGTTCTGCATCGAACTCCGTCACTTTATTAAGTTTACGGAAGTCAATGCAGAACCGCACCGAACCATCTTTTTTAGGGACAAGTACTACAGGGGATGAATATGGAGATATTGATGGCTCAATAACTCCTAAATCTAACATATCTTGAATTTCCTTTTCCATTACATCCCGTACTTTATATGGTATGGCATAACCTTTTGACCTCACTGGTTCCGTCGTCAGCAACTTTATGTCGTGTTCTATTTGGTCAGTTCGTCCTGGTACACTGGACAGTACGTCCGGGTATTCTTTTATCAACGTCTCTATTTCTTTACGCTGATCCTGCGTTAACATTTCTGAAATATTGACGTCCTTAAACGTCTCTGGTTGCTTTGCAGTAGGAAAAGCGCAATCTTCCAATGAGAATTCGTCAACGTCATCATTTTCAGTTGACGGAGTGGACTCTACAGAAAGCAAGCAATGTGACGTCACATTTTGACGTTCCACATATTGCTTCAGTATGTTAGCGTGATATGTGTTAACATTTCCATTGACGTCAATCTTATAATCCATTCTGTTCACTACCTCAACCACTTCATAAGGACCTTTCCATTGAAGCAATAATTTATTACTGTCTGTCGGTAGTAACAACAGTACTTTGTCGCCGACGTCAAATTTACGCGACCTCGCGCCTTTATCATAATAAGCTTTCTGCTTAATCTGAACCTTCTTTAAATTATCACGCGCTAATTTGCATGTCTGCTCTAACCGTTCCCTAAGCTCAATAACGTATTGATACGTCGAAAGAACTTGCTCATCGCGTACCTCTTCAGCCCATAATTCTCTTAATATTGCCATTGGACCTCTGACGTTACGTCCATATAACAACTCAAAAGGGGAGTATCCTAAAGACTCTTGTGGGACTTCCCTAACCGCAAATAATAAAGCTGGAAGATATTTATCCCAATCTTTTGGACGTTCAGCACACATGCGACGTAACATCTGCTTTAACGTAGCGTGGAAACGCTCTATCAGTCCGTTGCAAATTGGGTGTCTCGGACTACACGTTAACTGTTGAAGAGAAAGAAGTCTGCTGACTTCCTTCATTACCTCAGCAGTAAACTGTGATCCACAATCAGTCAACATTTCGTCAGGAATGCCAACCCTACTAAACATTTCAATAAGCGCTTCCGCGACACGTTCCGTCTCAATACTCGGTAAAGCTATCGCCTCTGGATACCTTGTCGCATAATCTATCATGGTTAAAATATACCGAGATTTCCTATCAGATCGAGGCTCAATTGGACCAACTATGTCCACTGCCACCCTCTTAAATGGCGTATCAATCAATGGCATTTTTCCTAGAGGTACTTTAGTGACCCGACCTTTCTGAATAGTTCTCTGACAAATATCACAAGATTTACAAAATCTAGCGACATCACCGCAAATACCGGGCCAGTAAAACTCAGTTACAACTCTATCCAATGTCTTCCTAATACCCATATGTCCAGACATAAGCGTTTCATGAGCCAGTTTCAACACCTTTCCTCGGAAACTTTGAGGGACCACAAGTTGGAAAGAGACTTTGTTACTCTTGGTGAACTCCCTATATGCCAAACCTTTTTTCTCAATAAACCTAGTTTCACCTCGGTTTAAACCACGACTCACAGTCTTGTTCCCAGATACAACCACCTTTTTATTATTAACCAAACCTTGTGCCGTCGG
The DNA here is from genome assembly GCA_963580285.1 of Lucinisca nassula. Lineage (NCBI taxonomy): Eukaryota > Metazoa > Mollusca > Bivalvia > Lucinida > Lucinidae > Lucinisca > Lucinisca nassula. Next base: position 86,467,777 of record OY757011.1, on the reverse strand, counting down.
TAACCTTGCCTTTAAGAAGTAACAGACACCTTCCCTAGTTTCCTTACTACACTCCTCCCTATCCGAAATCAAAGGATCACCAACCTTATTTTCAAAAATACTTCCAATCTCATCACCTTTCCTAGTTACTTCTGTCTGACAAAAACTAACTTGGTGTGCTGCGCCACGTGGTGTGCTATTATTTTTACCGCGTCCGCGAAAAGACCCTCTGAAATTACCACGACCACGTGTATAACCACGACCTACATTCTGCGTATTCTCATTCTTACCCTGAGAACCTTGAGTCTCTACGCGCGTGTTAAAATTTTCTTTAACACCGCTATCCCCAACTCCAGTTGCTCCTACCTCTGCGCTATACAATTGTTTCCTGTCGGGGTTCTTAAAACATTTAATTGTTAAATGCCCCTTACCGCATATGCTACACTTGATATCCGGCCTACCACTTGGTTTGTTCGAGTCAACTTTGTCCTGTTTACCCTGCGCTGCGCCTCTATTATCGCGTTGCCCCTTATTAATGCAACTATATACGCCCCCGCGCGCTTCTGCAAACAAATCTGCCTCCCTAGCCATTTCATCTAAATTACCAAACTGTTTTGGCTTCAGATGTACATACAGTTCTCTATTACATGACTCCAGGAACTGATCCCTTGCCATGAAATCACAGACAGCCGGAAAAGATTTTTCTATCTTTGCCATATTAAGCCATTTTTCTAAATAACTTCTCAGTCTACTACTGAACTGTATGAACGTTTCTGATTTCTCGGGCCTACTATAACGAAACTGTTTCCTAAATCCGCGCTCTGTCATGTCAAAATTCTTTAATAAAGCGTCCTTTAACTTTTCATAATCCGCCGCATCCTCATTTGACAACCGGTCATATACATCAAGTGCGCGCCCTTTGAGCAATGCACTTAAATACGCGGCCCAAACACTCTTATCCCATTTATTAGCCGTAGCATATTTCTCAAACCTAGATAAATAACTATCCATTTTATCTTTACCCTCTTCAAAATAAGGTAACTTAGGATCCCGGGCATGCGCCACCTTCTCAGCTTTTTGCTTTTCAAATTCTAGCTCGAGCTTCGCTCTCTGCATTTCTAACTGATTCCTTAATTCTTGGTGCTGTAGCTCAAACCCATGTTTTATTTTTTCTAAATGGGCCTCACTAATCTCTTTTGCCTCCCTTTCAGTCTTAATGCGTGCCATTTCAAGTTCCTTATTAACATTCAACATAGCTAGTTCATGTGCCCTTTCCTTTTCTTTTTCTGCCCTTTCCTTTTCTTTTTCTGCCCTTTCCTTTTCTTTTTCTGCCCTTTCCTTTTCCTTTTCTTCAGACCTTAACCTTTCTAAATCCCTTTGCTCTTGCCTTTCTGCCCGCTCAATATCCTGCTGCTCTTTAACAAAACCTTGTAACTCCTTCCCCTCATAACCTAAGTCCTTTCCCATTTGCATTAAACGCTCCATTATTGATAACGTAAATCTCACGTTACTATCAAAACCACTATAAACTGATCAGTTATGATCAGTGATGATTGAATGGGCTTAACTAAAACGTTAAGATATGTGTTATACGCGTTAATCTAACTAAAACGTTAGTTATTAAAGCACACGCGATTTGAAATGTCAAATGCTTTCAGCAAAGTATGACGTTGCGTACTGGTAGTCTAATATGACGTCATAAACTGACGACGTTTACAGTAAAATGCTACAATCCGAAGTTTTATCACATTACAAAACTCCGATCATAACAAGTCACCATTAATGTTTCTATTACGTCATACCTAACCTCAAGCCACTGCGTAAATATTAACGCTACCGTTATGTCAACGTCAATAAATTGTTAACGTCACTACGTCAGAACCATGTGTGGGTAAGATCAATTAGTAGCTCCAATTTAACTTAGTAGAATGTCAGGTAACACAATTAAGTGGGGTCTACTTAAATTTTTCGTTACCAAGAAAAAGTGGGGTTTGCCTTGCCTTCCTGCTCAGAAATTATCGACTTGTCAGTATCCATTCAGTTGAATACATGGGTTTCGCACTTCATCAACGCAGGAAGGAAGATTAAAGTTAATTTCTAAATGTGGCTGTCAATGCATTTTTTTTTTTTTTTTTTTTTTTAAAGTTGATCGTTCAGAGTATCAATGTGCTGTTCCACAGCCGGGAACACCAGCCAGAGATCAAATCCTCACTTCACTGACACCAAATGTTACATGTGGGTTTACGGCGTCCCGCAAACCCCCATGCTGACAAGACAACCGAGCATGATCTCTGACAGGTGTACGGGCAGCTGTGGGGTAAGGCACAAGAAAGATGTTAAATGAATGACATGAATTATTTACAGTATCTACACACAACACTTACTAACACAAAACATCACAATTTGTTGCTTCTGTAGCCAACTCACGACGTCCGCTCCGAAGGCAAAACACTGTTCTGTGCTCGGAACGGGTGACGTGAATACCTACAGAAGCAAACAACAAAAACAACAACAAAAACAAAAAAAAAAAGAATCAACACAAAACGCGACTGGCCAGTTTATAACTTGGGGTGAATCCCCCACTCGCGTGACACTTCCTCTCGCGAACTAGTAAAACTAGTCTATCAACATAGTTGATTATCCTAGGATTAGCGATCACGTTTGCTGATTAGACGTTTAGTGATCGTCCAAATAAGGTAAGTTGACCTCTTCCATGATCACATTTGTTTACAACGAACAATGATTTAGAAGAATCTGCTTCTATCCTGGCAGGCGCTGATTACGGCGGTCTGTCCGCCCTTGCTGGACCCTAACGCCTAGCGTCGTACCAGTACCTGCTGCTATGAAGCAGGGAGCAGCAGGTCACACATTGTTATGCCTTTCAATATACTTTCTATTTCCCCGTCACAATGTTGTGTTCTCTCTTACAACTTGACCTGCTGCTAAAGTGTCCGCCCTTTTCAGGGTTTATATATCTATGAATACTACCGGAAAATCATGCCTACTCGTATTACCTTGCTTTGTTCGTGGGGAAGTGGAGATACCGGCCACAAACAAAGCCAGATAGCAAAAATCGAGTAGACAATGGATTTGCGTTCAAATAGTATATTTCCCATAGGAAAAATTGATGAAACGACCCTATAATCAATGACATGACTCCTGTCAAAACGAACACCCACACAACACGTGACGGGAATAAAAATCATATATGGCACAATTTGGCGGTTGGCGATTTTTAGGCAAATTCTATAGGACTCGGCCTTTTAGCGGCCCCCTGTATTTTAAAAACAGCTCTCTATAAACCACTCATGCATACATCGTATGATATGTGCATGACTTGTTCATGGAGCCGCATAGTTTGCGTACCATATTTCACCTAAAATATTTCACTCGCACCGCCCTACCATATATCTACTAAAATAATTTAGATGTGCATAAGCACCAGAGAGGTTTCCTATTCCATCTCGTAACACCCGGGTCCAATTCGTTTTACTGTGACTTTTATAGGGGATACCTTTAAAAATCTTCTTTTCTGAAACCAGTAGGCCCAGGTCTCTGATATTTGATATGAAGCTTCATCTGGTGGACCTCTACTATGAAGGTTCAAATTATAGCCATGAGGCCTAAAGTTGGCCCCGCCCCAGGGCCCACGGTTTTACATAGACTTATATATGGAAAACCTTTAAAAATCTTCCAAAAGGCCCAGGTCTTCCCTTTTCAAGCAAATCAGACTTTTAGGGTGTTGGGCTCAAAGTCAAGATTCATGGGGCTATTTTTAGAAAAGCTTTGTCTTCACTGTAGCCCCTACATTTATTGATATATTTTAATGTTACTTCACACAAATGTTGGATTGGATAATATCTCCAGCAAGTTCGACTTTCAGGGTCCCAGGTTCAGTGGCTTTTTTTAGGAAAAACTTTGTCATCACTCTAGCGCCTACATTTGTCAAAGGATTTTTTGTAACTTTACACAAATGTTGGATATGATTAAATCTCATGCAAGATTGACCTACAGGATTCTGGGCGCAAGGTCAAGGTCACTGTGGCTATTTTATAGAAAAAAAAACTTTGACATATCGCTCTAGCGACTACATTTATTCATGGATTTTAACTTAACTTCACAGTAATGTTTGGTATGATAATATATGAAGCAAGTTCGACTTCCAGGGTCCTGAGCTTAAGTTAAGGTCACTATGGCTGTTTTTAGAAAACCCTTTTCAAGGCTGTAGCTAGCACCTAGATTTATCAAAGGATTTAATGTAACTTCACACACAAATGTTAGGTATGATAATATTCTCAAACAAGATCAACATTCAGGGTTCTGGGCTGAAGGTCAAGATCTCTGTAGCTAGGCTTACGGATCGATTTTGCTCAAATGAACATGATAGCCACAGAGCTAAAATATCCAAATCCTCAAATGACCTAGTCATAAACAGCTCGATTGATGGAATTTTAATGGAATTTCCCAGAGATGTTCCTTGGGTCACTGTCAATCAAAATTGCTCAAACCCTCCACTCTACCTTACTATATTACCTTTTCATTTGTACAGTATGGATCAGGTTAGCGATCCAGGGCCATCATAGCCCTCTTGTTATACGATGACAAGCGAGTTCAGGCGACCTTCCCTGTGTCTTGTTAAACGTCTAAAAAAAAAAAAAATAATAATAATAATAAATAAAATTTGAAGAACGACTTAAATAATCACCCCACCCTCCCCCGCCATTAGCAAGTGACAGTAAATTGAATTTCGATCAAGCACTTTTGAGCAAATGGCAAATGTCAGCCTCGATATCGCAGTGGTTAACGCGTTCGACTTATGATCGTGAGGTTGTGCCTTCGAATCCGACCACCGGTATCGAGGTGTATCTATCGGCAAGACACGTAATGATACTGCCCCCACACCACCCATGTGTAAATGGGTAGCAGTGGCGTAAAAGTCAATGCCTCTCTCTCGCGCGCGCGTGAAAACACCCGGAATGAGTGTTCGATGGCGATTCAATAAGCTTAAAGCTTCCCTTGGTGTTTCTGATGGGAGCTGAGGGTTAATTGTACCGATTCCTGGTCATTGCCCTCACTTTCATCGCAATCGAACTAAAATAAATTAGTATAAACTAATGAGAAGTTTATTAAGGGCTGGTAAAATCCAGTTCTTAAATGTTCTTCTAAATGTGGGGAATTAGTCCAAAACACAGGAGACAGTATAAAGTTCTATTTTCCACTTTTAATTATTTTCAACAGTTCATCATATCAACACAATACAGTAATTGGCAACATCCAAATTACATGTACATTCAAAGTTCAATTTAGCAACTTATCAATTTCAACAATATTTTGCTGGTAAACTCCAAACATCAATTTTAACTATTATTTTACGCCTTTACTGTTTAGTTGGAAATTCCTAACTGATTCTACAATTTTCAAAAATCTACAAATTCACACAAAACTAAAAAAGAAACGCCCACTAATCAAACAAACTAACTCTTATCAACCAATAACTTTTACGCATTAAACTTAGATGCTCAGTTCACATAAACTGTGAAAACTACAAACAACAAAAATGGTTTCCGCTGCCAAACTGGCATTTTTAGCAAGATTAACATCTCAGTCTCAAAAACGTGTTTGCTTAACAAAGTGAGAACTTAACCGGCTTATTCTACAATTCAATGCACGGCTTCCGTCAGGACGCGAAACCAAGATTAACTAATCATACATCAAAACATGCTAAAAGCTAGTCCGATTAGTCTAAAGGTTGAGACTTGTTTCTTTGTTTCAAAAATGCAAAAATGAACAAAATGAACAATTTTGACTAAAATTTTATATTTTAAAGGTAAAAATGACAATTTCAGAATCTGCTTTTTATAAGGAACATTTTGATACCAAACATGATAATCTAAATTACGCATTCAGATTTATTGCAAAATACCAAAATTTTGCATCATAATAACTCCTTCGTTGCTGAAAAACTTTGGCCTCCAAAGTTAGCTTTGTTATTTTTTTTCGTTGGTATATGTTTTTGATAATAACAGTATATACAACAAGGTATTTTGTACAAATCAAAATCAACATACAACAAAAAATCCTAGCATCCTTTACTTGACCATACATGCAATCGCCTACATTTAATAAATTTGCAAAAGTATGTACGAATGGTACATGGCGTTGATATCGTCGGTATAGCGGGACTGTTATAGAATACACGTTTGTATGTCTTAATTCTGACGCAAGTATGACAACGATGTCGATTAAATGCTAGTGAAAGCATGCTGACTTAGATTATCAATACGTACGCGCTTGGCAGTTATCCTCAACCATACATGTATCCGAGTCCTACCCAACGCCACTATACAAATGTAACTTGATGCAGGGTGCATGATGCGCTGCCTCGCAATGAAATTACGGACAAAATCATGCTTGTATATTATTATTTACATTGAAAAAGTATAACGATCTACAACCTATTTTGTTTGTTACGTTTGTATACAGTTTACAATAGTAGGCGTCCCTACTTCAGACAACAGTACTAGTACCCTTTGATATGGACCAAGGCTGCATTTCCTATTTCCAGGTCTGAACAGCCCTGTCCTGCATAGTTGCTTCGGACTCAGATTGCTTAATGTTGGCAACAAATGTCCTATGTCGTGACGGGCTCAGATTGCCAACACAAGTTTATGCAACAATGCCCTGTATGACTATAGACTCAGATTGCAATAACAAGTTAGCAACAATGTCCTTAAACAAAAATGCAGAATGTATCTTCAATACATTACAATAAATCATGTTGCAACATCTTTAAATTACATTACAATCTATCTGACGAACAGCACTACGTTTTGGTATGGTTTGGAAAACTTAGACCGACGGAGCAGATGTCGAATAACGACGTCCTCGAGGCTCCGACTTACGGTACCAGTTCTCAATTACCGGTATTATTGTTCCGTCCAGTAGATGTCTTCACACCACAGTAAATTCCAATTCACTCGTGCGTGTGGAAATTCTAAATGACACAGTCCCGCTAACGAACAACACTGCAATTTAGTTTTGGCATGTTTGGACAACTGACCTGCGAAGCCAATAGCAAATGTCAACGAGCGACTGCTGGGCTCGGGTTTGCAGGGACAGCTGCCAGTTACCCCAATCAATGCTATTCCGTCTAGCGAACTTGTCCTAAAATTACCTGTAGGCCTACCAGTCTGCATATGCTCTATTATTGGCACGTCCTATGTTTACCGCATAGACACATATCAGAAAATTCCCAGCGGAATAACTACATGTACATGTACAAAATATCATTAAAAATACTCAGTTGCTACTCGCAACAATTATAGTCGACTCCAGCTATCACGACTCTTGATAGCGAGTGTGCATCAACGAAATCTACCCAGCTATAAGCATTAAATTCGTCTGTGCCATAGAACAGGTTGTCTCTGGGCACACGACAGTCTTAATCTTTTCTACACAGGTCAGATTCCTCATTTCGTTTCCCATATTAAACTTGATTAATACCTACACGCCAAGCAAGGCTCGAAGCAGGGACTTTAATATTATTTAAAAAAGAAAAAAAAAAAACATTTCCGAACGAACCTACGTCCTCTATTATACGAGCGCATTACCGTGAATTTGCGTTTTATTCAGAATGACAACAATGACATATCTAATACCGCTTTTAGGAAAGTGCGAAACATACCGTACCTGATCCGCAATGGGTAAACTTAATCTGACAAAGGACTTACCCAGTACTTTTTTTTAAAAGCAAATTATGTTCAAAGTGTGCCCTTATGCTCGATATATTTGTAAAACCCTTTGATTTACGGAAAGAAAAAACAAGATACTTTTCGATGCTATATGCTCTAAAATTTTCAGAATCTGAACGAAAATCAATGCACTTGCTGTAGCCTAATAAGTTATACAAAAACGAACTCTTCCTGATTAAAATAGGCCTGCCGCGATGATGATTTTAGTGACCATGAATAAATTTCAGGATAACCTTTCTGCTAAAATCCGCCTATAACAAGCGATACGGAGAGAATAATATGTCTACATTTAACCAAATAAAATGTGATTTGTGAACCCAATCCGACTTTGAGCCGAAGCTTCTTCACAATTTTTGACAATGATAATAATAATAATAATAATAATAATAATAATAATTTGTAACATTTTTTTTTTTTTTTTTTTTTACCGACCCAAAATATACCAAATTTGACTACATGTGTGCCATGACATGTACGCGTAGCTGCACTTAGAAACAAAACAACGTTTTTTCATACTTTGATTAATAAAGTTTTACATGTAGTTTCAGCGGGTAGATGGGGTACCTCCATCAATCAGTAGCACTATAGTCAACAAATTTTCATTTGTTTAGGGTTGCTTACAACTACATGTGAAAGGTTGGTGCTACAAGCAGATTTTTTCTTTTTGTGTGCGTCCTTTAGAATATATTTCTTAAATATTCATTGAAGTATGTGTTTATTTTAATCGTTTAAAAAGCATGCATTTTACATGTACGACATACGAGTATATAAGAAAGTTTATGATATATTTTCCATATCTGCCCAATACATGAATTGCGGGGACTCGACTGGACCGCGTCTATCGAGTACCCACAATCTATGTTTTTAAGCAGAAATAATGAAAATAATGTAAACCCCCGTAAATACCAGGTTTACTACATAAAAGTGGAGTTTGATGGGGTAAAAGCTACATAGGATCATTGATTCCATTTTGGAATTCTGAAAATATCCGAGGGTAGTTGGCCAAAACTAGCTAGTCTGGCCCACAAAAAATGTACACTCCATATTTTTCACTTCCATGGTGTATTCCTTGCTTCCAAAGGATAGCCCTTTTATAGAACATATTTAAAGAATTGTATTCCAGAACGAAAGTTATGCTTTAACATCGAAATGAGAAAATTTAAAACTATTTGATGGACAACAAATTACGGACTAGTAAACATATCTTTATAAAAATATTTTGAACAACGCACCTCCTTTTTTAATTTCCGGTTGTATTGAAATCAAGAAATTTTGACCAAGTAAATATCGAGACAGCAGTGTGCGTTCCAATGTTGTGTCCATATGAAGGTGTCAAAAATGCATACTTATGTCACATGAAGTATGAAAAAAAACAACATTTTTCATAGGTTTTTCGCCTTAAATAAATATCAAGGGTATTATATTTTCAGTTGCATATAGGTGTACATCTACATTTACGTTGAAATCAAAACATACAACTTAAATACTCTATTATACATTCCCCATAAAACTCTAATGTGTCAAGTAAAACGTGTTAGCAAACATGTTCTAAAGTATAACTGAGGTCTAAAAAAGACAAAAATAAAAAATGATATCATCACGAACGTAAATATGAAAACATTTTAACTCAACAACATAGAAAAAAAAACTGAAAATAATACCATTAACTTCATCCTACTCAAGTCTTTATATTAAATTTATGTTCTTCTAAACTGTTCATAAATTTATTCGGGCGAGCACACTCTGTAAAATGCCTCAACAATGCTACACCACTCACAGTTCAAATCCTCACTATTCGTCTGATTGTTCACATCTTTGTATGCTTGTAGATTTTCGAAGCACTGTCGCACTGCATTCGATAACTTAGTCTTATCGTCATGTAGTTTCTCGCATGCAGAGTTTACCAAGTTGAAACTCTCCTTCAGTTGTCTGTTCCTCTCCTCGAGGTCTGCATTCTTCAGGCGACAAAGTTCGGCATCGAATTTGTAGCAGTTAAGTGTCTCCATCATTTGTTCCATTTCTGTCGAGTGTCGTTGTTGCAGAGTACACTGCACCGAATTCACCTTTTCAAGTTCGCGTTGAAGCTCGGAAATGCGAGTGTCTGATAGTTCTAGACTGCGAACTAATGCATTGTTTACCACTGTATGATGGTCGTCTAGTCTAGAGAAAACTTTACAAAATTGCTTATCTGGCAAGTCGGCACCCGGTAGTAAATAACATACCGCTTTCCTCTCCTCTGGTTTAGATTTTGAATAAGACTGCCTTTCCTGAAACACCGTGTTACTTTCTTGCTGAAGTTCTAGATTGTCAAGTTCAAAGAAAGGCAGTCCCGAACAAATTGTTTTATTTTCGAGAAATGTTTGTCTACGTTTGAAGTCCCTAGTTCTCGTTGACTTACTTTTTGTTTTCACGAAGTGTTCCTGATCAGCCCTGTTGAAAGTCGGCTGTTGATCCCTGAACGGCGCTCGTGTTGTTACTGGAACATGGATCACCAGTACTGGAGGCTGTCGCAACTGTCCATAAGGCAGCCAGTATGGCCTACCTAAGCCACCGTAGAAATTTACAAAGTTCACTTTCTGTCTCCTTTTATAATCCATGATTTTCACGAGATCGCGTAGCAAGCTTAAAAGATGCTACTCCGGATTTATCACACCAAGTTATTAAGGGCTGGTAAAATCCAGTTCTTAAATGTTCTTCTAAATGTGGGGAATTAGTCCAAAACACAGGAGACAGTATAAAGTTCTATTTTCCACTTTTAATTATTTTCAACAGTTCATCATATCAACACAATACAGTAATTGGCAACATCCAAATTACATGTACATTCAAAGTTCAATTTAGCAACTTAACAATTTCAACAATATTTTGCTGGTAAACTCCAAACATCAATTTTAACTATTATTTTACGCCTTTACTGTTTAGTTGGAAATTCCTAACTGATTCTACAATTTTCAAAAATCTACAAATTCACACAAAACTAAAAAAGAAACGCCCACTAATCAAACAAACTAACTCTTATCAACCAATAACTTTTACGCATTAAACTTAGATGCTCAGTTCACATAAACTGTGAAAACTACAAACAACAAAAATGGTTTCCGCTGCCAAACTGGCATTTTTAGCAAGATTAACATCTCAGTCTCAAAAACGTGTTTGCTTAACAAAGTGAGAACTTAACCGGCTTATTCTACAATTCAATGCACGGCTTCCGTCAGGACGCGAAACCAAGATTAACTAATCATACATCAAAACATGCTAAAAGCTAGTCCGATTAGTCTAAAGGTTGAGACTTGTTTCTTTGTTTCAAAAATGCAAAAATGAACAAAATGAACAATTTTGACTAAAATTTTATATTTTAAAGGTAAAAATGACAATTTCAGAATCTGCTTTTTATAAGGAACATTTTGATACCAAACATGATAATCTAAATTACGCATTCAGATTTATTGCAAAATACCAAAATTTTGCATCATAATAAGTTCATGAAGTGCATAGGAAAGTAAACAAGTTTGAGCTTAGACATTGCCGACTTTGAGCATTTTTTTTTAAATAGAAGAGCAACAAACTGTCATGTTAAAGGTACAATATCCCAGCAGGCACATGACGTAATTATGACGTCACATCAACGTCGGTGCGACGTCATGAGGTTTCTGCAACGTCACATCAACGTCGGTGCAACGTTGTGACGTTGCACCGACGTTGATTTGACGTTGCCCTAACGACGTGTGTCTGCAGGGATCAGTCATTTTTGAACAAAAGGCTGTAACTCCTTCGATACGCATCGGATTTTGACAATGATCGAACTCGTTCGAGGTCTCATGACTGTAAAGCCATGTTTGAGGTTGAAATTGGTTGGGAAACATAGACTGTAGAGTCCGGAAACGGCTAATGTCAGCATTAATGAAGAACACGTCTGATTTGACGATGATCAAACTCATACGAGGTCTCATTGATGCAAAGCCATGTATCAAGGTTGGTTGAAATCGGTTGGGAAACATAGACTTTAGAGTCCGGAAATGGCTAATTTCAGCATTATTTGAAGAACAAAGGGCCATAACTCCCATGATACGCGTCGGATTCTGACGTTGATCGAATTCGTCCGAGGTCTCATGGATGCAAAGCCATGTATGAAGTTTGGTTTAAATCCGTTGGGAAACATAGACTTTAGAGTTCGGAAACAGCTAGTTTCAGCATTATTGGAAGAAAAAGGGCTGTAAATTCCATGATACGCTTCAGATTTTGACGATGATCGAACCCGTCCGAGGCCTCATGGATGCAAAGCCATGTATGAAGTTTGGTGGAGATGGGTAGGTAAGGTCTGAAAGTATGCGGATGGATGGACGGATGTACGGACGGATGTACGCACGAACGCACGGACAAGCTTAATCCAGTATACGCCTCACTAACCTTCGTTTGCGGGAGTCCGGAAAGTATGCAGACGGATGCACGGATGGATGCACACACGCACGCACACACGCACACACAAGCTGAATCCAGTTTACTCCCGCAAACTTTGTTTGCGACGACAGACTCGTAGTGCTTGGATTTCAATTGGCTCAATAAAACATTATGCTAAAGTTCTTAGCAAACAGTGTATGCCCAGATCAGATGTGGCAGAAGGCTCGTGTAAAATTGTTGTTTATGAAAAAAAAAAAAAAAAAAAAAAAAAAAACATCCCCATTGTAGTAAATGGACATGCCTGCTTTGTAAGAAGATGAAGTTAATTAAAGCATCAAGCGGCCTTATAGGCTGAATATATTCTGCATCTGCTGTTCAACTAATGCTAATAGAATATTCCATTCTCGCCTGCGTAGGAAAATCAACAGGTGCCCTTGTGGTCAGCTTCAGATTATGATGCTGGGGTTTTATTGCTTCTTAATGCATGGCTCTTATCACTGAATTAAATAATCATTATCAATTACTGCTAGAGATGCTCTTCCACAGAGAATCTATGGCTGTTCTCTAAACTGTATATGTAAATAAAATTTCACGTTCAGCTAAATATTTTGGATATGTAATCAAAAAAATGAAATTCATCTTCTATCTATCTATCTATCTTCTTATTTATACTGAGTCGGATATGTATCTTATAGAAGAAGGTTAAAGAGGGCTGCTCACGACGGGCCTCCAGGGACGACCACTCTAGCTCATTAAGCATTTCACCGACGCTACTTCTATTTCGCCATCGCCTGCAGGTCCATCGAGAAGCTGTCCTCTGCACCTTCTCCACCTGCTGAATCTGAGTTTTAGCATAGGGATGTCAAATGGGTGATGCATATTCAAGTTGTGGGCGAACCAATGTTTTATATGCAACATCCTTTGTCTGCCTAGGTGCAAAAGCCAAATTACGTCTAAGGAATCCTAAAGTCCTAGTTGCTTTAGATGTAATCTCAGAGATATGTTGACCCCAATCAAGATGGTGATACCAAGATATTTGGCGGATCGAACATGCTCCAAAATTTGCTGATGAAGTGTATAGTCAAACTGAATTTGCTTGTCCGGAGGGTGTCGTGACACCCTCATTGAATGACATTTGGCCACATTGAACTTCATCTGCCAACCGGCCTCCCACTGTGCAAGTTGATCCAGGTCATCTTGCAAAATATGACAGTCAGAAGGAGAATATATGTTCCTGTACAGGAAACAATCATCAGCAAACAAACGGACTGATGACCTGATATTATCAGGGAGATCATTAATGAAAACCAAGAAGAGGACCGGTCCAAGGACCGAACCTTGGGGGACTCCAGATAAAACAGGGACTGGATCAGACGCTTGGCCATCAAGTACAACTTGTTGTGAGCGCCCAGAAAGCCATGAACTAATCCACCTATGTGTGGATCCTCTTATCCCATAGTACTCCAGTTTATATAATAGCCTTCTGTGAGGTTCCTTGCCAAAGGCCTTAGCGAAGTCCATGATGTTTAAGTCCGTCTGTTTGTGGCCATGGATTATGGCCCCATCCAGATTGCTCACAATGTCATGGTAAAATTGAACTAGTTGCCTTTCACAAGACCTTTGACCCCGGAAACCATGTTGGCAGTCAGCAAGAATGCTCTCAAAGGCTGGGTGCTTGTTGATATTGCTTTGTTTTGTTTGTTTGATTTGAGGTTTAACGTCCCCGTCAACACTGCATAGGTCATTTTGGAGACGTTGCTTCCAATGTTGTGGGACTTTTACCCGACACTGAGATGAAATGACATCTCAAGCCCTGTCGCCTAATGAAACCAATAGGGTTTATAAGCATGGACGGCCCGACTCGCACCGCTTTGTCTGGACAGGCTTAGATCCTCTAAGCGAATTACTAGTACTGATGTGCAGTCGGTTTCAGCTCTGCGTGGAAGCATCATGCAGCCCATCTATTTCTTGAAGCCCCGATGGGGCCGTGTTGATATTGCTTACTAATACATGCTCCAGCGTTTTGCAACAGATGCATGTTAGCGACACTGGTCTATAATTTGCTGCATTATATTTTTCACCTTAGACCGGGGTAACATTTGCTTGTCGCCAGTCATCTGTACAGTGCCCTGGGCAAGTGATTCATTGAAGATAAAGACCAACACAGGAGAGATTTCAGCACCGCATTCCTTAAGTACCCTGGCATTCAGGTCGTCGGGCCCAGATGTCTTATGTATCTTGAGCTTACCCAACAGTTTAGCGACCCCCTTGGGGTCAGCTGTTATGTCCCCCATAGAGGGGAGCGGACTTTTACCTTTGGATGGGAGCTCACCATCAGTTTCACGCGTAAATGCCGATTGAAACTGTTTATTGCATATGTTTGCCTTATCGTGCGAGTCTGTTTTTCGAATTCCATTTTCCCTAAGCGAAGTGATCCCAAACGCATCCTTTTTCAGGGACTTTACGAATGACCAAAACGTTTAACTTTATCATTCTTTTGGGGGCTATCTGGATCTGTATTATTATCTTCAAAGGTAAAGATGCTGAAAACATGCTTCCAGTATGCATCTCTTATAATCTTTTGCACATGTGCTCTGAACCGTTTGTAATGGCTCTTAAAGTCAGGGCTGCTAGACTTACGAGCACGAAAATACATTTGATTGCGTCTTCTGATGAGGTGCTTTGTTTTGTTTTTGTCATTTTCGTTGGTATAAACCTTTCCATTGCCGTGGTTAATTCGGACTTAAAACTGACCCACAGGTCATTAACTGACATGTGCGAGAGGCCAGAGGAAAGGAACGAATCCTTAAATCGCGCCATATGGTCTCACAGAGCATCCATATCCGCACGTTTATTAGAGATATACTTTACGCGGGACTTGTCTGATTCGTTTAGCTTTTATATCATATTCAACAAGGACTATGCCATGATCAGCTTTGCCATTGGGGGCATCCCCTTAACTCGGCTTACTGGGGATGGAGAATTTGTAAACAGTAAATCAAGGGTCTTTTCTTGTCGGGTGGGTATGTTAACAACTTGGACCAGGCAATGTTCTTCAATTATGTCCAAAAGTTGTTGCCATGTTTGCCTTTTAGACACCCCATGGGACACCTGCATGTTGATCCATTCAATGTCACCACATTTGAAGTCTCCGCCAACGAAAATATGGGCGTTTGCATTTGACATTATCCTGGACAAAGATAAATTAAAAGCTTCGTCAATCTGATCTGGTGGGCGATAAAACAAGTCTTGCATCCAATAATGTTCAATTTACACCAAACTAATTCACAGTTGGTGTCCAACTCCGGAGTTTCTGTACAGAGTAGGTCTCTAGACACCTCCATGTGCATCCCCAACTCTGTCTTTCCGGATGGCCTCAATGGATTCGGGAAAAATATCCGAGTTTAATATTTCTGGGGTTAACCAAGACTCATTGCCCATGATGATATCTGGTTTCGCCGAATCGATAACGGTATGAAGTTCAGCCCTTTTATTCTTTATTGACTGACAATTCATGATCAATATTCTGAGGGGATGGTTAAGGACCGCTATTTTGGTCTTTCGTTTAGCTTCTTAGGACTGCTGCACAATGGGCGAAGAAGCTGCCGTGGGTGGGACAATGTTGTCTGGTATCGGACTATCAGGCTCGGACAGGGTAGATAAAGGATCAAAGTGATAGAAGATGAGGTGTCAAACAGAGATGTAGAAAAGTGTTGCATTTCACATTTTATACACGCCCATGCTACGTTTTTGTTCAATGATCTGTTATAAAAGCTATAAATAGTTGATGACATGCCTTGACATCCTATGCGATACCAGACATTGCAAGTGTCGCAACAAATTCCCCGGTCTTCCTAACCAACTCTTTTTTACAGAGTCCACAAGGGAAGTGTGAACTGTCATTTCGGGAGTCATTTCTTCTATTTCAAGTGTCTGACAATTTTTGCATACTCTTTTCTCTGATTTTCCATTTTTATATCTACCTTTTGCGATTTCTAAATCATGAGCACTAACTCGAAATCGTGTTAAACTTTTTCTTATATCCCTGTTAAGAGTAAGTGTTTAATTCGTTTCGGCTGACCGTTCCAAGGCGGTTCTTCTGTCGCGGTTTATTTTTGTTATGATTTGTCTTTGGGTATTTGTGTCACTTGTGTTGCTTTATTTTGGATAGCCTGTTGGCCATTTCGTGGGAAAGTAACTGTCCTTTTGGCTTTCCGCTATTGATGTTTCCATTAGAGTCTGTAGTTTCATGTTTGTGTTTCTTTCCCTTTGGTGTCTCTGATGGGAGCTGTGAGTTGATTGTATCGATTCCTGATCATTGCCTCCACTTCTATTTTGAGTTTTACGTCTCACGAACAGCTAAGGTCATAAGGAGACAGGACCTCGGTTTAAAGACTCATCCGAAAGTCTGGAGAAGCCCGGGATCGATCCTGCGACCCCTGGTTTACAAAGCGAGTAGGATAACCACTACACCAAGGAGGCTTCTAATATCCCTGTTAAGGATAACATTTAGATAACTTTCTTTTTTAAAAGTCGGCTTGAATTTATAATATGTCCGCAATGACTGCATTTTCATGTAACTGTTTCTCCCACAATTCAATTGATCTTTTTATTAGCTTGGATACTCATGTCAATGTCAATATTTAATTGTTTTAATATAAATGAACAACTTGTAAACCAACTCTCTTTACCGCTCATATGTAATTCTTTACTAACGACAAATGCTTGTCCTGGAAGACTATTGTTATGCGTTTCCTCAATGCTTCTAAAATATTTTATGATAGAACAAACTATATCTATGAATAACGGGGACCTACCAAGATCACCATATACGGCCATATTTGTAGTTCTTTTATGCACCCCGAGTATGTATTTATAATATTCACACTCTATGTTACTGTAGCATATTTCTAATTTAAAAGTTGCCTCTCTCTTTACGGCAGCTTCTGATGTGGAACATGTACCCGAGACTTCAGACCCATAAAGTAAAACCGGAACATAGACATAGATTTTTATTTAAATTGGAGTTGAACGGCCCAGTCAACACTATTTTAGGTCATTTTTTTTTAGCCGGTCAGTTTACCTAACCACACTTTTCCTGGGCAAGCTTATACCGGTCCCGATAGCTGAGTTGTAGAGCGTCCGCTTTGGGAATGGGAGATCGCGGGTTCGATCCCCGGCCGCGCCATACCAAAGGCGTGAAAAATGGTACTAGGAGCTTCATTGGCTGACGCTCGCATTGTCAGGGGTTGTCATATGAAGATAAATGAAGGCAGGTACCCTGCTAGCATTCTACATAAATCCACAGCGGGCCGTTAGCGGCCCGTCAGCTACCCTGACGGGCCGCTAACGGCCCGCTGTAGATTTATGTAGAATGCTTACTGGGTAAGTATTTGTTAAAGGATACTTTGTTTATCACAATAAAAGCTCAACAGAGCTTATGTTATTTGTTTCGGATATGCGACGTTAAATAAAGGTTCTTTATCGTTAACCAGTACACTGCATATTCTTTCGCCAGAAACTGACAACTGCCCTTCTTGAACCAGCGGAAGGGAGAGAATGACCGTAGAAAAGATTTCATGATAAATCTCCACGAAAGAATGTTGCCGATCCCGGCAGGCATCGAAACCGCGTCCTCCTGATCACCAGTCAGACGCCAATCCGACTGAGCTGCGGAGGCCGACTACATAGACATAGAATATTCATTTTCTGTCCAATATGATAAACATATAACATAAGCCCAGTAGGGCTTTTACTTCGACAAACAGTTGTAAAGCAACAAAAACAAACAACCATATCACAGTGCATTCAATAAAAAGGTTAAACATAAATTACATTAAACTTCAAATCAAACAAACAAACACAAGTTAAAATTATTTACAATGAGTACATGTCACAGTTAAAATAGTCATAGACTATAGCTTATAATAGGGCCTACTGTTTTTGGGTCGATTGTTATCAATCGACCCAAAGGTATAAAGGACAAAACCTCTATTAGTGCTGGAGTCCACGTGACTATCACTGATTTGTAGGAATCCACGCAAATTATTTATAGAAGTTTATCGCAGTGAGGTCGGCGTGTTTACGTAAAAGGTTAACTGCAAAGTCTGGGCTGGAATCATGGGTTGGGCTAGGCAAACAGTGTAGACCCAGATCAGACGCCACAGAACGCGGCGTCTGATCAGGGTATTCACTGTTTGCTTAGGGTATAGGAATTTAAGGGTCAGGCGCCGAAAAACGCAGCGTCTGATCATGGTCTACACGGTTTGCATTCAGTAAAGGAGTTTAAGGGTTAAATGAAACAGTCCACGCTCAGGTCCATTTTTTCCTAACTAGACCCAGAGACAATCGACCCTACAGTACTCTCAGTGCTTTGATTAAGAAAACTGGGGTATATAATGTCTAACTGAGCTTAATAAGAAATTTAAATTTCGCCTTTATTTGAAAGGGCTTTAGATGAGGCAATCAACTCAAAGTCGCCAGTGGGTAGGGCCGCGGTCTCCCAAACTAAAGAAGTTCAGAAAGCAACCCTCTGCTGGCAAGGTGATGGCAACTGTATTTTGGGACGCGCAAGGCGTTATTATTTTGGACTTTCTAGCAAAGAAAAGTATAATACAGGTATTTAACAGGTGCGTATTATGCAAATTTGTTCGACCAACCGTGAAAAAAAAAAACGTCGATGTAAACTCTCCAAAGGGATTCTGCTCCAACACTATGGGGCGCTCTTGTACTATTTAATCCGTTTTTATAGATATCCATAAATCGAATTCTGGATATCCATAATTCGATTTATGGATATCCATAAATCAGCCGAATAATAGATATCCATAATTCGAATTATGGATATCCATAATTCGATTTATGGATATCCATAATTCGGATCGATTTTTGGATATCCATAATTCGATTTATGGATATCCATAAATCAGCCGAATAATGGATATCCATAATTCGAATTAAGGATATCCATGATTCGATTTATGGATATCCAGATTTCGATCTGAATTACTGATATCCATTAATCGATTTCCATAATTCGGTTTATGGATTTCCATAATTTGATTTATGGATATCCATAAATCAGCCGAATTATGGATATCCATAATTCGATTTATGGACATAAATCGAATAATGGACATCCATTATTCGATTTATGGATATCATTAGTTCAGTTCGATTTATTGATATCCATAATTCGAATTATGGATATACATAATTTGAATAATCCATAAATAATTATGGATATCCATAAATAATAATGGATATCCATAATTCGAATTATGGATATCCATAATTCGAATTATGGATATCCATAAATAATTATGGATATCTATAGATACGGATTAAATAGTAAAACGGCGCCCCATACAACACAACAGGACCATGCAAGAGTCCACAAGCGGAATGAGTACGATCTAATACCGGACCCGCCTATTCTACTGACTTAGCTCATAGTGTTTTTTCCTGGATATCTGTGGACGTCATTTCCGGACCAACGAAGAAGTCGTGGCGGCATCTGAGGGGTGTGTCGGAGATAAGGACCCGGGCTTCTTCAGTTCTGGGCTGATCGTTCCATTAATAAAACTGTTTGCGTACAAAAATTAAACAAAATCTTTTTGCACTTCTGTAAATTTGTTTAACTGGAATCTTGAAAACCAGTGCTTCAGCTGAAGTGCACGACCCGCCGGATGCTTTTAGCTTTATGAGTGTTACCATATATGGGTATGGTGACCATTTTGGTCATGTGACCTGGACCTAAAACGGTTCCCCCATCGTAAGGAGCAAAAATATATCTTATACTTTAGTACTGTATTCTGAATCGTTTGCAGGATAAACTTCATTCTCACTTTTCCAATACAAAAGCATATGTGTCAAAGTTTGACCTAGGCACAAAGAAGGTCAAGGTCAACCCAGGGTCACCATTTTAGCAATTTATGATGGGCCTACGTCCCAGATGCTATTTATCCAGTTTCGTGGAAATCTGCCCAGTGGTTCTGGAGAAGACTATTTTTGAAGGGTTTTTACCATATATGGCTTGGCGGCCATTTTGGTCATGTGACCTGGACCCCATGAGCAAATTTTGGTTTCTCTATCCCATAGAGGCTCCATATGAAATTTGACTTCAATCGGCCCAACGGTTTCCGAGGAGAAGCACATCGAAAATTTTCACATTTTTCGCCTCGGCGAGACTATACTAAATGGAATGTAATATTTCGCAAGTTCATTGGTTAGATCTCATTGATATCTATCAGTATGCCAAAAAATGTTTAAATATTCCAAGCGGTTAAGTCACTATCACCAATTTTCACAAACGGGTTACGGACGGACAGACAGACAGACCATATATGGTTTGGCGGCCATTTTGGTCATGTGACCTGGACCCCATGAGCAAATTTTGGTTTCTCCCATCCCATAGAGGCTCCATATGAAATTTGACTTCAATCGGCCCAACGGTTTCCGAGGAGAAGCAGTTCGAAAATTTTCACATTTTTCGCCTCGGCGAGGCTATACTAAATGGAATGAATATTGCGCAAGTTCATTGGTTAGATCTCATTGATATCTATCAGTATGTCAAAAATTGTTTAAATATTCCAAGCGGTTAAGTCACTATCACCAATTTTCACAAACAGGTTACGGACGGATAGACTGACAGACTGACAGAATGACCGAATGACAGAATGACACGGTGATTTTAGGACACTCTTAGAAATCAACCGACTTCAGTCGGTTGCTTTTTCTGCGGGTCGTGCAATATCTTAATTTTACTCTAAAATGCATTAATTACGTATAAAATAGCATATTTTACAACCAAATGATGAAAAAACATGATTTTGATCAGCAGTGTCAATCTTATTCATTAAGAGCAAAACTTTTAAATGTGGTATCGTTATTAGACATACGGCGTAGACCCAAATCGGATAGACAGTACATTCCTTCTGATCAGTACATTCCTTCTGATCCTTCTGATCAGGATCGCCACTGTTCGCCGTATATATACAGCAACGGTTTTGAACATGATTCAGACCCTGGAAAAAGGAGGAGGGTGCGAATTTCAGGTACAGAGGACCCGCGTTATAACGACATTCGTTATAACGGCAAAACTCGTTTTAACGACAATTTCAATGGAATGAATTTTCCATTTACAAATGACAATTAAACAATTTGGGAAACTTAGACCACAAAAATTTTATTGAATCCTTTTCTTATATTGAAGCCCACAGTCTACGTTATAAAGCTTGCTATTGTCCGACAATCTGACTGCCGCCGACCCTGAACAAAATCAAGTTAATAGCTTCGATAGTCGCCTCCCTAAGACGTTAGAGTACTGCGTAAATTCTGGACTGTGCTCGTGCACTGGGGATATACCTAATCAGACGCCACATAACTGTCTGATCAGGGCTGCTTAGCTTGCTTAGAATAATGGAATTTAAGGGTTAAACGAACAGTTCGATTCTCATTTCAGGACTATTTTCTCAACCGACACTCAGAGACAATCGACCCACCAGTACTCTCAATGCTTTGATTTATTGACGCGCCTTCGTAGAATCAAGTACACCCAAGTACACCCACCAAATAGTGTACAGCCAGATCAGAAACCACAGAACGCGCAGAGCTGAAACCGACCCGCACACGAGTACTGGTAAACCGCTTAGAGGAGCTAAGCCTGCCCAGGTTTCATTGGGCTGCAGGGCTTGGGATGTCATTTCATCTCAATGTCGGATAAAACTCCCACAAAATTGGAACCAACGTCTAAAATGTTGACGGGGACGTTAAACCTCAAATCAAACAAACAAACAAACGCGGCGTCTGAGCAGAGTGTACTGTTTTCTTACAGCGAAACAGTCTAAGTCCTCGTTCAGGACAAATTTACCAGCCTACACTCAAAATCGACCGACCAGTGCTGCTAGTACTTTGATTATAATTAACCGCTATATGTTGGACAAGTCCTTTCGTCATATAAGGGGTGTCAGGCATTTTTTTTTCCATTTTTATACTATTTTTGTAGAAAATTCTGTCAGCAAATAGTGCAGGCCCTGATGAGTTAGGAAGCCTTCATGCGGACTAAACAAAATTAGTGTATACCGCGACAGAGGTAAGGGCGAAGATTATGGCCATGTAAAATCGATGTAAGCCCCCCCCCCCCCCCCCCCCCCCCCCAGTGGAATTCTTTCCAATTCTTTCCACTGACCGTTCCAAGGCGGTTCTTCTGTGGCGGTTTAATTATGTTGTTGTTTGTTACTTACTGTGTGTATCACTTGTGTCTTTTTATTTTGGATGACCATTTTTGCCATTTTTTGAGAAAGAAACTGTCCTTATGGCCTTCCTTTGTTTAGGTTTCCATTTTTGGCCTGGTCGCTTCATGGTTGTGTTTCTTTACCTTTGGTGTCTTTGATGGGTGGAGTAAGTTAATTGTATCGATTCCTGATCTTTGTTTTACTTCTACTCTGAGTCTGATCTGGTCCAGGTTACCCTTTAGGGGTTTCCCATTCCATTTAGCTCCATTTCATGTTTTAGAATATGCCATTAAATAAACGGTATACTTTTCAAACGTGCAAATTGCACGTAATTAGTATTCATACCGACGTGATTTACCCCTCGAACTACATGTAAAACCGCAAAGAAAACAATCTTGACAGTATTAGATTTAAGGAGAATTGATACATCGATCTTGCGTATATTCCAAAGGGTAACAACTTTTATTCTCTTTCCATTTTGAAAACAGAACAATTTTTAATTGTCGTCCCTGGCCGTTTATCCAGTCCCCTATAAGATGTAAGGAGAATTGATGCGTCGATCTTGCGTATATTCCAAAGGGTAACAACTTTTATACTCTTTCCATTTTGAAAACATAACATTTTTTAATTGCCGTCCCTGGCCGTTATTCGAGTCCCCTAGCTAGGTGAGCATCAAAATAACTTAATAAAACCGTGTTTCTCAGTTTGGTGTGTGTGTGTGTGTGTCTGTGTGTGTGTGTGTGTGTGTGTGTGTGTGTGTGTGTGTGTGTGTGTGTGTGTGTGTGTGTGTGTGTGTTTTACGTCCCACAAACAACTACGGTCATACGCAGACGAGACCTCGGTCTAAAGACTCATCCGAAAGTCTGAAGAAGCCCTAAATCGAACCCAAGACCCCAGGTTTATGCGTCGAGTAGCTTATAATTAATAACTACACCATGGAGGCTTCTAGGGATTCTCACTAATTTCTTGGATTATGTAAGCAGAGAAATAGTCAAGGATCACGAAAACGCGCCTATATAACTTTGACCCCCTCTAACCCCACTTTTATATAGTAAAATTGGGGTTTACAGGGGTAAACCTTATTTTTTCTTATTTCTGCTCTAAAATATAGATTGTGGGTACTCGTTAGAACCGCCTCGTTGATGCGGTTCTAACGGGTACCCACAATCTATATTTTGAGCAGAAATAAGACAAATATCACAATTTTTCATCTTACAATTTTCATATTTTCACCGATAATGGTTACAATGTATTTGTATAGGCGTGTTTTCGGAATGCGGGAGGAGTACGTTTACTTAGTTAGAATTCTTCAACTTTGGTGAGACAAAAACGCAGCGTCGGATCAGGGTATACACCGCCTTGGAGGCGGATCGCGGCTTCGGACCCGTTTCCCGAGGACGTCACATACGAATTCGATGTGAGACGCGTCTGGACTCATCGCAGGTCATGGTATTGTCCGAATACTTTGCCGTTGAATGTACTCTGTGACGACGCATGTCCGATGAGCCCTAGCGTTATCGTCCTGAAAGATGAATCCAGGACCGTGGCGTCGAACAAACGGTATCACGAGGGGAGCCAACACGTAATCACGATAGTACAGTCCTGTAACTCTGCTTTGGCACATATGTAAGTATGTTTTTCCAGTCATGATTTATGAAATGCCACCAAATACCACATCAGACCCTTATCCATATCCATCATGAACAACTCTAGCCGGGTCTGAAAAACGTTCACCAGTACGACGTCAGACTCTTCTACGACCATCAGGAAAGTCCAAGTTAAACCGAATTCGTCACTGAACATAACGTGAGACCACTAATTAATGTTCCTGTGTACACCACGCAAAATTTCTTCTACGGTGCCTAGCTTTCAACGGTAGTACAACTTGCGGACACCGTGTCTTAAGGTCACTCGGGTGAAGGAGATTTCGGATCGCCTGTCTAGAGAAATTAACCCCTCTTCCTCGGCGCAGGTATTGCTGGAGATCTGTTGACGTAAGTCTCCGGTTGCGTAACGCTTGATTGACAACAAAGCGGTCATCGGATCCGTTAGTACTCTTCTGGTGTCCATTTTTCTGCAAATCCGCCACAGCTCCTGCCCTACGATAGCTAGACTTGCCCAAGTCCCTACATTTACATTTTTTATTTTTAAATGAAAGTCCCTTTAAACCAAAAAAAATATGTAAAAGTCTCTTTAGTCTTCATCTCTCAATGTTAATTTCACAATTTTCATAAAAGACTGTATTGCTATTTCATTTACAATGTATTTATTTATTTATTTATTTATTTATTATTATTATTTTTTTGTAAACAATTATTTCTACACCTAATTAACAGACTTGGGCAAGTCTATATGATAGCGTGCCCATAGTCGTCTGACAACTGACTGTGACTTATTCATATTATTTGCCGTCTGCAACTGCGTACTTCCGGTCTGGAGCATACCAAAGGTTCTCCAACGTCGGCCCCCGTTAGCCGAATCATGGTTCTAATAACGAATTTGTCATACAAAACTTCAACAGTCGATACAGAACGTTTGATTGAAATCTCGCATCAATAAACCGGTTTGTCACTAATGTTAAAATTCATGTGCTACCCCATGTACAATTTATGCCCCTGTGCTATGCCACTCGAGCATAAATATAATACTGATCAACAATAGAATATACACAGATGATAATCATTTGGCATGGTATACTCGACATCTGATTATTCCTAATGTTTAGGCTGATGGGCTCGAAGGAACCCGAATAACCCCTACTTTTTGTGAACAGTTTATATACGGTAATTAAAATCATATCCGCGCATATGACTTACATGACGGCCTCAGACAGATAGATATATCCGGTATTTAATCAAACCCGGTCCCCTTTAAGGGGACCGAGTTTGATTAAATACAGGATATATTGCTTTGCAGGAAGAACCATCCTCCGTGCGGGTAAAAGATCCGTACCGTATTTACATGATTACTGTGTACACCTGCACGTAATCCTCATATGAGGGTATATATATATAGTGACGTCATGCAACTTCGAGGGTGACGCAAGTTCGACGACGTCATTTGTGTTCATATATTCTGATTACTACTACTCTCGTTAATCAACAACAACAAACCACAAACAAAAGCCAACATTTTGGCAGAATAATATTCTTGTGATGCCGATCAGAGAGGTTAATATTGCTTGCGACATTAAAAAGATACAAAAATCCGCCATTTTTGCTAGTACTTTTAACCCCAACTTTAACCCAATGATTTCTTCATCCATAAACATTCTGGCAGAAATATCAAGCGTCCTTTGTTTACTGTTGACACATACCAGCAGACCTGTTTATCCGTTATTTTCGTATGGGGCACAATGTGGGAAAATTCTTTAACTAAACCTACCTGCTGTCCTTATTACTTCAGAGACTTATTTTTAGTCGGTGAATTCACGAAGAGAAGTCGCCAGACTAAAGTCATCGCTCAATGACCCTTCTCATCCACCATCTATTGAGTGGTTTTTTAGAAGCATAATAGCTATCGCTTTTGGTATATGCCTCAGAATTACTGAAATCCTCCACTCAAAATGTAGTACCTGCCTAATTAAAGATTGTCGGTCATGAAACCATTGATAAATAGTATATTCTATATTCTGTTATCAACACAGCTCTGTTATGTACAATCCTCCGTTTTCTTTATTAGTATGAATGACCCGATAATCTGATTAAATGTGGCAGCTCATAATTGCTTTATAAACATGTAATCTAGCATCATTCTTGTGGTTTACAAGATCTCAATTTAAAGAGCAATCCTTTTAAGACCCATAAGGTCAACAAGCCTATGTAATTAACATCACGTGAACAAGTCCGTGAAATGAACACCCCTCTAAATCCCACTTTATATGGAGAAAACTGGGGTTTACGGGGGGTATACATTGTTTTTCTTAATTTTGCTCCAAGACATATGTTGTGGGTACTCGTTAGAACCGCCTCAATGAGGCGGTTCTAACGAGCACCCAAAACCTATGTCTGCAGTATAAATTAGAAACATATCACGGATTTTCATCAGAAAAGTAGCCATTATGGAGATCTGAAAAAACCGGCCCCGATAGCTCAGTTGGTAGAGTGTCCGCTCCGGGGAACGGGAGGTCTAGGGTTCGATCCCGGGCCGCGACATACCAAAGTCGTTAAAAAT
Source organism: Lucinisca nassula (assembly GCA_963580285.1). Taxonomy (NCBI): domain Eukaryota; kingdom Metazoa; phylum Mollusca; class Bivalvia; order Lucinida; family Lucinidae; genus Lucinisca; species Lucinisca nassula. The sequence goes on along the minus strand of OY757011.1, from coordinate 86,441,241 downwards.
GGTACTAGCTGCTCCTCGCTTGGCACTCAGGTTTACGGGGAAGAGCTAGGACTGGTCGATCCAGTGTCAGGATAATGTGACTGGGTGTGGTATCATGTAATGTGTCTGGGACATGATACTTCAGTGAGGCAGCACTATAAACGTGAGCATTGAGCTCCCTGTCGCAACCAGACACCGTCGTGATATGACTGAAAAATTGTTGAAAGCGACGTTAAACCCGAATTCACACACACACACACACAGATCTGAAAAAATGCACTACTTCGCACGGGTGTGTTATCGTAATGACACCCCCATATACCCACATTTTTCAGCCAAAAATAGAGTGTGCATGGCATACTTTATTCTTTTTATTTCTCTTCTAAAACAAGGATTGTGGGTACTCGTTAGAACCTCTTCAGTGACGTAGTTCTATTATGAGCACATACCATCGATGTTTGAAGCAGATATAAAAAATATCACCAGGAAAACCTCAGTGTTTGAACTATAAAAGAATGCGTTTACTATGTACATGTATGTTAGAAATACATGTAAAAGTCCAGAATCATTCCTGCAATTGTTTTGTCAGAGAGACAACTTAGAAGAAAATCAGATAATAATTTTAAAGGTTATATGTTAAGTGCTATAGTGGTGTTTCTTCACATACAAATGTTGGACACTGGCAAATAGTGTAGATCCAGATCAGATACCCTGTAATTCACCGACTTTGAGGCTTCTCAAGCCTTTGATTTCTCCTAGGAGACAGAGAGCAGTAGTGAATGTGATGCTCTTAACAAATACCTTTATAATCAAAACTTTAGGAAATTGTTCTTGTTCTTCGGACATCTAATTCTCATTGGAAGTAGATATGAATGAACAAAATGTAAAATGTAATTTTTGGACTTGCATGGAATAGAACAGAATGAACTAAACAGATATATAGAAGAAGAATACATTTTTGAGCACAAATGGAGAAGAAATAAAAAAAACATCTTTTTCCAAATGATTTCCAGTAAAATGTATGCTACTTACAATCAAAGTATCTTGTTATCAATTACATGCCATCATTTTATTTTTACCCCGCACAGCACCTCATTGGTCTTCAAGAAAACTGCATCATCGAAGTTAAATGCCATTTTGAAAATGACTAGGAAATGGGTCATTCAATAAAAGATAAGCTCTGTCGAAGTTTGCCCGTTAATTTTCATGTTTGTTTCTGACAGTTTATTCATCAAATGTTGTTTGACTATTTTATTACCAACTTTTTATTATCTTGCTATTTATAGAAATATAAATGGGTCAAGTCGCTTACGTCCTCGAACTTCTGTCCTCCCAGTATATAAAAGAACCAGAAGATGATAAAGGGCCATATTTTTGCAATTTATCAAAATTTGACTTCGGAGAAAATCGTGGTCAAAATAATGTATAGCCCAGCACACTCAAATATCTGACAACACTTGGTTTCCAGCGGTCTGTCAACTGTAGGGACTGTACACACTCTCTGAATCGCTGACAACACACAGGCTCTTCAGAATAATGAGTGTGGCAAGCCTCCAGTGGGTGTCGAGCAACAACTCTGATTCCGAGTTTTTCACAACCAGTGCACTAACAACTACAATGGTGGCCCTAAGGAAAATTTTCATCCTCGTTTTACTTTCGGTATTAAAGTATTTTTTTACATTTTCATAAAGTAGTATACCCACCTTACATGATCCACTACAACCCGGGCGTTAGCGAGCTATTGGCCAATATACCTTAGATAATTCACAGTGTACTAACTTTAATTCTAACATGACGTTAACGTTTTTCCCATTGAACCCAGTGGAAACGTCAGCGTTTGCAAATATGCGATAATTCGCGTCGTCAACGTGGTGCGTGCAATTTGGCGTCATCGTGACGTTGCATGTAAACATTTCCTTCTGTCGACATCCGCTGCAAAATAGTCCCCAAGATAACGCTTTGTTACTACTGTATTTCAGTTTAGCATCATGTTAGAATCGAAATAATTTCCACGCACCCGGTGTGTTATCGTGATTATCACACGGTGTTGTCGGGCAGATGCGAATATTAATTCACTCCGGCTTCGCCGTCGTGAATTAATATTTCGCAATCTGCCCTCCAACACCGTGTGTTAATCACGATAACACACGGTACGTGGGGATTATTTCTTAAATATAGCACATGAACAATTCTTTTGCGATTTCACACTAATTCTATTAAATAAACAGTAGAGATGCTAGACATAGAGACGTTTGAAAACTTTTTATGCCCCAGAATCTTTCGGAATCAAAGATTCGGAGGCATATAGTTTTTGGTCTGTCTGTCTGTTTGTTTGTCCGCAAAAACTTCAAAATTGGGCATAACTTTTGAATGGTATCTGTCATGGCTTTCATATTTCACATGTGCATTCATGGTCACAAAACCTTTCCAGTGGTACCATAGCTTTTGACCTCGTGACCTTGTCCTTGACGTATGGCCTACTTTTTGAAAGCTTCAACATTGGCCATAACTTTCGATTGGTAAGCGACACGGCTTTCATATTTCACATGTGCATTCTATGTCACAAGACTTTCTGGTGGTATCATAATGGAGGTGGTAGCTTCTTTTTGCTACCTAGGAGACATTGTCTCTGCAGCCGGTGGCTGTAATCTTTCGACCACATCACGTGTGAAAACAGCCTGGAAGTAGTTCAAGAAGCTGCAACCAGTTCTGTCTTCCCTGCCACCTCTCATTCAAGCCGTGGCCGTGTGTACAGCTCGTGTGTGCGGGGCGCAATGCTCCATGCCAGCGAGACTTGGCCAATGATAAAACCAAACCAAACCTCCAATGACAGGGCAGTGATCAGACAGATCTGCAATAGCAAGCTGCAAGTTACTGTAAAGAAAGTGTAATGAATCTTGTTACTGTTAATAACTAAATAATAATCACCAGACTCTGGATACTATTTTATAATATTTAATTAAGCAACACAAATATAGACAGTGCAATATCTAGGGCTGACTATCGATGCCAATTTTGGCTATCGTGATAGTATTGCTATCGTGGAAACTACTATCACGATACTATCACTATCGTGGCATACTATCACGATACTATCGTGATACTATCGGGAACACTTATAAATGATTCATAGATGTTGTATCACTCACATTAAATGGCTAAGAGTGACAGAACGAGTTAGGAAAATTCCAATGGCCTAAAATTGTATGTTTATTGTGTGTTTCAATATCAGCATTCATTCCCTCGGGGCTATTCCAGAAAAAACATCATGGGGAGACGGCTCTTTATATATATCCCCACCACCGCCTAAAAATAGTTTGCTGCTTCCAGTATATATGCCTGTAAGTGATGGTTATCATAGCTTTAATACCTTTGCAGTGTTTGAGATTTTCTGCTTGTGAAAACTGACACATGCTGATCGTTCTTCGATTCTTTGATGTTTGCCGCCTGTGTTAAATTAATCTGTGGATTCAGTTAATTAGGTAACCCGATTATTACATAGTAATACGTAATCACAGCACGCTATTTTAGCACCTCTTTAAGGGCGACATGAATCTAACAAACTGCATTAAAACTTGAGCTTACATATTTTTTATTTGAAGTTAGCATCAAAAGCTAGACTACCAAAATAGAAGTAAAGCAATTATCAAGTCGGTTTTTTCATTTAGCAATATGTACAGGGCTTGACCTAGGCTCTTTGACTCTGTGGACATTTAGTCCTTGCACAAAAGACAGCTAAGACAAGCAGCAATAATAAAACAAAGTTTTCATGTAATGAAATTTGGCTGTTTCGACATGTTATTTTTTCTGGAATATGCCTCTATTATAATACAAAGACAACCAAAAATAGAATCAGAAAGACCCACGAAAAATAAAAACGCCAATTTGTCCCAGGTTGTCCAGTGTCCACCATCAAAACGTCCAGAATCACCTTAAGAAAGTACTTGATAGACGGAGACCTAAGGCCTCGCGCTGCACGTTTTTTTTTTCACCCTACAGGATGACGACAGGAAAATAAAACTTTGTCTGCTTAAATATTCCCCCAAGAATTCAATCCCAATCGGTCAGGCCAGCCGACTGATGACATCATCATTGATGCATTTGTGCATACTTGCCGACTTATCTGAGTCTATCATGTACTCGCATGCACATTCTGTGCATTTTTCGAGAAATGCATTTCTAATGAGACCACAAAAGTGCGGTTTAATAGTCTGGTCCTTATGCGCAAAAAGAGTCACATATACAACAAGTTAAATTGCATTATACCGTCATTTATTACGCATTTATTTACCTATATGAATAAGTCAGCACAAAGCAAAAACAAACATTTCTTCATACAAAAGATCAGCTTGTGCATCTTGCAAATGTCTTCGAAACTGAACAGGGAAATGGCGTTTGTCCCAGAAGTTATACTACGCAAGGATAGTACAAACAGCAAACATTTATATATGACTGGGCAGGCTGATCTGGGCCTTCACATGTCGCACAGGCTTCACTGTCATGTTTTCAAAAAGTTGCATGCAACAAAAGCGTGATCAAACTATCATTGACGTTTTGTTATTAAAAAACGCGGGAAAATTTCTGACTGCCTCAACTGCACGTGCAAAAATGACGGCGGGAAATTCATCGCCGCGAGAAATTCACCACACGGCAAAAAACTATGATACACATGTGCGACCAGCGAAGACTCAGATCATCATGCACATATGTGAAGGCTTATCAGTCTGTCCTGATTACATCTGAATGGATTTCCTAAGCAAAAATACTTGCGTAATTATACAACAGTACAGGTATATTTTCAAAAGTATATTCAAGAAAAATACAAAAACAATCGAAACTATCGATAGTTGAGTGAACTATCGGCGATAGCTATCGATAGTCCAAAGTACTATCGATGCATTGCTATCGAGGCAGTCCCTATCGCGATGCATCGAACTATCGATGCATCGTTACACCCCTAGCAATATCCTAGCTAGCTGTTAACACATACTACGGTATCTGAGAGGCAATGATACTATTTATACCTGAACTGTAGCTGCTGTAGCATAATATTACATGAGGTGTTTTTTCTACACATCCTTCTTTTTTAAGAAATTAAGTGTTTTCATTAATTTTAACTTCTTAATTTAAGAATTTCTTTTTCTCAGAATAAAAAGAATAACTACGGTATTGCTCCTAATAAAGCATGCACTAAATTTACTTTCTCTGATTATCATGATTCATGTAAATAAAAATCAAAACTGAGTGCCTTTAAGAGCAATGAAAACATTCATAAGAAAGAAGATGGGTCATACTACGTAGTTTCGGCTAATAAAGCCTCATCAGTGACCCTGTAATGATCCGGCAACGAAAGCCAGAGGAAACGTACTGCAATTTTGCGAATTTCGAATAGGCAGTCCATTCAAAGACTGATATAAATCAAAATGGGGTCCAAATAAATAAAAACCTGTCTAGAATATGAGTCTAAACCAATAATTTATTTCTGATTTCTCAGAATATTTACGCTGATCTCAAAGGACCAAAAGAAAAATATAAACTGCACTATGGTTGATGTACGGGGAGACGTTTTACGGCCGCCACACGGCACAACACCAGCTGCAGTGAAGGCAAATAAAAATCAAAACTGAGTGCCTTTAAGAGCAATGAAAACATTCATAAGAAAGAAGATGGGTCATACTACGTAGTTTCGGCTAATAAAGCCTCATCAGTGACCCTGTAATGATCCGGCAACGAAAGCCAGAGGAAACGTACTGCAATTTTGCGAATTTCGAATAGGCAGTCCATTCAAAGACTGATATAAATCAAAATGGGGTCCAAATAAATAAAAACCTGTCTAGAATATGAGTCTAAACCAATAATTTATTTCTGATTTCTCAGAATATTTACGCTGATCTCAAAGGACCAAAAGAAAAATATAAACTGCACTATGGTTGATGTACGGGGAGACGTTTTACGGCAGCCACACGGCACAACACCAGCTGCAGTGAAGGCAAATAAAAATCAAAACTGAGTGCCTTTAAGAGCAATGAAAACATTCATAAGAAAGAAGACCCTTATTGCTTTTATTTCAGAATCATTAACTGTAATCTAGCAGTGTTATAATGTCTTTTCTTTGGTTCTGGAATGTTTATATAATAGTTCACTCTGCCCCTCTAAAGGCGTGTCTTGATAACAAACGTGTTCCACACCTAAGATAATTGCCTAAATAAATGTCTTATTTCCGTCATAAGTAGATAATTATTACAGTAAAGTCATGAGATATTTATTCAAGTATTAAGCAAAAAAAAAAAACAACAACAAAACATAAAACAATTACACTGACACACGCATGATAATGTAATAGCAATTCTAGTTACATGATATCTCTGTGTGTGGGTTTATCTGGATCACACAGCTGTTCTCGTTTTATTATAAATCAAAATGAACAGAATTTTTTCTGAAAAATGTAACTTTCTGACTGAACCTAAATTCCAATGAAACACTTTTATATATTCCAATTTTTAATAACACTTTAAATCAATGCATTTTCTCACTGTAATTCCAAACATGAATTTTACCTTAAAACTTATTTTTGATTATGTACACTCTCCATATCTCTGTGGTTTATTTACGAATCTTCCTGATTTGGTTATGTACGTGTTTGATGGTTTTGACTGACTGTGATCTGGGACGTTGTTATCAGATTCCTGTGGTAGTGATAATGTCGATGATGATGATGATAATGATGATGATGATTCATTATCTGTTGGCAGTTCATGCGGAAATTTCTCAGGTGTTGGTCTCAAGTGTCTGCAGTTTCTTCTATACTGTTGACCGGATTGATTTTCTACCACATACTAGCGCGGCGTATGGTGTCTCTCAGTAACAGTTGCTGGTGTACAGGTGTCTTTGTATCGCATTACAATATTATCACCGGGTTCCAGGTGTTTTAGCTCTTTGCTATCTCTGTCATAATACTGTCTCTGCTTATTTTGACTTCCCAGCAATTTCTTTATGTTTTTTTTTTTTTTGGGGGGGGGGGGGGCATCGTGTTGCTGAAGAAGCGGTGCTGAAGTTGGTAGTGTTGCCTTAAGTCTACGATTGAAAAACATCTGTGCTGGTGACAGTCCTATGTTATCTATTATCATGTTGCGATAATCTAACATGGCTTTAAATGAGTGTTTTGCTTTTTAAGCAGGTTTTTCACAGTTTGTACTGCTCTTTCACTGAGTCCATTTGACTGACTGTATTTTGATGAAGACGTAACCAAATTAAACCCATATTCTTTTGCAAATTCCTTAAACTCGGAACTGGCAAAATTTGATGATTGTCACTATAGAACTGACCTGATACTCCATATCTTGAAAACTGACTTGTCATATGTTTGATTGTATATTTGCTGGACATGTTTTCAAGCAAATTTAACTCTACCCATTTTGAGTATCTATCCACTATCACAAGATAATGTCTGTTCTTGTATTCCATTATGTCTGCGGATATATCTGACCATGGTCTGTCCGCGATTATAGGTAATAAGCGTTCTTTAGCATTTGCTGTCTGATTCTGAGCACATACCAAGCAATTAGGTACTTTTTGTTCGATGTCTGACGCCATACCAATGCAGAAAAGTGAATCACGTGCACGATACTTACATTTATTGATTCACAAATGAGATTCACGATCTATGTTTAACATTTCATTTCGCAGTAATTTTGGGACTATCAGATTATGACCTTTAAACAGTAAACTCCCTATGCATATGATCTCGTCACGAAAATTCCAATATGGTCATAACTCAACCACTATTTGGTCCTTCCTTTCAGGCCATCCATTTACAACAGTGTCCTTCAAGTTTTGCGATTTAATGTCATCTTTTGTTGCGTTTTTCAACTGTGATAAGTCATAGTCTGAAACTGGTAGATATGATAGGTAATTTACGGTACTTTCTGAGCTTTCCAAATTTTCAAGGGTTTCGTTTAAGTAAGCTCTACTTTAAGTGTTTGCCAGGTACAATGGATTTCCAGACTTGAACGTAACTTTTAAATCATACATCTATCTATTTTAGATGGGTTTGTTTCGTGCAAAACTTATGATAAACGCGATGATTTTGATTTTGAGATTGTTTTTTTGGATGGTGATGTTCCTCGTGCGCCATCCTATGGCGTTTATATTTCGCAATTTATTCGATTTGCCTGAGTGTGTAGTCATGTAACTGACTTCAACACACGTAATAAATTTTTAACGGCTAAACTTCTTAATCAGGGTTATCGGTACCATAAACTATGCACAGCCTTTTCAAAATTTTATAGACGTCATTTTGATTTAATCTCAAAATTTAATATTGGACTTTAATCTCTTCTGCAACAAGCTCTATCGGAACTCGAATTTTATGGTGACTTAGTATACAAATTCTGAAAAATATATAACCGCAATGACTTCAGCACCCAATTTCGTAAAATCATTCTTCGATATAAAAAGATTGGGTACAACATAAATGTTATACGACAGACTGCATGCATGGTAGTTAACCCAATCACGGTTGACAACTTTGCTTCCCTCTTTAATTGCACGCCGGTGGGTCAGGCCTCAGATTCTATGACGGTTCCAGTGTAAAGACTTATTGAGAATTAGATCTAATTCATGGTAATGTTGGCTGGTGCCTGATGCTCTATCTCTTGTTGGACCCATCGGAGTCTAACTGTTGGTTTTCTTTTGCTCCAGCATTTCAGTGGTTTCTTGCTGTCGAGTCCTCACCGTTGTTTCATCTCTGTGGATGTTTGATTATTTGTGTTCACGGAGATGTTGCACTGATGAGTTAGGAGGCCTTCATGCGGACTGAACAAATAATTTGTCTAAATCGCGACGGAAGTAAGAGCGAGAATTGTGGCCACGTAAAATCGATTTAAGCCCCCCAGTGGAATTCGTTTCCGCCGACCGTTCCAAGGCGGTTTTTCTGTCGCGGTTTATCTTTGTTATGGTTTGTCTTTGGGTGTTTGTGTTGCTTATATTATTTTATTTTCGATAGCCTATTGGCCATTTTGTGGGAAAGTAACTGTCCTTTTGGCTTTCCGCTATTGATGTTTGTTAGGTCTGTTGTTTCATGTTTGTGCTTCTTTACTTTTGGTGTCTCTGATGGGAGCTGTGGGTTGATTGTATCGATTCCTGATCATTGCCTTCACTTCTTTTCTGTAAGTCAAGTAATAACCGATGCTTCAGCTGAAGTGCACGACCCGCCGGATGCTTTTAGCTTTATGAGTGTTACCATATATGGGTATGGCGGCCATTTTGGTCATGTGACCTGGACCTAAAACGGTTCCCCCAATAAATGCGCCTTATCGTAAGGAGCAAAAATATATCTTATACTTTAGTACCGTATTCTGAATCGTTCGCAGGATAAAATGCATTCTTACTTTTCCAATACAAAAGCATATGTGTCAAAGTTTGACCTAGGCACAAAGAATGTCAAGGTCAACCCAGGGTCACCATTTAAGCACTTTATGATGTGCCTACGTCCAAGATGCTGTTTATCAAGTTTCGTGGAAAACTGCCCAGTGGTTCTGGAGAAGACTATTTTGAAGGGTTTTTTTCATATATGGCTTGGCGGCCATTTTGGACATGTGACCTGGACCTCATGGGCAAATTTTGGTTTTACCCATCCAATAGAGGCTCCATATGAAATTTGACTTCAATCGGCCCAACGGTTTCGGAGGAGAAGCAGTTCGAAAATTTTCACATTTTTCGCCTCGGCGAGGCTATACTAAATGGAATGTAAAATTTGGCAAGTTCATTGGTTAGATCTCACTGATATCTATCAGTATGCTAAAAATTATTTAAAATATTCCAATCGGTCAAGTCACTATCACCAATTTTCACAAACGGGTTACGGACGGACAGACAGAATGACAGAATGACACGGTGATTTTAGGGCACTCTTAGAAAATCAACCGACTTTAGTCGGTCGCTTTTTCTGTGGGTTGTGCAATTTGCTAAATACTGTATAAATCCAATAAATGTTTGTAACTCTTTCACATTTTCAGGTCGTTTCATTTCTGTCACTGCACGGCATTTTTCCGGGTCTGGTTTACAGCCTTTACCGGTTAGTACATGACCGACGTATGTGTCACTCTCTTTGCAAATTCACATTTTCTAGGGTTTAGTTTTACTTTATTTTCGCGTAACGTGTCTAGTACTGATTTAAGCCTGAAATCATGCTTTTTCGCGGCTTTACCTCAGATTATTATGTCATCTACAATAGCTGAACATCCTTCTTTGTCTTCAACTATATTTGAAATTGCACTCTGATACACCACCCAAGAACATCGAATACCAAATTACAAGCGAGTTAAGGAATATCTCCCAAAATGTGTATTGAATTTGCAGAGCTTTTGGCTAGCGGGACAGATTCGGATTTGCCGGTACCCATTTGTACAGTCTAATTTACTGAATACTTTAGCTTCCGGTATTTCTAACAATACATCTTCAATTTTTTTCATGGGTTAATGTTCTCGTAGGATAGCTTTAATTAAATCACACATCTATGCATATGCGTATCTTTCCACAGGTTTCTGGGGTCAAAAATACCTTGAAATTGACGCTGGCAAAACGTGCTGCAGACAGTGCCAAACCCCTTAATTGTTGCCTTGAGAGCAGTGTGAAGATAATCTTAGATTAAGATTCGGTCAAAAATACATGTGAACTCACACTTTTTGACAACTTTGAGATGCCCCTTCTTTGCCATGGCAACGATGATTTAGCCAAAAAGGTTCCATTTGAAAGTCTACTGCCCATTGAACATTACTGCCGTGTTTGATGTAAAACAGACTATGCATACTGCAATAATGGCTATATGAAGTTGCTGTCCTAGGCAACACTGTGAAAATCAACAAAATTCACAAGTCCCCGATTGGGTTCTGACCTGATCGGATCTGAATTGTTACTGGTGACACGTCAAATCATCACGAAAATACGCCTATATAATTTGACCGCCTTGAACCCCACTTTTATACAGAAAACTGGGGTTTACAGGGGTAAACCTTATTTTCCTTATTTCTGCTCCAAAATATAGATTGTGCGTATTCGTTAGAACTGCCTCGATGCTGTGGTTCCAAAGAGCACCCACAATCTTTATTTTGAGTTTTCATTCTAAATCGTTAGTTGTTTTCGGCAGTAAAATTGACGTTGTATTTGCATCGGCGTGTTTTCGTTCATTAACCAGGACCTGTGAAAAGGGAAGTTAGTCCATAGCTCTCACCAAATAAGTAAACGGTTACTCCGCTATATTATCCTTAGCACCTTCCGCGGATGAAATAACCAAATCTGGAAGGACATTCCAATTTTTAATTGTCTGAGGGAAGAAGAATCCTTTGTAGATGTCAGTTCTTGCAAAAGGCACCTGAAATGCTAAAGAGTGAAGCTTTCTGTCACTCCTAATTGGGGGATAAGGTCATCTGTTGGAATGCTGGCAGCACCCTTTAGACCTTTGAGAGACTCCCATCCTAAGTTTTTCAGTATTCAAGTCATACTTCCAGTTTCAAAGTTGTAATTGCTCGCAACAAATCTAGCTGCCCTATTCTGAACTTTTTCAATTTCTTCCTGAAGAACTATTCCATGGGGGTCCCAAAACAACTACCATATTCCAAGATGGGGCGAACGAGTCCCTTATATGCTAATTTTTTAATATCCTTGGGGCATTGATACCGTTCTAGGAATGGCTGCGCAGTATTCATCACAGTAGCATTAAACTGAAAAAGTTAGTGAACATATTTAATGGATATCAAGGTGGGTGATGATGATAACGATGATGATGATGATGATGATGATGATAATAATGACGATGATGATATTCCCTTTCTCTGTATTATAAGTATCATTGTTGCAAAAGTATCTACACTTTCTAGATACTGATTCAATATCAATAGTTTGGTTCTTGATATGTTTTTGTTTATTTTCCCATAAACACAAGTATTAACCCATTTATACTGAATGTATTCTTCCATCCTTATCAACTGAAAGAGTCCATTCTTCCTTTTAGGATATCAGGTAGATGTTATCTTAATGTGTTTTTTTTTTTATTGTTTTTTTTTTTTTATTTATTTATTTTTTTTAACAAATCTCTCACTTTTATTCTTTCTAGTGAATCCCGTTTACAAGAAACCTTTCTGGATCCGGGTTTTTCAGGAAGGCAATATCTCCAGCTCACACATACATATATCTTTTTCTCAGTCCTATCTTGCATGTGCACTATTCTCACTTTCTTCTCTTTACTTGACAGCCTGGAGGCTGTCATCAACATGTATCATTATTTAGAATAGGGAAAGTCATGACTGGATTTTACTGAATTTAATAGTGCACTACTTGTACAAACTTCCATACTTTTTTAAAGATAAAACATATTTGAGCTCGAACATGAGATATTGGTATATTTTCATTTTTTTTTCACACGGCATGGACACTACAGAATTGCACGGTCCAGTCAGATATCTGACTCAGGCTATGCCTTTGAGGGTCTGGCAAGCTTTAGCAGTGTCCATGTTCGAAACCTGGGTCCTTTCTAATAAAATATGAAAAGTACCACTACTTCTCATTCTTGTAAGGAAAAAAGAAAAAAGGAAAAACAAATGCTACAGATTTCGATTTCAATTTTGTGTATTGATACCTGGCAGCCTTTTCAGGGATAGGGGGTGAAGGGAGGGGGTAGGTAATTTGGGATGCATACATATGCTGAGATGCACAGTAGTTGTCTTTTTTTTTTCTTTGCAGAGAAATTAATAAATGTATATTTGATTGTTATTAATATGTTTATGTTGGATCTGTCATATGTTATTATTCAATATCATTGATTAGTAATTGGAATGGGCTCCAATCTTTCTGGAAGCTTTCTATCTCTTGAAAATGCTATTTGTTTGTGGACTTTATACATGAACTTCAGTTTCTTTTGAAAGATACTTAGATAAAGTACTTGGTTTTTACATCTAACTAGATATATGTAGTATTTTGCATATAGAAGAATGAAATTCAAAATTGTAGGTAGTATGCAGTCCTCCTGCAAGCCAAGTAAAAAGTGCTTTTCATTTATGTCATAATGAATGACATATGTGTTTAACCAGATTTTTATGGTTCTAATAAACTGTTGTGTTTTTTTCACATTTCCAAACCAGATGAACAATCGAATCATCACTTGATTGGCAGAAGGTGCAAAGAGCATCATTTTTTATTTTCATCTTGAACAGTAGTTTATTTGTAACCAATATATAATGATTAATACTTATTTGAAACCATTGTAATGCGGGTATTTAGTTATGATGAAAGGAAACATATGTATGTTTTTCCATTTCTTCTCTTCAATAATATATAAATTGTTCCATGTATTCTGTCCTGTTGGGATTTCATTTGTGTCATTTAGAATGCAATACATATCTTTTGATCCTCTGGAATGTTTCAGTATAGGATGAATATGTGAAGGGAAAAAGGGTGATGGCTCTTTGTAACTAAGTTCCATTTTCATATCTCTTAAGTATTGTCTTATTGATATCTTATCTTAATGTTTTATCATAAATCGTTTTTTTTTTCATGAAAAACGTGAAGATCCTGATGAGACGCCTCATCTGGATCTGCACTGTTTGTCTATGTCCCATAAAATTGGCGTTAGACTTAAATGGGTTAATGAATATTTATGAATATGCAAAATAGCTCTTTTGCATATTTGTATTAACTAAAAGTTGAAGGTTCATGATATTCACTGGTATCAAGGTTGCTTATCTGTATTGACTGTTGGTGTTGATTTGATCAATTTACTGTGTGTACCCACACTTTATTATTACTACCAAAGGTTGCCATGGAAATGGAACGCACAACTAGAATATTTTTTGCTTAAAATTTATTTTAATGTAACCAGCAGGTCCTAGAGAACCATTTGATTTCATAAGTACTGGTTTTGTGGAGAGCACATTAGCTTAAATCAGCTGCTATCCAATATTGCATATCGCCGTTGAGTTGAAGTGGGTGGGATAACAAAAGGCCCTGCTAAAAAATCTGCACCACTTTTGAATCTGGCATACACACTTTTTAACTTCTATACAATGATTCTATTTTCTGATATAAGTGGAATTTTTCTACCATGCTGATTGAAAAGAAAAATCTGATCTAGAGCTCTTTTTAGCTGTGGCCCTTCTGCTAAAAAGGCTTTATTTGTGTGCTGCTAGGTTTTTAGGTTCTTTAATGCCTAGCAGACTCATGAATCATAAGGACAGCCAGCATAGATTATTCCAAGCTTTGGACATTAAAAATTAATTTACTTATTTTGAGCCTTCTGGAAACCAAAAATCTAAATTCAGAGTAAGAAAGTATTTTAAATATTTATGAAAATATAATTTTAATAATAAAATCCTATTTTATTAATGGTAAGAGGATTTTAAGCAATTTGGTAAGTTGATTTTAGTTTTAAAATGGTGTGAGTATCTGTTACAGATCTGGAGTCTAAATTATAGGGTTCTCCTGTCGCGGTTTATTTTTGTTATGGTTTGTCTTTGGGTGTTTGTGTCGCTTATATTATTTTATTTTGGATAGCCTATTGCCATTTATGGGAAAGTAACTGTCCTTTTGGCTTTACGCTATTGATGTTTCCATTAGGGTCTGTTGTTTCATGTTTGTGTTTCTTTCCCTTTGGTGTCTCTGATGGGAGCTGTGGTTAATTGTATCGATTCCTGGTCGATTGCCTCCCTTTCTATTTTGAAGCACGAAAATGTCTGGTTTACAATTTATTTACTCTTCATTAGAATTTTTTATAGTCCAAAACAGAATTCTATCTGATCTTTCGAAGACTTTGTCGCAATATTTTATCACATGTTTTGATGGCAGTAAAACATGAAGTTAATAATTTGGAGAGTTCGGTTGTGGTACAAGAGCTTGAATTTGCAATAAGCCGTGCTCTGTATGGTCGTTTATGAAGTTTAGGTAACCAATATTATAACGTAGGAAGCTTGTCTAACACCATTGATTCTACAAAGCGAAGTGATCATATGCATTCGGCGTCTGCTGATTAACGAGAGTGTTAATCCTGTAACAGAGTACTTCTATTTCCTGACATAGTTATCTACCTTGGGAACACAATAGAGCTTATCCAGGTGTCAGTATTATTTTAAAACTAAATGATTCATTAGTAGAAACACGGACTTCGAGAACTCCAGCAAGTAAGTCGGCGTGGGTTGTGGACCCAGTTTTACTACAAAGAGCATTACAAGAGCATATTAACGTGATGAAAATGGAATTGGATAAACACTAGCCAATATTGTTTGCAGTAATAATAATAATAAAAAAAATTATAATAATAATATCACAATAACAAGAACTACTACTACTACATCAACTACTACTACTGATAATAATGTTAAAGATGAATACGATGAAGACAGTAATTAAACTACTATTACTATATGGGCCCCTGCCGAACGGGGTTTGCAGAAATAAATTTAGCAGCATCATGTTTCCACGCAGAGCAGAAACCGACCGCACACGAGAACTGATAAACGGCTTAGAGCAGGTAAACTGACGCGAATCGGACAGCCCCTACATATAAACATTTTGGTTTGTTTGGGCGTCAAGGCTTGCGATGACATTTCATCTCAATGCAGAGTAAAAGCCAAACAAAATTTGAAGCAACATCTCCAAAATGACCTCATTAGTGTTGACGGGGATTCAAACAAACTACTTCTGCTAATTCTACTATTTATAATAATGATAATAATTTAAATAATAAAAAATATAAACAATTATAATAATTATTATACTCTTACGGCAGCTCTTACAACCAGTCTGCTCAGGCAAAGTGGCGCGAGTAGAACCGCCCATGCATATAGACCCTATTCATGTTTTGGTTTCATTGAGCGGCAGGACTTGAAATGTAATTTCATCTAAACGTGGGGTAAAAGTCTCAAAACATTGGAAGCAACTCCAAAATGGCCTAAATAGTGTTGACGCGGACGTTAGATCTCAAATCAAACAAACAATACCACACTTATTACTACTCCCACTACTACTACAACTACAATAATGATAATATAGCCCCCGCCCATCGGGGCTTGAAGAAATAGATGGGCTGCATGATGCGTCCACGCATAGCTGAAACCGACCCGCACACAAGTACTGGTAAACCCCTTAGATGATCTAAGCCATGCCCGGGCAATGCGGTGAGAGCCGGCCCGTCCATGCTAATAAACCCTATTGGCTTCATTGGGCGGCATGGCTTGAGATATCATTTCACCTGAATGTCGGGTAGAAGTCCCGCAAAATTGGAAGCAACGTCTCCAAAATGACCTCTTCAGTGTTGACGGGGACGTTAAACTTCAAATAAAAAAACAAATAATGATAATAATTTCAATAACCATAACGGCGATTATAATAATTATACTTACTACCACACTGGTAAAGGCAAGCGCGCAGGGTAAGGAACAAACACACCGGATAAGGAAATTTTTCCGCTCAGGATAAAAAAGAAAATGGCGGAATGGGTATCACATGTGCAGGTTTGTTGTTGTTCTAGATCTCGTGTTATGGTTACTTATCAATACGGCTGCTCACATTAGCTTCACGGAAGACACATATTATTCACAAATTTATCTTCGATGGTCCGAATTCGACAGTTACAGCCAGTCAAACGGAGAACCGGACACAGTGGAGCTACTCCACCGCGAAATCTCATTATTTTACATGGAACGCTCTTCTGGGAAGATGGCATGTACTTCTTTGTTGGTTGTAGACATGCACATGATAAATCGGACTTTTGCAAATACGATTTAAGGTAAATTTGAAATTAGAAGGCCCACAGTGAGAAATGCTAGTTCAATTTTCAATACAACGCCCACGGGCAAGGAAATGGCTACAACGCATATGATAAGACACAAAATTTTCCGGCGAAAATGGTTCTTGTATGGTCGTAGCACTAGGAAATTTCCATCTCAGATTAGGTTTTCCGATATTAATAATTAGTCCTACATAGTTTAAAGCACCAATTGTGACCTTTAGGAAACGTTCAAAGTTATGTGCATTGTCTTGGCATGTGCATTGCTCTGGTTCTAGCAATATAATCATCCCCTATGAAGGGACAGATGGATTTGGTTCATCGCGATCATGAATTAGAGAAATGATATTTATGTCCATGCAGTATTTGTGGTAGAAACAGAACTTGGCGAAACCATGCAATAGGTATGTCTCACGAATTTGGCGAAGTTATCTATCTTATTTTCAGCCAAAAGAACAAACCACAAATACTGCATTGACATAAATATCATTTCTCTAATTCATGATCGCGATATGGATATGTTGTCTTACGTTTCGAATTATTCCATCTTACTCCGTCTTTTGAGAACTATAACATGTAAGTTACTGATGTGTTTGTTTGTTTGTTTGTATTGGGATTTAACGGCTCAGTCAACACTATTTAGGTCATTTTTGAGCCGGACATTTTATCCACACTTTGACTGGGCAAGCTTATACGTAAGCGTATTACCAGTACAGTGGACAACGGGCCTCCGTGGCCTAATGGATAAGAGCGCTGACTCTTAGTCATTAGGTCTCTCACCGCCGTGGGCTCGAGCCTCGCTCGGGTCACGTGTGAGACGCCAAGTTCTGCAACGGAAGGTCAGGTGGTTTTTCTCCGGGTACTCCGGTTTTCGCCCACCTATGATTAACGATCGGCTCGATATGAGTGAAATAATCTTGAAAGGACCGTAAAACCCAACAAAAAAAGTACAGTGGACATTCTTTCGCTATAGAAGCTGACAACTGCCCTTTTTGAATCAGTGGAAGGGATGATGCTGATGATTTCGTGTTTAACGACGCGTCAACCCTCTTTGTGGGTCATAAGCTCAGTGGAAGGGAGAGAATGATCGTAGAAAAGATTTCATGATCAATCTCCACGAAAGAATGGTTGCCGACCCCGGCAGGTATCGAACCCGCGTCCTCCTGATCACCAGTCAGACGCGCATCCGACTGAGCTACCGAGGCAAAACAAGGAACAGCTTGTGGGACGTAATAATTCGTCAGTCATTAATGACATTGACCAATCTTAATCACATGCGAGAAATGTAACTAAGATAGCCGAAGCTGCAGATAGAGCAAGAGAGGTCAGAGGAGAAAGCTATATTGCTGTTTGTGATGCCTTAGCTCTGACTTTGCGCTGTGCAGCTTCGCTGATTCTTTTTGCCTCATATTCATTTGCACCCCTTCTGATGAGACCCCGCCACTTTGCTGTTCCATCGATTCGTTTGGAATGCTGAAGTCCTCAAGGGATGCTTTGAGGGTCGGTGTCCCGGTATCGCTTATTCTGACCACTAGTGTTGTGAATCGGACAGAAAAATTACAATCGATTATCGGTAAAGTAAAACCGATTGATTATCGATTGTACAATCGGATATCCCATCATTCGCTTCAACAATATATAACGATAGCAAACGCTTTTTCAGAGCCTCTTTTTATACATCCCCACCCAATTGTAGAGCGTAATTTGCTCCAGAAAACAGCTCATAGTTAATAAGGTAGTGGGCTCTAGTTTTGCCTGGTGTCCCACAAGGGACTGTTCTTGGTCCCCTGTTATTCTCCCTGTAAATTAATGATATTTCCTCTGACATTGATTCAGAAATAAGACTGTTCGCAGACGACTGTGTTTACTACTATAGAGGACTCGGTGACACTTTAGAATGATTATAGACACATGATGATTAGGATGTTGGGCACAAAAATGAGGCATGAAATTTCAGCCCGTTTAAGTTATTGCAGTATTATGCAGATAAATAGGAAGAGACAAAATGGAATTAAGGGCACGTTGATTCCATTAAATACCTTGGTATGAAAATCACACACGATTTGAGATTCATAACACCTAATTAAAGATACAGATATACAAACTTAATTACTTTGACACGCGTGATAAAACATGACATGCAATCAACTCAAAACTGTCAGCTTAGCGAGAAAGAGATCACCGTAAAAGAAAGTAGTTTAATTAACAATTTAATATTCAGGCTATAAAATGAGCCCAAACTTTCATACCCGCCTTTATGGGCAAGACCAATGCGAACATAAAAGTTTTCAGCAACCAACATCATTGAAAAATCAATTGTCCATCGTTTTTTTCTGTTGGCGATCGGTAAATGACGTCATCGGATTGTAGCAAATATACATGCATTGAATGTTATTGTTATATTTTAATAGGGCGTTGGTTTCTTTCATAAAAATGGAACCGATAAAATATTTTCTCAATAACTAAACGGTTGTGTTTTGAGAAATGCGCCTTGTATTATGCACGTTTTATTTTTGAAAGTTCTATCTTATTTACCAATAGCAGCGTGCCCCGTAAAGAGGTGGGTTTTTTTCGCGCCAAGCATGCCCCTTTTCCCGCGCAGAAAAAAACAACAACAAAACTAGCGTTCACGAGACAGTAGAAAAGTATGTTGTTATTTTGCATACATCCACCTTTAGATGTTGCTAATCGGCTTAGGAGGATTTTCACACTTGTTGATTGAGTTTTATGATTCAGGGATATACCCAATTAAGAGTCATAACTTCACCTTATTTTCACAACTTGTCACACGGAACATTCATTATACATGTAGGCTTATCGGTATGACCGGAGGCGTGTGTTTGCAGTGTAATAGTAGAATAATAACGTGAAGAATACGGTCGGCGTTTATAACGCGATTCGGTTAACTGACACGGTGGGTTGGTTGGACCCGGAGTTCCGGGACATAACGAGGTTGAGGTGTATTACAAATCCGATTTATATCGCAAATTAGTAGAAATAACACACTCTAAAACTTACAACGAATTCATTTCGGAAGAATGGATATGGATAAACACACTTAAACATATTCCATTTTGACTTCTCGAACGTCATTTATTTATGTTTATATTGAAATAAATACCGAGCTCACATTTGACCACGTCTCTTTTACCGTCAAAAGTGATAAGATCGTGCGTTTACACAACGGTATTTATAATCAACGCCAAAGGCACTAATTATGGTGGCTAAAGTGTGGACAGTCAACAGGTGTCACATGCTAAATCCATGTTTACATAACGGTAATTGTAATCAGTGCCAAAGGCACTAATTATGGTCGCTGAAGCGTGGACAGTCACAGGTGTCAGGTGCTAAAACACGTGCCGGGTTAATTTAAAGAGGATGAAAGTAATGCCGATAAATATACTTCAAAGGATAGAAACCTAATCAAAATGGCATGATGATTGTTGTTTTTTTTCTGCGATAAAAAGTGTGTGCCCGGCAGGTTTCATTTACAATCGATAGTGACAAAAGTGCTATCGATTGTCGCCGACGTTGCTCAGAACGATTAGTTTTCGATGTTCAGCGACAATCGGAACAACACTACTGACCACCATGCCCATTTCTAGTTTTCTTTGGCAAACGATCCTCTGAAATCATGTGGGACGTACAATGAACAAGAATGACAACACTTATTTGCTTCATCTTCTAATTACCAAAAATGAAAACAGCGGCCAAGGTTTGAATGAGTTGGATCGAGTGGCTTGATGCAACGTGGCTCTCTTCGCCTAGCTCCGGGTTGGTTGACTTTGCGTCGATTGTTAATCAGTCACTTTTGGTAAATCGACCCAATGTAACTAAACCTACGATTCAGAAGCTTACCTGCGAATGTCCGCGTGATAATCACTGACCAATAAAGAAAAGGTTGGGTAATTTGCAGAGAAGATATAGGCAATTTAAGGTTCAGAGGAGGCAAATCCTGCAAAAGTATTTTTATCTCCCATGTCAATAGGGGTCAACTCTTATAGGAAAGAATTTGCTCCCGAGGAGCAAATTCTTTCCTTTAAGAGCTGACCCCCTTTTCAGTGGACAGAAAAGCGAAAAGGAGTCTTGAAAGTTGCCTTCCTTTGAAAAATGGCGGAAGCTTCTGCTAGCTGTTCCCATTCCCCTTAAAGCAAAAGAACTTGCTAATAAGGTATGGGTAATTTAAAGTAAAGAACTTGCTTCCTACCCTTATCATCAGGAAAACATACCCTAATAATTTTGACCTCCTTGAACCCCACTTTTATATAGTAAAACTGGGGTTTACAGGGGTAAACCTTATTTTTCTTATTTCTGCTCCAAAATACAAATTGTGGGTGCTCATTAGAACCGCCTCAACGAGGCGGTTACCCACAATCTCTATTTTGAGCAGAAATAAGGAAAATATCACAATATCCAAAAATTTTCATTTTTCGGCGATAAGGGTTACACTGTATTTATATAGGCGTGTTTTCGTAATGTTCTAATGCACTTGCGTATGTTTGTTTGACTTGAACTTTCGTCTCCGTCAACACTATTTAAGTCATTTTGGAGACGTTGCTTCCAGTTTTGTGGAACTTAATTTACTCGACATTGAGATAGCTCTGCCGCCCAATGAAAACAATTTAGGGTTTAAACAAATTCGGGGTTTATAATTTTGTTTTTCGATTTGAGGTTTAACGTCTCCGGCAACACTGAATATGGCATTTTGGAGACGTTGCTCCCAATTTTGTGAGACTTTTACCCGACATTGAGATGACATGACATCTCAAGCCCTGTGGCCCAATGAAAGGGTTTATAAGCATGGACGGTCGGACTAGCACCGCTTTGCCTGAGCAGGCTTAGATCCTCTAAGTGGTATACCAGTACTCGTGTGCGGTCGGTTTCAGCTCTGCGTGGAGGCATCATGCAGCCATCTATGTCTCCAAGCCCCGATGGGCGGGGGCCGATTAAGGTTTATACGCATAGAGGGTCCGACACGCACCACATTGCCTGATTAGAAAAGTATTTTTGTCTCCCATGTCAATAGGGGTCAAAGTTAGCAAATTCTTTCCTTTTAAGAGTTGACCACCATTTCAGTAGAACAGCGAAAAGGAAGTCTCGAAAGTTGTCTTCCTTTGAAAAATGGCGGAAGCTTCTGCTAGATGTTCCCATTCCCCTTAAAGTAAAGAACTTGCTAATAAGGTGTAAAGAACTTGCTTCCTCTTGAAGAGAGCAAGCCCTTATTCTAATGCACTTGCGTATGTTTGTTTGTTTGACTTGAGGTTTAACGTCTCCGCCAACACCAATTAGGTCATTTTGGGGACGTTGCTTCCAGTTTTGTGGGACTTAATTTGCCCGACATTGAGATGAAATGGAATCTCAAGCCCTGCCGCCTAATGAAACCAATTTAGGGTTTATACGCATAGCGGGTCCGACATGCACCATACTTTGCCTAAGCGGTTTACCAGTACTCATTTGCAGTTGGTTTGGTTGGTTTTAGCTCTGCGTGGAAGCATAATGCAGCCCAAACTATTTCTTCAAGCCCAGACGGGCGGGAGCCGCACTTGCGTATGTAATGCGACGTTTGACTATCTGCGACAGTTCTACGATATAATCATCCCCAAGCAATATAATCATCCCCTATGAGGGGATAGATGGATTTGGTTCATCGCGATCATGAATTAGAGAAATGATATTTATGTCCATGCAGTATTTGTGGTAGAAACAGAACTTGGCGAAACCATGCAATAGGTATGTCTCACGGATTTGGCGAAATTATCTATCTTATTTTCAGCCAAAAGAACAAACATACAATTTTCTACCACAAATACTGCATGGACATAAATATCATTTCTCTAATTCATGATCGCGATGAACCAAATCCATCTATCCCCTCATAGGGGATGATTATATTGCTAGAACCAGAGCAATGCACATGCCAAGACAATGCACATAACTTTGAACGTTTCCTAAAGGTCACAATTGGTGCTTTAAACTATGTAGGACTAATTATTAATATCGGAAACCCTAATCTGAGATGGAAATTTCCTAGTGCTACGACCATACTAGAACCATTTTCGCCGGTAAAGTTTGTGTCTTATCATATGCGTTGTACCCATTTCCTTGCCCGTGGGCGTTGTATTGAAAATTGAACTAGGATTTCTCACTGTGGGCCTTCTAATTTCAAATTTTCCTTAAATCGTATTTGCAACAGTCCGATTTATCATATGCATGTCTACAACCAACAAAAAAGTGCATGCCATCTTCCCAGAAGAGCGTTTCATGTAAAATAATGAGATTTCGCGGTGGAGTAGCTCCACTGTGTCCGGTTCTCCGTTTGACTGGCTGTAACTGTCGAATTCGGACCATCGAAGATAAATTTGTGAATAATATGTGTCTTCCGTGAAGCTAATGTGAGCAGCCGTATTGATAAGTAACCATAACACGAGATCTAGAACAACAACAAACCTGCACATGTGATACCCATTCCGCCATTTTCTTTTTTATCCTGAGCGGAAAAATTTCCTTATCCGGTGTGTTTGTTCCTTACCCTGCGCGCTTGCCTTTACCAGTGTGACTACTACTTCCACTATCACTTCAACTTCTACTTCTTCAACAAGTATTATGATTTTACTATTATTATTTTTTTTTAATATTATTATCATTATTATTATTATTTATGTTTTGAAAATAAATTATATAAACATTTGCTGAAAATTCATTAATATTATTATTAATAATAAAACGATGATACAGTTGATAATAATAATAATAATAATAATAATAATAATAATAATAATAATGATAATAATGTATAAGGACGCACGGTTATGATGGGCTCGTGTTGTTCTTGGTGTTAAAAGAGGGTGCTAAGTTTAAAGAAGACCAGTGACTTTGCTTCCTTTTTCAGGGACTTTGCGAATGACCAAACCTTTTTAACTTTACCATTCTGCTGGGGACTATCTGTATGCTGTATGCTGTATATTCTTTGTCGCCTATAAAGGCGAACCTCGCACTGCGTCGAGAATAATACCTTCACCAATAGAATCTTGTTGACAAATGTTAAAAGGCTGAGCTGCTATATACACTGCATACGCTCTATATACAGTTTAGTATATGTCCCCACAGAAACAACAACAAAAAAAAAAAAAAAAAAGCATCAGTACACCGCCATCAACCACGCTATCTCCCGGACTTCATCCTGCTGAGCATTCTATATCTTGACGCATCAAGGGAATATACAAGTGCACGATAACTAACTTCTAGCTGCTTCGGTTTCTTTGTATTAATATGATCTTTAGTTTATATTCAATATGTTCAGTACCAAAACATCATCTGTTAAAAGCCTATATTCTGTTTACAGATCACTCATAATTGGCTTTATTACAGTGTCCAGTGTATCACACCCGAAGATAAAATGTATAATAGCCTCTGCTTCTTTGCCACACAGCAGACACATTGGATTAATCTCGTTGTGGTTATAAACGCTGCTCTCGTGGATTGTAGTATATATACATTCCTGTCATGAGTTTTATTTTGACTGGGAATCTTGAGCTTTCTCTCGCTGAGACAAGTTGGATAAATCTTTCCAGGAGAATAACCATCCTTGTTGAGTATATCAAGGATTTAGACAGGTATGCTAATTCCAGCATGTTTTTTTTTTTTTTTTTTTTGCTTCCAATTTCGATTAAAAGCCATTTAGGTTGGATTGGTGATACCCCTGTTTAATTTAGACAGTCTCCTGACGTAACTAGGAAAGCCCTGTTAAATATATGCGCAAGGTTGCATACCGCATTTACGTAGATATGGTGGCATGTAGCTGCCATCGAGATGCGAGATCCTACTTACTAAGTCGATGTATTTTATGTTGACATACTAGTGTAAGGCGACATATTTGGTTTGTTTATCGTTATGATAAAAAATATCTCGATTTTCATTAACTAGCTTAGAAACTGCTTTACAATGACACCCAGTTCATTGATATTTTTACAACGAAGTGTTACTTACTATGTTGACATAAACTCGTTGTAATTTTTGTGATTATTGCTTTGTAATGACATCATGATAGGGTAAGTCGACTTAGGTTTTTTATGTTTACTTATTTTTAAGTTGACTTATCTATATTTAATATGTGTTTATCAGGACAAACTTCGGACGAACAGCCGTTTGCTAACACACAAAAACAAAACCAATATAGATCAAGCACATGTGCTAGAATGTATATGATTACTGTATGTGCTTACATGTGTGTAACATTTTGAAATCCGTGGTTGGTTGCTAACTGGGCATGTGGCCTTTCACAGGACAAAGAGAGGGCTTCTGCTATGCGCATACACCTACACATCCCACTAAAACAATAAATTGAGTCGGAAAATACTTTTTGGCTGCTGCACATCGTCTTCTAAGGAAAACGAACTCTATAAAATTACTGGATACCAAACCCCGGGTTTAGCAAAGTTACCACGAGGTAAATCCCGAATATCTATGACCGCTACACGTCTAGTTTTCTTATGGAAAACGAGCGTGTTTCAATATGCCAGATACAAACCCTGAGTTGAAGCCTCGTGTGGGGGTGGGGGAACTAAGGGTCATTTGGTATGGGTGAGCGGACAGGAGTTTGGAAACATACCCCATTCATATACTTGTACTGTGAAAAAGGGACCCATTCAAATACTTAACTTTCGAAAATGTCACACCCCTAATATGAACTTGCATTACATACAATAAAAACTTTTAGATAAACCGTGCTGTTTGTCGGTTAGTCGTAAGTGCATAGATCGCTCGCGTGCGTCGTGTTATTTTCACTTTTACGAGTGACTTCGTGCCAGTGATATATTAAGCAACTACTCACTACCAGCACGAATCTATTTCCTAAATAAAAGCTAACGCTCAAGAAGTGAAAGTGGAGCTGTGGCTTAAGAGTCTTTATACTTTCGTTGGGTGCAACGAGGACGTAGTATAAAAAACTCATAAGGTCTAAATTTCTGAACGCATTCTGTTATTCTGAAGATTTGCCTATAACCCATACTTTGGGTATATATAATCTATTCTATTCTGTTACATTCTCTAATTTAACGGCGACCTAATACCGGCTTTTATACTCCTTAAATGCTACATGGTTTATTGTCATGTCAGTTTAAAGCACTGAGATGACTTTGTAGTGAACTAAAAAGATATATAAATAAAGTGTCGTTTTTTAAAATAAGTCGACTTGCCTGTTCCGCAAGGCGCATTATAAGCTATTTTTTTCAAGTTTGTATAGGTCATATTAAAGCACTATGTGGCTCATTTTTAGCAAACATTTAGATAAAAATGACAGAAATATAAGACAACATATTTTATGTCGACTAAATATAAGAGAACATATTTCATGTAGACTTAAAATATCTCAATGAACAAGAAAATTATGTAGACTTAATGGTACTTTTGTTGTTATAGCCCCGCTTTGAAAAAGTGGGGCTATATTGGATTTGCCATGTCCTTCTGTCATATCGTGATTCCGTTAATTTGTGTTGGCTCCATAACTTTGTATCTGCTTAACATATTTTCATGAAACTTCACACAAATGTTAAACACCATAAGACAATGTGCAGAGCGAAGGAATTATAACTGTAGATTGCCTACTTTTGGAGTTATTGCCCTTTGAACATTTTCCGTAATTCCGTAATTCCGCAATTCCGTGATTCCGTTAATTTGTGTTGGCTCCATAACTTTGTATCTGCTTAACATATTTTCATGAAACTTCACACAAATGTTAAACACCATAAGACAATGTGCAGAGCGAAGGAATTATAACTGTGGATTGCCTACTTTTGGAGTTATTGCCCTTTGAACATTGAAAAATGGCAATTTTAATTGTGTCCGCTTCATAACTCGAAAACCGTTTGAGATATTTTTAGGAAACTTCACACAAATGTTAAGCACTATGAGACGATGTGCAGAGCGCAGGAACCATAACTCTGCATTGCTTATTTTTGGAGTTATTGCCCTTTGAACATTGAAAAATGGCAATTTTAACAGTGTCCGCTTCATAACTCGAAAACCGTTTGAGATAATTTCATGAAACTTCACACAAATGTTAAGCACTATGAGACAATGTGCAGGGCGCAAGAACCATAACTCTGGTTTTCGTATTTTCTGTGTGTCTGTCTGTCTGTGTCTGTTAACAATTTTCGTGTCCGCTCCATAACTTTAAAACCCATTCACATATTTTCATGAAACTTCACACAAACATTAAACACCATGAGATGGTGTGCAGAGTGCAGGAACCATAACTCTGGATTGCCTAATTTTTGAGTTATTTCCCTTTGAATATTGAAAAATATCAATTTTAGCCGTCTTTGCTCGATAACTCAAAAACCGTTTGAGATAATTTTATGAAACTTCACACAAATGTAAAGCACCATATTACGTGTGCAGAGCGCAGGAACCCAAACTCTGGATTGTCTACTTTTTCAGTTATAGGCTTTTGAATATTAAAAATGGCAATTTTAGCTATGTCCGCTCCATAACCGTTTCTGATATTTTCATGAAACTTCAAATAAATGAAAAGCACCTTGAGATGATGTGCAGAGTGCAGGAACCATAACTCTGGTTTGCCTACTTTAGGAGTTATTGCCCTTTGAACATTTAAAAAGGCAATTTTGACTGTGTCGGCTCCATAACTCACAAACCATTTGAGATATTTTCATGACACTTCACACAAGTGTAAAGCACCATGAGACAATGTGCAGAGCGCAGGAACCCTGACTCTGATTTGCCTACTTTAGGAGTTATTACCCTTTGAACATTGAAAAATGGAAGATGAAATTTAGTATAAACATGGACATTCTGGTAATGTATCATGCTCATTGAAATGACGGACAAGTGCTCACAACTCTTAGAGTTTTTCCAGATAATGTAAAATTTTCAACAGTTATTTCTTGTTCATAACTGTTTTCTCTGCAGCTTAAATAACTTTCTTCTCTGACAGCGCTGAAGCGGGGCTATAGTCAGATCCTCTGACAGCTCTAGTTGTAGCTGTATAATAAGTATACTTAATATCTCGCATCTCGATGGCAGCTACATGCCACCATACGTAGACGTTCACCCCCTCGAGTACAGATTGTGTACTGTAAAACACATTTAAAAAGCTGTATGCAGCTAATTCGGGTTGGTTGCCGGTTGTTACCGCTTTATAAATTAACAAGTACAAGTTTTTACAAAATGTTTGAGTCTGTGATTAGTACACATCCCCGCCCATCGGGCTTAAAGAGAAATAGATAGGGCTGCATGTTGCTTCCATCCAAAGCTGAAATCGACCGCACACGGGTCCGGGTAAACCGTTTAGTGAGTCTAAGCCTGTCCCGGTAAAGAAGCTGGAGTTGGGCTGTCCAAACATATAAACCCTATTGACTTCATTTTGCGGCAGTGCTTGAGGTATCATTTTGTCTCAAAATCGGATAAAAATCTCACAAAATTGGAAGCAAAGTTTCCAAAATGGCCCATATTGTGTTGTGCTGACGTTAAACCTCGTATCAAAAAAACAAAAGAATAATTTATTTGAAAGTAAAAATGCATTTTTTCATGTGTATGGTATATTAGTGCGCTAGTAAATATGTAAATCAAAGCACTGAGAGTACTGGTGGGTCGATTGTCTCTGAGCGTAGGTTGGGAAAATAGTCCTGAACTGAGAATCGAACTGTTTGTTTAGCCCTTAAATGCCAGTATTTTAAGCAAGCACAGTAGCCCTGATCAGACAGTTATGTGGCGCCTGATTAGGTATACACTGTTTGTCAATGCCCAAGTGCACGAGCACAGTCCAGAATTTACTCCTGACGCAGCTATCTGACGTCCTAGGGAGGCGACTATCGACGCTATAAACTTGATTTTGTCAGAGCTGAAACGGAGCCGCACACGAGTACTGGTAAAATAGAAGTGAAAGCAATGATCAGGAATCGATACAATCAACCCACAGCTCCCATCAGAGACACCAAAGGGAAAGAAGCACAAACATGACACAACAGACCTAATGGAAACACCAATAGCGGAAAGCCAAAAGGACAGTTCCTTTCTCACAAAATGGCCAATGGGCTATCCAAAATAAAATAATACAAGCATCACAAATACCCAAAGACAAAC
This sequence comes from Lucinisca nassula, assembly GCA_963580285.1. Classification (NCBI taxonomy): domain Eukaryota; kingdom Metazoa; phylum Mollusca; class Bivalvia; order Lucinida; family Lucinidae; genus Lucinisca; species Lucinisca nassula. The sequence goes on along the minus strand of OY757011.1, from coordinate 86,412,389 downwards.
CATAACAAAAATAAACCGCGACAGAAGAACCGCCTTGGAACTGTCAGTGAAAACAAATTCCACTGGGGTGGGGGGGGGGCTTAAATCGATTTTACATAGCCACAATCCTCGCCCTTACTTCTGTCGCGATTTAGACAAATACTTTGTTCAGTCCGCATGAAGGCCTTAGAGGATCTAATATATAAAAAATAGAGGTGGATGCAATGATCAGGAATCGATACAATTAACTCACAGCTCCCATCAGAGACACCAAAGGGAAAGAACCACAATCATGAAACAACAGACACTAATGGAAACATCAATAGCGGAAAGCCAAAAGGACAGTTACTTTCCCACAAAATGACCGATAGGCTATCCAAAATAAAATAATATAAGCGACACAAACACCCAAAGACAAACCATAACAAAAATAAACCGTGACAGAATAACCGCCTTGGAACGGTCAACGGAAACAAATTCCACTGGGGAGGGGGGAGGCTTAAATCGATTTTACGTGGCCACAATCCCTGCCCTTACTTCCGTCGCGATATAAACAAATAATTTGTTCAGTCTGCATGAAGGCCTCCTAACTCATCAGTGCAACATCTCCGTGAACACTAAAAATCAAACAACCACCCCAGTAAGCATTCTACATAAATCTACAGCGGGCCGTTAGCGGCCCGTCAGGGTAGCTGACGGGCCGCTAACGGCCCGCTGTAGATTTTTGTAGAATGCTAGCAGGGACAGAGATGAAACAACGTTGAGGACTCGACATCAAGAAACCACTGAAATGCCGGAGCAAAAGAAAACCAACAGTTAGACTCCGATGAACCCAACCAGAGACAGAGTATCAAGCACCAACCAACGTTACAGAGAATTAGATCGCTCTAATTCTCAGTAAGCCTTTACGCTGGAACCGTCATAGAATCTGAGGCCTGACCCACTGGCGTGCAATTAAAGAGGGAAGCAGAGCTGTCAACCATGATTGGGTTAACTACCATGCATGCAGTCTGTCGTATAACATTTATGTTGTATCCAATCTTTTTATATCGAAGAATGATTTTACGAAATTGGGTGCTGAAGTCATTGCGGTTATAGATTTTTTTCTGAATTTATATACTAAGTCACCATAAAGTTCGGTTTCCGATAGACCTTGTTGCAGAAGAGATTTAAGTCCAATATTGAATTTTGAAATTAAATCAGAATGACGTCTATACAATTTTGAAAGGGCTTTGTGTAGGTTATGGTACCGATAACCCTGATTAAGAAGTTTAACCGTTAACAATTTATTACGAGTGTTGAAGTCAGTTACATGACTACATACTCTGGCAAATCGAATTAATTGCGAAATATAAACGCCATAGGATGGCGCACGAAGAACATCACCATCCAAAAAAGGAAAATTTACAATTTCAAAATCAAAATCCTCGCGTTTATCATAAATTTTTGAAGAAAAAAAAACATCTACAATAGATAGATGTAAATCCAAAATCATGGCCTCGGTATCAGCAGAATTTGCTTTACTTAAATGAAGTTCTGAGAGGTAAATTTGACTGATCAAACCATCGAAATAGGTATTATCAATATTTAAAAAATCATCCAAATATCTAGAAGTGGAGCTAAAAGCTTCAATGATTTCAGACTGGTTTTCAACAGAAAGGGACATCATGAAGTCTCTCTCATAACAAAACAAAAACAGATCAGCCACAAGTGGTGCGCAATTAGTACCCATCGGAATACCCACAACGTGTCTAAATAACTTGGTACCAAATCTTATGTAAATATTGTCAAGTAGAAAGGTGAGAGCTTCACACGCTTTCTGACATGACCATAAAGTATAATTTTTATGCTCTTCAGAAGTGAAAAAAAGCATTTCTTATATTACATGCAAGATAGAGGGGGTCTTCCCTATGAAATGTCCATTCAATTAAATCATTAAATTTTCTTTTAATAAGATTATGAGAAAGTGTAGTGTTAAGGGTGGAAAAATCATAAGTAGACAGACTTAGCGGTTTATTTTTGTTACGGTTTGTCTTTGGGTGTTTGAGTCGCTTATATTATTTTATTTTGGATAGCCTTTTGGCCATTTTGTGGGAAAGTAACTGTTCTTTTGGCTTTCCGCTGTTGGTGTTTCCGTTGGAGTCCGTTGCTTCATGTTTGTGTTTCTTTCCCTTTGGTGTCTCTGATTGGAGCTGTGGGTTAATTGTATCGATTCCTGATCATTGCCTCTACTTCTATTTTGAAGCACGAAAACGCCTGGATTTCAATTTATTTAAATCTTTCGAAGACTTTGTCGCAATATTTTATCACATGTTTTTGATGGCAGTAAAACATGAAGTTAATAATTTGTAGAATTCAGTGGTGGTACAAGAGCTTGGATTTGCAATAAACCGTGCTTTGTATGGTCTTTTATGAAGTTTAGGTAACCAATATAACGTAGGAAGCTTGTCTTGGCCTTCTGTAACACAGACAGCAAACTTGGTGGCTGAATGACAAATGTGGTCATCAGCTAAAGCCCTCTCTACAGCTAAAGGCTGATTTTCATAAGCCTTAGTACCACCAAGTTCTTGCTGAAGAGTGTTAACATAGTGAAGCCGTCAAACAATGAACACATTGTTAGAGGCCTTATCAGCTGGAGCCAAAACAAAGTTCCTATGAAATTCTTGAATACCTAGTTTAAGGTGACGTAAAGACGTCTTAGGTTTAGGAGGTAATAAGTTCGTATTTTGCGAATAAAAATAAATGCGTTTGTTCACTAATTTCAGAATGCTAAGTTTCCATTCCTTAAGAGCTTTATGCTCAACATACTCTCGTTTAAGCCTGCCCAGGCAAAGCGGTGCACGTTGGTCCGTCCATGCTTATCAACCCTATTGGTTTCATTGGGCAGCAGGGCTTGAGTTGCCATTCCATCTCAATGTCGGGTAAAACTCCCACAAAATTGGAAGCGACGTCTCCAAAATGACCTTTACAATGTTGACGGGGACGTTAAACCTCAAATCAAACAAACAACCAATATTTAATTGATAATGCTTAACCTTATATGCAACACAATCTGTGCTGGAAAACTTATTACATGCATAGCATTTGATCCAGCTGCAAACAGTGTAGATCCATCGATGGTTTATGATCAGAACCTACAATGTTTGTCATAGTTTCAACTCTTTCTCTTCTCCTCGCTCAGTCCCCCCCCCCCCACTGCATCCCAGCTCCTGAATAACAGTGATCAGAAACAGAGCCCCTTCAGTATACGGTGCAAAGACATTTTTGATGAAATATGTTCGGTTTATGGGCATAATGAAATGACTTTTCCGACAGTTTTTCGTTGGTGTAAGAAATTCAGCTGTGGGCTAGGCTCAACAGAAGATGCACCACATGATCGTCGGACGAAAAGAGCAACATCTGCCAAGATGGTTGCTAGAGTGAAAGAAATAGTTGCTACCGATGCACGATACACCACTAGGCAAATAGTTAGTATGGTTGGCATCTCATTAGGAGCAGCTCATACAATTCTGAAACGGGATTTGAAAATGAGAAATATCTGTGCTAGATGGATTCCCATTCTGTTGACAGATGAGCAGAAAAAGACACGCGTTCAGTGCGCCAAGAAGTTGCTTAAAAAGTTTCCAAATTACAATGCACGGTCGTTCGCTAATGTCGTCACAGGTGACGAGACATGGGTTCACTTTTTTGAGCCAAAACGAAAGATTCAGAACAAAATATGGGCAACAAAGTATTGCAAAAGATCATGCATTGCAAAGCGGACCATGAGCGTCAAGAAGGTAATGTATGCCATATTCTTTTCAAATCAGGGCCCTACTATTCAGGTTGCTGTGCCTAAAGGCAAATCTGTAAATGCGAAGTTTAACAAGAATAAAGTTCTTCGAAAATTGAAGAAAATTTCAAAGAACGAAGACCCGCAACTGGTTTGGCCAATGTCAGATTGCTACATGACAATGTGTAATCGCACAAGGCGTTCATTGTGCAAGACTATCTGAAGCAGGAAAAGGTTGTTGAACTCCCTCACCCCCCGTATTCCCCTGACCTTGCCCCGTGTGACTTTTTTTGTTCCCGCGGCTGAAAAAATACCTTTCTGGTCGAAATTTGTACAGCGCAAACACCTAGGTTCTGCAATATTCCAGTGCCTTCATAGTATACCTCGAAAAGACTACCAAAATGCATTCAATGATTGGATCAGAAGACTGAAAGTTTGTATATCTGTTAAAGGGGAATACTTTGAGGGGACAAAATAAATGTTTCATCGAAATCTATCACGGAATAATTTTTATGTGCTTAGTTGCATTCATATTTGAACAGTCCTCGTATATGGCGAACAGTGGCGACCCTGATCAGAAGGAATGTACTGTCTATCCGATGTGGGTCTTCGCTGTATCTCTAAGAACGATACCACCTTTAAAAGTCTCAGCTGTTCTTTTTGCTATTAAACAAATATAAGTTCTTAGCAGAAGTGCAAAAAGTTGTACAGTCGACTCTATCTAACAGTTTTATGAATGGAATGTTCCGAAAGTCGTCACGTGATAGCATGACCTAGATTAAGATATTGTTAATGTTTTCCTTTCATTACGTAAGCAACCTGGCATTCGTATACTATTTCGTTTAACGCTTAACCCTTGTCCTGCTGAGCTCGGATATGTCTTATCTTTCAAACAATGTAGACCCAGATCAGATGGCTTCTTCAGAAGTCATCTGCTCATGATCTTCATTGTTTGTCATTCAGTTTATGAATTTGTTGCAATCATTTGCATCAAGAAATCTGATTCGTTGATAACCAGTGGTTGGTGTGGCATATATAAATATTCAGCAGGTCATGGGCTAAATGCCACTATTTAAGCAAACAGTGTAGTCCCTGTGCAACCGGCTGAGCAGACTCCAGATTCCGCGGCGTCTGATCTGGGTATTTGGTGTTGGCCAAACCCAGCACACGATTCCTGTCCAGACTATAAATAGCTCTGATCTGCATGAAAAGTAGAAGTAAAACAAAGATCAGGAATCGATACAATTAACTTACTCCACCCATCAAAGACACCAAAGGGAAAGAAACACAAACATTAAGCGACCAGACCACAATGGAAACCCAAACAAAGGAAGGCCATAAGGACAGTTACTTTCCCACAAAATGGCCATATGGCCATCCCAAAAATAAAAAGACACAAGTGATACACACAGTAAGTAACAAACAACAACATAAATAAACCGCCACAGAAGAACCACTTTGGAACGATCAGTGGAAAGATTTCCACTGCGGGCTTAAATCGATTTTACGTGGCCACAATCCTCGCCCTTACTTCCGTCGCGATTTAGACAAATAATTTGTTCAGTCCGCATGAAGGCCTCCTACCTCATCAGTGCAACATCTCCGTGAACGCAAATAATCAAAGAACCACAGAGGTGAGACAACGGTGAGGACTCGACCGCCGGAAACCACTGAAATGCTGGAGCAAAAGAAAACCAACAGTAAGACTCCGATGGGCCCGACCAGAGACAGAGACCAGAAACATCGATAGAAATAGCGAGACTTTTTTTCTATTATCAACCGTAATAATATTGGTTTTCCCAAATCAGTGATGCTCACGTGGACAACAGCATGATTTCGGATTTTGCCATTTAGTAAATTAGGGTCGACTGACCAAAAAAATGTAAACTTTTTTGTAAGGACTATAATCCAACCCATATTACCAGAAAACATTCAAATACTGAGGCTTTGAGCATCATGGAAAAATACAGGCTTTAACACTTTTATGTATTAGTTAGGCTGTTTTGGCAGATTTTTGAATTTTAATCATCATTTCTAGTAAATATTAATGTCGGTATATAAGAGCATATTTTATGATCTTTTTCAGGATGTTCATAAAAATATAAAAGAGTAAGCAAAAAAAATTCAGGGTCGTTCACGGGCATTTTTGTAGTCTTTAAAACCCTTTACATTCTTCACACGGTGTGTACCCTGATCAGATGCTGCATTGTGTAGCATCTGATCTGGCTAAACACGTACCAAACCCAACAAATAAGACCAGTCAAAACAATCGTACCTAAAAGGATAGCTTGACTGTAAATAAACGTTACCTAGATATCGTTAAATCATAATGATAGTCACATGAACATTAGTAGTGTAAAGCTATTGACACAGCAATTGCTGAGCAAGGGTACAGCTTAGAAAATTATTTCATCCTAAAGAGGACAAGACCATCATGCACACTTTTTTTAACAGTGCCTGTTGCCGAGACAATAAAAGGTCACCACATCACGAAAACACGCCTATATAACACACTGGTCAATACATACGCACAGGCTGCGTAGCGGTCGCATAGGCTTCGTATTTTGGGCGCATAGGCTTCGATGAAAAATGGCGGATGACAGTTCGTCAATGCAGGTAAGAAACGGTTTTTACGTCAATCTAAATGTTGTATAGCGTTGTCCAATACTGACATCTGCCTTACGGACCACTTTATTAACGTGCGGCTTCGTCTGTTGCAAGAAAAAGTTTGAAAAACGGAATATAGAAAAATAGACCCCAAAAGAAATTTGGCATTCAACACAGATTCACCTGTAGTTTCACTTTGGCCCGGTCGCCCTATGTAACTACACGTTTTTGGCTGATGTTCTGGCCGATAAATTGTGAATAATGATGATGAAATCGAAAAGCTAACATGCAACTTTCGTCACATCTTTTGCGAAAAACAAAAATCTTGATATTTCGATACAACGAACGTAGCTTCGTTACCTATTACAACGCAGAGGCTGCGAACTAAATTTGAAAGCCCTGAATTATGCAGTATAATAACGAATGATATTAAATTAATATCGAGAAATGAGCCAACCAGCAGTAGTTGATGATGCTAAAGACATTCTGCATCATTTATACCAAACACATTTTCATTCTCAGCTATGCAAATACAACATGATGATTCGAATGCCAAAATCTGTCAAGTTACAATTATTTACACTACCGTTCATAAACTTGGTAAGTCTTCGCCAAATCTATTAAGTATTAAGCCAAATAATATTTGCACTGTATGAATTTCTGTCGTGTTTTTATTACAACGCACGTGGCTTAGGAATTTACGACGTGCAGGTTACAGAGATGGGAAGACGCATCACGAAAACACGCCTATTAAAATACCACTAAAAAGATAAAAACATTCAGATAAAACATCCTGATAGTTTTGATATTTCTGATCGCCCGGGCCAGGCGGTTCTAACGCGTATCCACAATCTGTGTTTCTGAGAATAAATAAGGAAATATAATAAATGCAGAAAATCTGTCAATGTACACTACCGTTCATAAACTTGGTAAGTCTGTCTTCGTCAAATCTGTTAAAGGAGACAGGAAAGCGATAATCTGTTACAATAAATAGGTAAACATCAATAAACCATTTTCTTCTACTGAATACTGCAGGTTTCTAAGCGGTCTGATAAGGATTTTATCACTGTGTAATCTCCAGCCATTTACTCTGCTAAAGAACTGACCTTGAAAATTCCAATTAACCACAGCCATGCCCTGACGTCATCCATGAGGGATCTAGAAGCTTGGTGTGTACTGAATAGGCAGATATAGCAATGTTGAGGTTTAAAACAGAAGCTTAAAATGGAGCAAAATAAGCAAGAACTGGCCACTCTTTGAGGGGACTTCACTTTAGATATTCAGCCTTATATGTTTGAGTCCAGGGAAACTTGTGATCAGGAATTTAGTGAGGGAAGCAGCAGCTCTGAAGATAGCTATCTTACATGTCAAGCACAACAAATGTCGTCTGCATAGTCATCTGCTGCTTTCTTTAAATGTTACCTGAACCAATCTAAGTCTGATCCAGTCTGATCTTGGTCCACATTGTTTGCCTATAAGCGAAAATATTATTAAAAAAAAAAAAGAAAGAAAGAAAAAACTTTAAGAAGATGCAGCAGACAGTATAAAAGGGGCCATTTTACAATTCAGGTTTTTCTTACGGTTGATTCGTCCGGTTTTCCACCCATGCGCACTCATGAGCACTCTTAAAATGGATGTAGCAGTCCTCATTTTTGATTGGGTGTTTATGGATTTGCCTAACTGATATAGGAAAATGAAACAGCAACCAAAGTAGCCAAAGCTAGCCATTGGCTCCAGATGAATTCGGCCTAGGTTGGTATCCCTAACGAACGGTTGTATGTCAACTCATTATTGGTAGAGAATCCTCTCATGTCACAGCGCATGACTCAGTGGAACCTTTTTGTTTGTGTTGATGTTAACGTCCCCGACAACATCATTCAGGTCATTTTTGAGACATTGTTTCCGAATTTATGGGACTTTTACCCGACACTGAGACGAAATGACATCTCAAACCCTACCGCATATAAAGCATACTTGCAATTGCTAAATATGAATGACCCCTTTACTTTTTGAAAAGGCAAATACTAGATTTTGGGTCGATTATTTATCAATCGTCACAAAGTAAAAAAAGTGCAAGTAGCTCTACAGTGCTTAAGTCCACGTGATTATCACTGATTGGTCGGAAATCCAGGGAACTTGTATATAGAAAACAGCAACGTTTATTTTTCTTCGAAGAGACAGCGTGTTGCGTAATACGGAAATCCATAGATCATGGATTGGGTTTTTTAAACAGTGTATGTCCAGATCTAATGCCGCAGAACGCGGCGTCTAATCAGGGTCTTCACTGGTTGCTCACATTACATGAATTGAAGGGCCAAACGCAGCGTCTTATCAGGGTCTTCACATTTTGCTTTAAACTGTAGTTTAAGGGTTAAAGGAAGCAGTTTAAATCCATAAGTAAGCATCCAGCCGACAGAAGGGCCGTAAAGCAAAAACATTTTTTATCTATCTTATCTTATTATATCGAAGAATGATTTCACAAAATGGGTTACTAAAATCATTGCAAGCAAGTATTTTTCTGAATTTATATTCTAAGTCACTATGAAATTCAGATTCTGATAGGCTATGATGCAGAAGACAGTCTGGTTAGCAAAAATTATGATGTAAGGACAGAGATTGAAAATAGATCTGAGATAAAGCAAATAGATCTGAGATAAAGAAAAGTCTTGTATTTTTTTTTCTTCTTTGATCCTACAAAGGCTAGAATTAGCTTATATGTTTACTGTTTAATGAGCAGATGCTTCTATTTTATCGGAAACGAAGACTGGGATCAGACAGTGGAGGCGCGATTAATGAACCTTTGCTGAAGTTTTGTAGGAGCTGCATGTATTCGATTGAAGCATTTAAATAGAAGTCGGAGAATTACGGAAACATGCCCATATAATTCTGACCCCTTAAATCCAACTTTTATATAGTTAAACTGAGCTTTAAAGGGATATACATTGTTTTCCTTATTTCTTCTCAATAATACAGATTGTGGATACGCAATAAAACCGCCTGGTCCGGGCGGTTGTAACAAGTTCCCATACACTATGTCTTGAGCAGAAATAGTAAACCTATCAGAATGTTTTATCTGAAAGTACTTTTTTTTATCTTTTTTAGTGGTATTTTAATAGGGGTGTTTTCGTAATGCGTCTTCCCATCTCTGTAACCCGCGAAGCCACGTGCTTTGTAAAAAAACACGACGAAAATTCCTACAGTGCAAATATTATTTGGCTTAATACTTAACAGATTTGACGAGGACTTGCCGAGTTTATGGACGGTGGTGTTAATAATTGTAAATCGACAGATTTTGTGCATTTGCCTCAAAATGTTGTACATGTATTTGCACAGCTGAGACTGAAAATGTTTTCGGTATAAATGATACAGAATGTCTTAAGCATCACCAACTATTGCTGGTTGACTGATTCCTCGACATTAATTTAATAGCATTCGCTATTATTCTACATAATACAGGGCTTTCAAATTTAGTTCGCAGCCTCTGCGTTGTAATAGGTAACGAAGCTACGCGCGTTGTATCGAAATATCAAGATTTTTATTTTTCGCAAAAGATATGACGAAAGTTGCATATTAGCTTTTCGATTTCATTATCGTTATTCACAATTTATCGGCCAGAACACCAGCCGAAAACGTGTAGTTACATAGGGCGACCGGACCAAAGTGAAAATACAGGTGAATCCGTGTTGACTGCCAAATTTCTTTTGGGGTCTATTTTTCTATATTCCGTTTTTCAAACTTTTTCTTGCAACAGACGAAGCCGCACATTAATAAAGTGGTCCGTAAAGCAGATGTCAGTAATGGGAAATGCAATACAACAGTTAGTTTAACGTAAAAACAGTTTCTTACCTTTATTGACGAACTGTCATCCGCCATTTTTCATCGAAGCCTATGCGTTCAAAATACGAAGCCTATGCGACCGCTACGCAGCCTGTGCGTATGTATTGACCAGTGTGTATAATTTCGCGCCCCTTTAACCCCAGTTTTATATAGTAAAACCGGTGTTATTAAACCCCGGTTTTATATAGTACAACTGGGGTTTAGTGGCCTATATATTATTTCCTTATTTCTGCTTAAAATCATAGATTGATGGTATCCGTCAGAACCGCCTAAGCAAGGCGATTCTGACGAGTTCCTACAATCTATGTTTTGAGCAGATATATGAAAACTATCAGATTTTTTTATCTGAAAATTTTACTTTCTTTGGTTGCAAAATTTCCAGTCTAATATATTATTTGAATAGGCAAGTTTTCAAATAATGTGTAAAATGCATTGATGAATCCACATTACGAAAGCACGCCTATTCAAATATATTGACAATTTTATAAACAAAAAAATGACAGTTTTTTATTAAAAAAAAAAAAAAAAAAAGAAAAAGAAAATCTCATAGTTTTCATTTTTTTTTGTTTTTTTTTTTTTTTTGTTTTGTTGATAACATAGATTGTGGGTACTCGTTCGAACCACCTTGACGAGGCAATTCTAACGAGAACCCACAATCTATGTTTTTGAGCGGAAATAGTAAAATAAAAATACTGTGAACCCCTATAAATCCCAGTTTTACTATGTTGAAGTGGGGTTTAAGGGGTCAAAAGTATGTTGGTAGCTTTCGTAAGGAGAATCACTCATCTTTTTACCCACATCTACAGATATGGCTTTGCCTATATAATATACATGTATCTCATTTTTTGTTTTGTCTGGTTTCCTGGGAAATTACCTAATATCGGCATGCCAGCGCTCGTATTTAGTTGGTCGCGTTCATGTGTTTGATAAACGTAAATTTGAAAATTCTATTATTTTTTTGTTTGTTTGTTTTTTCTCGTGACCCTTCACAATAATAATAATAATGATAATAATAATTATAAATTTCTAGCGTCTTTTAATGGGGAATATTTAGCTTTAAAAACTGGGGAAGCCTTCCTTTTAAAAGGAAACTTTATAACATTTTGTGAAACTTTTTCAAATACCAGTTTCTTCCATTGGAATTTTGTCATTGGTTTATCTAATATCTCCTCAATTTCTAAAAGATCATAAGTCCACAGTAATCTCTTTATTGCCACAAACCAACTTGCACTATTCAAAGATTCCACAGCTGAATGACGCCTGGCCAACCTCTTTTCAGTAATCATTCTATTGTGGAATTTTGAAAATATCTGAGGGTCACTGATGAGGCCAAATTGGCCGAAACTAGCTAGTCTGGCCCAGAAAGAACATGTACACTCCATATTTTTCATTTCTGTGATGTATTCTTTGCTTCCAAAGGATAACCCTTTTATAGAACATATTTAACTTCACTACAGCTGGTGTGTGGGAATGTGTGGCGGCGGTAAAACGTCTCCCTGCTCTACATCATGTGTGGATTATATTTTCTTGTCCTTTGGGATCATTGATTCCATTGTGGAATTTTGAAAATATTTGAGGGTCACTGATGAGGCCTAATTGGTCGAAACTAGCTAGTCTGGCCCAGAAAAACATGTACACTCCATATTTTCCCTTCTGTGGTGTATTCTTTGATTCCAAAGGATAACCCTTTTATAGAACATATTTAACTTCACTACAGCTGGTGTGTGGGAATGTGTGGCGGCGGTAAAACGTCTCCCTGTCCTACATCATAGTGTAGATTATATTTTCTTGTCCTTTGGGATCATTGATTCCATTGTGGAATTTTGAAAATATCTGAGGGTCACTGATGAGGCCTAATTGGCCGAAACTAGCTAGTCTGGCCCAGAAAAACATGTACACTCCATATTTTTCACTTCTGTGGTGTATTCTTTGCTTCCAAAGGATAACCCTTTTATAGAACATATTTAACTTCACTACATCTGGTGTGTGGGAATGTGTGGCGGCGGTAAAACGTCTCCATGCCCTACATCATAGTGTAGATTATAGTTTCTTGTCCTTTGGGATCGTTGCTTCCATTGTGGAATTTTGAAAATATCTGAGGGTCACTGATGAGGCCTAATTGGCCGAAACTAGCTAGTCTGGCCCAGAAAAACATGTACACTCCATATTTTTCACTTCTGTGGTGTATTCTTTGCTTCCAAAGGATAACCCTTTTATAGAACATATTGTTTCTTGTAGAAGGCATTAAAATAGTTCAAGACCTTAATATGTATTTGTTCTTTCACAGGTAGAAATCCAGATGATATGTATGGAGCATGGTCTGCCGTAGTCAACGGAAATCATAAAAAGTTGTTTTAAGAGTCTCTTTTGAAAAGATTCCAACTGATCTAGACATTTCTTTGTAGGCAAGATGATTTCCAGTCCATAAAGGTGTACCGGTAAGACATAGATTTTAACCAAATGGAGTGATGATTCCGGGTCCAAGCTATTTTCAACATGTACACCAGTTGAGAGCAGACTATATTATGTCCGTCTAGCTTTTTTTATAGTTTCATATACTGTGTCGGGAGCGTGATAGATCCATAAGAAATTACATGATTACTGTGTAGGCTTTCATTATGCAAACCAGGAGTGTATGTAATATACACCTGCGGTAATGGTCAAATGTGACCGACGCAGTATCAGTAGGAAGGAAGGAAGGAAGGAAGGAAGGAAGGAAGGAAGGAAGGAAGGAAGGAAGGAAGGAAGGAAGGAAGGAAGGAAGGAAGGAAGGAAGAAAAGGTTGAAAGCCTAGACAGTGATCATGTAATTACGGTAGGGGTATTTAACCTGCACAGGAGATTACTCTTCCTGCACAGGGGGGCTCCAGTTAACGTCCAGATCCGAAGGACGGTGCACTTTTTGGCATTCTTCCCTGCAAATGATGCCAATGGAGCGTGTTCGGACACCGAAATAATCACCGCCTCCGGGGATCGAATCGGGGACCTGTAGCATCAGAGGCAAGTGCACTAACCACTGAGCTATCACGCCCCCTGGAGTGTATGTAATGTACACCTGCGAGTAATGGTCAAATGTGACCGATCGCAGTATAAGTAAAAAGAAAGAAAGAAAGAAAGAAAGAAAGAAAGAAAGAAAGAAAGAAAGAAAGAAAAGAAGAAAGAAAGAAAGAACGAAAGAAAGAAAAACTGTGTCCAGTCAAATGTGACCGATCGCAGTACAAGTAGAAAGAAAGAAAGAAAGAAAGAAAGAAAGAAAGAAAGAAAGAAAAACTGTGTCCATTATAGTTTCTTTATAGTACTAGATCTTTGAATACCGAGATGGGTAGAGGATTTAACCGTAGGCATTTCCTCTTCACACATTGTGACAGTATCGTGTTTGTTTTCTGAAGATCTACCAACTGTGGTTACTATTGTAGCACTTTTATCTGCTTGTATCTCATTGCGTTGTTTGTTACCAATCTAAAAATCTAAATATGCTGGGTAAACATATGAATAAAACTTCTATTTTATGAGAGCTATTTTTTCGGCGTCCATACAGAATCAGAATCAGGTCAAACGAAACACCTGAAATATCCAAAACCACACCATCTGCATTATCATATCATTATAATTTTCAATGATTGCTATAATTTTCATTAAACGACTTATTTCATTCTTATCCTGGGCCTATGTTGCCGTAAAATCAGTCTCCAGTATCATGTGGTAATTGGACAACTCGGCCCCTAACAAACTCGACCCCTAACCAACTCGGCCCCTAACCAACTCGGCCCTGACAAACTCGGCCCCTTTTGTATATTAATGATAGTAATGATAACAATAGTGTTGTGTTTTAAAATATATTCTTATATATTGAAAAAAAAAGAACAACAACTTTAAAATCTTTAAAAAAAAATAGATCAAATTTATGAGAGCATAAATTTTTGGGACCATCCATTAATTTACCTTAATTATCATATTAAGTGATGTAGTAACCTGCTTCATTTTCCTATTTCAGCTCCTAATATTACATCTAGCTCTACCTGCTTAGTCTCAGAAACCGTTCAGAGGCATAGATTTTAACATACAGCAGCCTTAGTAATCATACTATCCAAGCAGGGAACAAAAGCGCTTATCGGAGTGCGCTGATGAGCAGGCTGGTCTGCGCATTTGTTGTTCGCACGTGCAATTTTCATACAATCCAAGCAGCGAGAAATTTTCTCATTTCAGCTCTTAAACATAACGCGTCTCCGCGACGTTCTTAACTTGCTATGCAGCACGGTCCGATTTATTAGCTCACCTGTCACGTAGTGACAAGGTGAGCTTTTGTGATCACTTTTTGTCCGTCGTCCGTCGTGCGTCCGTGCGTCCGTCCGTGCGTGCGTCCGTGCGTCCGTAAACAATTTCAAATAAGTATATCTCTAATACCCGATGGTCAATCTTGATCAAATTTCATGAGAAGCATCATCAGGTAGGGGGAAAGGCTGCACATAAGGTTTTTGGGCTGATCAGATTGGAATTCTGGTTGTCATGGCAACATATAGCTTCCATAGACTTACAATGGGAAAAAATTAAAATATCTTCTTCTCTGAAACCACAGGGCCCAGAGCTTAGATATTAAGCATGTATTAACGGCCAGTGGTCACCTACATAATTCCTGCCATTCATGCCCCTGGGGTCCAAATTGGCCACGCCCCGGGGCCCCTTTGCTCCCATAGACTCATAATGGAACAAAAAGCTTCAAAAATCTTCTTCTTGGAAACCACAGGGCCCAGAGCTTAGATATTTAGCATGTAGCAATGGCAAGTGGTCACCTACATAATTCCTGCCAATCATGCCCCTGGGGTCCAAACGGGCCACGCCCCGGGGCCCTTTAGCTCCTACAGACTCATAATGGAAAAAAGCTTCAAAAATCTTCTTCTCTGAAACCACAGGGCCCAGAGCTATGGTATTTGGCATGTAGCAACGGAAAGTGGTCACCTACATAATTCCTGCCAATCATGCCCCTGGGGTCCAAATTGGCCAAACCACGGGGCCCCTTAGCTCCCAAAGACTCATAATGAAAAAAAAAGCTTCAGAAATCTTCTTCTCTGAAACCACAGGGCCCAGAGCTTAGATATTTAGCATGTAGCAACGGCCAGTGGTCACCTACATAATTCCTGCAAATCATGCCCCTGGGTTCCAAATGGGCGACGCCCCGGGGCCCCTTCGCTCCCATAGCCTCATAATGGAACAAAAAGCTTCAAAAATCTTCTTCTCGGAAACCACAGGGCCCAGAGCTTAGATATTTAGCAGGTAGCAACGGCAAGTGGTCACCTATATAATTCCTGCCAATCTTGCCCCTGGGGTCCAAACGGGCCACGCCCCGGGGCCCTTTAGCTCCTATAGACTCATAATGGAAAAAAGCTTCAAAAATCTTCTTCTCTGAAACCACAGGTCCCAGAGCTGAGGTATTTGGCATGTAGCAATGGCAAGTGGTCACCTACATAAATCCTGCCAATCATGCCCCTAGGGTCCAAATGGGCCACGCCCCGGGGCCCCTTAGCTCACATAGACTCATAATGGAAAAAAAAAAGCTTCAAAAATCTTCTTCTCAGAAACCACAGGGCCCAGAGCTTAGATATTTAGCATGTAGCAATGACAAGTGGTCACCTACATAATTCCTGCCAATCATGCCCCTGTGGTCCAAACAGGCCACGCCCCGGGGCCCTTTATCTCCTATAGACTCATAATGGAAAAAAGCTTCAAAAATCTTCTTCTCTGAAACCACGGGGCCCAGAGCTGAGATATTTGGCATGTAGCAACGGCAAGTGGTCACCTACATAATTCCTGCCAATCATGCCCCTGGGGTCCAAATTGGCCACACCCCGGGGCCCCTTAGCTCCCAAAGACGCATAATGAAAAAAAAGCTTCAGAAATCTTCTTCTCTGAAACCACAGGGCCCAGAGCTTAGATATTTAGCATGTAGCAACGGCCAGTGGTCACCTACATAATTTCTGCCAATCATGCCCCTAGGTTCCAAATGGGCGACGCCCCGGGGCCCCTTTGCTCCCATAGACTCATAATGGAACAAAAAGCTTCAAAAATCTTCTTCTCGGGAACCACAGGGCCCAGAGCTTAGATATTTAGCATGTAGCAACGGCAAGTGGTCACCTACATAATTCCTGCCAATCATGCCCCTGGTGTCCAAACTGGCCGTCCCCCGTGGCCCTTTAGCTACTATAGACTCATAATGGAAAACAGCTTCAAAAATCTTCTTCTCTGAAATCAAAGGGCCCAGAGCTGAGGTATTTGGCATGTAGCAACGGCAAGTGGTCACCTACATAAATCCTGCCAATCATGCCCCTAGGGTCCAAATGGGCCACGCCCCGGGGCCCCTTAGCTCACATAGACTAATAATTGAAAAAAAAAAAGCTTCATAAATCTTCTCTGAAACCACAGGACCCAGAGTTTAGATATTTAGCATGTACCAACGGCAAGTGGTCACCTACATAATTCCTGCCAATCATGCCCCTGGGGTCCAAATGGGCCACGTGCCGGGGCCCCTTTGCTCCCATAGACTCATATTTAAAAAAAGCTTAAAAAATCTTCTTCTCTGAAACCACAGCACCCCGAGCTTAGATATTAAACAGGTTGCAACGGCAAGTGGTCACCTACATAATTCCTGCAAATCATGCCCCTGGGGTCCAAAAGGGCCACTCCCCGGGGCCCCTTAGCTCCTATAGGGTCATAATGGGAAAAAAAACTTCAAAAATCTTCTTCTCTGAAACCACAGGGCCCAGAGCTTAGATATTTAGCATGTAGCAATGGCAAGTGGTCACCTACATAAATCCTGCCAATCATGCCCGTGGGGTCCAAATGGGCCACGCCCGGGGCCCCTTAGCTCCCATAGACTCATAATGGAAAAAAGCTTCAAAAATCTTCTTCTCTGAAAACACAGGGCCCAGAGCTTAGTTATTTACCATGTAGCAATGACAATTGGTCACCTACATAAATCCTGCCAATCATGCCCCTGGGGTCCAAATGGGCCACACCCTGGGACCCCCTTAGCTCCCATAGACTCATAATGGAAAAAAAACCTTCAAAAATCTTCTTCTCTGAAACCACAGGGCCCAGAGCTTAGATATTTAGCATGTAGCAACGGCAAGTGGTCACCTACATATTTCCTGCTAATCATGCCCCTGGGGTCCAGATGGGCCACGCCCCGGGGCCCCTTAGCTCCCATAGACTCATAATGGAAAAAAGCTTCAAAAATCTTCTTCTCGGAAACTGTGAAGCACAGAACTTAGATATTTAGTATCTAGCAACATAAAATAGCCATCTACATAAATCCTGTTAACCCTGCCCCTGGGGTCAAAATTGGCCACGCCCGAGCTCATCACCTCCAATAGACTTATAATGGAAAAAAAACTTAAAAAATCTTCTTCTATGAAACCATAAGGCCCAGAGCTTAGATTTTAGTATGTAGCAATGTCAAGTGGCCACCTACATAAATCCTGCCAGTTATGCCCCTGGGATCCAAATTGGCCCCACCCCAGGGTTCTTTAGCTTCCATAGACTTACAATTGGAGAAACTTCAAAAATCTTCTTCTCTGAAACCACAGGGCCCTTATAATGAAAAAAAAAACTTAAAATGGGGAAAAAATCTTCAAAAATCTTCTTCTCTGAAACCATAAGTCCCAGAGCTTAGGTATTTGCATGTAGCAATGTCGAGTGGTCGCCTACATGAATCCTGCCAATCATGCCCCTGGAGTCCAAATCCTGTGGCCCCTTAACTCCAACAAACTTATAATGGAAAAAGCTTCAAACATCTTCTTTGAAACCATGAAGTACAGACCTTAGAAATTTAGTATATAGCAACACAAAATGCTCACCTACATAAATCCAGGGCTCTATAGACTTATACTAGAAAAAAACTTAAAAAAATCTTTTTCTCCAAAGCCATAAGGCACAGATTTTGTTTGATTTGAGGTTTTACATCCCCGACAACACTGTATAGGTCATTTTGGAGACGTCTCTTCCAATTTTGTGGGACTTTTACCAGACATTGAGATGAAATTACATCTCAAGCCCTGTCGCCCAATGAAACCATTAGGGTTTATAAGCATGGACTCCGCTTTGCCTGAGCTTAGATATTTAGTATGTAGCAATGTCAAGTGGTCTCCTACACTAATGATTTTCTTGTACACAGGTGAGCGATATAGGGCCATTGGGCCCTCTTGTAAATACATAGAACGGCCCCCGCCCATTGGGGCTTGAAGAAACGGATGGGCTGCATGATGCCTCGATCCACGCAGAGCTGAAATCCGACCGCACACGAGTACTGGTAACCCGCTTAGAGGATCTAAGCCTGCCCAGGCAAAGCGGTGCGAGTCGGACCTTCCATGCTTATAAACCCTATTGGTTTCATTGGGCGACAGGGCTTGAGATGTCATTTCATCTCAATGTCGGGTAGAAGTCCCACAAATTTGAAGCAACGTCTCCAAAATGACCTATACAGTATTGACGGGGACGTTATACGTCAAATCAAACAAAACAAATATACATAGAGATGTCTGCATTTCAATAACCTGCTACCTGCTTAGTCTCAGAAGCCAAGGGAATAAAGTTTGGTATACAGCAGCCTTAGTAATCATTCTATCCAAGCAGGGAAAACAAGCGCTGATCTGAGTGCGCGGATGCGCAGGCTGATCTGCGCATTTTTGTTCCTACGTGCAATGTTCATACTATCCAAACAGCGAGATTTTTTCTCATTTCTGCTCTTAAACATAAGGCGTCTCCGCGACGTTCTTAACTTCATATGCAGCTCGGTCCGATTCATAAATACAAAGAGATGTCAACATTTCAAGTAACTGCTACCTGCTTAGTCTCAGAAGCCGTAGTCCAAGCAGTGAACAACAGCACTGACCAGAGTGCGCGATGCGCAGGCTGATCTGCGCATTTGTTATTCGCACGTGCAATTTTCAGGTGTTCTCGTGACGGTGTTAAAGCTTTGTAATGGTTACAGTAATTACTCAGTACTTCCCTCCTAGTTATCAAATAATAACCAATCAACAGGCACGCGTCAGTTATTTACTCAAGATAATCCAATTAAAAGATAATTTAATATAGATAATGCGTAACAGTCAAACAAATATGAAAATATTCAGTTTTGAAAAGGCAAACTCTGAGACAAGTATGTATTATTTTAGGTTAACTATTGCTAACCTTCCACCTTTAACCCCCCCCCCCCCCCCCCCAAAAAAAAAAAAAAACTTTTGGGCAAATATAAAAATAATAATTATAATAATAAAAGGGGCCGAGTTGGTCAGGGGCCGAGTTTGTTAGGTAATGAGACTGACCGCGCGACAGATCCTAGGGCCCAGGTTTTATCCCTTCCCGCGCTTCGTTTGAGAACCAGTCCAACCACATGGCCTTTCTCAACGGAAAAGTGATTCAGATACACGCGGTAGCTGCACGTCTTCTGTCGACAATGGCCAAACCAAGAGTTTACTTTGATTGTAGCATTGGCGGACAGGCTGCTGGAAGAATAACAATGCAGGTATAATTTCAAGGGCACTGGAGAAATGGATTCCAAGAAGTAGACGTGTCTTTACGATTTCTTAAGGGTCTATGTAGACCAGAAATGGGTGGGGTACACCGTTGTCATTATTTGGAAAAACAGTTTTTGTTAAAAAAAAAAAAAAAAAAAAAATTCTTTGAAAAGGCTTGAAGCCCAGTAGTTGTATTATTCAGTGACTTTACCTTTGAAGATGACAATATAGATCCCGATAGTCCCCAAAAGAATGGTAAAGTTAAAAAGTTTTGGTCATTCGTAAAGTCCCTGAAAAAGGATGCGTTTGGGATCACTTCGCTAAGGGAAAATGGAATTCTAAAAACAGATGCGCGCGATAAGGCTAATATTTGCAATAAACAGTTTCAATCAGCATTTACGCGTGAAACTGATGGTGAGCTACCATCTAAAGGTGCAAGTTCGTTCCCCTCTATGGGGGACATAACAGTTGACCCCAATGGGGTCGCTAAACTGTTAGGTAAGCTCAAGATACATAAGGCATCTGGGCCCGATGACCTGAATGCCAGGGTACTTAAGGAATGTAGTGCTGAAATATCTCCTGTGTTGGCCTTTATCTTCAATCAATCACTTGCCCAGGGCACTGTACCAGATGACTGGCGACAAGCAAATGTAACCCCGGTCTATAAAAAGGGGGAAAAATATGATGCAGCAAATTATAGACCAGTGTCGCTAACATGCATCTGTTGCAAAACCTTGGAGCATATATTAGTAAGCAACATCAACAAGCACTTAGCCTTTGAGAGCATTCTTGCTGACTGTCAACATGGTTTCCGGAGTCAAAGGTCTTGCGAAACGCAGCTTGTTCAATTTTACCATGACATTGTGAGCAATCTGGATGGGGCCATAAATCGTGGCCACAAACAGACTGACTTGATCATCATGGACTTTGCTAAGGCCTTTGACAAGGTACCTCACAGAAGGCTATTACATAAACTGGAGTACTATGGGATAAGAGGATCCACGCATAGGTGGATTAGCTCATGGCTCTCTGGGCGCTCACAACAAGTTGTACTTGATGGCCAAGCGTCTGATCCAGTCCCTGTTTTATCTGGAGTCCCCCAAGGTTCGGTCCTTGGACCGGTCCTTTTCTTGGTTTTCATTAATGATCTCCCCGACAATATCAGGTCATCGGTCCGTTTGTTTGCTGATGATTGTGTCCTGTATAGGAACATATATTCTCCTTCTGACTGTCTTATTTTACAAGATGACCTGGATCAACTTGCACAGTGGGAGGCCGATTGGCAAATGAAGTTCAATGTGGCCAAATGTCACTCAATGAGAGTGTCACGACACCCTCCGGACAAGCAAATTAAGTTTGACTATACTCTTCACCAGCAAGTTTTGGAGCATGTTCAATCCGCCAAATATCTTGGTATCACCATCACTGACGATCTTGATTGGGGTCAACATATCTCAGAGATTACATCTAAAGCAACTAGGACTTTGGGATTCCTTAGACGGAACTTGGCTTTTGCACCTAGGCAGACAAAGGATGTTGCATATAAAACATTGGTTCGCCCTCAACTCGAATATGCATCACCCATTTGGCACCCCTATGTTAAAACTCAGACTCAGCAGGTGGAGAAGGTGCAGAGGACAGCTGCTCGATGGACCTGCAGGCGATGGCGAAATAGAAGTAGCGTCGGTGACATGCTTAATGAGCTAGAGTGGCCGTCCCTGGAGGCCCGTCGTGAGCAGTCCTCTTTAACCTTCTTCTACAAGATACACTCTGATTCAGTGTCTATTGATAAAGATAGGTACTTGACCCCTGTAACACTGTCGACCCAAACAAGGGCATCAAAATTAAATGACTCACAATATCGCAGATACCAGTCCTATAGTGATGCCCTGAAGAACTCGTTTTTTCCTAGAACTATTCCCCAATGGAATAGTCTTCCCTCCTCTGCGGTGAATGCCAAGTCCGCAGAAGAGTTCAAAGCCCGCACAGTGTAAGATTGGGTCTCAGAGGTATGCGTTTTAGGATACCTCTGTTATGCAGATTGTAAATAGTTTTAAGGACGCATCCAGTGCCTCTCTTTTTTTTTTTTTTTTTTTTTTTTTTCAGCTAAATTCTAAATTTAGCCACCCAATCAACTGAGGTAATGGCCAGATATGACCGACTCAGTATAAGAAGATAGATAGATAGATAGATAGACTAGCATTTTAATATATCACAGTGACAATATTTAGGAAAAAAAAAAAAACTCGCCTCATGTCGTCGGGTGCCCTAAGTTCTTAACTGCCTTAACTCCGTGACGTCTTCATTTTCTGTGCTCCTCGCGCTGACCTCGTTCTCACGTGACTTTCATATGCGGTTATTTTTAGCTGTCGACCAGAAGTTTTCCCGAACAATGTTTTGTCAAGAATGGCTTTCATATTGATGGTTAACATCAATATTTTATTTTTCTTTTGTAAGACAGTCATTTTCACTATTCCCAAATTTGTCATCTGGACAAAATACTAAAAAAAAATATTTTTCAATTCGATGTGCCGCAACAATCTGTCGTCTGTTTTGTTTACCATTTCAGGGTTAAGGTCACATGTCCTGTCAATATGAATTCGGCCAAGATAAAGAAATTAATCGTTTCTGAAACTCTGTTGGTTCTTAGAGTACAGTGTGACGGGTTCAGAAACAGGTACCAGAGTAATTGATAAGGGTCGTATCCTCGTAAATACGACTCAAAATCGAGCAGATACACCTAGAAATGAAGAAATAGTAGTACCCAATACGACCGTCAAATTGGCGATACGCCAAGGTCGTTCCATTGCAGTCGTATCGGCAATGAAAAAAAAAAAAAACGTGACGCCTGACAAAAAGCAATCGAAATCGCGGTAATTTTCGCCACATCATAGTCTTCAACAAAAGCTGTTCCAATCTTCAAGAACGATTCGAAATTCATCCATTCATGAATGATGGCATTTGTTTTAATTACGCTGAAACATTTCAACCTTACCTTTTGACGATCATATATTGAATACCAATCCGCTTATTAGCTCACCGTCACGTAGTGACGAGATGAGCTTTTGGGATCACTTTCCGTCCGTCCGTGCGTCCGTAAACAATTTCTTTAAACGACATCTCCTCCTAAACCACTGATCGGATTTTGACCAAACTTCACAGGAATGATCCTTAGGTGGTCCCCTTTCAAAGTTGTTCAAATGGTTCCGGTCCGTTGCACATCTAGGTTTTTGGGGCCAAAAATAGATTTTTTTCACCAAAAACTTAAAAAATCTTCTTCTCTGAAACTGCAAGGCCCAGGTCTTTGATATTTGGTATGAAGCTTCATCTAGTGGACCCCTACCAAGATTGTTCAAATTATAGTGCTGGGGCCAAAAATGCCCCCGCCCTGGGGCCCTTTCGTTTTACATGGGCTTATATAGGGAAAATCTTTAAAAATCTTCTTCTCTGAAACCGTAAGGCCCTGGTCTTTGATATTTGGTATGAAGCTTCATCTAGTGGACCCCTACCAAGATTGTTCAAATTATAGTGCTGGGGCCAAAAATGCCCCCGCTCCGGGGCCCTTTGGTTTTACATGGGCTTATATAGGGAAAATCTTAAAAAATCTTCTTCTCTGAAACCACAAGGCCCAAGTCTTTGATATTTGGTATGAAGCTTCATCTAGTGGACCCCTACCAAGATTGTTCAAATGATAGTGCTGGGGTCAAAAATGCCCCCGCTCCAGGGCCCTTTGGTTTTACATGGGCTTATATAGTGAAGAGCTTTAAAAATCTTCTTCTCTGAAACCGTAAGGCCCAGGTCTTTGATATTTGGTATGGAGCTTCATCTAGGGGACCCCTACCAAGATTGTACAATTTATAGTGCTGGGGTCAAATATGCCCCCGCTCAGGGGCCCTTTGGTTTTACATGGGCTTATATAGGGAAAATCTTTAAAAAATTTTCTTCTGAATCCGTAAGGCCCATGTCTTTGATATTTGGTATGAAGCTTCATCCCACAAGGCCATGGTCCTTCCCCCCCCCCCCCCCCCACTCCGGGGCCCTTTGGTTTTAAATGGGCTTATATAGGGAAAATCTTTAAAATTCTTCTTCTCTGAAACCGCAAGGCCCAGGTCTTTGCTATTTGGTATGAAGCTGCTGCTTCATCTAGTGGACTCCTACCAAGATTGTTCAAATTATAGTGCTTGGGCTAAAAATGCCACCGCCCCGGGGCCCTATGGTTTTACATGGGCTTATATGGGGAAAATCTTTAAAAATCTTCTTCTCGGAAACCCCAAGGGCCAGGTCTTTGCTATTTGGTATGAAGCTTCATCTAGTGGACCCCTACCAAGATTGTTCAAATTATAGTGCTAGGGCCAAAACTGCCCCCGACCTGGGGCCCTTTGGTTTTACATAGACTTATATAGAGATATTCCTTAAAAATCTTCTTCTGAAACAGCAAGGCCATGGTCTTTGATATTTGGTGTGAAGCTTCCTCTAGTGGACCTCTATCAAGATGGTTTAAATTATAGCCCTGAGGCCAAAAACGCCTCCGCCCCAGAGCCATTTGGTTTTTCATAGGCTTATGTAGGGAATATCTTTAATAAAAATCTTCTTCTCTGAAACCGTTAGGCCCAGGTCTTTGATATTTGGTATGTAGCATATCTAGTGGACCTTTGCCAAGATTGTTCAAATTATAGCCTTTGTTGATATTTGGTATGAAGCTTCACCTTTTTAGACGTCTCTGAACATTATGCACTTTATAGCCCTGGGGTTAGTAATGGCCCTCCCCGGGTCCCACTTGTTACTCTATGGATCAGGTGAGCGATCCAGGGCCATCATGGCCCTCTTGTTAGCTCACCGTCACGTAGTGACGAGGTGAGCTTTTGGGATCACTTTTTGTCCGTCGTGCGTGCGTCCGTCCGTGCGTAAACAATTTCTTTGAACGACATCTCCTCCTAAACCACTGATCGGATTTTGACCAAACTTCACAGGAATGATCCTTAGGTGGTCCCCTTTCAAAGTTGTTCAAATGGTTCCGGTCTGTTGCACATTTAGGTCACAGGAGCCAAAAACAGATTTTTTTCACCAAAAACTTAAAAAAATCTTCTCCTCTGAAACCACAAGGCCCAGGTCTTTGATATTTGGTCTGAAGCTTCATCTAGTGGACCCCTACCAAGATTGTTCAAATTATAGTGCTGGGGCCAAAAATGCCCCCGCACGGGGGCCCTTTGGTTTTAAAAGGGGCTTATATAGGGAAAATCTTTAAAAATCTTCTTCTCTGAAACCACAAGGCCCAGGTCTTTGATATTTGGTATGAAGCTTCATCTAGTGGACCCCTACCAAGATTGTTCAAATTATAGTGTTTGGGCCAAAAATGCCCCCGCCCCGGGGCCCTTTGGTTTTACATAGGCTTATATAGGGAAAATCTTCAAAAATCTTCTTCTCTGAAACCACAAGGCCCAGGACTTTGATATTTGGTATGAAGCTTCATCTAGTGGACCCCTACCAAGATTGTTCAAATTTTAGTGCTGGGACAAAAAATGCCCCCGCCACGGGGCCCTTTGGTTTTACATTGGCTTATATAGGGAAAATCTTTAAAAATCTTGTTCTCTGAAACCACAAGGCCCAGGTCTTTGATATTTGGTATGAAGCTTCATCTAGTGGACCCCTACCAAGATTGTTCAAATTATAGTGCTGGGGCCAAAAATGCCCCTGCCCCGGGGCCCTTTGGTTTTACATAGACTTATATAGGGAAAATCTTTAAAAATCTTCTTCTCTGAAACCACAAGGCCCAGGACTTTGATATTTGGTATGAAGCTTCATCTAGTGGACCCCTACCAAGATTGTTCAAATTTTAGTGCTGGGACAAAAAATGCCCCCGCCATGGGGCCCTTTGGTTTTACATTGGCTTATATAGGGGAAATCTTTAAAAATCTTCTTCTCTGAAACCACAAGGCCCATGTCTTTGATATTTGGTATGAAGCTTCATCTAGTGGACCCCTACCAAGATTGTTTAAATTATAGTGCTGGGACCAAAAATGCCCCTTCCCCGGGGCCCTTTGGTTTGACATAGGCTTATATAGGGAAAATCTTTAAAAATTTTCTTCTCTGAAACCACAAGGCCCAGGACTTTGATATTTGGTATGAAGCTTCATCTAGTGGACCCCTACCAAGATTGTTCAAATTATAGTGCTGGGGCCAAAAATGCCCATGGGGCCCTTTGGTTTTACATAGGCTTATATAGGAAAAATCTTTAAAAATCTTCTTCTCTGAAACCACAAGGCCCAGGACTTTGATATTTGGTATGAAGCTTCATCTAGTGGACCCCTACCAAGATTGTTCAAATTTTAGTGCTGGGACAAAAAATGCCCCTGCCACGGGGCCCTTTGGTTTTACATTGGCTTATATAGGGAAAATCTTTAAAAATCTTCTTCTCTGAAACCACAAGGCTCAGGTCTTTGATATTTGGTATGAAGCTTCATCTAGTGGACCCTTACCAAGATTGTTCAAATGGTAGTGCTGGGGCCAAAAATGCCCCTGCCCCGGGGCCCTTTGGTTTTACATAGGATTATATAGGGAAAATCTTTAAAAATCTTCTTCTCTGAAACCACAAGGCCCAGGTCTTTGATATTTGGTATGAAGATTCATCTAGTGGACCCTACCAAGATTGTTCAAATTATAGTGCTGGGGCCAAAAATGCCCCTGCCCCGGGGCCCTTTGGTTTTACATAGGCTTATATAGGGAAAATCTTTAAAAATCTTCTTCTCTGAAACCACAAGGCCCAGGACTTTGATATTTGGTATGAAGCTTCATCTAGTGGACCCCTACCAAGATTGTTCAAATTATAGTGCTGGGGCAAAAAATGCCCCCATCCCAGGGCCCTTTGGTTTTACATAGGCTTATATAGGGAAAATCTTTAAAAATCTTCTTCTCTGAAACCACAAGGCCCAGGACTTTGATATTTGGTATGAAGCTTCATCTAGTGGACCCCTACCAAGATTGTTCAAATTATAGTGCTGGGGCAAAAAATGCCCCCATCCCAGGGCCCTTTGGTTTTACATAGGCTTATATGGGCAAAATCTTTCAAAAATCTTCTTTTCTGAAACCGCTAGGCCCAGGTCTTTGATATTTGATGTGTAGCTTCATCTTGTGGACCTTTGCCAAGATTGTTCAAATTATAGCCTTTGTTGATGTTTGGTATGAAGCTTCACCTGTAAGACCTCCCTCAACATTATGCACATTAAAGCCCTGGGGCCAATAATGGCCCTCTCTGGGGCCCACTTGTTACACTATGGATCAGGTGAGCGATCCAGGGCCATCATGGCCCTCTTGTTAGCTCACCGTCACGTAGTGACGAGGTGAGCTTTTGGGATCACTTTTTGTCCGTCGTGCGTGCGTGCGTCCGTGCGTGCGTCCGTGCGTAAACAATTTCTTTAAACGACATCTCCTCCTAAACCACTGATCGGATTTTGACCAAACTTCACAGGAATGATCCTTAGGTGGTCCCCTTTCAAAGTTGTTCAAATGGTTCCGGTCCGTTGCACATCTAGGTCACAGGAGCCAAAAATAGGTTTTTTTCACCAAAAACTTAAAAAATCTTCTTCTCTGAAACCACAATGCCCAGGTCTTTGATATTTGGTATGAAGCTTCATCTAGTGGACCCCTACCAAGATTGTTCAAATTATAGTGCTGGGACAAAAAATGCCCCCGCCACGGGGCCCTTTGGTTTTACATAGGCTTATATAGGGAAAATCTTTAAAAATCTTCTTCTCTGAAACCACAAGGCCCAGGACTTTGATATTTGGTATGAAGCTTCATCTAGTGGACCCCTACCAAGATTGTTCAAATTATAGTGCTGGGGCCAAAAATGCCCCCGCCACGGGGCCCTTTGGTTTTACATTGGCTTATATAGGGAAAATCTTTAAAAATCTTCTTCTCTGAAACTACAAGGCCCAGGTCTTTGATATTTGGTATGAAGCTTCTTCTAGTGGACCCCTACCAAGATTGTTCAAATTATAATGCTGGGACAAAAAATGCCCCCGCCACGGGGCCCTTTGGTTTTACATTGGCTTATATAGGGAAAATCTTTAAAAATCTTCTTCTCTGAAACCACAAGGCCCAGGTCTTTGATATTTGGTATGAAGCTTCATCTAGTGAACCCCTACCAAGATTGTTCAAATTATGGTGCTGGGGCCAAAAATGCCCCCGCCCCGGGGCCCTTTGGTTTTACATAGGCTTATATAGGGAAAATCTTTAAAAATCTTCTTCTCTGAAACCACAAGGCCTAGGACTTTGATATTTGGTATGAAGCTTCATCTAGTGGACCCCTACCAAGATTGTTCAAATTGTAGTGCTGGGACAAAAAATGCCCCCGCCATGGGGTCCTTTGGTTTTACATTGGCTTATATATGAAAAATCTTTAAAAATCTTCTTCTCTGAAACCACAAGGCCCAGGTCTTTGATATTTGGTATGAAGCTTCATCTAGTGGACCCCTACCAAGATTGTTCAAATTATAGTGCTGGGGCCAAAAATGCCCCCGCCACGGGGCCCTTTGGTTTTACATTGGCTTATATAGGGAAAATCTTTAAAAATCTTCTACTCTGAAACCACAAGGCCCAGGTCTTTGATATTTGGTATGAAGCTTCATCTAGTGAACCCCTACCAAGATTGTTCAAATTATAGTGCCGGGGCCAAAAATGCCCCCGCCCTGGGGCCCATTGGTTTTACATAGGCTTAATAGGGAAAATCTTTAAAAATCTTCTTCTCTGAAACCGCAAGGCCCAGGACTTTAATATTTGGTATGAAGCTTCATCTAATGGACCCCTACCAAGATTGTTCAAATTATCAAATTATAGCCCTTGGGCCAAAAATGCCCCTGCTCCGGGGCCTTTTGGTTTTACATAGACTTGTATAGGGAAAATCTTTAAAAATCTTCTTCTCTGAAACCACAAGTCCTAGGTCTTATATTTGGTATGAAGCTTCTTCTAAAGGACCCCTACCAAGATGATTCAAATTATAGTGCTGGGGCCAAAACTGGCCCCGCCCCGGGGCCCTTAGGTTTCACATAGGCTTATATAGAGATAATCTTTAAAAATCTTCTTCTCTGAAACCACAAGGCCCAGGACTTTGAAATTTGGTATGAAGCTTCATCTAATGGACCTCTACCAAGATTGTTCATATTATAGCCCTGGGGCCACAAATGCCCCCACCCCGGGGCCCTTTGGTTTTACGTAGATTTATATAGCCCCAGGGCCATTTGGTTTTGCATAGGCTTATGTAGGGAATATCTTTAAAAAAAAATCTTCTTCTCTGAAACCACAAGGCCCAGGTCTTCAATATTTGATGTGTAGCTTCATCTGGTGGACCTTTGCCAAGATTGTTCAAATTATAGCCTTTGTTGATGTTTGGTATGAAGCTTCACCTTTAAGACCACCCTCAACATTATGCACATTAAAGCCCTGGGGCTAATAATGGCCCTCTCTGGGGCCCACTTGTTACACTATGGATCAGGTGAGCGATCCAGGGCCATCATGGCCCTCTTGTGTTTTATATTAGGATCACGTTTTGTCTGTCATCTGTGCGTAAACAATTTCTTCAAACGACATCTCCTCCTAAACCACTGATCGGATTTTGACCAAACTTCACAGGAATGATCCTTAGGAGGTCCCCTTTCAAAGTTGTTCAAAAGGTTCCGGTCCGTTGCACATATAGGTCGCAGGAGCCAAAAATGGATTTTTTTTCACCGAAAATTTAAAAAATCTTCTTCTCTATAACCAGAAGGCCCAGGTCTTTGATATTTGGTATGAAGCTTCATCTAGTGGACCCCTACCAAGATTGTTCAAATTATAGTGCTGAGGCCAAAAATGCCCCCGCCCCGGGGCCCTTTGGTTTTACCTGGGCTTATATAGGGAAAATCTTTAAAAATCTTTTTCTCTGAAACCGCAAGGCCCAGGTCTTTGCTATTTGGTATGAAGCTTCATCTAGTGGACCCCCACCAAGATTGTTTAAATTATAGTGCTTGGGCCAAAAATGCCCCTGCCCGGGGCCCTTAGGTTTTACATTCGCTTATATAGGGAAAATCTTTAAAAATCTTCTTCTCTGAAACCTCATGGCCCAGATCTTTGATATTTGGTATGAAACTTCATCTAGTGGACGCCTACCAAGATTGTTCAAATTATAGTGCTGGGGCCACGAGTGCCCCCGCCCCGGGGCCCTTTGGTTTTACATGGGCTTATATAGGGAAAATCTTTAAAAATCTTCTCCTCTGAAACCGCAAGGCCCATGTCTTTGCTATTTGGTATGAAGCTTCATCTAGTGAACGCCTACCAAGATTGTTCAAATTATAGTGCTCGGGCCAAAAATGCCCCCGCCCCAGGGCCCTTTGGTTTTACATGGGTTTATATAGGGAAAATCTTTAAAAATCTTCTTCTTTGAAACCGCAAGGCCCAGGTCTTTGCTATTTGATATGAAGCTTCTTCTTGTAAACCTCTACGAAGATTGTTCAAATTATAGCGCTGTTGCCAAAAATGCCCCCGCTCCGGGACCCTTTGATTTTACATAGACTTATATCGGGGAAAATCTTGAAAAATCTTCTTCTGAAACCACAAGGCCTAGGTCTTTGATATTTGGTATGAAACTTCATCTAGTGGACCTCTACCAAGATTGTTCACATTATAGCCCTGAGACCAAAAATGTCCCCGTCTATGGGGGCCCTTTGGGTTTACATAGACTTATATGGGGAAAATCTTTAAAAATCTTCTTCTGTGAAACCACAAGGCCTAGGTCTTTGATATTTGGTGTGAAATTTCATCTAGTGGACCTCTATCAAGATTTTATAAATCATAGCCCTGGGGCCAAAAATGCCCCCGCCCCGAGACCCTTTGGTTTTACAAAGTCTTATATAGGGAAATATTTAAACATCTTCTTCTCCGAAACTGCAAGGCCCTTGTCTTGGATATTTGGTATGGAGCTTCATCTAGTGGACCTCTACCAAGATTGTTCACATTATAGCCAACGGGCCACAAATGCCCCCCCCCCCCGCCCCAGGGGCCCTTTGGTTTTACATAGACTTATATAGAGATAATCTTTGAAAATCTTATTCTCTGAAACAGCAAGGCCCAGGTCTTTGATATTTGGTGTGAAGCTTCATCTAGTGGACCTCTATCAAGATTTGTTTAAATTATAGCCCTGAGGCCAAAAATGCCCCCGCCCCGGGATCATTTGGTTTTACATATGCTTATGTAGGAAATATCTTTAAAAATCTTCTTCTCTGAAACCGCAAGGCCCAGGTCTTTGATATTTGGTGTGTAGCTCCATCTAGTGGACCTTTGCCAAGATTGTTCAAATTATAGCCTTTGTTGATATTTGGTATGAAGCTTCACCTTTTTAGACCTCCCACAACATTATGCACATTATAGCCCTGGGGTCAATAATGGCCCTCCCTGGGGCCCACTCGTTACTCTATGGATCAGGTGAGCGATCCAGGGCCATCATGGCCCTCTTGTGTTTTATATTAGGATCACTTTTTGTCTGTCATCCGTGCGTAAACAATTTCTTCAAATGGCATCTCTTCCTAAAGCGCTGATTGGATTTTGACCAAACTTCACAGGAATGATCTTTAGGTGGTCCCCTTTCAAAGTTGTTCAAATGGTTCGGGTCCGTTGCACATAGAGGTCACAGGAGCCAAAAATAGATTTTTTCACCAAAAACTTAAAAAATCTTCTTCTCTGCAACCACAAGGCCCAGGTCTTTGATATTTGGTATGAAGCTTCATCTAGTGGACCCCTACCAAGATTGTTCAAATTATAGTGCTAGGGCCAAAAAAGCCCCCGCCCCGGGGCCCTTTGGTTTTACATGGGCTTATGTAGGAAAATCTTCAAAAATCTTCTTCTCTGAAACCACAAGGCCCAGGTCTTTGATTTTTGGTATGAAGCTTCATCTTGTGGCCCCCTTCCAAGATTGTTCAAATTATAGTGCTGTGGCCAAAAATGCCCCCGCCCCCGGGCCCTTTGGTTTTACATGGGCTTTTATAGGGAAAATCTGTAAAAATCTTCTTCTCTGAAACCGCAAGGCCCAGGTCTTTGATATTTGGTATGAAGCTTCATCTAGTGGACCCCTACCAAGATTGTTCAATTTATAGTGCTGGGGCCAAAAATGCCCCTGCTCCGGGGCCCTTTGGTTTTACATGGGCTTATAAAGGGAAAATCTTTAAAAATCTTCTTCTCTGGCCCAGGTCTTTGCATTTTGGTATGAAGCTTCATCTAGTGGACCCCTACCATGATTGTTCAAATTATAGCCCTGGGGCCAAAATGTCCCCGCCCGGGGCCCTTTGGTTTTACATAGACTTATATAGGGAAAATCTTGAAAAATCTTCTTCTCTAAAACCACAAGGCCTAGGTCTTTGATATTTGGTATGAAGCTTCATCTTGTGAACCTCAACCAAGATTGTTCAAATTATAGTGCTGGGGCCAAAAATGCCCCCGCTCAGGGGCCCTTTGGTTTTATATGGGCTTATATATATAGGGAAAATCTTTAAAAATCTTCTTCTCTGAAACGGCAAGGCCTAGGTCTTTGATTTTTGGTATGAAGCTTCATCTAGTGGACTCCTACCAATATTGTTCAAATGAAAGCCCTGGGGCCAAAAATGCCCCCGCTCCCGGGCCTTTTGGTTTTACATACCGTAATTCCCTGTGTATACCACGCACTCATCTATAACACGCACCTCAATTCTGAGTCCAAGATATGTAAGAAAAAAAATGTTCCAGTCTAAAACACGCACATGCTTTTCCCCAGTTTCACAGAATGCTTTTCTCAGACGCCATTTTGATTGAAAATGAAAGTACACGAATTTTGATTGGCTACTATCAAAATAGCCTGACTGGTTATAGGTATATTTCCCAGTAGTTATAGAATAGAATAGTGGTTAGTTTCTCTCTTGCAGCATAGGCAGTTCTCCATTTACCCATAACGGTGGTGTGTGACAAGGTGACATTTTAAGGGTGCTGTTATTCATTTGTTATGAAAGATGACAATGCGTTTTCCCAGTTTTCTTTCACAAGGAAAGATAGAAACAGGTTTCTTTCCAATGTGACAACATGCCTCCAAGGCAGGTACTCCATAGCGTTATTGACAGAAATTTCTACAGGTAGATTGAGTATTTTGACACCTCTGGTTATTCACAAGTTCTCTATGCTAATCCCATAATTAACACCTTCTCAGCGTGAGTCAAACATCTCACTCAATTAAAGAAGCCCATTTACTGTTAACAAATTATTCCTAAAACTCTGATTTAAAACAAAAAAAAACAAGCAAGTTCAATGCGAACATGAAAGTTTTCCGGCATCCAAACTGCCGCCCACAAATCACCGCTAGTTTTTTTTTCTGCACGCGATTGGTAAATGACGTCATCGTACCCCAGCAATCCCACACGTGTCTATTGTTTTATCTTAATGGGGCGTATCTGTCTCATAAAAAAATGTTTGGAAACGGTAAAAGTATTCTCGCTAGCAAAACAGCGCTTTCCGTAAGCTCCATGTCAATGACCAACAACAGAATACAGATGTGTTAACACAAAGAGTTCAACTTTTCTCGCCAAGCGTCTGCTATTTGGCGCCAAAACATAACCATTCACGAGATAGCAGAGTAGTCGTAGCAACTCGTCTTGGGAGCAATTAAATAATTTTCACACTGATTGCGGATTAAATTTTATGATTGGGGAATAAACCCAAATTAGAGGCATAACTTGACCATATTTTCACACCTTATCGACACGCACCGCAGGGTGGCAATTATATGACAGGGATTAACAATAGTGTCATAATTGAACCGTTATAAATCAATAAACAGTGAAAATCCAAATCAGACATCTGCGGCGTCTTTCTGAGGTGTCTGATCTGGGACTGCACTGTTTGCCGATGTCCCAAAAAAGAAACGTCTGAGGCGTCTGATCTGGGACTGCACTGTTTGCCGATGTCCCAAAAAAGGGCCGCGGGCATATGTGGTAATATCGATGAAAGGTTGATGTCTGAGATAGGAATATTGATTGCATTTTTAATGGTATGAATGATTCAATGAATTAATATGTCAAACGAACTTTATGAGGGTCTCAAAGTGTCACATTGTATTTGTAATGGGTTTTCGTGACCTGCCGACTTTTCCAGAAAAACAATGTCATTTTTCTATGCCATTGTATTACACGCAGGGGATTTTTTTCACCGTTTTCGGGGTGAAAAAAGTGCGTGGTTTACACAGGGAATTACGGTATACTTATATAGGGGAAATCTTGAAAAATCTTCTTCTTTGAAACCACAAGGCCTAGGTATTTGATATTTGGTATGATACTTCATCTAGTAGACCTCTACTAAGATTTTTCTAATTATAGCCTTGAAACCAAAAATGACCCTGCCTCGGGGCCCTTTGGTTTTAATATCAAATATAACTACCCATCACTACAATTATAGCCTTTTCACCAGACGCAGGTCTGGGACAGTCTGACAAAAAAAAAAATCTAGCCAGAAATGCCACTGGCATGTCCCTTTTCCCGTGACCTCCCCAGCGTCGAGTCCTGATTGGTCGCTGATGTCACATGACCTATCAGACCAATAGGCAGACGATACAGGTCACGTGACCGCGATTTTCGCGCCAAGAAGGTCATTATTTTTTCAGACTTGCTTGGGATAGGTCGTCAAACTACATTCCATGGAAGAATGAATAAACGGATAAGTGTTTTATTATCCCCTCGCAACAACGTTGCGAATGGGGATATAGCATCGGTGCCGTGCGTCCGTGTGTTAGTGTGTGTGTGTGTGTGTCTGTGTGTGTGTGTGTGTGTGTGTCTGTCCGGAACCTTGTGAGCAGGATAGAAGACACAGTATTCATCGTAGAAGCATCAAACCTTCCACAAATGTTCACCATGTACAGAGGATGAACCCTATTGAATTTCAAGGTCAGGGGTCAAAGGTCAAGGTCACAATGGACTTGACCTTGAAAACCTTGTGAGCAGGATAGAAGACACAGTATTCATCGTAGAAGCATCAAACCTTCCACAAATATTCACCATGTACAGAGGATGAAACCTATTGAATTTCAAGGTCAGGGGTCAAAGGTCAAGGTCACAATGGACTTGACCTTGAAAACCTTGTGAGCAGGATAGAAGACACAGTATTCATCGTAGAAGCATCAAACCTTCCACAAATGTTCACCATGTACAGAGGATGAACCCTATTGAATTTCAAGGTCAGGGGTCAAAGGTCAAGGTCACAATGGACTTGATCTTGAAAACCTTGTGAGCAGGATAGAAGACACAGTATTCATCGTAGAAGCATCAAACCTTCCACAAATGTTCACCATGTACAGAGGATGAACCCTATTGAACTTCAAGGTCAGGGGTCAAAGGTCAAGGTCACAATGGACTTGACCTTGAAAACCTTGTGAGCAGGATAGAAGACACAGTATTCATCGTAGAAGCATCAAACCTTCCACAAATGTTCACCATGTACAGAGGATGAACCCTATTGAATTTCAAGGTCAGGGGTCAAAGGTCAAGGTCACAATGGACCTGACCTTGAAAACCTTGTGAGCAGGATAGACGACACAGTATTCATCGTAGAAGCATCAAACCTTCCACAAATGTTCATCATGTACAGAGGATGAACCCTATTGAATTTCAAGGTCCGGGTTCAAAGGTCAAGGTCACAATGGACTTGACCTTGAAAACTTTGTGAGCAGGATAGAAGACACAGTATTCATCGTAGAAGCATCAAACCTTCCACAAATGTTCACCATGTACAGAGGATGAACCCTATTGAATTTCAAGGTCAGGGGTCAAAGGTCAAGGTCACAATGGACTTGATCTTGAAAACCTTGTGAGCAGGATAGACGACACAGTATTCATCGTAGAAGCATCAAACTTTCCACAAATGTTCACCATGTACACAGGATGAACCCTATTGAATTTCAAGGTCAGGGGTCAAAGGTCAAGGTCACAATGGTCTAACATATTCAGATTGGATTTTCATGTTAATGAATGGTATGCAGTTGCGAGGGGATGCTACGCTTGCGTTGCCTTGTTCTTTTTTGATTTTGCACTTACCTTGAGTTTCCACAACGTACTTAGGTTTTTATGCCCCCGGAATCTAAGATTCTGGGGGGCATATAGTTTTTGGTCTGTCCGTCTGTTTGTCCGTTTGTCTGTTTGTCCGTTTGTCTGTTTGTCCGTTTGTCCGTTTCTCCGTCTGCAAAAACTTTAACATTGGACATAACTTTTGAATGGTAAGTGATAGAGCTTTCATATTTCACATGTGCATTCCTTGTCACAAGACCTTTCAAGAGGTACCATAAATTTTGACCTCGTGACCTTGGACCTTGACATTTGACCTACTTTTGGCCTCATTTTTAAAAACTTTAACATTGGCCATAACTTTTGATTGGTAAGTGATAGAGCTTTCATATTTCACATGTGCATTCCTTGTCACAAGACCTTTCTATTGGTACTATAATTTTTGACCTCATGACCTTGACCTTGGCATATGACCTACTTTTTTAAAAACTTTAACATTGGCCATAACTTTTGATTGGTAAGTGATAGAGCTTTCATATTTCACATGTGCATTCCTTGTCACAAGACCTTTCTATTGGTACTATAATTTTTGACCTCATGACCTTGACCTTGGCATTTGACCTACTTTTTAAAAACTTTAACATTGGCCGTAACGTTTGATTGGTAAATGGTAGAGCTTTCATATTTCACGTGCATTCCTTGTCACAAGACCTTTCTAATGGTACCATAATTTTTGACCTCATGACCTTGACCTTGATGTTTGACCTACTTTTTAAAAACTTTAACATTGGCCATAACTTTTGATTGGTAAATGGTAGGGCTTTCATATTTCACATGTGCATTCCTTGTCACAAGACCTTTCTAGTGGTACCATAATTTTTGACCTTGTGACTTTGACCTTGATGTTTGACCTACTTTTTAAAAACTTTAA
The DNA here is from genome assembly GCA_963580285.1 of Lucinisca nassula. Lineage (NCBI taxonomy): Eukaryota > Metazoa > Mollusca > Bivalvia > Lucinida > Lucinidae > Lucinisca > Lucinisca nassula. Next base: position 86,375,718 of record OY757011.1, on the reverse strand, counting down.
TATAGTCCATAACTTTTGATTGGTAAGTGATAGAGCTTTCATATTTCACATGTGTATTCTTTCTCACAAGACCTTTCCAGTGGTACCATAATTTTTTACCTCGTGACCTTGTGGCCTCAACCATGACATACTTTAGTGATGGGGCTTTCATATTGCACAGGCGCTGTCCGGGGGCATCGGTGTTTCACAAACACATCTTGTTTAAGCTTACTGTTTATTCCGAAATTCTTAGAGATTTTATTTCGCGTGTTTCTGCCGATATTACATGTGTACTGGTTGTCCGCCATTTTGAATTTTCACTTGGAAGTTTTGTTTATCATGTGATCAACCGTTTTTGGTTTTTGATAAGCACCACACTTCTTTTCATGTTATGTGCCAGGGTATACGCTCGTATTATTCCTGGTAATGTTTTAATAGAAGTCGGCGTTGTGGAAACTTAAATTGCCAGAAAAGAGGACGGTTTTTGTGCGTGTTCCTTCCACTTCCGGTATCGGAAGACGTTGTATCGCTGAATAAATATTCTCAGCATTAATTTAGTTTTGAACATGTGCAAGACCCGTCTTCGTTTAGCACTTATAAATCCCACGATGCAGATGGATAATATTCAGGTCCCTTTGTGGCCTTTCTATAGTATCTTCTAAACAGAATCCATCCAATTCGTGTGGGTCACCTTTGCCGAATCAAGATGAGCCAGTCTATGTCCCCTCCTCCCATTTGGGCCTGGGTTGACTAGGATAGGTTCGTCGACCGCCCCGTAGAGACCCTGCTCATAATTGCGGGGACTCCGGGGTGCGGGGAACCTATGCCCAAAAATTTTTTCCGAATCCATGTTACATACGAATTTTGGTACGGTTCCGATCCCGGTTTTTATCGGGTAACCTTTCCGGACCTTCGGTACTTAGTTTACCTTGGTCATATGCTTCTTTCCTCTTATTATGATAATTTTTTGTTATCATAATCATTAAATTGGATTGTTTTCCCTTGTAAAACATACAGACTTGGGCATCGTTTATTGGAATACCGTGACTATTGCAAGTGAGTCCGGGACGTTTCGGTACGGAGTCGTTTCGGCCTGGGTCGTTTTCGACCCGAATTTGCACCTGGATCGATTCGGCCTATTTCGGTGGGTCGTTTCAGCCTTGTGTCGATTCGGCCTTGGGTCGATTCGGCCTTGATCGTTTTAGGCACGGCTCCTTGAATGCTCAATTTTGATTCGGCAATTTCGCATGTTCAGTGCACGATACACAATAAAGGGCCTAACACTGGCAGTGCTCCAGCTAGACCGTTTTTACGGGGCGCCGCGCCCTGCCCTCAAAATGCGGCGCCCTGCCCCTTTTCCTAACGCCCTGCCCTAAAATCAACCGTATCTTTTATTTCATTTTTCTCGTTTCGGAGCGTGGCTTTTTCACGTGTTATCAATCTACTTAAATTATTGGGGGAATCCCCACCGTGGCACACACCAGATTTATCGGATTTTTACTGCATCACATGCAGCTAAGAGCTGTGTCTATCAAAAATGCTTCTTCCGGCATATACGACCAGCACAGAATCAACTCGCATCGGCGCAGTCTAATCTGAGCCATTGCTGTTGGCAGACTGATCTGAGCATCGGCTGTTCGCACCAATCCAAAAAATGCGCTTCATACGACTCATACCGCATGTGCGCAGTCTAATCTTCGGTTGTTCGCACAGAAAATAAGGGAATGCACAGCGATCTGAGCGCCGGCTGTTCGCATCAATTTAAAATAGCGCATCCAGCATGACCAGCGTAGACACTGACGGCACCCGCACTTTCTGATCTTATTGTCGGCAGTTTGCGCCGCAAATGCATAAGCGCAGTCTGATTTGTGGGTCGATTTGTTCGATTCATTTGATATCCGTTTTAACGTCCCCGTCAACACTATAAAGAAATTTCATTCAGCTCAGCGTGAAAGCATCATGCAGCACATCTTTTTCTAATTTTGACCACTTTTATGTAGTAAAACTCGGGTTTAAGGGGGTGGACATTATTTTTCTTATTTCTGCTCTAAAACAGAGATTGTTGGTACTCGATAGAACCACCTCTTCGAAGCGTTTCTATCGAGTCCCCGCAATCTATGTTTTGGGAAGAAATAAGAATTCCATCTAAAAATTTCCTATATTGGTCAAAATTGGCAATGTATTTGTATAGAGGTGTTTTCGTAATGTAACATACACGACTAACACACTCAGCCGCATCTGCGCAGTCTGATCGTTTGCGCTCCATCTGCGGTAGCGCAGTCTGATCTGAGCGTCGATTTGTTCGATTTTGTTGTATTTGCGCGTCAACGTTATATGTTAGTTTCATTAAGCCCATCGTGGAAGCAGCATGCAGCTCATCTATTTCTTCAAGCCCCGGTGGGCGGGGGCGGTATTCGAGCGTCGGCTGTTCGTACGGTTCGGGCCTCATCGGCGGTGGTGCAGGCTGATCCGAGCATTGGCCATTAGAACCAATCTAAGATACACGACCAACACTCAGTCGCATCTGCGCAGCCTGATGATTCGCGCTTCATCTGCGGTTGTGCAGTCTGATCTGGGCGTCGACTAAAATGGCGCTTCCAGCATATACGGCCAGCACAGATTTCAACCGCACAGTCTGGTGTGAGTTTTTGCTGTTCCCAGGGGCAAGATTCTAAATGCACTGCAGGGATTTGTTCTCAAATACCTAAAGAACATTTTCACTTGGCGGGGCTCGTTTTACCGTAGTGGGCATGCAGAAATTGTTGGCTCACACTTCTCAAGTGGGTCAGATCAGCATGAAATGCATAAGGCACGGCAGTTAACGGGACTGTGTAAATGTGCCGGTTTCTTTAATCTCTTTGTGTTCAGCTTGTATCACATGTGCCACTGTTACATAGAGAAATTATTCATTTGTTTGCTCGAAGTATATTTAAGCAAGGTCAAAAATTTCAACATTTATCTATCAGATTTACGTCTGCTAACACGTATACTTTCTGTCTGAGACACAAATTTGCAACATGCCTACTCGAGATCGTGTGCAGCGTTCTCTTACTAAGATTGGTAATGCGAATAAGAGGAAACTCTTTACGTAAGTTTCCTTTGCAGAATCATTTTTTATGACCGTTGAAAAATTATTTCGCTTATTTCGAGCTGGTCGTAAATCAGAATATGATGTTAAAGCAACATCGTATTAACGTTGATGCAACGCCATGCATCGAGTTTGAGACAACGTTGCCTTCACGTGTGCTCAATGGCCAGCGGACACACAGCATGTTTATAACGTCGTATCAACGTCATGACGTTGCATCCACGATGATACGACGTTGCTTAGGGGTCATGTGCTGACTTGGATGTATGTAATGAGAATATGAAAAAAACATGTTTTAATAGAGAATCATTTACTATCATACTTTTTATTATCATTATTATTTTTTTTTTTTTTTTGGTTTGGGTTTTACGGCCCATTCAAGATAATTTCATTCATATCGAGCCGATCGTTAATCAGAGGTGGGCGAAAACCAGAGTACCCGAAAAAAAAAACGACCTGACCATCTGTTGCTTCGCGACTCGGAGTGCCCTTTCAGGGCACGTACGCCCTGCCCTTCTCAGATTCTAGCTGGAGCACTGACTGGGGAAGTTTAATTGAGCCTCGAGTGTTTTGCCCCTAGAGCTGAATCTGGGCCTAGTGAATTATCCTCTGGGGATATATCAATACTCAGAGGTTGGTCTTTTTTCGTTTTTACTAATTAGCGATTATGAGAAGGACATATTTAGAGCCTCATCACCTATTGATTCTAAAACTATAAGCGGACCATGTCTTCCCAACGTTTTCAGAATCAAGCTTCAAGACCGGGGGCACTCGTGCAAAAAGAACTTGGAACATTGGTTCTAACAACAAAAAACATCAATTTTTTGTTCTTATGAAATTCCAAAATTCTACCCAGATTCAGACTCTGTATATATGACGTCAGGGAAATTGGCATTACTTCCTGTTTCGACGCTCTAACATTGGAGCTTCTTACCAGGACTATTATTAAGTGGGTTCTCATTATGACTGGTATTCTAATTCTACCCACTTTGCCTTCAAACAAGAGCATTCCGACCATATAGCTGCTATTCTAATGCTTTTGTTTATTTCCCGGTCATTTTTTCACATGCCATGGCTGTCTACCACCATGTTGCATGTTTGGCGCAACTCTGCTCTTGATAACTGGTTCAGTTTTTACTGAGCATAGTAAATGAAAACTTAGAGCCTCAGCGCCTCTTGATTCTAAAACTATAAGCGGACCATGTCTTCCCAACGTTTTCAGAATCAAGCTTCAGGACCGTGGGCACTCGTCTTTTTTTAAGTCTTCGGAGAGCGTATCAAATACAGGTACCGCAACCAAGAGACGCTCTTCGACTACTTCCGATGACTTTTAAGTGCTTATCACCCTCGACTAGAAGATCTCAATCAGTCCTCGTCTACTAATAGATCATTCTCAGATCAGGGTACACGGTCCTTTCGTTCCAGAGGTCGGACTGGAACGAAATCTCCCAATAGAGGAAGACACAAGTCTAACAAATGACTTTCTTCCTTCCCCTCCTCTTCATCTTCTCCCAGTAGGAGCCGAGCTATTTCAGTTCTATCAAGCCTTGGCTTCTTTTATTAAATATTTTTTGAGTTTTATGAGTTGTGAGAAAGGGTAACTGGATTGCGTTCGTTAGGAATCCTTTCTCTTTCTCACATGCAAATACTATTTCTGGTAAATAGTATCAAGAAAAGAAATCTTTTTATTGGAAGAGGAAGGGTTCTTCTCCAAAAGAAAGCCGTGTAAGTAGAAAAATTTCTCCTTTCCCCAGGCTTCTACAGGCGGATCTTTCTGTTCGAGAAGAAAAGGGGAAAATCGACTCATCATCGAGTTCTCACACTTAACACAGATGATGCAAGTCGATCATTTCAAAATGGAAACTTCGTCCTCGATTAGTCAGGTCAATTCTCCCAAATTCGGGGACGATTTCCGTAGTTTTAAAGGACGCTTACCTTCACATCTCCATCCATAGGTCATTACGCAAATTCCTTCGTTTCACCTTGGATGGAATTTTTGTGTATCAGTCCGTTGCCTTTCCTTGGTTGGATTTGTCAACGGATCAATGAAAAGAAAATGGGAAAATCGACTCATCATCGACTTCTCACACTTAACAAGATGATGCGAGTCGATCGTCTCAAAATGGAAACTTCGTCCTCGATTAGTCAGGTCAAATTTCCCAAATTCGGGGACGATTTCCGTATTTTTAAAGGTCGCTAGCCTTCACATCTCCATCCATAGGTCATTACGCAAATACCTTTGTTTCACCTTGGATGGAATTTTTGTGTATCAGTCCGTTGCCTTTCCTTTGTTGGATTTGTCAACGGATCAATGTTTTCCCTGTTCACCAACTTAATGGAAATTAATTAAGCAGCTCTCATCATAGAATTAGGCCCCAATCTCGTGTAGTGTTCCGATGATGGGTTTTGTCATCATTTTTACAGATACTGTTTATCATACCTTGTCCTAACGTGTACAGGTTATTGTGAATTTAGATTTCATACACTTTATCGAGAAGTTGAAATTGACTCTACCTCAAAGATACTTCTCAAAATTTTTTTTTTTTCACGCCCCGAAAAACTTTCGATTTAGGTCAGGGGTTTGTTTCCCCTTGTTAGAACTTAGTAATTGGATCCAGTTTCCCTGGACAATCTCATCTTAGACCTTTCCAGTTTATTTTTGCTAATATTATCTCTGGAAATACCATACGGTCTAAAGGAGCAATAAATTCCATTATCAAGATTGCTCTCTACGATTTATGAATCCCTCAGTATCAAATGGGGTCTCCTCTTTTAGAGACTATTCCCTATTTGTTTTTTTTTTTTTGTTTTTTAGCATGACAGCCTTTCAGGTTGGTTTCCCACTTCGAACCTCAGGGATTAGTTGTTCAGGGAACGTGGGGCCTATATTAGGCGGGGCTATATATATATATATGTGTGTGTGTATGCGTATATGTATGTATATATGTATATGTGTATAAACATTCTGAAACTTCAGAAAAATTTCCTTGGTTTATCAGTTCTTCATAGCTCCAAACTGAGGAACAGATTCATTATTGTTACTCCAGACAAATGAATAGTGTAGTTTTTTCTACTTATCAGGGAGTGACTCATTACTCTTCCCTGTTGGCTTTTACATGGAAGATTATAACTTGGTGTCTTCAGGAAGGTATGTCTATCCTTGTCGGACACCTCCAGGGCAGATTATGTCATTGGGATCGCCCCTATAGACCAGTTCACCATCCGTTCTCTACAGGGCTTTTTCTCAAATGGAGAGAACCTTTATTGGGCCTTTTTTAATCAAATGTCCAAACAACTCGGTTCTCCAATCAACTTCCTTTGTGTTTCAAGTTTCAGATCACCTGGAACGTGCAGTTGATTTAAAATCTCTAGATTGGGGGAATCTTTTACATATGCGTTTACACCATTCAACTGAATTCCTCTAGTTCTAGGTAAAAATTCAAGCGTCCAAAAGCCGAGCCATTCTGATTACGCCTCCTATGGCCTCAGAGATCTTGGTTTTTTAGTCATTCTGAGCCTAGTCTCAAGACTTGCAACCAGTCTTCCAGTAGTTCCAGATCAAATATCTAAAAGGTGTGGGTCAAGCATTCCATTTCAATCCAGAAATGCTTTACTTACACATCCAGATGTTGTCAGGAATCAAACCAGAGGTAGACACTTTTCTGGTTTCTCTGCCGAGTGTATCTTCAAATATAGAAAGATCTCCACTCTCAAGTTTTACTCTGGAAGATGGAAGATATTTTCTAGTTGGTGTAGGAAAAGGGAAATAAATCCAGACAATTCCTCTAGGGAGGTTTTTTACTGGATTTCTTTTTCTGTCTGTTCTCTACCCTTCAATTTCTATTTCATCTAAGAGAAGGGTACAGATCAGTAATCTCGAACATGTTAAAATTTTAGTCGGCTTCACACTTTTTCATTAAACCCTACCATCACCAGCTTATTAAAGGGGTTTTTCACTATGCCGACAGGTTTTCAGGACTTTGAATCCAAACGGAATCTTGCATGGGCGTTGTGGTCTTTTCTAAACCACCTTACGATCCGGTGAATTCAGCTTCTTTTATTCATTTGATAGTCAAGCTGTATTTCACTTGACATTTGCTTCAGTTCGTAGAAGTTATAGTCATGCTTTGCCAATTACAGAGGGTTGTTTTCAGGTATGAGAAGAACAATGACTTCTTTTTCTCTTCTCATTCAACCTATTTTTGGTTCAGGCTATAAATAACCTTGTCTGAAACTACTATTTGTCCTGTCATTTCCAGGATTCGTGGATTGTAGGCTAATGTGAATTTTTTGTATACATTAGAATGTTTAAAACGTTTCGAGATTATCATGAGAATTTTTTCTTTTCAATCAAGGGGTTTTTGGATATATTTCTAACCATCCTTGATTGCAAAGTGGATTTGTAAAGTGATAAAGCTTCTACCAGTATATGCTAATTTCACTTCTGCCCTATTATCATTCAGAATACAGTATGAGGTTAGAACCTTCTACATTTTGGGCATATTGGAACTCCGTTTTTTCTTCAGAATGTTTTTTTTCTTACTGCGTAATGGATGTTCCAACGCTACTTTTCATCCCTTCACCTAAGGTGCTTGGTTCCCATTCGTAGTGGTACTCATTCCTTGGGTAGTTTAGTAGCTTCTCAATCTATTATGAGCAGCACTTATTTTGGGATTTTATTTTCCTTGGTTGTTTGTTAGCCTGTTTGAATAGGTATGAACCTTCGATTTTGACTCCGGTTCCTGTCCATTTATCTTCTCCACTTGTGAATTTTGGATTTGGATCCCTTGCAGTCATGGTGGATACTCTCTTACATTACCATCATTGGATGGTTTTAAAAGGGGTATAAACAACCAAGGTTGGAGGAGTTAGGTATGTGTAACTTTATTTTTCATCCAACCCTCCACTTGCTTTGAATTCAGGCTATAATTGTAGTGATGGGTAGTTATATTTGATATTAAAATGATATTTTTAATGTAAAATTAATTTTAATTAATAATATACCTACCCATCACTACAATGGTATGTCCCGCCTCCCAGCCCCGCCTGAAATATTTGTTTTCCTGAAAGAAATAATGACCTTCTCGGCGCGAAAATCGCGGTCACGTGACCTGTATCGTCTGCCTATTGGTCTGATAGGTCATGTGACATCAGCGACTAGGGTTGCGCGATATTACCGGTATACCGGTGAATCACGGTTCGAAACTCCCGCGGTACGTATCGCGATACATATTTGACCATACCGGTACACTCGGTAAAGTCCGGTATTTTCCGGAACCTTCTTTCGGGATTTTTGGCTACTTTCATTTTTAGTTTTTTTTTCAGATTCCCTACATAAATGACGTTTAATTGTCCACTCAAATTAGCTTACATCTGAGTAATATAACAATCTCCATTACTAGCAAGCCCGATTTTGTGAGTTTTATTCCTAAAACTCTGATTTTAAATGAAATAAACAAACAAGTTCCATGCGAACATCAAAGTTTTCCGGCATCCAAACCGCCGCCCACAAACCACCGCTACAGTTTTTTTTTTCTGCACGGGATCGGTAAATGACGTCATCGGACCTCAGCAACCCCACACGTGTCCATTGTTTTATCCTAATGGGGTGTATCTCTTTCATAAAAAATGTTTGGAAACGGTAAAAAGATTCTCGATAGCAAAACGGTTGTGGAAAACAGCTCTTTCCGTAAGCTTCGTGTCAATAACCAACAACAGCATACTGATGTGTTAACACAAATTAAAGCGTTCAACTTTTCTCGCCAAGCGTCTGTTATTTGGCGCCAAAACATAACCATTCACGAGATAGTAGAATAGTCGTAGCTACTCGTCTTAGGAGCAATTAAATAATTTTCTCATTGATTGCTTTTTAAATTTTATGATTGGGGAATAAACGGAAATTAGAGACATAACTTGACCATATTTTCACACCTTATCGACACGCACCGCAGGGGGCAATTATATGACAGGGATTAACAATAGTGTCATAATTGAACCGTTATAAATCATCAAACAGTGTAAAAAATGCAAAGGCGAAATCGGACGTGTGGAGGAATTTTGGGCTTAAAAAACGGAAGTCGGACTCGACTATCGTTGAGGGTATACAGTATGTCGCCACTGCGACATGACACCAGTTTAAGGGTATGATCATAATTATGAACCATCAAATATCTATCTCTCACTTTACAGCATTTCTAGTCTTGTGCGATGTGGCCACAATATAATTTGAAACTCTAGTCACTAGTAGTCAATAGTCTCTGGGTCTCTTTAAATATCATATTGTCAATGTATTGTATATTTAAAATTTTGCAATATTTCCCCAGTCTTATTACAACATTTCTAGTCCTGTGGCAGATTTGATATTCAGTTTATTACTCATTGCCAAATTCTAGTCAGCTGAGTCATCTTCTGTAGTCACTTCAGCACCACTGATTCTCTGACATTGTCACATTTCTATTCATTGGAAGCGGAATAAAAGACAAACACTGTTCTTTTTGTATGTTTAATAGATTTTAGCCATTCGTTTACAGTTTAATACTACCAGTAATAGTCAAGTACTCAATAAGTAGATGGAAACAACACATTGAAGTTCATATTTTTCAAACTTGTAAATAGTTGCGATATATCGTGATGCATATCGCGATATACCCCCTTATATCGCGATATATCACGATACGTTTTTCAAAGGCGATACCCAACCCTATCAGCGACCAATCAGGACTCGACGCTGGGGAGGTCACGGGAAAAGGGACATGCCAGTGGCATTTCTGGCTAGATTTTTTTTTTTTGTCAGACTGTCCCAGACCTGCGTCTGGTGAAAAGGCTATAATTGTAGTGATGGGTAGGTATATTATTAATTAAAATTAATTTTACATTAAAAATATCATTTTACATAGACTTACATAGGGAAACTCTTTAAAAATCTTCTTGTCTGAAACCACAAGGCCTAGGTTTTTAATGACAGATTCTTTCTGTCATTCTTCGTCGTGCTGCATGTTTACAATTTTAACGTCCGAACTTCCGGCTTCCACTACTTTTGAAATATGACTCCGCGCAAATAGTCCGTTGTTTGTTGACTTTTCATGCTGTCTGTCTCAAAACTAATTTCTCATGGCATTATTTCCGCATTTTGATTACATGTTTTGTTTCATTTGTAATCAAAATACAAAAATGATATTTCTTAAATTACAAACAAAACGGGAAAAGTTAAGTGAATATGCATAAGGAAAGTTCCCATTTTATACAGATGACCGCATAATGGGTCATTGGCGAATCTTGGAGGCGGCGTCTAACCACGGCCTTCATTGCGGGCTTCACTGTTGTCGAAAGTTAGCCCAATTTTTTTTCTTAATTAATTCCTATATTTCTAGCTGACGCCCCTTAATTTTGAACCGGGATTTCGAAATGAAATCTTCGTCAGATAAGTGATAATATTACATTCAGTACAAAATGGGTTATGATTAATTATATTTGTATCAATACGCCATTAAAGTGTATATTAAGTGTACCTTTGTATATTTTTAGAAAAGAAAAAAAAAAACAATATGTATAGAGCTACAATCAGTGCACACCATTTAAGTATCTAGATAAACTTTGAAAATAGACCGTATAATAAGCTGTATTTAACTTTTGATTATCGGCCAAGCCGCTTTGTCTGGTCCTGACCCGCACACAACAGTTACAGGCCAGGTTAAGATTTTACCCCTTCAACCCACGAGTTTCTCCAGTTCACTCTTCAGTCACTGAATTTGTACGCGTCCATTCTACACATGTAAATTGGGTGTCTAGTCAATAGTCGTCAATAGCATGTCAAACCATGTAGAACCGAATGCGGTGTATCATTATGAGCCATCTCACCCGGTTCTACACTGTTTGCATCTGTAGGTATCTGTACTTGGCTGTAAAGGGCTGAAAGGGTACAGACTCATAACACTTACATGACCTAATTAAATGCGAAGTACGTGACGCTAGAAACTTCACCGTACGGTAGCAAGCCAGCAATAATAAACTCCTAACAGTTATCACTGTCCAATTCTGTTGTATAGGTCTAAATAACTGAATATGTAAGCACAATGTTGTGATAAATAATTAGTCACATGCCGCAAAACTTCAAACATCGCACAAAAAGTGTTTTCCTTTATTGTAGTGCACGACATAAGGCAGGTTCTTGACTAAGGCGCGAAATACATCTCAGTCAACAAGTGTAAGCTTTTACAAGAAAGTTGCGGCTATGTGTTGTCATAAAACTGGCAACTATCTCAGCAGGCACATGACGTAATTGTGACGTCACATCAACGTCGGTGCAACATCATGACGTTGCATCGACGTTGAATTGACGTTGCCCTAGCGACGTGTGCCTCCTGGGTAGTCATTTGTATGTTTTTTTTTATAATGTCCAAGTAAAATGAAGATGAAAGTGTTTAACGGCCGATTCCCCTCAGTTTTGTGAACCAAACTAAAAATCAGCACTCCAGCGCCATTGTCCTTATCACTTAAGAAAGTAAATCTGAATTGCACGACCCGCAGAAAAGCGACCGACTGAAGTCGGTTGATTTTCTAAGAGTACCCTAAAATCACCGTGTCATTCTGTCAGTCTGTCTGTCCGTCCGTAACCCGTTTGTGAAAATTGGTGATAGTGACTTAACCGCTTGGAATATTTAAACAATTTTTGTCATACTGAAAGATATCAATGAGATCTAACCAATGAACTTGCGAAATATTACATTCCATTTAGTATAGCCTCGCCGAGGCGAAAAATGTGAAAATTTTCGAACTGCTTCTCCTCTGAAACCGTTGGGCCGATTGAAGTCAAATTTCATATGAAGCCTCTATGGGATGGGGGGAAACCAAAATTTGCTCATGGGGTCCAGGTCACATGACCAAAATGGCCGCCAAGCCATATATGGTCTGTCTGTCTGTCCGTCCGTAACCCGTTTGTGAAAATTGGTGATAGTGACTTAACCGCTTGGAATATTTAAACAATTTTTGGCATACTGATAGATATCAATAAGGTCTAACCAATGAACTTGCGAAGTATTACATTCCATTTAGTATAGCCTCGCCGAGGCGAAAAATGTGAACATTTTCGAACTGCTTCTCCTCGGAAACCGTTGGTCCGAAGTCAATTTGAAGTCAAATTTCATATGGGGCCTCTATGGGATGGGGGAAACCAAAATTTGCTCATGGGGTCCAGGTCACATGACCAAAATGGCCGCCAAGGTAAACAACCTTCAAAAATAGTCTTCTCCAGAACCACTCGGCAGATTTCCACGAAACTTGATAAAGAGCATCTGGGACGTAGGCCCATCATAAATTGCTAAAATGGTGACCCTGGGTTGACCTTGACCTTCTTTGTGCCTAGGTCAAACTTTGACACATATGCTTTTGTATTGGAAAAGTGAGAATGCATTTTATCCTGCAAACCATTCAGAATACAGTACTAAAGTATAAGATATATTTTTGCTCCATACGATAAGGCGCATTTATTGAGGGAGCCGTTTTAGGTCCAGGTCACATGACCAAAATGGCCGCCATACCCATATATGGTTACACTCATAAAGCTAAAAGCATCCGGCGGGTCGTGCACTTCAGCTGAAGCAATGGTTTTTCACAGAATCTGTCATTTCAGTGCCTTTTGGCGCTTTGATTGTTATTTGGTGTGAAATTTCATCTAGTGGACCTCTATCAAGATTGTTCAAATTATAGCCCTGGGGCCAAAAATGCCCCCACCCAAGACCCTTTGGTTTTACATAGACTTATATAGGGAAATCTTTAAAAATCTTCTTCTCTGAAACCAAAAGGCCCATGTCTTTGATATTTGGTATGGAGCTTCATCTAGTGGACCTCTACCAAAATTGTTCAAATTATAGCCCTCGGACCACAAATGCCCCCGCCTGAGGCCCTTTAGTTTTACATAGACTTACATAGAGATAATCTTCGAAAATCTTCTTCTCTGAAACAGCAAGGCCCAGGTCTTTGATATTTGGTGTGAAGCTTCATCTAGTGGACCTCTATCAAGATTGTTTAAATTATAGCCCTGGGGCCAAAAATGCCCATGCCCCGGGGCCATTTGGTTTTACATAGGCTTATGTAGGGAATATCTTTAATTCTTATGAAGCTTCACCTTTTTAGACCTCCCTCAACATTATACATATTATAGCCCTGGGGTCAATAATGGCCCTACCCGGGGCCCACTTGTTACTGAATCATAATTATATGGATCAGGTGAGCGATCCAGGGCCATCATGGCCCTCTTGTTAGCTCACCGTCACGTAGTGACGAGGTGAGCTTTTGGGATCACTTTTTGTCCATCGTGCGTCCGTCCGTCCGTGCGTAAACAATTTCTTTAAACGACATCTCCTCCTAAACCACTGATCGGATTTTGACCAAACTTCACAGGAATGATCCTTAGGTGGTCCCCTTTCGTAGTTGTTCAAATGGTTCCGGTCCGTTGCACATCTAGGTCCCAGGAGCCAAAAACAGATTTTTTTCACCAAAAACTTAAAAAATCTTCTTCTCTGAAACCACAAGGCCCAGGTCTTTGATATTTGGTATGAAGCTTCATCTAGTGGACCCCTACCAAGATTGTTAAAATTATAGTGCTGGGGCCAAAAATGCCCCCGCCCCGGGGCCCTTTGGTTTTACATAGGCTTATATAGGGAAAATCTTTAAAAATCTTCTTCTCTGAAACCACAAGGCCCAGGACTTTGATATTTGGTATGAAGCTTCATCTAGTGGACCCCTACCAAGATTGTTCAAATTTTAGTGCTGGGACAAAAAATGCCCCCGCCACGGGGCCCTTTGGTTTTCCATTGGCTTATATAGGGAAAATCTTTAAAAATCTTCTTCTCTGAAACCACAAGGCCCAGGTCTTTGATATTTGGTATGAAGCTTCATCTAGTGGACCCCTACCAAGATTGTTCAAATTATAGTGCTGGGGCCAAAAATGCCCCGCCCCGGGGCCCTTTGGTTTTACATAGACTTATATAGGGAAAATCTTTAAAAATCTTCTTCTCTGAAACCACAAGGCCCAGGACTTTGATATTTGGTATGAAGCTTCATCTAGTGGACCCCTACCAAGATTGTTCAAATTTTAGTGCTGGGACAAAAAATGCCCCCGCCACGGGGCCCTTTGGTTTTACATAGGCTTATATAGGGAAAATCTTTAAAAATCTTCTTCTCTGAAACCACAAGGCCCAGGACTTTGATATTTGGTATGAAGCTTCATCTAGTGGACCCCTACCAAGATTGTTCAAATTATAGTGCTGGGGCCAAAAATGCCCCCGCCCCGGGGCCCTTTGGTTTTACATAGGCTTATATAGGGAAAATCTTTAAAAATCTTCTTCTCTGAAACCACAAGGCCCAGGACTTTGATATTTGGTATGAAGCTTCATCTAGTGGACCCCTACCAAGATTGTTCAAATTTTAGTGCTGGGACAAAAAATGCCCCCGCCACGGGGCCCTTTGGTTTTACATTGGCTTATATAGGGAAAATCTTCAAAAATTTTCTTCTCTGAAACCACAAGGCTCAGGTCTTTGATATTTGGTATGAAGCTTCATCTAGTGGACCCTTACCAAGATTGTTCAAATGATAGTGCTGGGGCCAAAAATGCCCCCGCCCTGGGGCCCTTTGGTTTTATATAGGCTTATATAAGGAAAATCTTTAAAAATCTTCTTCTCTGAAACCACAAGGCCCAGGACTTTGATATTTGGTATGAAGCTTCATCTAGTGGACCCATACCAAGATTGTTCAAATTATAGTGTTGGGACAAAAAATGCCCCCGCCACGGGGCCCTTTGGTTTTACATTGGCTTATATAGGGAAAATCTTAAAAATCTTCTTCTCTGAAACCAAAAGGCCCAGGTCTTTGATATTTGGTATGAAGATTCATCTAGTGGACCCCTTCCAAGATTGTTCAAATTATAGTGCTGGGGCCAAAAATGCCCCCGCCCTGGGGCCCTTTGGTTTTACATAGGCTTATATAGGGAAAATCTTTAAAAATCTTCTTCTCTGAAACCACAAGGCCCAGGACTTTGATATTTGGTATGAAGCTTCATCTAGTGGATCCCTACCAAAATTGTTCAATTTATAGTGCTGGGGCAAAAAATGCCCCCGTCCCGGGGCCCTTTGGTTTTACATAGGCTTATATAGGCAAAATCTTTCAAAAATCTTCTTCTCTGAAACCGCTAGGCCCAGGTCTTTGATATTTGATGTGTAGCTTCATCTTGTGGACCTTTGCCAAGATTGTTCAAATTATAGCCTTTGTTGATGTTTGGTATGAAGCTTCACCTTTAAGACCTCCCTCAACATTATGCACATTAAAGCCCTGGGGCCAATAATGGCCCTCTCTGGGGCCCACTTGTTTAAATTGGATCAGGTGAGCGATCCAGGGCCATCATGGCCCTCTTGTGTTTTATATTAGGATCACTTTTTGTCTGTCATCTGTGCGTAAACAATTTCTTCAAACGACATCTCCTCCTAAACCACTGATCGGATTTTGACCAAACTTCACAGGAATGATCCTTAGGTTGTCTCCTTTCAAAGTTGTTCAAATGGTTCCGGTCCGTTGCACATATAGGTCAATGGAGCCCAAAATAGATTTTTTTCACCGAAAACTTAAAAAATCTTCTTCTGAAACTGCAAAGCCCAGGACTTTGATATTTGGTATGAAGCTTCATCTAGTGGACCCCTACCAAGATTGTTCAAATTATAGTGCTGGGGCCAAAAATGCCCCCACACCGGGGCCCTTTGGTTTTCCATGGGCTTATATAGGGAAAATCTTTAAAAATCTTCTTCTCTGAAACTACAAGGCCCAGGTCTTTGATATTTGTTATGAAGCTTATCTAGAGGACCCCTAACAAGATTGTTCAAATTATAGTGCTGGGGCCAAAAATGCCCCTGCCCCAGGCCTTTTGGTTTTACACAGGCTTATAAAGGGAAAATCTTTAAAAAATCTTCTTCTCTGAAACTGCAAGGCCCAGGTCTGTGATATTTGGTATGAAGCTTCATCTAGTGGACCTCTACCAAGATTGTTCAAATTATAGTACTGGGGCCTAAGATGACCCCGCCCCGGGGCCCTCTGGTTTTACATGGGCTTATATAGCTTATATAGGGAAAATCTTTAAAAATCTTCTTCTCTGAAACCCCAAGGTCCAGGTCTTTGATATTTGGTATGAAGCTTCATCTAGTGGACCCCTACCAGGATTGTTCAAATTATAGTGCTGGGGCCAAAAATGCCCCCGCCCCAGGCCCTTTGGTTTTACATAGACTTATATAGGGAAAATCTTTAAAAATCTTCTCTGAAACCGCAAGGTCTTTGCTATTTGGTATGAAGCTTCATCTAGTGGACCCCTACCAAGATTGTTCAAATTATAGTGCTTGGGCCAAAAATGCCCCCACTCGGGCCCTTTGGTTTTACACCGGCTTATATACGGAAAATCTTTTAAAGCTTCTTCTCTGAAACCGCAAGACCCAGGTCTTTGATATTTGGTATGAAGCTTTAGCTTGTGGACCTCACCAAGGTTGTTCAAATCATAGCCCTGGGGCCAAAAATGCTCCTGCTCCGGGGCCCTTTGGTTTTACATAGACTCATATAGGGAAAATCTTTAAAAATCTTCTTCTGTGAAACCACAAGGCCTAGGTTTTTGATATTTGTTGTGAAATTTCATCTATTTCATCTATCAAGATTGTTTAAATTATAGCCCTGAAGCCAAAAATGCCCCCACCCTGGGGCCATTTGGTTTTACATAGGCTTATGTAGGGAATATCTTTAAAAACATCTTCTCTGGAACTGCAAGGCCCAGGTCTTTAATATTTGGTGTGTAGCTTCTTCTAGTGGACCTTTGCCAAGATTGTTCAAATTATAGCCTTTGTTATGCCCCCAACTTTGAAAAAGTTGGAGGGGCATATTGCTTCTGGTTCGTTCGTCCGTTCGTCTGTTTGTCCGTTCGTCCGTTCGTCCGTCGTTACGCTTTTCATGCATAGCATAACTAAAGAACCGTGTATGCTAGGGTTTTGAAATTTCATATATGGATTCCTCATGGAAAATTAGCTGACGCATATTTTTTTTCTCGTCCGGATTATGCCCCCTTCAAGTTTTATTGCCCTTTGATTTTTTTTAGCTCACCTGAGCCTTTAGGCTCATAGGTGAGCTTATAGTATAGCCATGGTCCGTCCGTCCGTCCGTCCGTCCGTCCACCATTTTCAAAGATCTTCTTCTCCTATACTGCAAGGCCAATCAAAGCCAAATTTCATATGGAGCCTCAGTGGGATGGGGGAACGAAAGTTTGTTCGCGGGGTCTGGATCACATGACCAAGATGGCCGCCATGCCCATATATGGTAAAAAGCCTTCAAAAATCTTCTTCTCCAGAACCATAAGGCCAGTGGCCTTGAAACTTGGCATGTAGCATATGGTACTCGGGCCCATCATGGTTTGTACAAATGGTGACCCTGGGTTGACCTTGACCTATTTTACAGCAATGTCAAATTTGTTGACTTAGGCTTTTGCATGGGGCAAAGTGAAAATAATGGATTTATAGGAAACCATTGAAGACAGTGTCACCACAATTTGTAGATCAGGTAAAGTAACTGAATACATGAATGTATATGGATCAGAAAGGTCAAGGTCATTCATTGGCCTTGTTCGCGGGTCTGGATCACATGACCAAGATGGCCACCATGCCCATATATGGTAAAAAGCCTTTAAAAATCTTCTTCTCCAGAACCATAAGGCCAGTGGCTTTGAAACTTGGCATGTAGCATATGGTACTCGGGCCCATTATGGTTTGTACAAATGGTGACCCTGGGTTGACCTTGACCTATTTTACAACAATGTCAAATTTTCCGACTTAGGCTTTTGCATGGGGCAAAGTGAAAATAATGGATTTATAGGAAACCATTGAAGACAGTGTCAACAAAATTTGTAGATCAGGTAAAGTAATTGAATACATGAAGATCTATGGGTCAGAAAGGTCAAGGTCATTCATTGGCCTTAGACCAAGGTCATTCAGGATCCATATTTCAAACATTTTTTTCTCCAAAACTGCTGAGCCAATTTAAGTAAAATTTAATATGGAGCCTTTGTGAGTTGAACAAATGAAAAAATGCCAATACGGTCTAGATCACATGACCAAAATGGCTGTCACGCCCATATATGGTAAAAAGCCTTAAAAATTCTTCTCCTCCAGAACCGTAAGGCCAATGGCCTTGAAACTTGGCATGTAGCATATGGCACTCAGGCCCATCATAGTTTGTACAAATGGTGACCCTGAGTTGACCTTGACCTATTTTACAGCAATGTCAAATTTGCCGACTTAGGCTTTTGCATGGGAAAAAGTGAAAATAATGGATTTTTAGGAAACCATTGAAGACACTGTCACCAAAATTAGTAGATAAGGTGAAGTAGCTGAATACATGAAGATCTATGTGTAAGAAAGGTCAAGGTCATTAATTGACCTTAGACCAAGGTCACGCAGGTTCCATATTTCAAACATTTTTTCTCAGAAACTACTGAGCCAATTGAAGTGAAATTCAATATGGAGCCTTTGGGAGTTGAACAAATGAAAAGCTGCCAATATGGTCTAGATCACATGACCAAGATGGCCACCACGCCCATATATGGTAAAAACACTTTGAAATTCTTCTTCTCAAGAACCGTAAGGCCAATGGCCTTGAAACTTGGCATGTAGCATATGGTACTCGGGCCTATCATAATTTATTCAAATGGTGACCCTGGGTTGAACTTGACCTTTTTTACAGTAATGTCAAATATGCTGACTTAGGCTTTTGCATAGGAAAAAGTGAAAATAATGGATTTTTAGCTCACCTGAGCCTTTAGGCTCATAGGTGAGCTTATAGTATAGCCATGGTCCATCGTCCGTCCGTCCGTCGTCCGTCTGTCCGTCCGTCCACCATTTTCAAAGATCTTCTTCTCCTATACTGCAGGGCCAATCAAAGCCAAATTTCATATGGAGCCTCAGTGGGATGGGGGAACGAAAGTTTGTTCGCGGGGTCTGGATCACATGACCAAGATGGCCGCCATGCCCATATATGGTAAAAAGCCTTCAAAAATCTTCTTCTCCAGAACCATAAGGCCAGTGGCCTTGAAACTTGGCATGTAGCATATGGTACTCAGGCCCATCATGGTTTGTACAAATGGTGACCCTGGGTTGACCTTGACCTATTTTACAGCAATGTCAAATTTGCCGACTTAGGCTTTTGCATAGGGCAAAGTGAAAATTGGAACAAGTTTTCTTTTTGTTTCATTTGCTTCTGTATACAGTATACCATTTATGTCCAATGGACAGTTCCTTATATTTTCCCTTTCTGTGAGCCAGGCACCGAGGTTATAAAACCTTTTTCACGCTCAACTCACTTCAGCATGAAATTTACCCTGCTCATAAGTTTTAAAATGCCAACAAATATTGAGATGGCATTTTAAAATTTATGAGCAGGGTAAATGACATTTTCTGCTGATCGAAGTAGGAAAATTGTCACCAGACAGGTGAGCGGTTCAGGACCACTGGTCCTCTGGTTTAATAAAATCTTGTCAGCAAGATATCTCAAAAACTATTGGAGCTAGAGCCTTGAAAGTTGGTGATTATATTGGTGGTGATTAGTAGATGAACTGATTAACTTTTGACAAAATTCTGAAAAATACTTTGTGAGTTATGGCCCTTTGTCATTTTGGTAATTTGTGCCCATTGTAATGTATGCTAAAAGTGATGCATAGCATAACTTAAGAACCGTGTATGCTAGGGTTTTGAAATTTCATATATGGATTCCTCATGGAAAATTAGCTGACGCGTATTTTTTTTCTTGTCCGGATTATGCCCCTTTTAAGAGTTATTGCCCTTTGAAATTTTTTTAATAAAATCTTGTCAGCAAGATATCTCAAAAACTATTGGAGCTAGAGCCTTGAAAGTTGGTGAATATATTGGTGGTGATGAGTAGATGAACTGATTAACTTTTGACAAAATTCCGAAAAATACTTGGTGAGTTATGGCCCTTTGTCATTTTGGTAATTTGTGCCCATTGTAATGTATGCTAAAAGGGATGCAAAGCATATCTTTAGAACCGTGTATGCTAGGGTTTTGAAATTTCATATATGGATTCCTGATGGAAAATTAGCTGATGCGTATTATTTTTCTCATCCGGATTATGCCCCTTTTAAGAGTTATTGCCCTTTGAAATTTTTTTAATAAAATCTTGTCAGCATGATATCTCAAAAACTATTGGAGCTAGAGCCTTGAAAGTTGGTGATTATATTGGTGGTGATGAGTAGATGAACTGATTAACTTTTGACAAAATTCCGAAAAATACTTTGTGAGTTATGGCCCTTTGTCATTTTGGTAATTTGTGCCCATTGTAATGTAAGCTAAAAGTGATGCATAGCATAACTTTAGAACCGTGTATGCTAGGGTTTTGAAATTTCATATATGGATTCCTCATGGAAAATTAGCTGACGCGTATTTTTTTTCTTGTCCGGATTATGCCCCTTTTAAGAGTTATTGCCCTTTGAAATTTTTTTTATAAAATTTTGTCAGCAAGATATCTCAAAAACTATTGGAGCTAGAGCCTTGAAAGTTAGTGAATATATTGGTGGTGATGAGTAGATGAACTGATTAACTTTTGACGAAATTCTGAAAAATACTTTGTGAGTTATGGCCCTTTGTCATTTTGGTAATTTGTGCCCATTGTAATGTATGCTAAAAGTGATGCATAGCATATCTTTAGAACCGTGTATGCTAGGGTTTTGAAATTTCATATATGGATTCCTCATGGAAAATTAGCTGACGCGTATTTTTTTCTCGTCCTGATTATGCCCCTTTTAAGAGTTATTGCCCTTTGAAATTTTTTTAATAAAATCTTGTCAGCAAGATATCTCAAAAACTATTGGAGCTAGAGCCTTGAAAGTTGGTGAATAGATTGGTGGTGATGAGTAGATGAACTGATTAACTTATGACAAAATTCCGAAAAATACTTTGTGAGTTATGGCCCTTTGTCATTTTGGTAATTTGTGAAAAACTTTGTCATCGTTCTAGCGCCTACATTTCTTCACCAATTTCAATATAACAAATGTTCCTTATAAAAAAATCTCGAGGGAGTTCAACTTTCAAGGTCATGACCCAAGGTTGGGCGGTCAAAACCAGGGGCGGTTTTAACCGGTGGTTTTAACCGGTTAAAACCGTCCCGGTCAATACTCCCAAAGTGGTCAATACTGGTCAATACTGGTCGATTGAGATATTGAGTGGTCAGTTGAATAATTTTAGTGTTAAAAAAGCAAAGCTACTGAAACTATTTTGAAGTTTTGCTCTCTTTGCTGGAGGCTGATCGTTTGATAGAGTTTCAGATTCAGATGTTATTTCTTCAAGTGGCCTCTTAGCAATACTTTTGGGTTTTTCAGCCCTAGGCATTTTTGTCTATAACTCATCAGTCTTAAGACCTTAGCAGTAACTTCAATACCTTGCACTGATTTTTTTTTTTTTGTTGTTGTTGTTATCTTCCAAAATAGTGAAGAAGTTCCAAATTGGGTCTTTAGGTTTCATTCATTTTTGACACCTTCAGTAATAGCTTGATGATAAGATACTGTCTATATTGCATATAAATCAATATTTCACACATTATGAATAAAGCCTGGTGTCAGTTTATAATACCCCTATTAGGGACATGTAATTGGTCAATTTAGCAATCAGATCGTTGCCACACCTACTGCAGTGGCATGGGTTAGTCTGTTTTGACAGCAATTTACAGGTGTTGCAGATACTTTTAAATATTCAAAGACATCAGTGAATCTTCAAATATTGTTTGGTTAATAATTAAAGGACCTTTCATAAATCCTTCAAAATCCATGATACATTCAGCTTATTCACATTCCTGTAAATCAAAATATGAACAATTAATCTATCCTATAAAGGAAAAAAGAATAATTATAAAGATTGTTTGATTGAAAAGAACAGGCCTGTCTACAGTTCAGTGAGTCAATCGACCAGCAATAATGTTTTATGACTTTTGATGAAATAAAAGATACCTAAAATAATTAGTTATTAATAAAAACTGTTTTGTCTTGTTCATTGATGAAAATATAGTCTAACATCATGTACATGTACATGATGTAGGGGGAAAGCTTTTAAGACCAGTTTAGCAACAGGACAGAGGTATATACTCCAGTGATTTAATCGACCACCAATCGACCAGTATTGACCAGTAATGACCGGTTTTAACCACCGGCCCGGTCAATATGAGTATTGACCGGCTTTTTGCCAACCTTGTCATGACCTCAGATCAATGTCACTGTGGCTATTTTTAGAAAAACCTTGTCATGGCTCTAGCGCCTACATTTCTTCACAAATTTCAATATAACTTCACACAAATTTCAATATAACTTCACACAAATGTTCCTTATAAAAAAATCTCGAGCGAGTTTGACTTCAAAGTCATGACCTCAAGGTCAAGGTCACTGTGGCTATTTTTAGAAAAACTTTGTCATCGCTCTAGCGCCTTCATTTCTTCACCAATTTCAATATAACTTCACACAAATGTTTCTTATGACAATATCTCAGCGAGTTCGACTCTCAAGGTCATGACCTCAAGGTCAAGGTCACTGTGGCTATTTTTAGAAAAACTTTGTCATCGCTCTAGCGCCTACATTTCTTCACCAATTTCAATATAACTTCACACAAATGTTCCTTATAAAAAAATCCCGAGCGAGTTCGACTTCAAAGTCATGACCTCAAGGTCAAGGTCACTGTGGCTATTTTTAGAAAAACTTTGTCATCGCTCTAGCGCCTACATTTCTTCACCAATTTCAATATAACTTCACACAAATGTTTCTTATGACAATATCTCAGCGAGTTCGACTTTCAAGGTCATGACCTCAAGGTCAAGGTCACTGTGGCTATTTTAAGAAAAACTTTGTCATCACTCTAGCGCCTACATTTCTTCACTGATTTCTATATAACTTCAAACAAATGTGCCTTATGACAATATCTTGAGCGAGGTCGAATTTCAAGGTCATGACCTCAAGGTCACTGTGGCTATTTTTAGAAAAACTTTGTCATTGCTCTAGCGCCTACATTTCTTCACTGATTTCAATATAACTTCACACAAATGTTCCTTATGACAATATCTCAAGTGTGTTCGACTTTCAGGGTCATGACCTCAAGGTCAAGGTCACTGTAGCTATTTTTAGAAAAAATTTGTCATCACTCTAGCGCCTACATTTCTTCACCGATTTCAATATAACTTCACACAAATGTTCCTTATGACAATATCTCTAGCGAGTTCCACTTTCAAGGTCAAGGTCACTGTGGCTATTTTTAGAAAAACTTTGTCAATGCTCTTGCGCTTACATTTCTTCACCGATTTCAATATAACTTCACACAAATGTTCCTTATGACAATATCTCGAGCCATTTCAACTTTCAAGGTCACGGTCACAATGGCTATTTTTAGAAAAGCTTTGCTATCGCTCCAGCGCCTACATTTCTTCACCGATTTTAATATAACTTCACACAAATGATCCTGATGACAATACCTAGTAAGAGTTCAACTTTCAAGGTCAAGGTCACTGTGGCTATTTTTAGAAAAACTTTTTCATTGCTCTAGCGCTTACATTTTTTCACCAATTTCAAAATCGATTCACACAAATGTTCCTTAAGACAATATCTGTAGCGAGTTCCACTTTCAAGGTCAAGGTCACTGTGGCTATTTTTAGAAAACCTTTGTCAATGCTCTAGCGCTTACATTTCTTCACCAATTTCAATATAATTTCACACAAATGTTCCTTAAGACAATATCTCGAGCAATTTCGACTTTCAAGGTCAAGGTCACTGTGGCTATTTTTTAAAAAAAAACTCATCGTCCTAGCGATTACATTTCTTCACTGATTTCAATATAACTTCACACAAATGTTCCTTATGATAATACCTCGAGTGAGTTTGACTTTCAAGGTCAAGGTCACTGTGGCTATTTTTAGAAAAACTTTGACATGGCTCTAGCGCTTACATTTCTTCACCGATTTCAGTATAACTTCACACAAATGTTCCTTATGACAATATCTCAAACTATTTCGACTTTCAAGGTCAAGGTCACTGGGGCTATTTTTAGAAAATCTTTGTCATCGCTCTAGTGCCTACATTTATTGATGGATGTTAATAGAACTTCACACAAATGTTTCTTATGGTAATATCTCGAGTTGCTTTGACTTTCAAGGTCAAGGTCACTATGGCTATTTTTAGAAAAACTTTGTCATTGCTCTACCGCCTACATTTATGATTTTTAGCTCACCTGACCGAAGGTCATGGTGAGCTTTTGTGACCGTAAGATGTCCGGCGTCGTCGTGCGTCGTCCGTCGTCCGTCGTGCGTAAACTTTTTCTTGTGAACACACTAGAGGCCACAGTTTTGGTCCAATCATCATCAAACTTGCTCAGAATGATCATCATGACAATATCTCGGTCAAGTTCGAATATGGGTCATGTCGGGTGAAAAAGTAGGTCAGTAGGTCAAATCATAGAAAAACCTTGTGAACACTCTAGAGGGCACAGTTTTGGTCCAATCATCATCAAACTTGCTCAGAATAATTATCATGACAATATCTCGGTCAGGTTCGAATATGGATCATGTAGGGTCAAAAAGTAGGTCAGTAGGTCAAACCATAGATAGTCCTTGTGAACACTCTAGAGGGCACAGTTATGGTTCAATTATCATCAAACTTGCTCAGAATGATCATTGTGACAATATCTCGGTCAAGTTTGAATATGGGTCATGTCGGGTCAAAAAGTAGGTCAGTAGGTCAAATCATAGAAAAACCTTGTGAACACTCTGAAGGCCACTGTTTTGGTCCAATTATCATGAAACTTGCTCAGAATGACCATTGTGACAATATTTCAGTCCAGTTCGAATATGGGTCATATCGGGTTAAAAAGTAGGTCAGCGGGTCAAATCATATAAAAACCTTGTGAACACCCTAGGGGCCACAATTTTGGTCCAATCTTAATCAAACTTGCTCAGAATGATCATCATGACAATATCTCGGTCAAGTTTGAATATGGGTCAAATGGTTCCGGTCCGTTGCACATCTAGGTCACAGGAGCCAAAAACAGATTTTTTTCACCAAAAACTTAAAAAATCTTCTTCTCTGAAACCACAAGGCCCAGGTCTTTGTTATTTGGTATGAAGCTTCATCTAGTGGACCCCTACCAAGATTGTTCAAATTATAGTGCTGGGGCCAAAAATGCCCCCGCACGGGGGCCCTTTGGTTTTACATAGGCTTATATAGGGAAAATCTTTAAAAATCTTCTTCTCTGAAACCACAAGGCCCAGGACTTTGATATTTGGTATGAAGCTTCATCTAGTGGACCCCTACCAAGATTGTTCAAATTTGAGTGCTGGGACGAAAAATGCCCCCGCCACGGGGCCCTTTGGTTTTACATTGGCTTATATAGGGAAAATCTTTAAAAATCTTCTTCTCTGAAACCACAAGGCCCAGGTCTTTGATATTTGGTATGAAGCTTCATCTAGTGGACCCCTACCAAGATTGTTCAAATTATAGTGCTGGGGCCAAAAATGCCCCCGCCCCAGGGCCCTTTGGTTTTACATAGGCTTATATAGGGAAAATCTTCAAAAATCTTCTACTCTGAAACCACAAGGCCCAGGACTTTGATATTTGGTATGAAGCTTCATCTAGTGGACCCCTACCAAGATTGTTCAAATTATAGTGCTGGGACAAAAAATGCCCCCGCCACGGGGCCCTTTGGTTTTACATTGGCTTATATAGGGAAAATCTTTAAAAATCTTCTTCTCTGAAACCACAAGGCCCAGGTCTTTGATATTTGGTATGAAGCTTCATCTAGTTGACCCCTACCAAGATTGTTCAAATTACAGTGCTGGGGCCAAAAATGCCCCCGCCCCGGGGCCCTTTGGTTTTACATAGGCTTATATAGGGAAAATCTCAAAAAATCTTCTTCTCTGAAACCACAAGGCCCAGGTCTTTGATATTTGGTATGAAGCTTCATCTAGTGGACCCCTACCAAGATTGTTCAAATTTTAGTGCTGGGACAAAAAATGCCCCCGCCACGGGGCCCTTTGGTTTTACATGGGCTTATATAGGGAAAATCTTTAAAAATTTTCTTTTCTGAAACCACAAGGCCCAGGACTTTGATATTTGGTATGAAGCTTCATCTAGTGGACCCCTACCAAGATTGTTCAAATTTTAGTGCTGGGACAAAAATGCCCCCGCCACGGGGCCCTTTGCTTTTACATTGGCTTATATAGGGAAAATTTTTAAAAATCTTCTTCTCTGAAACCACAAGGCCCAGGTCTTATATATTTGGTATGAAGCTTCATCTAGTGGACCCCTACCAAGATTGTTCAAATTATAGTGCTGGGGCCAAAAATGCCCCCGCCACGGGGCCCTTTGGTTTTACATAGGCTTATATAGGGAAAATCTTTAAAAATTTTCTTCTCTAAAACCACAAGGCCCAGGACTTTGATATTTGGTATGAAGCTTCATCTAGTGGACCCCTACCAAGATTGTTCCAATTTTAGTGCTGGGGCCAAAAATGCCCCTGCCCCGGGGCCCTTTGGTTTTACATAGGCTTATATAGGGAAAATCTTTAAAAATCTTCTTCTCTGAAACCACAAGGCCCAGGACTTTGATATTTGGTATGAAGCTTCGTCTAGTGGACCCCTACCAAGATTGTTCAAATTATAGTGCTGGGACAAAAAATCCCCCCCTGCCACGGGGCCCTTTGGTTTTACATAGGCTTATATAGGGAAAATCTTTAAAAATCTTCTTCTCTGAAACCACAAGGCCCAGAACTTTGATATTTGGTATGAAGCTTCATCTAGTGGACCCCTACCAAGATTGTTCAAACTATAGTGCTGGGGCAAAAAATGCCCCTGTCCCGGGGCCCTTTGATTTTACATAGGCTTATATAGGCAAAATCTTTAAAAATCTTCTTCTCTGAAACCGCTAGGCCCAGGTCTTTGATATTTGATGTGTAGCTTCATCTAGTGGACCTTTGACAAGATTGTTCAAATTTTAGCCTTTGTTGATGTTTGGTATGAAGCTTCACCTTTAAGACCTCCCTCAACATTATGTACATTAAAGCCCTGGGGCCAATAATGGCCCTCTCTGGGGCCCACTTGTTACACTATGGATCAGGTGAGCGATCCAGGGCCATCATGGCCCTCTTGTTATCTAACTTCACACAAAAGTGGTACATGCTTGCAACTAGGAGTGAAATTTTTATGCAGGCATCCATGTTTGACCTTGACCTAGATTCCATGGTTTGGTGACTTTAGTTTATACTAATTTATTTTAGTTCGATTGCGACGAAAGCTTCAAGCTTATTGAATCGCTCTCGAACACTCATTCCATGTGTTTTCACGCACGTGAGAGAGAGGCAGTGGCTTTCCAACACCAATGCTACCCATTTACACCTGGGTGAAGTGGAGCAGTGTCATTACGTGTCTTGCCCAAGGACACACCTCGATACCGGTGGCCGGTTCGAATGCACAACCTCTCGATCATAAGTGGTGACTTTGCGCCCCCACAGGCGCGACATAGCCTTCGGGGGAATTCTTGTTGTATGTTTTTGAGTCTTTAACAATATTTGTTGAATATTTTGCCAGCTAAGGTCAAGCAAAGGTTGGGGGCATTGTGTTTTACAAACACCATTTCTAGTTGTTATTTGGTATGAAGCTTCACCTTTTTAGACCTCCCTCAACATTATGCACATTATAGCCCTGGGGTCAATAATGGCCCTCCCAGGGGCCCACTTGATACTCATGGATAAGGTGAGCGATCCAGGGCCATCATGGCCCTCCTGTGTTTTATATTAGGATCACTTTTTTTAGCTCACCAGAGCCGAAGGCTCCGGGGGAGCTTATAGGATAGGCAGTTGTCCGGCGTCGTCGTCGTCGTTGTCGTTGTCGTCGTCGTCGTCTGACGTCAACACTTTCAAACATCTTCTTCTCTGAAGCCACTGGACCGATTCAGCCCAAATTTTATATGTAGCATCCTTGGGCAGGGGGATTGAAAGTTTGTGTTTTTTATGAAAATCGGCCCATTAGTTTGGTTGCTATGGCAACTTAGAGTTTCCATAGACTTATAATGGGGAAAATTGAAAAATGGCATTTACTGCCAAGTCATTGCAGATATTTGGACAAAACTTTTATAGAAATGTTTCTTGAGTAAAATTCTTTCAGCCATATACTTTTATGCCAACCTGAGGGTCCCCCAGGTTGTGCCGGGGCCATGCCCCACCCCCTCCACTTCATAAAAGGCCATATATCTCAGAAACCATTCAGATCCCGACCCCTAAACCATATATATTCTTGTTCCTATTGATAAGACGCATTTAGTAACACCAACCTTGGGGTCCTCAGGGATGCGCCGAGGTCATGCCCCACCCCCTCCACTTAATAAAAGGCCCAATATCTCGGAAACCATTCAGATCCCCACCCCTAAACCATATATATTCTTGTTCCTTATGATAAGACCCATTCGGTGACATCAACCTGGGAGTCCCCTGGATGCGCCGGGGCCATGCCCCACCCCCTCCATTTCATAAAAGGCCCAATATCTCGTAAACCTTACAGATCCCCGCCCCTAAACCATATATATGCGTGCTTCTTATGATAAGACACATTCATTGACACCAACCTGGGGGTCCTCAGATATGCGCTGGGGCCTTGCCCCACCCCTCTACTTCACAAAAGGCCATATATCTCAGAAACTGTTCAGATCCCCACCCCTAAACCATATATATTCTTGTTCCTATTGATAAGATGCATTCAGTAACACCAACCTGGGGGTCGTCAGGAATGCGCACAGGTCAGGCCCCACCCCCTCAACTTTATAAAAGGCCCAATATCTCGGAAACCATTCAGATTCCCACCCCTAAACCATATATATTCTTGTTCCTTTTGATAAGACCCATTCAGTGACATCAACCTGGGAGTCCCCTGGATGCACCGGGGCCATGCCCCACCCCCTCCATTTGATAAAAGGCCCAATATCTCGGAAACCTTACAGATCCCCGCCCATAAACCATATATATGCTTGCTTCTTATGATAAGACACATTCATTGACACCAACCTGGGGGTCCTCAAAGACGCGCTGGGGCCTTGCCCCACCCCTCCACTTCAAAAAAGGCCATATATTTCAGAAACTGTTCAGATCCCCACCCCTAAACCATAATTATATTCTTGTTCATTATGATAAGACGCATTCAGTAACACCAACCTGGGGGTTCCCAGGGATATGCTGGGGCCATGCCCCACCCCCTCCATTTCATAATATCACAATATCTCGGAAACCCTACAGATGGCCACCCCTTAACCATATATAGTCTTGTTCCTTATGATAAGACACATTCATTGACACCAACCTGGGAGTCTCCCTGGGCCTTGCCCCACCCCTCCACTTCACATAAGGCCTTATATCTCAGAGAATGTTCTTAGCCCCACCCTAAACCATATATATTCATCTTTCTTATGATAAGACGCATTCAGTGACACCAGCTTGGGAGTCCCCGGGGCACGCCCAGGCCATGCCACACCGCTTTACTTCATTAAAAGCCATATATATCAGAAATAGTTCAGATCCCCACCCCTAAACCATAAACTTGTTCCTTATGATAAGACTCGTTCAATCACACCAACCTGGAGGTCTCTTTGTGCTGAGGCAATGTGCCCCGCCCTTCCATTTCATAAAAGGCTTTATATTTCAGAAACCATTCAAATCCCCACCCCATAATCATATATGTTCTTTTTCCTTATTATTAGCACACCTACTGTAGCGGGGTCCGCAGGGGCCATTCCTATTTCATAAAAGGGCCTCAAATCCCTGAAACCGGTCAGATTCCCAGCACTGAACCATATATATACTTGGTCCTCATGATAAGACACATTTAGGGACAACAGTTTGGGCTTTCCTGGGATCAACAGGGCATGCCCCAACCCCTCAACTGTTAAAGAGGCCTTACAGATCCCCACTGCTAAACCATATATAATTTTGTTTCTTATGATAAGACGCATTTAGTGATACCAACCAGGGCTCCATTGGGTCCATGCCCCACCCCCTCTACTTCATAAAAGGCCTAACTTTTCAGATGCTGAGTCCACATGGGTGCTCATTTGGACATGGGGGTTCATTTGGTGGATTAAAATGATATCATGTTAAAATACATGGCTGCCATTGGGCAGGATGGGCAGTGCCCACCTGAGCTCTGGTGAGCATAGTGGCCCATGGGCCTCTTGTTCTGTCATCCGTGCGTAAACAATTTCTTCAAACGACATCTCCTCCTAAACCACTGATCGGATTTTGACCAAACTTCACAGGAATGATCCTTAGGTGGACCCCTTTCAAAGTTGTTCAAATGGTTTCGGTCTGTTGCACATCTAGGTCACAGGAGCCAAAAATAGATTTTTTTCACAGAAAACTTAAAAATCTTCTTCTCTGAAACCACAAGGCCCAGGTCTTTGATATTTGGTATGAAGCTTCATCTAGTGGACCCCTACCAAGATTGTTCAAATTATAATGCTGGGGCAAAAAATGCCCCCGCCCCCTGGGCCCTTTGGTTTTACATGGGCTTATATAGGGAAAATCGTTAAAAATCTTCTTCTCTGAAACCGCAAGGCCCAGGACTTTGATATTTGGTATGAAGCTTCATCTAGTGGACCCCTACTAAGGGTGTTCAAATTATAGTGCTGGGGCCAAAAATGCCCCCGCTCCGGGGCCCTTTGGTTTTACAGAGACTTATATAGGGAAAATCTTTAAAAATCTTCTTCTCTGAAACCACAAGGCCTTGGTCTTTGATATTTAGTATGAAGCTTCATTTGAAGGACCCCTACCAAGATTATTCAAATTATAGTGCTGGGGCCAAAAGTGCCCCCGCCCGGGCCCTTTGGTTTTACATAGGCTTATATAGGGATAATCTTTAAAAATCTTCTCTGAATTCGCAAGGCCCAGGACTTTGATATTTCGCATGAAGCTTCATCTAATGGACCTCTACCAAGGTTGTTCAAATTATAGCCCTGGGGCCAAAAATGCCCCTGCTACAGGGCCCTTTGGTTTTACATAGACTAATATAGGGAAAATCTTCTTCTCTGAAACCACAAGGCCTAGTTCTTTGATATTTGGTATGAAGCTTCATCTAGTGGACCTCTATCAAGATTGTTCAAATTATAGCCCTGAAACCAAAAATGCCCCTGCTCCGGGTCCCTTTGGTTTTTCATAGACTTATATGGGGAAAATCTTAAAAATTCTTCTTCTGTGAAACCACAAGGCCTAGGTCTTTGATATTTGGTGTGATCTTTCATCAAGTGGACCTCTATCAAGATTGTGCAAATTATAGCCCTGGGGCCAAAAATGCATCCGTCCCGAGACCCTTTGGTTTTGCATAGACTTAAAAAGGGAAATCTTTAAAAATCTTCTTCTCTGAAACTGCAAGGCCCACGTCTTTGATATTTGGTGTGGAGCTTCATCTAGTGGGCTTCTACCAAGATTGTTCGAATTCTAGCCCGTGGGCACAAATGCCCCTACCCCGGGGATTTTTGGTTTTACATAGACTTACATAGCCCCGGGACCATTTGGTTTTGCATAGGCTTATGTAGGGAATATCTTTAAAAAAACCTTCTCTGAAACAGCAAGGCCCAGGTCTTTGATATTTGGTGTGTAGCTTCATCTAGTGGACCTTTGCCAAGATTGTTCAAATTATAGCCTTTGTTGATTTTTGGTATGAAGCTTCACCTTTAAGACCTCCCTCAACATTATGCACATTAAAGCCCTGTGACCAATAATGGCCCTCCGTGGGGCCCACTTGTTACACTATGGATCAGGTGAGCGATCCAGGGCCATCATGGCCCTCTTGTGTTTAATATTAGGATCACTTTTTGTATGTCATCCGTGCGTAAACAATTTCTTCAAACGACATCTTCTCCTAGACCACTGATCGGATTTTGACCAAACTTCACATGAATGATCCTTAGGTGGACCCCTTTCAAAGTTGTTCAAATGGTTCTGCTCTGCTGCACATCTAGGTCACAGCAGCCAAAAATAGATTTTTTTCACCGAAAACTTAAAAAATCTTCTTCTCTGAAACCACAAGGACCAGGTCTTTGCTATTTGGTATGAAGCTTCATCTAGTGGACCCCTACCAAGATTGTTCAAATTATAGTGCTGGGGCCAAAAAATGCCCCCGCCCCGGGGCCTTTTGGTTTTACTTTGGCTTATATAGGGAAAATCTTTAAAAATCTTCTTCTCTGAAACCATAAGGCCCATATCTTTGATATTTGTTATGAAGCTTCATCTAGTCGACCCCTACCAAGGTTGTTCAAATTATAGTGCTGGGGCCAAAAATGTCCCCACTTTGGGGCCCTTTGCTTATACATGGGCTTTTATAGGGAAAATCTTTAAAAAGTTTCTTCTCTGAAACCATAAGGCCCATATCTTTGATATTTGGTATGAAGCTTCATCTAGTCGACCCCTACCAAGATTGTTCAAATTATAGTGCTGGGGCCAAAAATGTCCCCACTTCGGGGCCTTTTGCTTTTTTCATGGGTTTATATAGGGAAAATCTTTAAAAATCTTCTTCTCTGAAACCGCAAGGCCCAGGTCTTTGCTATTTGGTATGAAGCTTCATCTAGTGGACCCCTACCAAGATCATTCAAATTACAGTGCTGGGGCCAAAATGCCCCCGCCCTGGGGTCCTTTGGTTTTACATGGGCTTATATAGGGAAAATCTTTAAAATTTTCTTCTCTGAAACCGCAAGGCCCAGGTCTTTGCTATTTGGTATGAAGCTTCATCTAGTGGACCCCTACCAAGATTCTTCAATTTTTTGTGCTGGGGCCAAAAATGCCCCCGCCCTTGGGCCCTTTGGTTTTACATAGGCTTATATAAGGAAAATCTTTAAAAATTCTTCTTCTCTGAAACTGCAAGGCCCAGGTCTTTGATATTTGGTGTGAAGCGTCATCTTGTGGACCTCAACCAAGATATTACAAATTATAGCCCTTGGGCCAAAAATGCCCCAGCTCCGGGGCCCTTTGGTTTTACATAGACTTATTTTGGGAAAATCTAAAAATCTTCTTCTGTGAAACCACTAGGCCTAGGTCTTTGATATTTGGTGTGAAATTTCATCTAGTGGACCTCTATTAAGATTGTTCAAATTATAGCCCTGGGGCCAAAAATGTCCCCGCCCTGAGACCCTTTGGTTTAACAAGACTTATATAGGGAAATCTTTAAAAATCTTCTTCTCTGAAACTGCAATGCCCATGTATTTGATATTTGGTATGAAGCTGCACCTTTTTAGACCTCCCTCAACATTATGCACATTATTACCCGGGGGTCAACAATGGCCCTTTCCAGGGCCCACTTGTTACTGTATGGATCAGGTGAGCGATCCAGGGCCATCATGGCCCTCTTGTATTTTTAATCAGTCTCAAGTTATGACAACTATCAACATGATTAGGAAACCGATTATTGATGCGTGATTACATAACGGTATTTATTATCTAAGGGAAAGCCGCCCGCATTATTAACTTAATATATTAACAACGCCTGAAGCATGAACAGTAACTTTATGAGAAGCGTGCATAAAAATACGATCCTGAATATTGTTTGGCAACCACATTGACTTCTACGGAGTGTCATCTTCGAGAAAAAAATGGGGTTCGACAGATCTACAGATTCACATTGTCATGTAGTTGTACATGAGGTTAAGCAGGTGTGTCATGTGCAAGAACAAGAACTCTGGGTGCCCTGGTTTTTTAGCTCACCTGACCGAAGGTCATGGTGAGCTTTTGTGACCGTAAGATGTCCGGCGTCGTCGTGCGTCGTCCGTCGTCCGTCGTCCGTCGTGCGTAAACTTTTTCTTGTGAACAAACTAGAGGCCACAGTTTTGGTCCAATCATCATCAAACTTGCTCAGAATGATCATCATGACAATATCTCGGTCAAGTTCGAATATGGGTCATGTCGGGTGAAAAAGTAGGTCAGTAGGTCAAATCATAGAAAAACCTTGTGAACACTCTAGAGGGCACAGTTTTGGTCCAATCATCATCAAACTTGCTCAGAATGATCATTGTGACAATATTTTAGTGAAGTTTGAATATGGATCTTGTCGGCTTAAAAAGTAGGTCAGCGGGTCAAATCATAGAAAAACCTTGTGAACACCCTAGAGGCCACAATTTTGGTCCAATCATAATCAAACTTGCTCAGAATGATCATCATGACAATATCTTGGTCAAGTTCGAATATGGGTCATGTCCGGTCAAAAAGTAGGTCAGTAGGTCAAATCATAGAAAAACCTTGTGAACACTCTGAAGGCCACTGTTTTGGTCCAATTATCATGAAACTTGCTCAGAATGACCATTGTGACAATATTTCAGTCCAGTTCGAATATGGGTCATATCGGGTTAAAAAGTAGGTCAGCGGGTCAAATCATATAAAAACCTTGTGAACACCCTAGGGGCCACAATTTTGGTCCAATCTTAATCAAACTTGCTCAGAATGATCATCATGACAATATCTCGGTCAAGTTTGAATATGGGTCAAATGGTTCCGGTCCGTTGCACATCTAGGTCACAGGAGCCAAAAACAGATTTTTTTCACCAAAAACTTAAAAAATCTTCTTCTCTGAAACCACAAGGCCCAGGTCTTTGTTATTTGGTATGAAGCTTCATCTAGTGGACCCCTACCAAGATTGTTCAAATTATAGTGCTGGGGCCAAAAATGCCCCCGCACGGGGGCCCTTTGGTTTTACATAGGCTTATATAGGGAAAATCTTTAAAAATCTTCTTCTCTGAAACCACAAGGCCCAGGACTTTGATATTTGGTATGAAGCTTCATCTAGTGGACCCCTACCAAGATTGTTCAAATTTGAGTGCTGGGACGAAAAATGCCCCCGCCACGGGGCCCTTTGGTTTTACATTGGCTTATATAGGGAAAATCTTTAAAAATCTTCTTCTCTGAAACCACAAGGCCCAGGTCTTTGATATTTGGTATGAAGCTTCATCTAGTGGACCCCTACCAAGATTGTTCAAATTATAGTGCTGGGGCCAAAAATGCCCCCGCCCCAGGGCCCTTTGGTTTTACATAGGCTTATATAGGGAAAATCTTCAAAAATCTTCTACTCTGAAACCACAAGGCCCAGGACTTTGATATTTGGTATGAAGCTTCATCTAGTGGACCCCTACCAAGATTGTTCAAATTATAGTGCTGGGACAAAAAATGCCCCCGCCACGGGGCCCTTTGGTTTTACATTGGCTTATATAGGGAAAATCTTTAAAAATCTTCTTCTCTGAAACCACAAGGCCCAGGTCTTTGATATTTGGTATGAAGCTTCATCTAGTTGACCCCTACCAAGATTGTTCAAATTACAGTGCTGGGGCCAAAAATGCCCCCGCCCCGGGGCCCTTTGGTTTTACATAGGCTTATATAGGGAAAATCTTAAAAAATCTTCTTCTCTGAAACCACAAGGCCCAGGTCTTTGATATTTGGTATGAAGCTTCATCTAGTGGACCCCTACCAAGATTGTTCAAATTTTAGTGCTGGGACAAAAAATGCCCCCGCCACGGGGCCCTTTGGTTTTACATGGGCTTATATAGGGAAAATCTTTAAAAATTTTCTTTTCTGAAACCACAAGGCCCAGGACTTTGATATTTGGTATGAAGCTTCATCTAGTGGACCCCTACCAAGATTGTTCAAATTTTAGTGCTGGGACAAAAATGCCCCCGCCACGGGGCCCTTTGCTTTTACATTGGCTTATATAGGGAAAATTTTTAAAAATCTTCTTCTCTGAAACCACAAGGCCCAGGTCTTATATATTTGGTATGAAGCTTCATCTAGTGGACCCCTACCAAGATTGTTCAAATTATAGTGCTGGGGCCAAAAATGCCCCCGCCACGGGGCCCTTTGGTTTTACATAGGCTTATATAGGGAAAATCTTTAAAAATTTTCTTCTCTAAAACCACAAGGCCCAGGACTTTGATATTTGGTATGAAGCTTCATCTAGTGGACCCCTACCAAGATTGTTCCAATTTTAGTGCTGGGGCCAAAAATGCCCCTGCCCCGGGGCCCTTTGGTTTTACATAGGCTTATATAGGGAAAATCTTTAAAAATCTTCTTCTCTGAAACCACAAGGCCCAGGACTTTGATATTTGGTATGAAGCTTCGTCTAGTGGACCCCTACCAAGATTGTTCAAATTATAGTGCTGGGACAAAAAATCCCCCCCTGCCACGGGGCCCTTTGGTTTTACATAGGCTTATATAGGGAAAATCTTTAAAAATCTTCTTCTCTGAAACCACAAGGCCCAGAACTTTGATATTTGGTATGAAGCTTCATCTAGTGGACCCCTACCAAGATTGTTCAAACTATAGTGCTGGGGCAAAAAATGCCCCTGTCCCGGGGCCCTTTGATTTTACATAGGCTTATATAGGCAAAATCTTTAAAAATCTTCTTCTCTGAAACCGCTAGGCCCAGGTCTTTGATATTTGATGTGTAGCTTCATCTAGTGGACCTTTGACAAGATTGTTCAAATTTTAGCCTTTGTTGATGTTTGGTATGAAGCTTCACCTTTAAGACCTCCCTCAACATTATGTACATTAAAGCCCTGGGGCCAATAATGGCCCTCTCTGGGGCCCACTTGTTACACTATGGATCAGGTGAGCGATCCAGGGCCATCATGGCCCTCTTGTTTATTATCTCCCCTGACAATATAACCTTGTGATGGCCATAACTCCAATACCCTTTGAGATATGTTGATGGTACTTGGCACAATTGTATACAACATTGAGATGGCGCTTCGTGCCTAAGAACCACAACTCTTGGTGGTATGATATTTGAGTTATCTCCCCTTCCAATATAACAGTATGACAACCTTGTGATACTCCAATACCCTTTGAGACATATTTGTGGTACTTGATGCAGATGTACATGAGGTTAAGCAGGTGTGTCATGCTCAAGAATTACAACTCTGGGTGCTCTGGTTTTTTTAGTTATCTCCCCTGCCAATATAACCTTGTGATGGCCATAACTCCAACACCCTTTGAGATATATTGAAGGAACTTGGCACAATTGTATACAAGGTACAGAAGGGATGTCATGTGCAAGAACCACAACTGTTGGTGCTGTGGTATTTGAGTTATCTACCCTTTCAATATAACAGTATGACCTGCTTGTGATCACCATATCTCCAATACCCTTTGAGACATATTGATGGTACTTTATACAGAAATACATGAGCTAAGCAGGCATGTTATGCCTAAGAACGACATTTCTGAGTGCCCTGGTTTTTTAGTTATCTCCCCTGACAGTATAATCTTTGGATGGCCATAACTGCAATACTTTTGTGATATATTGCTGGTTTAATTCTGGTGCACTTTCTATTGGTGAACAATTTTCTGAAGGCCATACTGGCTTTTGGTCGTGGGATTTGCCATCTCTTCCGATGGCTATTTTTTTACAGATGTATCAAAATGGATTCCCATGACATGTTTCTGAAATAAATGATGCCCAGGTACTTTAAAGTCTTTAAGATTGACAGTTCATGGCTGTGTATCTTTTAACATGTAAGTTTCTCCAAATCCTCGAACAGAGAGTTTGTCGTGGTCAGGCTTGGGGCCAATTACATCTGAAAGTAATTAAATTACAATTACTTTGCCCTAAAAATGTATGTGATTAAATTACAATAACATCATATGAATGTAATTGATTAAATTACAATTACTTTTGCAATGTAATTGATTAAATTACAATTACTTTTGCAATGTATTATCTAGAAGTACTACAGGTATGGCACTTTAACTCACTTTAAACAAATACTACTACTAATAATTAATAGATGTTCATTGAAACTACATTTTTAAAATGAAGCACAATCTCAAACAAACTTAATTCAAAACTAAATTTCTGTAAGCTCTTTTAGCTTCTGTCAAGTTCTACCAGTACTTTTGAGTTGATATAGTAAATGCATCCATTGTGAACAATGCTCTGGTTCTCAATTAACTATCAGAATTACCCTTTATCATCATCAGCTTTTCAAAAGTTGCATCTTTCAGTCTACACAGCCAGACAGGCTGGACAACAAGTGTAGACCCAGATCAGGCTGCTCATGGAGGAGCAGTCTTCATTGTAGGAGCAGTATGATCAGTGCCTAGACTTTTTGCCAAACCTGTCTACATAATTTGGGCACAAGTAATAAAATGCAATTAATATTTTCAGATGATCTGTGTGAAGTGTTACGGTTTCAGTTTGTAAATCAGCCTCAATGGTCAATATGTGATTAAAACTAAATTTATCAACAGGAACCTGTAGACAAAATTTGAGTCGCTATTGTTTTTCACAGTTACATGACAAACAAAGAGTAACTGGCAATAGTTATGTAATTTTTCACACCTGAATGTAGATGGTTACTCAGCAGAACAATAGATAAATTATAGATACTCATACATTGTACAATTTACCTGTGGGGAAAAAAACACAAAAAGCCAAAAAAAAAAAAATCTGTAAAATATATATAAAAAAATAGACATCTGAAAAGTTTGTTATAATCACCTAGAAATTTACAAAAAGATATTTTTTCTAAGGAGAAATGCATAAAAAAAAAAAAATTACCGGTAAAAGGCAAACAGTGTGTACCCAGATCAGAGTGCTCATCTAGACAGTCTTATCTCAGTATGTACTGTTTGACCAGGCCTGTCCAATACCTTAAGATCATTATGGTAGTTGATAAAAAATACTATGACTGCACAGCTTTACCCCATTCTCTGTTCTATCCATACCTTACACACTTTAAAGGGAGACAACTATATGATCAACTTTATTTGCACTTGTGCAGTCTTTATAAACTGATTTGAAAAACATACAGCACATCCATTAACTTTTATGCAAGGAAACGGTTTAAAATGTTTAATTGCAGTTTATTAGGAATTACTGATATTATGATGAGTATACACGCTAGTAAAAGTATATAAAAGAATTGGTCTTATGTCCAGAAAACTGACATTTTTGCACCAATTCAAAATTTATACATCTATACAGAACAGAAATGTAATCAAATTGTAATCAGAAAATAATCATGATTACAGGCCAAAATATGGAAGTAATTGATTAAATTAAATTACTTGTAATCAGAAAAATGTCTGATTACTGATTACATCAGATTACTTGAAAATGTGTAATCAATTACAGCTGTTTACAATTAGATTATGATTACCCCAAGCCTGGTCGTGGCATGCTACGATTGCACATCACAATTTTTGTGTCTGGTTTTCACAGGATTACCAGTTTTTCTACATTGTTTGATGCAGTGCTTGTATCACTAACAAATGATGTTATAATTGAAAGTTATTTTTTTTTTTTAACTTTTTATGGAAATAAAATAAATAAAAGGCCCTAAATAAAACAGGATCATATTTTTATCATCCCGACATATTTTTTTCTCGCAACAATGTCGTCCGCGGAGCGCTGTGGTGCAGTGGTAAAGCATCGGATTTGAGATCGAGAGGTAGCCGGTTCCAACCTCACAAGCGCCAAGTGTTGTTTCCTTGAGCAAGATACTTTATCCACATTTCTTAGTACTGGTTCCTATACAGGAAAAGAGGGCCACATGGAAGATAAATACTTATACTAATTGTGTTACCCTCTATGAATAAGGTCGATTATTATTATTAATGCACGTCTGAGATGGAACCACTGCTGCACAGACTGATCTCTTTGTCCGCCATGTTCTGTATACATTTAACCATAATTATATTTACTTAGTCCCAATTAGCAGGATTAACCTGTAATACTTCGATTTGTACTCAGGGCTTTAACCAGGTATTTTGGGAAAAGGCCCCTGGGCAAAATTGGAAAAATTATACCGACAAAATACCAAAATTGGGAGCACAATTTCATCAGAGAAATGCCAGGATGTTAAATTTTGCTCATGATAGTCTTATGAATTTGATAGTGAAGCAGTGCAATACAGCTGTAGCTTCACTGTGGTGAATTTTCACCTTGACTATCCAGTGTTAACCTCTGCCATTAAGTATTGTTATCTCTGTTCCTTTTTGTGGCTTTTATTTTTTGGGGGAAAAATATGGTGAAATTGGGAAAAATTTAGGCTATTTGGCATTGGGAATGGGGCCGAATTTCGGCCCTGCTGAACAGGCAGAAAATGTCCTGGTACTCATATATCTGATTATGAATCACAGGTGGCCAGCACGCAGTGCATGCTTATTTACCACTATCTATCAAGTGGCTGATTGAATTGACAACTACGATGTCTTGTCCGCGTCTTTGAACATTAAGCAGAATGACTGGCAGCGCATCATAAAAGAACGCAAACACAGCAACAAGGACAGTCTGATTTGCTTTCACAGATGCACTGGCTGATCTGAGTCTTCACTGGTCACACATTTTATTGTAGTTTTGTATGAGCGCCAAATTTCCCACCTTTTACCAATTGCATGCAGTTGCTACAATCAGTGGATATTTCCCGCCTTTTAACACATAGCACATAAGGCAGCTGCATGCATCTTGAATCAGACAAGCCTGCACAGTCTGATCAAAACGAGCCTTCAATGGCGTCTGGGATATTCCAAGAACACATGCGAAGAATACAACCACATATAGGAATTACAGGCTGATCTGACACTTCCTTAGAAGAAAAAAGTAATTTTTAATGACAGATTCTTTCTGTCATTCTTCGTCGTGCTGCATGTTTACAATTTTGTCGTCCG
Organism: Lucinisca nassula; assembly: GCA_963580285.1. Classification (NCBI taxonomy): domain Eukaryota; kingdom Metazoa; phylum Mollusca; class Bivalvia; order Lucinida; family Lucinidae; genus Lucinisca; species Lucinisca nassula. The sequence continues at coordinate 86,334,920 of OY757011.1, read as the reverse complement.
AACTTCCGGCTTCCACTACTTTTGAAATATGACTCCGCGCAAATAGTCCGTTGTTTGTTGACTTTTCATGCTCGCTGTCTCAAAACTAATTTCTCATGGCATTATTTCCGCATTTTGATTACATGTTTTGTTTCATTTGTAATCAAAATACAAAAATGATCTTTCTTAAATTACAAACAAAACCGGAAAAGTTAATTGAATATGCATAAGAAAAGTTCCCATTTTATACAGACGACCGCATAATGGGTCATTGGCGAATCTTGGAGGCGGCGTCTAACCACGGCCTTCACTGCGGGCTTCACTGTTGTCGAAAGTTAGCCCATTTTTTTTTCCTAAATTAATTCCTATATTTCTAGCTGACGCCCCTTAATTTTGAACCGGGATTTCGAAATGAAATCTTCGTCAAATAAGTGATAATATTACATTCAGTACAAAATGGGTTATGACTAATTATATTTGTATCAATACGCCATTAAAGTACCTTTGTATATTTTTAGAAAAGAAAAAAAAAAAAAAAAAAAAAACATGTATAGAGCTACAATCAGTGCACACCATTTAAGTATCTAGATAAACTTTGAAAAATAAAGAAAATAGACCGTATAATAAGCTGTATTTAACTTTTGAATATCGGCCAAGCCGCTTTGTCTGGTCCTGACCCGCACACAACAGTTACAGGCCAGGTTAAGATTTTACCGCTTCAACCCACGAGTTTCTCCAGTTCAGTGCACGCGTCCATTCTACACATGTAAATTGGGTGTCTAGTCAATAGTCGTCCATAGCATGTCAAACCATGTAGAACCGAATGCGGTGTATCATTATGAGCCATCTCACCAGGTTCTACACTGTTTGCATATGTAGGTATCTGTACTTGTCTATAAAGGGCTGAAAGGGTACAGACTCATAACACTTACATGACCTGATAAATGCGAAGTACGTGACGCTAGAAACTTCACCGTACGGTAGCAAGCCAGCAATAATATACTCCTAACAGTTATCAATGTCCAATTCTGTTGTATAGGTCTAAATAACTGAATATGTAAGCACAATGTTGTGATAAATAATTAGTCACATGCCGCAAAACTTCAAACATCGCACAAAAAGTGTTTTCCTTTATTGTAGCGCACGACATAAGGCAGGTTCTTGACTAAGCCGCGAAACACATCTCGGTCAACAAGTGTAAGCTTTTACAAGAAAGTTGCGGCTATGTGTTGTCATAAAACTGGCAACTATCTCAGCAGGCACATGACGTAATTGTGACGTCACATCAACGTCGGTGCAACGTCATGACGTTGCATCGACGTTGATTTGACGTTGCCCTAGCGACGTGTGCCTGCTGGGTAGTCATTTGCAAGTTGTTTTATTTATAATGTCCAAGTAAAACGAAGATGAAAGTGTTTAACAGCCGATTCACCTCAGTTTTGTGAACCAAACTAAAAATCAGCACTCCAGCGCCATTGTCCTTATCACTTAAGAAAGTAAATCTGAATTGCACGACCCGCAGAAAAGCGACCGACTGAAGTCGGTTGATTTTCTAAGAGTGCCCTAAAATCACCGTGTCATTCTGTCAGTCTGTCTGTCCGTCCGTAACCCGTTTGTGAAAATTGGTGATAGTGACTTAACCGCTTGAAATATTTAAACAATTTTTGTCATACTGAAAGATATCAATGAGATCTAACCAATGAACTTGCGAAATATTACATTCCATTTAGTATAGCCTCGCCGAGGCGAAAAATGTGAAAATTTTCGAACTGCTTCTCCTCGGAAACCGTTGGGCCGATTGAAGTCAAATTTCATATGAAGCCTCTATGGGATGGGGGAAACCAAAATTTGCTCATGGGGTCCAGGTCACATGACCAAAACGGCCGCCAAGCCATATATGGTCTGTCTGTCTGTCCGTCCGTAACCCGTTTGTGAAAATTGGTGATAGTGACTTAACCGCTTGGAATATTTGAACAACTTTTGGCATACTGATAGATATTAATGAGATCTAACCAATGAACTTGCGAAGTATTAAATTCCATTTAGTATAGCCTCGCCGAGGCGAAAAATGTGAAAATTTTCGAACTGCTTCTCCTCGGAAACCGTTGGGCCGATTGAAGTCAAATTTCATATGGGGCCTGTATGGGATGGGGGAATCCAAAATTTGCTCATGGGGTCCAGGTCACATGACCAAAATGGCCGCCAAGCCATATATGGTAAAAACCCTTCAAAAATAGTCTTCTCCAGAACCACTGGGCAGATTTCCACGAAACTTGATAAATAGCATCTGGGACGTCGGCCCATCATAAATTGCTAAAATGGTGACCCTGGATTGACCTTGACCTTCTTTGTGCCTAGGTCAAACTTTGACACATATGCTTTTGTATTGGAAAAGTGAGAATGCATTTTATCCTGCAAACCATTCAGAATACAGTACTAAAGTATAAGATATATTTTTGCTCCTTACGATAAGGCGCATTTATTGGGGGAGCCGTTTCAGGTCCAGGTCACATGACCAAAATGGCCGCCATACCCATATATGGTTACACTCATAAAGCTAAAAGCATCCGGCGGGTCGTGCACTTCAGCTGAAGCACTGGTTTTTCACAGAATCTGTCATTTCAGTGCCTTTTGGCGCTTTGATTCATTTTGGTTTCCGCAAGCTTATTCACATGAAAATGTATACCGGTATGTTTCCATAATAGAATATGTGTTTAACATCTTTTACATATGTCCATTTCCACGTCTGACATTAATATAAGTGCACTTAGCAGCCATCCCGTGATGACAGATGAAGAATCCCAGGAGACGCTTCAGTCTTTGGTTGAAGGAGTAACAGTACTCCTCGGGCCAAAGCTTATCAATAACACTGATATTATAAATCTATATGTAAAGATACCAAGAAGTAAAATGTTCAACTGTGCTTTTAATAATAATCGTTGCTATTGCTGCGACCCAGTAAACCCAGTAAGTTGTGAAATGTAAGAAATATGTTAACCCTTATCTTGCTGTTCACGACCACCCCTATCTTTGGAAACAGTGTAGATCCAGATCAGATGGCTTCTGAAGAAGCCATCTGATCAGGATCTACACTGTTTGGCATTCAGTTTATGAATTTGTAGCAATAAATCACATCAAGTAATTTTATTGGTTGATAGACAGAAATGGGTGTGGCTTAAATGAATATTCAGCAAGATAATGGTTAACATAAGTATTGTCTTCTATTTTCAGCTTGATGCCGATGTGGTACCAAAAACAGCAGGTGAGTTTTGTTGAATTGCCCTGTGACTGAATAGGCAGAAAATCCTCCCACCAGATTCGGCAACTTTATTTATGGGTGTTTTCAGCTCACCTGTCATGTATTGACCAGGTGAGCTTTTGGGATCACTTTTTGTCCGTCAGTGCGTGAACAATTTGTTAAAATGACCTCTTCTAAACCACTAATCAGATTTTGACCAAACTTCACATGAGTGATCCTTAGGTGTTCCGCTTCACATCAAGGTCACAGGAGCCAAATATAGTTTTTTTAATGAAAACTTAAAAATCTTCTCTTCGATATTTGGTGGGTAGCTTCATCTAGTGGACCTCTACCAAGATTGTTCATATTATAGCCCTGGGGCCAAAAATGTCCCCGCTTCGGGGTCCTTTGGTTTTACATAGGGAAAACCTTTAAAAATCTTCTTGTCTGAAACCAGTAGGCCCAGGTCTTTGATATTTGGTATGAAGCTTCATCTAGAGAACTTCCACCAAGATTGTTCAAATTATAGCCCTTTGGGCCAAAAATGCCCCCACACCAGGGCCTACTGGTTTTACATAGGCTTATACGAGGAAAACTAAAAATCTTCTTGTCGGAAACCAGAAGGGCCAGGTTTTTGATATTTGGTATGAAGCTTCATCTAGTGGACCTCTACCAAGATTGTTCAAATTATAGCCCTTGGGCCAAAAATGCTCCCACACCAGGGCCTAATGGTTTTACATAGGCTTATACAAGGAAAACTAAAAATCTTCTTGTCGGAAACCAGAAGGGCCAGGTCTTTGATATTTGGTATGAAGCTTCATCTAGTGGACCCCTACCAAGATTGTTCAAATTATAGCCCTGGAGCCAAAAATGCCCCCACACCAGGGCCCATGCACTGGTTTTACATAGGCTTATATAGGGAAAACCTTTAAAAATCCTCTTGTTGGATACCAAAAGGCCCAAATCTTTGATATTTGGTATGGAGCTTCATCTAGTGGACCTCTACCAAGATTGTTCAAATTATAGCCCTGGAGCCAAAAATGCCCCCGCACCAGGGCCCATGCACTGGTTTTACAAAGGCATATATAGGGAAAACCTTTAAAAAATGCTTGTTGAAACCAGAAGGCCCAGTTCTTTGATATTTGGTATGATGCATAATTTAGTGGACCTCTACCAAGATTGTTCAATTTAAAGCCCTGGGGTCAATAATGCCCCCACATCAGGGCCTACTGGTTTTACATAGGCAAATAGATGGGCTGCATGATGTTTCCATGCAGAGCTGAAACCGACCGCACACGAGTACTGCTAAACCGCTTGAGGATCTAAGCCTGCAGAGGCAAAGCAGTGCAAGTCAGCCCGTCCATGCTTATAAACCCTATTGGTTTCATTGGGCCACAGGGCTTGAGATATGTCATTTCAATGTCGGATAAAAGTCCCACAAAATTGAAAGCAACACCTCCAAAATGACCTTTACAGTGTTGACAGGGACGTTAAACGTCAAAACAAACAAACATTTTGGACAAAGCGGCTTCCCAGATACATTGACATTGTCTCTTCCTCTTTACACAATGCCAACATTGATGTCACGCTGCTCTTGAGGGGAATGTGAACACCTGGTAGATATGTTCCACCATTTTTCAAAGGGAGACAACCTTCAGGACTACCTGGTCGCTTTTCTATAAACCCTGTCCCTCTGAAAAAGGGGTCTACTCTTTAAGGAAAGAATTTGCTTTTTTTAGTTGACTCCATTTTACATGGGAGACAAAAATACTTTTGAAGGAGTTGCCTCCCCTGAAGGTGTTCCTTTTCCCCTTAAATCAAACGTATTAATGAATTTTATAGAAAACACTTCATTCTTTTAAACATTTTAGACACAGTAGAATCAAGGATACATTGACATTGACGCTATGTCTCCACGCAACACTGACGCTGATGTCACACTGCATGCTCTCAAACAAACTTCCTCCTTTTAAACATTTTAGACACAGTGGCATCCAGGATATATTGATGTTGGCTCTACCTTTCCACACAGCACTGACGCCAAAAATGGCTCGTCTGCCCAAAAATGGCTTATCTGCACTCTATCTCATTAACAAATTGATTAATTTTAGTCAAACTAGGTACAATGTATCATAACAACATACTACAGATTTGATTAGATTTTGCTAAAATTATTCTGCCCCACCAGAGCTAAAAATAGATAAACCTGTATACGATAGATCCTTATAGGCTAATGTTCGATTCAAAATAATTTCATAGGAATATTTCTTAGCTGACCCGCTACCAAAATTGCTAAAACGGTTCTGCTCTGCTGAACAAAATGGCCACCAGAGCTAAAAATAGAAAAAAACCTTGAGATGACATCTCCTTCTAAGGCTGACACGATTAATCTTATAATCGATTAATCGATCGATAAATTCCATAAAAATGATTATCATTTCTGATTTGCTTTTAATCGATTACTTGATAGGTACAATTTACTGCCCAAAGTTATGCCTAAAATAGCTGAATGAGTGGCAAACAGTGCAGACCCTGATGAGACGCCGCATTATGCGGCGTCTCATCTGGGTCTACACTGTTTGCTCATGCCTGTCTGTTCAAATATACATATGGTAAAGTGCTTCATATGGTAAGAGTCATGCTCAGACAGAAAGCCAGACAGGTAAAATAATGACAAAAACATTAGCGATTACTAATCGATTATCGATCGGAATGACAGGACTGATAATCGATTTGCTTTTCAGCTCCGATTAGCCAGTCCTATCTCCTTCTAGGCTAATGATCCAACTTCCAAATAATTTCACGGGAATGTCCCTTGGGTGACCCTCTACAAGAATTGCTAAAATAGTTCACTCCACTGAACAATATGGGCACCAGAGCTAAAATGAAAAAAAAACCTTTAAACAACATCTCCTAGGCTAATGGTTCAATATCAAAATAGTTTCACAGGCATGCCACTTGGGTAACACTCTACCAAAACTGCTAAAATGATTCTGCTCAGCTGAACAAAATAGCCAGCAGAGCCAAAAATAGTCAATGGCACAATTTCAAACCCAATTCACTGAAATTTTTATCTTTTATTTTGGTACCAAAATTGATTAAACGGTATGGCTCATCTTAGGGTTTGTTCCATTGAAACATCCCATCTCAGAGTAGGTATTACTATTATTATACGGACAATTGAGGGTTTGTCAACCCGGCCCGGCCCATCGGGGCTTGAAGAAATAGATGGGCTGCATGATGCTTTCACGCAGAGCTGAAACCGGTCGCACACGAGTACTGGTAAACCGCTGAGAGGATTTAAGCCTGCCCAGGCAAAGCAGTGCAAGTCGGACCTTCCATGCTTATAAACCCTATTGGTTTCATTGGGTGACAGGGCTTGAGATGTCATTTCAATTCCATGTTTGGTAAAAGTTCCACAAAATTGGAAGCAACGTCTCCAAAATGACCTTTATAGTGTTGACAGGGACGTTATACTTCAAATCAAACAAAATCGAGCGAGACAAAGGTGACTAGATTTTGCGTCACTGGGGCATCCAACTGATATTGGCTTACAGTAGGGCAAGGCCTGCTGTCTGCAGCACGCAAGTGTAGGGGGGAGCAGTGTTCAATCTAGGCTGCGCCCTGGGCCCGCTTTTTACATGAGGGGCACACAAGAGATCATTCAATTGGCCCGTTGGGCGCAACTGTAGAATTTGTGACTGTTTCTTCTAGAGTTCATTTTTAGCTCACCTGTCACGTAGTGACAAGGTGGGCTTTTGTGATCACTTTTCGTCCGTCGTCAGTGCGTGCGTGTGTGCGTGCGTGTGTGTGTGTGTGTGTGTGTGCGTAAACTTTTTCTTCAAATGACATCTCCTCCTAAACCACTGATCAGATTTTGACCAAACTTCACAGCAATGATCCTTATGTGGTCCCCTTTCAAAATTGTTCAAATGGTTCCGGTCCATTGCACATCTGGGTCACAGGAGCTAAAAATAGATTTTTTTACTGAAAATCTTTAAAAATCTTCTTCTCTGAAACCGCAAGGCCCAGGTCTTTGATATTTGGTATGAAGCTTCAGCTAGTGGACCACTACCAAGATTGTTCAAATTATAGCCCTGGGGCCAAAATTGCCCTCGCCCCGGGGGCCTTTGGTTTTACATAGGCTTATATAGGGAAAATCTTTAAAAATCTTCTTCTCTGAAACCGCAAGGCCCAAGTCTTTGATATTTGGTATGAAGCTTCATCTAGTGGACCTCTATCAAAATTGTTCAAATTATAGCCCTGGGGCCAAAAATGCCCCTGCCCCGAGGGCCTTTGGTTTTACATGGGCTTATATAAGGAAAATCTTTAAAAATCTTCTTCTCTGAAACCACAAGGCCCAGGTCTTTGATATTTGGTATGAAGCTTCATCTAGTGGACCTCTACCAAGATTGTTCAAATTATAGCCCTGGGGCCAAAAATGGCCCCGCCCCGGGGGTCTTTGGTTTTACATTGGCTTATATAGGGAAAATCTTTAAAAATCTTCTTCTCTGAAACCGCAAGGCCCAAGTCTTTGATATTTGGTGTGAAGCTTCATCTAGTGGACCTCTATCAAGATTGTTCAAATTATAGCCCTAGGGCCAAAAATGCCCCCGCCCCGGGGCCCTTTGGTTTTACATAGGCTTATATAGGGAAAATATTTAAAAAATCTTCTTCTCTGAAACCACAAGGCCCAGGTCTTTGATATTTGGTATGAAGCTTTATCTAGTGGACCTCTACCAAGATTGTTCAAATTATAGCCCTGGGGCCAAAAATGGCCCCGCCCCGGGGGTCTTTGGTTTTACATAGGCTTATATAGGGAAAATCTTTAAAAATCTTCTTCTCTGAAACCGCAAGGCCCAAGTCTTTGATATTTGGTGTGAAGCTTCATCTGATGGACCTCTATCAAGATTGTTCAAATTATAGCCCTAGGGCCAAAAATGCCCCCGCCCTGGGGCCCTTTGGTTTTACATAGGCTTATATAGGGAAAATATTTAAAAAATCTTCTTCTCTGAAACCACAAGGCCCAGGTCTTTGATATTTGGTATGAAGCTTCATCTAGTGGACCTCTACCAAGATTGTTCAAATTATAGCCCTGGGGCCAAAAATGCCCCTGCCCCGGGGCCTTTGGTTTAAGATAGGCTTATATAGGGAAAATCTTTGAAAATCTTCTTCTCTGAAACTGCAAGGCCCAAGTCTTTGTTATTTGGTGTAATGCTTCATCTAGTGGACCTCTATGAAGATTGGTCAAATTATAGCCCTGGGGCCAAAAATGCCCCTTCCCCGAGGGCATTTGGTTTTACATAGGCTTATATAGGGAAAATCTTTAAAAATCTTCTTCTCTGAAACCACAACGCCTAGGTCTTTGATATTTGGTATGAAGCTTCATCTAGTGGACCTCTACCAAGATTGTCCAAATTAAAGCCCTGGGGCCAAAAATGTCCCCACCCCATGGGGCCTTTGGTTTTACATAGGCTTATATAGGGAAAATCTTTAAAAATCTTCTTCTCTGAAACCACAAAGCCCAGGTCTTTGATATTTTGTATGAAGCTTCTTCTAGTGGACCTCTACCAAGATTGTTCAAATTATAGCCCTAGGGCAAAAAATGGTCCCGCCCCGGGGGTCTTTGGTTTTACATAGGCTAATGTAGGGAAAATCTTTAAAAATCTTCTTCTCTGAAACCACAAGGCTCAAGTCTTTGATATTTGGTATGAAGCTTCATCTAGTGGACCTCTATCAAGATTGTTCAAATTATAGTCCTAGGGCCAAAAATGCCCCCACCCCGTGGCCCTTTGGTTTTACATAGACTTATATAGGGAAAATCTTTAAAAATCTTCTTCTATGAAACCCCAAGGTCCAGGTCTTCAATATTTACTAGGAAGCTACATCCAGCAGAATTCTACCAAGAGTGTTCAAATTTTTAGCCCTGGAGCCATAATTTGCCATGCCCCCAGGCCCACATGATTTACATAGACTTACATAGGGAAACCTATAAAATCTTTTTCCCCGACTACCTAGGCCTAGGTGTTTGATTTGAGGCTTCATCTGATGGACATCTACTAAGATTGTTCAGATTATAGCCCTAATGGGAAGAAACTGGTCCTGCCCTGGGGCCCACATGTTTTACATAGACTTCTGTTAGAAATACCTTTAAAATTCTTCTTAGAAATCACAGGGCTCAGGTCTTTGATATTTGGTGTGAAGCTTCATCTTGTGGACCTCTACCAAGGTTGTTCAAATTAAAGCCCAGGGGCTAAAATGGTCCTGCCTGAGGCCCACTTGTTACACTATGGATCAGGTGAGCGAACCCAGGGCCCTCTGGGCCCTCTTGTTTGTGATTTTCCCGTGATTTTTCGGCTGCCTGGTGCGTATTATTGAGTTTTATCACAAACCGCAAGTTGCCCAATCAAAATAACTCAGAAAAAACGTTTTGTTAAGACGTTTTGTTATATCTGTTTAACTAGTAACAATTCTTATTTTTCAAACCCAAATCGATGTTTTGTTTACCGGGGATGCGGCCATGTTCGGTATACTTGTATGTGCCGGACGGCTTGCGCCATTTTTGTGTGCGCCGTGCGGCTTCTGCTAAATACCGGACCAAAATACCGAGGCCGGCACTATTTATTATAGAGTTCTTTTCCAGAAATAAATTTAATGGCATTCATTCTAAATAAAACATGTATTTAACCCTTGAGCAAGACACTTTATCCAAATGGCTTTGTACTGGTTAACAGAGGTAATGAGCATATGTGACCAACTCGGTATTAGAAGATGGATAGATAGACTAACAGAATAGATTTTGTCTGTGATGTTTAACTTGTTTTGTGTTCATTTTTATCATGCAGCCAAAACCTAAACACAAATCTGGCAACTTTATGTAGTATAATTTAAGGGCCCCCTAAATTTCCGAATGGCCCCCTTTTCCAAGGCCTGTGGGCCCAGAGGGCCCCCAAACCCCAAATCCTAGATTGAACACGGGGGAATGTTGTTGTTTCTTCTGTTTCAAACTTCCATTCATTTTTGATTTTCCACTATCTGACATTCACGTTGTCCCATTCTTTTAATGGTCCACAATGGTAGACAGGTCATTATACTCAAAACAATCATGTACTGATGATTGCTTCAATTGCTGTCAACATAATGGGATTTCTGTGCTAAACAAAATGTCTTTATGACTGCAGAAGTAAAGAATGAAAAATCATTAAAGAACATCTCCAATGTCTCGGTTTCAAACTAACTTGGACAGAAAAGTCCTACCAAAAGTGCTTTTAAAAGTGGTTCTACTCATCTGTACAAATGGCTGTCAGAGCTAAATATAGAAAAATCTGTAAACAACAATGTTGGTACATCATAACTCAGGTGAGCAAATTCGATCCATCCAGTGATTTTTTTTACAAATTTTCAACTATGCGTCCTGGGACTCGCTCAGCCAAAAAACTGTGCGTCCAAAATCTGAAAGTATGAGTCCCAATATTTGGAGGGAAAAAAAAGAAGTATAAAAAAGATCGGTTCAGTATAAAATGCCATTATTCATAGTTAAAAATAATGCGGTCTAGTATCTTTAATTTGCAATGAACAGAATCAATCATCAACTTGTGTTGTTTACTAGCCCAAAGAAATCCTGCTAAAGTGTATGTTTTTAGCTCACCAGAGCCGAAGGCTCCGGGGGAGCTTATAGGATAGACAGTTGTCCGTCTTTGTCGTCGTCTGGTGTCGTCGTCGTCTGGCGTTAACATTTTCAAACGACATCTCCTCTGAAGCCACTGGGCCGATTGAGTCCAAATTTCATCTGTAGCATCCTTGGGCTGGGGGATTGAAAGTTTGTGTTTTTTATGAAATTCGGCTCATTGGTTTGGTTGCTATGGCAACTTAGAGTTTCCATAGACTTATAATGGGGAAAATTGAAAAATGGCATTTACTGCCAAGCCACTGCAGATATTTTGACAAAACTTTCATAGAAATATTCCTTCGGCAATCTACTATCTGCCATATGATTTTAGGCCTACTGCTCATTTGTATTGGTTGCCATGGAAACCAAAATGAAAAAAAATAGAAAAAAAAAATACTTAAAAAATCATCTCCTCAGAAACCGTATGCTCTGAGGCTGAAAGTTTATGGAAATATTCACCATATTTGCCTTAACAGGTTTTGTGTTTTTTAGCTCACCAGAGCCGAAGGCTCCGGGGGAGCTTATAGGATAGGCAGTTGTCCGGCGTCGTCGTCGTCGTCGTTGTCGTTGTCGTTGTCGTCGTCGTCTGACGTCAACACTTTCAAACATCTTCTTCTCTGAAGCCACTGGACCGATTCAGCCCAAATTTTATCTGTAGCATCCTTGGGCAGGGGGATTGAAAGTTTGTGTTTTTTATGAAAATCGGCCCATTAGTTTGGTTGCTATGGCAACTTAGAGTTTCCATAGACTTATAATGGGGAAAATTGAAAAATGGCATTTACTGCCAAGTCATTGCAGATATTTGGACAAAACTTTTATAGAAATGTTTCTTGAGTAAAATTCTTTCAGCCATATGCTTTTATGCCAACCTGAGGGTCCCCCAGGTTGTGCCCGGGCCATGCCCCACCCCCTCCACTTCATAAAAGGCCATATATCTCAGAAACCATTCAGATCCCGACCCCTAAACCATATATATTCTTGTTCCTATTGATAAGACGCATTTAGTAACACCAACCTTGGGGTCCTCAGGGATGCGCCGAGGTCATGCCCCACCCCCTCCACTTAATAAAAGCCCCAATATCTCGGAAACCATTTAGATCCCCACCCCTAAACCATATATATTCTTGTTCCTTATGATAAGACCCATTCGGTGACATCAACCTGGGAGTCCCATGGATGCGCCGGGGCCATGCCCCACCCCCTCCATTTCATAAAAGGCCCAATATCTCGTAAACCTTACAGATTCCCGCCCCTAAACCATATATATGCGTGCTTCTTATGATAAGACACATTCATTGACACCAACCTGGGGGTCCTCAGAGATGCGCTGGGGCCTTGCCCCACCCCTCTACTTCACAAAAGGCCATATATCTCAGAAACTGTTCAGATCCCCACCCCTAAACCATATATATTCTTGTTCCTATTGATAAGACGCATTCAGTAACACCAACCTGGGGGTCGTCAGGAATGCGCACAGGTCAGGCCCCACCCCCTCAACTTTATAAAAGGCCCAATATCTCGGAAACCATTCAGATTCCCACCCCTAAACCATATATATTCTTGTTCCTTTTGATAAGACCCATTCAGTGACATCAACCTGGGAGTCCCCTGGATGCACCGGGGCCATGCCCCACCCCCTCCATTTGATAAAAGGCCCAATATCTCGGAAACCTTACAGATCCCCGCCCATAAACCATATATATGCTTGCTTCTTATGATAAGACACATTCATTGACACCAACCTGGGGGTCCTCAAAGACGCGCTGGGGCCTTGCCCCACCCCTCCACTTCAAAAAAGGCCATATATTTCAGAAACTGTTCAGATCCCCACCCCTAAACCATATATATTCTTGTTCATTATGATAAGACGCATTCAGTAACACCAACCTGGGGGTTCCCAGGGATATGCTGGGGCCATGCCCCACCCCCTCCATTTCATAATATCACAATATCTCGGAAACCCTACAGATGGCCACCCCTTAACCATATATAGTCTTGTTCCTTATGATAAGACACATTCATTGACACCAACCTGGGAGTCTCCCTGGGCCTTGCCCCACCCCTCCACTTCACATAAGGCCTTATATCTCAGAGAATGTTCTTAGCCCCACCCTAAACCATATATATTCATCTTTCTTATGATAAGACGCATTCAGTGACACCAGCTTGGGAGTCCCCGGGGCACGCCCAGGCCATGCCACACCGCTTTACTTCATTAAAAGCCATATATATCAGAAATAGTTCAGATCCCCACCCCTAAACCATATACTTGTTCCTTATGATAAGACTCGTTCAATCACACCAACCTGGAGGTCTCTTTGTGCTGAGGCAATGTGCCCCGCCCTTCCATTTCATAAAAGGCTTTATATTTCAGAAACCATTCAAATCCCCACCCCATAATCATATATGTTCTTGTTCCTTATTATTAGCACACCTACTGTAGCGGGGTCCGCAGGGGCCATTCCTATTTCATAAAAGGGCCTCAAATCTCTGAAACCGGTCAGATTCCCAGCACTGAACCATATATATACTTGGTCCTTATGATAAGACACATTTAGGGACAACAGTTTGGGCTTTCCTGGGATCAACAGGGCATGCCCCAACCCCTCAACTGTTAAAGAGGCCTTACAGATCCCCACTGCTAAACCATATATATTTTTGTTTCTTATGATAAGACGCATTTAGTGATACCAACCAGGGCTCCATTGGGTCCATGCCCCACCCCCTCTACTTCATAAAAGGCCTAACTTTTCAGATGCTGAGTCCACATGGGTGCTCATTTGGACATGGGGGTTCATTTGGTGGATTAAAATGATATCATGTTAAAATACATGGCTGCCATTGGGCAGGATGGGCAGTGCCCACCTGAGCTCTGGTGAGCATAGTGGCCCATGGGCCTCTTGTTTATGAAATTTGGCTCTTTAGTTTGGTTGCTATGGCAACTTAGATTTTCCATAGACTTATAATGGGGAAAATTGAAAAATGGCATTAACTACAAAGCCTTTGCAGATATTTTGACAAAACTTTCATAGAAATGTTCCTTTAGTAAATTTCTCTCAGCCATATGCTTTTATGTCAACCTGGGGGTCCAGTAGGTTGTGCCGGGGCCATGCCACGCCCCCAGTACTTCATAAAATGACCTATATCTCAAAAACCTTACAGATCTCCACCCCTAAACCATATATATTCTTGTTCCTATTGATAAGACGCATTCAGTGACACCAACCTGGAGGTCCTCCGGGATGTGCCGAGGCCATGCCCCACCCCCTCCACTTCATAAAAGGCCCAATATCCCCCTGAACCCTATATACTCTTGTTCCTTATGATAAGACGCATTCAGTGACATCAAACTGGGGGTCCCCCGGGATGCGCCGGGGCCATGTCCCACCCCTCCATTTCATAAAAGGCCCAATATCTCGGAAACCTTACAGATCCCCACCCCTAAACCATATATATTCTTGCTCCTTATGATAAGACGCATTCATTGACCCCAAATTGGGGGTCTTCCAGGGTGCGCCGGAGCCATGCCCCACCTCTTCACTTCACAAAAGGCCATATATCTCAGAAACTGTGCAGATCCCCACCCCTTAACCATATATATTCATCTTCCTTATGATAAGGCACATTCATTGACACCAGCTTGTGAGTCCCCGGGGCATGCCCGGGCCTTGCTCCACCGCTTGACTTCATTAAAAGCCACATATCTCAGAAATAGTTCAGATTCCCCACCCCTAAACCATATAATATTCTTGTTCTTTATGATAAGACTCATTCAGTCACACCAACTTGGGGGTCTCTTTGTGCTTAGGCAATGTGCCCCGCCCTTCCACTTCATAAAAGGCCATATATTTCAGAAACCATTCAAATCCCCACCCCATATTCATATATGTTCTTGTTCCTTATTATTAGCACACCTACTGTAGGGGTGTCCGCAGGGGCCAGTCCTCTCCTTTATCACTTCATTAAAGGATATCTTGGAAACCGTTCAGATTCCCACCCCATAACCATATATATACTTGGTCCTTATGATGAGACACATTTAGGGACAACAATCTTGGGCTTTCCTGGGAACGACAGGGCATGCTCCAACCCCTCCACTTTTATCTCCAGCCATGCAGATCCCCACTGCTAAACCATATATATTCTTGTTCTTTGTGATAAGACACATTTAGTGATACCAACCAGGGCTCCATTGGGTCCATGCCCCACCCCCTCTACTTCATAAAAGGCCTAATGTTTCATATACTGAGTCCACATTGATGCTCATTTGGATATGGGGGTTCATTTGGCAGATTAAAATGATATCATGTTAAAATACATGGCTGCAATTTGGCAGTGCCCACCTGAGCTCTGGTGAGCATAGTGGCCCATGGGCCTCTTGTTTAGTCTATTTTCCGTAATGTTTTCTACTTTCGTTTTGGATAAATGCGCACAGCAACATGTGCGTGAAATGTACTTCATGCACAATGGAGATAATATTCCGAACCATTATCGACAAACGTTTCCTCCCCTGATTGGGACACCAGCTATCTAGGTTCAGGGGCTGACAAATCCATTGCCCGGCCGCCTGGTACAAGTCCGAAATCGCGCCGGGCAGGTGCACTTTGATCTTAGGACGCGCTTGGTCAGGCAAGTGCAAAAAATCGTCTACAGCTGTCAGTCTTCTGAGTCCTTAATAACAGTAAAACTAGAGTAAGTAAATCACAATAATTGTGCTGCACTGTCCTGCTTTGTCGACAATTCAGAGACAAACCGTCTGTGTATTTATAACAGTTCAATTATGACACTATTGTTAATCCCTGTCATATAATTGCAAAATGAACATGACTGCCCTGCGGGGCGTGTCTTTCATTTCTGGCGATAAGCCAACTTGAACGAGGTGTGAAAATAGGTACAAGTTATGTCTCTAATTTGCATTTATTCCCCAATCATAAAATTTAATCCACAATCAATGTGAAAATGATTTACTCGCTCCTCAGACAATTAGCTACATCTAACGGTAGATGCATGCATTTTAAAAACGGATCGTGAATGGTTTTGTTTTGGCGCCAAAAAGCAGACGCTCGGCTTGGCGGGAAAAGTAGAACGCTGTTGTTGGAGCTGCTGGGGATAATTCGGGGGCTCTGCAAAGCGCTGTTTTCTATCCACCTCCATTCACAACCGTTTAGCTATCGAGAAAATATTTTTTACCGGTTCCAAAAAAATTTTTATGAACGGGATACAGGCCCCCGCCCATAGGGGCTTGAAGAAATATATGGGCTGCATGATGCTTCCACGCAGAGCTGAATCCGGCCCGCACACTAGTACTGGTAAACCGCTTAGAGGATCTAAGCTTGTCCAGGAACCGCGGTGCGAGGCGGACCGTCCATGCTAATAAACCAGGGTTTCATTGGGCGACAGGGCTTGAGATGTCATTTCATCTCAATGTCGGGTAAAAGTCCCACAAAATTGGAAGCAACGTCTCCAAAATGACCTTTACAGTGTTGACGGGGACGTTAAACCTCAAAACAAACAAACATGAACGGGATACAGCCCATTAAAATAAAACAATGGCATTAAACACGTGCGGGGTTGCGGGCATAGGATGACATCATTTGACACATTTACCGATCACATGCAGAAAAAATGGTAGAGTTGGTTTGTGGGCGGCGATTTGGATGGCGGAAAACTTTGATGTTCGCATTGGACTTGCTTGTGTGAAAGTTTGGGCTCGTTTTGGATGGAGGGGATTCTCATCTTGTGGTTGGATCATTAAATTGTACCTGTATCGATTTTTCGGTGACTCGTTGGGCAGTTGAAGGTTCGGTAAAAGTGCGGTATTTTTGTCACTTCCGCCGATATTTACAGCAGTGAAAACGAAAGTTGGATTTTTCGCCCATGAAATATTTGCGTCCGACGGACGCACATATTTTATGATCGTGCGTCCTCAGTCCTATTTGTGCGTCCTGGACGCAGGACGCAGGGGTAAAAAAATCACTGTCCATCATGGACCTTTTGTTTTAACCCTTCTCTTGCTGAATATTCAGTTTAGCCACACCCATTTCTGACTTTTAACCAATCGGATAACTTGATGTAATTTATTCTTATCAAACCATAAACTTAATGTCAAACAGTGTAGATCCTAATCAGAGCTTCTAAAGAAGCCATCTTATCTGGATCTACATTGTTTCCAAAGATAGGGGTTATGGTGAACAGCATGATAAGAGTTAAGATCACAGTCCCCTGAAACTGTCAGTTTTTGGCCAAAAATGGCTTGTTTACAGCTTACATTTTGGTTACCTTAAACTAGTCATTAAAGTCAAATGGGTGTTTAAGATATATTTATAGTGGGGGGACATTGTTTTTCTCTGATAACATTTCTAGTTCTTGTTAATCTTCACAAAATACCCACCTTGTCTGTTTCTTATTTAGCTCAGTTTCCGAAACACTTCTAAAGAGAATACAGTTGTATAGTGTCAGATATCGATTGTAAGTTATGGCTGCTGAATAAAATGTACAGAGGACAGTAACGGCAGTATTATTGCCCTATTATTGTGACATTATAATGAATTTGCTGTTATAAAGAATCCCAGTTAGGAGTATGATAGGTTATAAAAGGTCTTTTCAACATCATAACACTAAGAAACAAATGTTATAGAGATTGGTTAGAATCGCCTCACTAACAAATATAACATTTGTTTCTTGGAGTATTAAATTACAAGAATCTTTCATGACAACGGATTCAATTTGGGCATTTCCAACCTGAGGGAAGCCTACGTCGCTTGGAATCTAGCCTAAGCCTTGAGCTAAGAATTCATTCCAAAAAAATTGTCTTTATAACGAATTTGCTGTTATAACGAATAAGGCTGACACGATTAATTGATAATCGAGTAATCGATCGATAAATTCCACAAAAATGATTATCATTTCTGATTTGCTTTTAACCAATTACTTGAAGGGTACAATTTACTACCCAAAGATATGCCTAAAATAGCTGGATGAGTGGCAAACATTGCAGACCCTGATGGTGCAGCGTCTCGTCTGGGCAGAGGTGTAAAATTTCCGTCCAACTTACTCGCCCTTATCGTCTAAACTTTTCATTTAGATGCTAAAAATGAAGAAAAAGGAAGGTCATTTTTGAAAACCTTACTCGCCCTGCCTTTAAACTTACTCGCAAATGCGAGCGGGCGAGTGGAATTTTACACCCCTGCTGGGTCTACAGTTTGCTTATGCCTGTCTGTTCAAATATACATACTACCCAAAGATACGCCTAAAATAGCTGGATGAGTGGCAAACAGTGCAGACCCTGATGGTGCAACGTCTCATCTGGGTCTACACTGTTTGCTCAGGCCTGTCTGTTCAAATATACATATGGTAAAGTTCAACATATGGTAAGTCATGCTCAGACAGAAAGCCAGACAGGTAGAATTATGGCAAAAACCTCAGCGATTACTAATCAATTATCGATCGCAATGACGGGACTGATAATCGGTTGTTTTCAGCTCCGATTAGCCAGCCCTAATAACGAATGTCGATATTAAGAGGGTTGACCTACCATTTTTATTCTTCATTGCCAGAGAATTTCCGGGCACTTTGCACAGGGGAGAAAGGTTTTGGATACAAAGGCTCCATCTTCCATAGGGTGATTCCAGATTTCATGCTTCAAGGAGGCGACTTTACAAGACACAATGGTACCGGAGGAAAAAGCATCTATGGAGAAAAGTTTGCTGATGAGAATTTTGCCCAGAAACACACTGGGCCAGGTACGTTAAATTCATCCTTGTGGTTGAACCAGCTCAGTGGTCACCTACATAAATCCTGCAAACTATGCCTCTGGGGTCTGGCAACGCCCCAGGGCTTATTAGCTCAAACTTGACAAATTTTCTTCTCTTAAACCATAAGGTCAAGAGCTTGGATATTTAGTATGTAGCAACTTGAAGTGTTCAACTACATAAATCCTGCCAACCATGCCCCTGTGGGTCCAAATTAGCCACACCCTGAGGCTCATTAGCTCCCATAGACTTAAATTGGGAAACAGTTTAAAAAATATTCTGCGAAACCATCAGGGCCTAGAGCTCAGATATTTAGTATGCAGCTACGTCAAGTGGTCACTCACAAAAATACACCTCAACCGCATTTTAACACTGAACCAACCAACAGACCGTGTTAGTTAACTGAATCGTGTTTTAAAAGCCGACCATATTTGTCACAGATCAACCATTGACACAATGGTGATCTTTGGTTTTGTTAACAAGATGATAAGTGGTCCGGTTAATAACCATATTTCCCGACTAAAATGTGTTTAAAACTAATCAATGGCAGTAAATACCATGGCCCATCAAGTCAAACAAGTCTCTTTAATCAAAACCAGATGAAAAACCATGTTTTATCTAGAAAATAGTTCGATTGGACAGCGAGTATGATGCCATTTTAATAGCTGGTTCCTGGCTAACTTTGTTGTACCTGAGCATCCGGGACCGTACCGAACTACAGTACCGTTAAAAAATTTCAATGGTAAAATTACCGAGTTAGGGTTCTGAACCAGACAATGGTCAACACTTTAGAGTAATTTGAATTGCTTCCCTTGGAATGTCTTACCCTTAATATTTTAGCCATTTGAAAAGATTTTTAATGGCGCACATCATCTTTGAATGATTTTTACTGTGAAAATCGATCATGAATAGGTTTTTATCATTTGCTTTTAAGCTGGAATAAATTTACTTTCTTTTACATGCCGCTCTAGATAATCAGTTTTATTGCAGTTCACCGGTCACATCATCTGCATTGATGTTTAAAATTTCTGCTAAAAGTGATCTTTAATAGACTGTGATAAATATTTTTTCGGTTGCGTAGCGGAATTCTTTAATCTTTTTTTAGCTCACCTGACCGAAGGTCATGGTGAGCTTTTGTGACCGTAAGATGTCCGGCGTCGTCGTGCGTCGTCCGTCGTCCGTCGTGCGTAAACTTTTTCTTGTGAACAAACTAGAGGCCACAGTTTTGGTCCAATCATCATCAAACTTGCTCAGAATGATCATCATGACAATATCTCGGTCAAGTTCGAATATGGGTCATGTCGGGTGAAAAAGTAGGTCAGTAGGTCAAATCATAGAAAAACCTTGTGAACACTCTAGAGGGCACAGTTTTGGTCCAATCATCATCAAACTTGCTCAGAATAATTATCATGACAATATCTCGGTCAGGTTCGAATATGGATCATGTAGGGTCAAAAAGTAGGTCAGTAGGTCAAACCATAGATAGTCCTTGTGAACACTCTAGAGGGCACAGTTATGGTTCAATTATCATCAAACTTGCTCAGAATGATCATTGTGACAATATCTCGGTCAAGTTTGAATATGGGTCATGTCGGGTCAAAAAGTAGGTCAGTAGGTCAATTCATAGAAAAACCTTGTGAACACTCTAGAGGGCACAGTTATGGTCCAATCATCATCAAACTTGCTCAGAATAATCATCCTGACAATATCTCAGTCAAGTTTGAATATGGGTCATGTTGGGTCAAAAAGTAGGTCAGTAGGTCAAATCATAGAAAAACCTTGTGAACACACTAGAGGGCACAGTTATGGTCCAATCATCATTAAACTTGCTCAGAATGATTGTCATGACAATATCTCGGTCAAATTTGAATATTGGTCATGTCGGGTCAAATGTAGGTCAGTAGGTCAAATCATGGACGAGGTGAGCTTTTGGGATCACTTTTCGTCCGTCGTCCGTCGTCAGTCCGTGCGTCCGTAAACAATTTCTTCAAACGACATCTCCTCCTAAACCACTGATCGGATTTTGACCAAACTTCACAGGAATGATCCTTAGGTGGTCCCCTTTCAAAGTTGTTCAAATGGTTCCGGTCCGTTGCACATCTAGGTCATAGGAGCCAAAAATAGATTTTTTTTTCACCAAAAACTTAAAAAATCTTCTTCTCTGAAACCACAAGGCCCAGGTCTTTGATATTTGGTATGAAGCTTCATCTAGTGGACCCCTACCAAGATTGTTCAAATTATAGTGCTGGGACCAAAAATGCCCCCGCTCCGGGCCCTTTGGTTTTACATGGGCTTATATAGGGAAAATCTTTAAAAATCTTCTTCTCTGAAACCGTAAGGCCCAGGTCTTTGATATTTGGTATGGAGCTTCATCTAGTGGAACTCTACCAAGATTGTCCAAATTATAGTGCTGGGGCCAAAAATGCCCCCGCTCTGGGGCCCTTTGGTTTTACATGGGCTTATATAGGGAAAATCTGTAAAATCTTCTTCTCTGAAACCGCAAAGCCCAGTTCTTTGATATTTGGTATGAAGCTTCATCTAGTGGACCCCGACCAAGATTGTTCAAATTATAGTGCTGGGGCCAAAAATGCCCCTGCTCCAGGGCCCTTTGGTTTTACATGGGCTTGTATAGGGAAGAGCTTTAAAAATCTTCTTCTCTGAAACCGTAAGGCCCAGGTCTTTGATATTTGGTATGAAGCCTCATCTAGGGGACCCTTACCAAGATTGTTCAAATTATAGTGCTGGGGCCAAAAAAGCCCCCGCCCCGGGGCCCTTTGGTTTTACATGGGCTTAAATAGGAAAAATCTTTAAAAATCTTCTTCTCTGAAACCGCAAGGCCTAGGTCTTTGATATTTGGTATGAAGCTTCACCTAGTGGACCCCTACCAAGATTGTTCATATTATAGCCCTGGGGCCAAAAATGCCCCTGCTCGGGGGCCCTTTGGTTTTACATGGGCTTATATATGGAAAATCTTGAAAAATCTTCTTCTCTGAAACCGCAAGGCCCAGGTATTTGATATTTGGTATGAGGCTTCATCTTGTGGACCCCTACGAAGATTGTTCAAATTATAGTGCTGAGGCCAAAAATGCCCCCGCCACGGGGCTCTTTGATTTTTCATAGGCTTATATAGGCAAAATCTTTAAAAATTTTCTTCTCTGAAACCGTAAGGGCCATGTTTTTGATATTTGGTATGAAGCTTCATCTAGTGGACCCCTACCAAGATTGTTCAAATTATATTGCTGGGGCCAAAAATGCCCCCGCCCCGGGGCCTTTTGGTTTTACATGGGCATATATAGGGAAAATCTTTAAAAATCTTCTCTGAAACCGCAAGGCCCAGGTCTTTGATATTTGGTATGAAGCTATACCTAGTGGACCCCTACCAAGATTGTTCAAATTATAGTTCTGGGGCCAAAAATGCACACGCCCGAGACCCTTTGGTTTTACATAGGCTTATATAGGGAAATCTTAAAAAATATTCTTCTCTGAAACAACATGTCCCAGGTCTTTGATATTTGGTATGAAGCTTCACCTAGTGGACCCCTATCAAGATTGTTCAAATTATAGCCCACGGGCCAAAAATGCTCCCGCTCCAGGGCCATTTGGTTTTACATAGACTTATATGGGGAAAATCTTGAAAAATTTTTGTCTCTGAATTCACAAGGCCTAGGTCTTTGATATTTGGTATGAAGCTTCATCTAGTGGACCTCTACCAAAATTGTTCAATTATAGCCCTGAGACCAAAAATGCCCCAGCCTTGGGGCCCTTTGGTTTTACATAGACTTATATAGGGAAAATCTTTAAAAATCTTCTTCTCTGAAACCACAAGGCCTAGGTCTTTGACATTTGGTATGAAGCTTAATCTTGTGGACCTCTACCAAGATTGTTCAAATTATAGCCCTGGGGCCAAAAATGCCCCCGCTCCAGGGCCCTTTGTTATTACATAGACTTATATATAGGGAAAATCTTGAAAAAGCTTCTTCTCTGAAACCAGATAGCCCTGGTCTTTGATATTTGGTATGAAGCTTCATCTAGTGGACCTCTACCAATATTGTTCAAATTATAGCCCTGAGACCAAAATCGCCCCTGTCTCGGGGGCCCTTTGGTTTTACATAGACTTATATAGGGAAAATCTTTAAAAATCTTCTTCTGTGAAACCACAAGGCCTAGGTCTTTGATATTTGGTGTGAAATTTCATCTAGTGGACCTCTATCAAGATTATTCAATTTATAGTCCTGGGGCCAAAAATGCCCCCGCCCCAAGACCCTTTGGTTTTGCATAGACTTATATAGGTAAATCTTTAAAAATCTTCTTCTCTGAAACCACAAGGCCCATGTCTTTGATATTTGGTATGGAGCTTCATCTAGTGGACCTCTACCAAGATTGTTCAAATTATAGCCCCTGCCCTGGGGCCCTTTGGTTTTACATAGACTTATATATAGAGATAATCTTTGGAAATCTTCTTCTCTGAAACAGCAAGACCTAGGTCTTTGATATTTGGTGTGAAGCTTCATCTAGTGGACCTCTATCAAGATTGTTTAAATTATAGCTCTGAGGCCAAAAATGTCCCCGCCCCGGGGCCATTTGGTTTTACATAGGCTATGTAGGGAATATCTTTAAAAAATGGTCTCTGAAACCCCAAGGCCCAGGTCTTTGATATTTGTTGTGTAGCTTCATCTAGTGGACCTTTGCCAAGATTGTTCAAATTATAGGCTTTGTTGATATTTGGTATGAAGCTTCACCTTTTTAGACCTCCCTCAACATTATGCACATTGTAGCCCTGGGGTCAATAATGGCCCTCCCAGAGGCCCACTTGTAACTCTATCATATGGGTCAGGTGAGCGATCCAGGGCCATCATGGCCCTCTTGTTCTTGCTAAGCCAAGACTTTTGATTGTGGCGATGACAGTTCATGTTTATCATGCGTGTCAAGGTAAACAAGTTTATATACTTTATTTTCAACTCTGGTAATATTGATGACATGTTTGGAGGCCTGCAATAAATATCAAAAAGTACCGTTATAGACCGTGTTAGCTACCGTATTACCGCAGTCAAAAGAGGGAGGAAAATAAAGTTTGTATGAATGTCATTTGACGTGTCACCAGTAACAATTCTGATTCTGAACTAAAGAACTTCTAAATGAACTGTTAGTTTTAAACAGTTTAAAATTTCATGTAGAACTTAAATAAACATTTTAATCCAGAAATGCAGTTCAAATTTAAATCCAGAGTTATTTATTAGATTCACAGCCATCAGTGGACGTAAGAAAAATGTATAATAAAAGCAAAGAAATTGAAAATATGGCAGTTGTTCATAGAATTGCAGAACTCTGGTTGCCATGGCAACAACTAGAGGAAAATAAGAAAAAACCTTTAAATGAAACCAGAAGGCCGAGGTCTTTGATAATTGGTATGATGCTTAATCTAGTGGACCTCTACCAAGTGTTCAAATAATAGTCCTGAGGACTAAATGGCCCGGCGCCAGGGCCCACTGGTTTTACATCAATAGGCTTATATATTGGGAAAACCTTTGAAAATCTTAAGGTTAAAAACTAGAAGGCCCAGGTCTTTGATATTTGGTATGAAGCTTCATTTTAGTGGACCTCTTTTTTTTTTTTTTTATGTTTGATTTGAGGTTTAACGTCCCCATCAACACTGTAAAGGTCATTTTGGAGAAGTCCCTTCCAAATTTGTGGGACTTCTACTAGACATTGAGATGAAATGACACCTCGAGCCCTGCAGCCCAATGATACCAATAGGGTTTATAAGAGCGGACGGTCCGACTCATACTGCTTTGCCTTGATGCCCCCGCCCATAGGGGCTTGAAGAAATATATGGGCTGCATGATGCTTCCACGCAGAGCTAAATCCGGCCCGCATACTAGTACTGGTAAACCGCTTGGAGGATCTAAGCCTGTCCAGGAACCGCGGTGCGAGGCTGACCGTCCATACTAATAAACCCTATTTGTTTCATTGGGCGACAGGGCTTGAGATGTCATTTCTTATCAATGTCAGGTAAAAGTCCCACAAAATTGGAAGCAACGTCTCCAAAATGACCTTTACAGTGTTGACAGGGACATTAAACCTCAAATAAAAATAACGCTTTGCCTGGGCAGGCTTAGATCGTCTAAGCGGTTTACTAGTCTCTTGTGCAGGTTGGTTTCAGCTCTGCGTGGAAGCATCATGCAGTCCATCTATTTCTTCAAGCCCCAAATGGCGGGGTACTGGACCTCTACCATGATAGTTCAAATTATAGCCAAAAATGGCCCTGCGTTGGGGTCCATGTTTTACTTAGGCTTATATAGGAAAAAAACCTTTAAAACTCTTCTGTCTGAAACAAGAAGGCCCAGGTCTTTGATATTTAGTATGATGCTTGATCTAGTGGACTTCTACCAAGATTGTTCAAATTGTAGCCCTGGGGCCAAAAATGGCCCTGCTGGGGCCCACTGGTTTTACATAGGCTTAAATATAGGGAAAACCTTTAAAAACTCTTTTTTTGTCTGAAACCAGAAGGCCCAGGTCTTGATATTTGGTATGAAGCTTCAAGTGGACCTCTACCAAGATTTTAAAATTATAGCCATGGGGCCTAAAATGGCCCTGTGTCGGGGCCCACTGGTTTTACATAGGCTTATGTATAAGGAAAACCTTTGAAAATCTTCGTCTAAAACTAGAAGCCCCAGCTCTTTGATATTTGGTGTGAAGTTTCATCTAGTGGACCTCTACCAAGATTGTGAAACTAGAGCCCTGGGGCCAAAAATGGCCCTGTGTCGCGGTCCATGTTTTACTTATATAGGAAAAAATATTCTTGTCCGAAACCAGATGGTTCAGGTCTTTTATATTTGGTATGAATATTAATTTTATGTAGTGGAACTCTACCACGGTTGTTCATATAGCCCTGGGGCCGAAAATGGCCCACCCTGAGGCCCACTGGTCTTACATAAGACTTGAATAGAGAAAACCTTTAACAACCTTCTTGTCATAAACCAGAAGGCACAGGTCTTTGATATTTAGTACAGTATAACGCTTCGAGTGCAACTCTACCAAGGTTGTTCAAATTATAACCATGGGGCCGATAAAGGCCCTGCCCCGGGGCCCATTGGTTTTACCTAAGCTATTATAGGGAAAACTTTTAAATTGTTTTCGTAAGAAATTAAAAGGCCCAGGTCTTTGATATATGATATGAAGCTTCATGTAGTGTCCAAAAATGGCCCCGCAGTGGAGGCCTGCTGGTTTTACAACAACGCAACCGGCAAGTTAGCACTAGGCCTTCTCTCAGACGCACTTTTGATGTTGTTTGAGACGAATATCAAATAAGTGCCGAAAGCTTTGTAGCACCGTTTTGAACTCTCCATCACGTGCTTCTGAACTGGTATTTGAGATGATTGACATCCGTCTTTGAACGTTAAAAGCGTGGGCGGGACAATAGCGCTGTCACTTTATGTTACAATCGATTTTCAATACTGCTGAAAAGGAGATTGTGGATACTCGTTAAAACATCAAAGCGGTTCTAACTAGCAGTACCCACAATCTATAGTCTGCTCAAAACAGAGATTGTGGATACTCGTTAAAACCTCGATGTGGCGACAGGGCTTGTCATTTCATCACAATGTTGGGTAAAAGTCCCACAAAATCGGAAGCAACGTCTCCAAAACGACATATACGTACAGTTGTGTGTATTTCTGCTCAAAATATTGATTGGGGATGCTCGTATCGCCTCATCAAATTTTTCTTATTTCTGCTCAAAATATAGATTGTGGATACTCGTTAGTATCGCCTAATCGAGGCGGTTCTAACGAG
This sequence comes from Lucinisca nassula, assembly GCA_963580285.1. Lineage (NCBI taxonomy): Eukaryota > Metazoa > Mollusca > Bivalvia > Lucinida > Lucinidae > Lucinisca > Lucinisca nassula. The sequence goes on along the minus strand of OY757011.1, from coordinate 86,308,492 downwards.
TACCCACAATCTATATTATGAGGAGAAATAAGAAAAGTAAGATGTACCTATGTAAACCCCGGTTATTCTATATAAAAGTGGGGTTCCAGGGGGTCAAAATTATATAGGCATGTTTTCGTGAAGTGGCCAAGCAGGCACTCGACAGTGAATCAAGCGTGGTAGCGCAATGGTTAGTGCACTTGCCTGTAATGCTAGAGGCCCCCGGTTTGATTCCCGACAGCGGTAATAAAACTGGGGTGTCCGAACATGCTCTAGTACACCGTCCTCCGCATCGGGACCTAAACTTCGGATCCCCTACACGTGCAGGGAGGCCCATCCTGTGCAGGTTAAAGATTTCTACCGTTATTACACGATTACTGTGTATGCTGTCATCCTGCAAACATGGAGCGTCAAATGTGACCTGGAAACGCTCCAATATTCATTTGACCGATCACAGAAATAATTTTTGTGTTGTTTGAATTGAGGTTTAACGTCCCTTCAACACTGTTTAGGTTTGTTTGATTTCAAGTTTAATGTCCCCGTCAGCACTTTATGGGTCATTTTGGAGACGTTGCTTCCAATTTTGTGTGACTTTTACCAGACATTGAGATGAAAAGGCATCACAAGCCCTGTCGCCCAATGAAACCAATAGGGTTTATAGGCGTGGACGGTCTGACTCGCACTGCTTTGCCTGGGCAGGCTTAGATCCTCTTAAGCGGTTTACCAGTACTCGTGTGCAGTCGGTTTCAGCTCTGCCTGGAAGCACCATGCAGCCCATGTATTTCTTCAAGCCCCGATGGGCGGGGGCCGCAACACTGTATAGGTCATTTTGGAGACGTCGCTTCTAATTTCGTGGGACGTTTACCAGACATTGAGATGAAATGACATCTCAAGCCCTGTCGCCCAATGAAACCTATAGGGTTTATATACATGGACGGTTTCCAGCCGTGGATTCTTTAGTACGCCAGTATTTTTCTCCTGTCGCGATTAGTTTGTAAATGACAGCGAGTGCTCAGTTGATGTCTGGGTTCTTTAGGCTGGTGTGTATTGCCGATCGCGACTGCGAAAAAAATTGACAGGTCAACTCTTGCGACACTCGGTGTGCTGTGACAAATCAAGCAGCTGATTAACACTTATTCAATGTTTTGCTTCCCGGATTTTTGTACACACACTTGGATTATCGGTAATTTGATTGTTGCGTAATTAAAGAAAGCGATCATTGCCTATATTATGATAAAAGAACAGAATCGTCGATATTGCGATTCCCTATCTAACACCATTATCCATACCATCAACAAATAACAAAATGCGTTAAACTGGCAAATAAAATCTATTTTTGGCTATTAAACTTTAAAAATAGAATAACCAAACTAATCATAACTGAGTGAGTGAGTGAGTTTTAGTTTTACGTCCCACCAACAGCTAAGGTCATAAGGAGACGGGACCTCGGTTTAAAGACTCATCCGAAAGTCTGGAGAAGCCCGGGATCGATCCTGCGATCCCTGGTTTACAAAGCGAGTAGCGTAACCACTGCACCACGGAGGCTTCTAAATCATAACTGAAGTTAATTTTGTCAGATGTATTAGTTTGAATTTTAAAAATTGATTTGAAAATAAACAATTTTTGTGTGCAAGTTCGCCATTGCGACTGACCGGAGAAATGACCCGAATTACATATGGTTCAAGCCCCAAAGTCTTGCGGATCCTTACGAGACACATGTTCATGGTGCTGCCTAACACAACAGCCTACAGTACAGGTCGCGCAGAACAGCCGAAAGACTCTTTATTCCGAATTTCTTCATTTCGCATGATTCTTTTGGCCCTCTAAAACATTCCGAATCTGAAAATTATTCGGAGTGTTTTACTCGCAAACACTCCGCGAACCGTCGTCGTTCGCGATTCGCGGAGCATATTCCAAGTGTTTCGGAAGCTTTACCTCTTTGCCGCGGGCTATCTTTGCCGCGAAATCCATGCGAAAGTTACGCGGAGTGTATTTAATTATTACCTGTGTGTACAACTGATAATTAATTATGAAAAAAAAAGAAGAAGAACAAAAAAAAAAAAAATAAATAAATAAATAAATAAAAATAACGAAAGTTGTTGGAAATGAAAAAGGGAAAAGGTTTAAAACAAACACGGTTGAATGGCGCAGTGTATCAGTGTTGAAGAATTTATCTTTTATATGCTCATGTGTTTTCCCGGTCCGTTTTCTGTATACAAAAAAAAGACGATTTTTTTCGATGTTTTGCTTTGTGTATGTGTGTGTGTCTGCGTGTGTGCCATTCAAGATGTTTTGTCTTCCGATGTTTGGTCGCGTGTTGTTTGATGTTTCTATTTGATGTCGCATTAGATGTTTTGAAGTTTCCATGTTTTTCGATCAAAATTCGGACATCCGTCTTGGACATTGGTCGACCGACCGACAGACAAACAGATAGGCACAGACAGACAAGATAGACCAATGGACAGACAGACAGATAGAGTTTAGAAAATGCAAGATTGCATCTCGTAAACACTCCTAAATTGACCCATCTTTTTTGGTAGGTGTAGTGTGGTAATATGGCTCTTTCAAGATGTCGATCGTTAATCAAAGGTGGGCGAAACTCGGCTCACCCGGAGAAAATCCGCTTGACCTTTCGGTGCAGAACTTAGCATGTTTTCACTTCCATCTTTTCATTCCTCAGATGCTGCAGATGAGACTGCGCGAATGCGCAGGCTGGTCCAGATGATGCTGAGCGGGTGCACAGGCTGTGAGGTCTTTACTGCTCGTTCAGGACTTAATGGCTCAAACTACAGTTAGCGAGGCGATTCCATTTTTTGTAGTGTTTATTCGTCGCTGCGATACATGTAAACGTATCTATGACATGACCAACGTTATCCCAGTCTGAATGCCCGATGATTGTCTCTAATCAGACCTCGCGGTTGTGCAGGCTGATCAACTCTAGTCAGGCTCCAATCTACGTCTTTACCGGTCATGTGAATCTTATTGTATTTGGCTGGCGCTCGCTCGAACTTAGCTTCGTGTTTAACGAGGCGATTCCATTATTTATAATAAAAATCATGACATTTATAAATATAGCATAACTTGTAATAACTTCTGTTTGTGTGTGTGCGTTTTTTTTTTTTTTTTTTTTTTTTTTTTTTTTTTGAAACCGTGTAGATCATGATCAGATGCCTACAAAACGGAAATGCTAATCAAACTGCGCATACGGAAAGGCTGATCTTCGCTGGTTAGGCAGGATTTGCAGGTTAATCTTGAGTTTTTGCAGATCGTGCAAGCACTGGGTCTGATGGGTTAAAGTGACGTTCGCAAGAATGATCAGTCATGACTTTAGCATACATAATTACGCCCCGCCCATCGGGGCTTGAAGAAATATATGGGCTACGCAGAGCTGAAACCGACCGCACACGAGTACTTGCTTGTTTATAATGGCCAAATCGAAATCGCTCTTGAGCACATAGCGAATTGTTCCCAAAGCTCTAGATATCTATATATACCACAACCTCTTGGCCCCCGCCAATCAGGGCTGAAAAAAATAAATGGGATGCATGATGCTTCCACCCAGAGCTGTATCCGACCGCACACGGGTACTGGTAAACCGCTTAGAGGATCTAAGCCTGCCCAGGTAAAGCAGTGCGAGTAGGACCGTCCATGATTATAAACCCTAATGGTTTCATTGGGCGCAAGGGCTTGAGATATCATTTCATCTCAATGTCGGGTAAGAGTCCAACAAAATTGGAAGCAACGTCTCCAAAATTACCTATACAGTGTTGACGGGGACGTTAACCCTCAAATCAATCAAACAAAACATACATAATTTTTGTTATTTGCGTAAACAGTTCAGTTCCTTATCCGAGTACTTGATGAGGTTTTCATAGACTGATCAGTCACAACTTTTCTGGCTGCACAGCTATCTCTATCACCTCACCGAGGCGTTTCAAAAGGAGCGTGCAGGCTTTGGCCGGCGCTAGGTACTGGGTCGGATTTACAAACACTGATCAGTCAGAATCTTTCTCACTACACGGCTTACTTTATCGACTCACCGAGGCGTTTGAAATATGAGCGCGCAGGTTTTTTCCGGTCTACAAGTCCCGAGTCTTTGCAGTTCGTGCGAGTTTTACAGTCCAGTTTGGTCACCATAGGCTAAGACATTACGTAAACACGCCTATTGAAATACATTGGCAAAATTTTACCTCCAAAAATGGAATTTTTTTCAGATAAAAATCCTGATAATTTTTCGTATTTCTACTCAAAACATAGATTGTGGGTACTCGTTAGCACAATCTCGACGAGGCGGTTGTAACGGTTACCCACAATCTATATAGGGAACATAAAGATTAACCCCTGTAAACCCCAGCTTCGCTATATAAAAGTGGGGTTGAAGGGGGTCAAAACTATATAGGCATGTTTGCGTGATGAATAAAAAAAAGTAGTTGCATTCACAATGTTTGTGACAGTTGGAAGGACGGACGGACGGACGAACACCAGTGACGAAAATAATATACCCCCAAAAAACAATAACCAGTGACACCACCCAATGAATCGTATACCCTTTAGCTGAAAAATAAAATGTCGTAGCCGAAGCTGACTGGTTTTGACCGTCGGTCTCATGTTCAGCATGTTTTAAAACAAACCATTGAGATCGTACATTAGCTAGCGCTCGGCATGAACAAAGACCTAGAATAACATGCACTGTCAAAGGTAAGTGTTTTCGCTCATTTCACCATGGATAGAACTGCGGCCACTTATGACGGACGGACGAACAACAATGACGAAAATGATATGTCCATGTTTTTTTTCTTCAAAAAAAAGGGGGATTATTAAAATCAACAACACGCCCCTATTTTAATCAGTAGACTCGACCAAGGAATTGTATACCCTTTTACTGAAAATAAATTCGCAGCCGGCCTCATGTTCAGCATGTAACAAAACACTGAGATCGTACATTAGTTAGCTCTCGACATAAAACCCGTGCTACTACAAAGACCGAGACGGCCCCCGCCCATCGGGGCTTGAAGAAATATATGGGCTGCAGGATGCTTCCACGCAGAGCTGAAACCGACCGCTTACGAGTACTGGTAAACCGCTTAGAGGATCTAAGCCTGCCCATGCAAAGCGGTGCGAGCCGGCCCGTCCATGCATATAAACCCTATTGGTTTCATTGGGCAACAGGGCTTGAGATGTCATTTCATCTCATTGTCGGGTTAAAGACAAAAAGTCCCACAAAATTTGAAGCGACGTCTTCAAAATGACCTTTACAGTGTTGACGGGGACGTTAAACCTCAATCAAACTAACAAACAAACCAAAAACCCAGAATAACATAACTGTCAAAGGTAAGTGTATCATTTCACCATGGGTAGAACTGCGACCACTTGTGATGGCTGAATATTGATCAGACTGCATGGATGCGCACGCCAACCTGGAAAAACCGTCCATGAAAGGTGGGTGCGTGTGTTATTCCAGCGACTTCCAGTGTATTCATAGGCGAAAGGCTCATCAGACATATTACGCATGTGCGTAAAGTAAAAAAAATACTTGCCTTTCGGGAGCAAATTCTTTCCTTCAAGAGTAGCATTGTTTGATTGATTTGTGGTTTAACGTCCCCGTCAACACTGTAAAGGTCATTTTGGAGACGTTGCTTTCAATTTTGTGGGACTTTTACCCGACATTGAGATGAAATGACATCTCAAGCCCTGTCGCCAAATGAAACCAGTAGGGTTTATTAGCATTGACGGTCCGCCTCGCACCGCGGTTCCTGGACAGGCTTAGATCCTCTAAGCGGTTTACCAGTACTAGTGTGCGGGCCGGATTCAGCTCTGCGTGAAAGCATCATGCAGCCCATATATTTCTTCAAGCCCCTATGGGCGGGGGCCAATTCAAGAGTAGCATACCATCTCGGAAAAGGTTTTTATTATTACACAGCACCATAGAAAGTTTTCGGTAGATTGACAGTCGACCAAAACTTACGAAGTGCAGTAGCTTTACGATACTAATTCTAAATGAGTGTCACTTATTTGTGTGAAATCCAGGTAGCGGTTTATTAAAGCCGCGCTGTTCGTATCAGTGAGGCCAGAGTAGTGTGTAAAGGTTTACCTGTAGAATCGATCTGGTCTGGAAATGGCAAACATGGTAGATCCCGGTCAGAAGCCAAATAAAGGGCCTCTGATTAGAGTCTGCATTGTTTAGAGTTAAGGCAATTAAGGGATTAACGAACGAATGTCTGAGCTCCCATCCAGGGCCATTTTCCCAAATCATCAATGCCTCGATTAAACCATCTTATTGTGATGCTGTTTTCATTATTTCTCCATTAACCCATTTCAGACTGGAAACCCCTAAGCGGGTACCCTGGCAAACAGTGCAGGCCCAGATCAGACGCCGAAGAATGCGGCGTCTGATCAGGGCCTACACTGTTTGCAAAAAGTTCAGCCCTTTTCCTAATCAATTTTGAAGAAAACACAACCTGACGCCCCTAAATTTTCAAATGGACTCCTGCCATGTATAAGCTGGAAGATTCCATTTGGTACAAAAAGGGTTAAACATCTCTCGCTTCTCGTGAACAACCAGTGTGACAGATTGCTTTTTTCCATGCGCTGTCTCCGACTGAGCACATGATTCCCACGATTTACGCAGTGTTCGTCATGTAAGCACGTGCAGATTAACCATACTACGTCATACTAGTGAGCACGCGCACAGTTATTGCGTGTGAAAAGGCACTTACAGGAAACATAATTGCTCGTTTGAGAATTGATCTGTGCAGTCTGATCAGAGCATTTGCTGTTCCTGTGAGCATTCTGATCTCTGGGCTATCCAAAGAGCAACAAGTGAAGACTGACCAAATTGGATGCATAGACTGGGGAACACGTAATTCGATAAGACGTGTAACCATTGAAGACTCAGATCAGCCTGCGCATCCGTGCAGTCTGATCAGAGCCTTTGCTGTTCGTATAAGCCTACTATGTGGGCTATTCAAAGAGCAACAAGCGAAGACTGGACATGTCTAGATGCAAAGCTGATCCGATACTTCTGTAGTAGAAAAAAAGTCTTTGTCGTGCGCCGGCTCATGTACAAGGAAAATGTATAAGAATGCGGTCTACAGATGTCTGTTTTAGTTTTTCGTCCCACCAACAGCTAATGTCGTACAGAGCCGGGTTCTCTGTTAAAAGACACATCCGAAAGTCTGGAGAGGCCCGGGATTGATCCGACAATCCCTGGTTTATGAGGCGAGTAACGTAACAACTATACACCGGCTATTATAATTTATTCCTCAATGACAGATTTCATGTCAAGGGGTCCGTTAACTGACTACAGATAAAGGTATGTAATAGTGGCAAATCATTATTATTATGTCCCCCCACCCGAAAGGGAGGGGGACATATTGGTTTTGGTGCGGATCCTGTCGGCGTTGGCGTTGGCTATTGTCTGCACTCTATCTCCTGAATGGATGGATGAATTTTGATTAAACTTACACAGATACACCATTGGGAGGGGGAAAAGTACTGATTAGATTTTGGTGACCTTGGTCTAATTTTCAAGGTCACAGTGCTCAAAACATTGTCGAATTTTAGGCCAAAAAAGCTTGTCTGCACTCTATCTCCTGAACCAATGGATGGATTTTGTTCAAACTTGGTACATAGTATAATTGGGATGGTCTCAAGAACTGATTAGATTTTGGTGACCTTGACCTAATTTTTAAGGTCACCACGGGACTAAGACTGTTAAAAATAAGCTTGTCTGCACTCTATCTCCTGAACCAATGGATGGATTTGGTTCAAACTTGGTACATAAAGTAAGTGGGAAAGTCTCTAGAACTGATTAGATTTTGGTGACCTTGGCCTAATTTTCAAGGTCACCACGGGACTAAGACTGTTAAAAATAAGCTTGTCTGCACTCTATCTCCTGACCCGATGGATGGATTTGGTTCAAACTTGGTACATAAGGTAAGTGGTACAGTCTCTAAAATTGATGAGATTTTGGTGACCTTGACCTAATTTTCAAGGTCACCACGGGACTTAGATTGTTAAGAATAAGCTTGTCTGCACTCTATCTCCTGAACAAATGGATGGATTTGGTTCAGACTTGGTACATAAGATAAATGGGATGGTCTCAAGGTCTGATTAGATTTTGGTGACCTTGATCCAATTTTCAAGGTCAAACTGGTGGGGGGACATATGTTTTCCTCTGAAAACACTGTTCTAGTTTTAAATTTCTTTACTTCCAATTTCATGCGGCGTCTGATCTGGGTCTTCAAACCCGACAACAGGATTCCAGTCCAGATTCTAGAGATAATTAACCCATTTGCGCAACACTCTGACCTCACAGCGATTAGAATAGCGCGGCTATCAATACCAGGATTTGTGAAATCAACAATTTTTTATCCCCCGCCGCAAAGCGGAGCGGGGATTATAGGAATGTCTTTCGTCTATCCGTCCTTCTCGGCGGGATAATAGGAATGTCCGTCCGTCTGTCTGTCCGTAACACTTTCTTGTCCGCCCCATATCTCCTTTACCCTTTGATAGATTTTCATTAAACTTTGGTCAAGTGTTAGTCTCAGTGAGCTGATGTTCAGAACCCATAACGAACCATGCCGACTCAAGGTCAAGGTCACAGTTGAAGGTCATGAGTTTGAAACTTGGTATTTTTTGTCCGTTTTATATCTCCTTTACCCTTGGAACGATTTTCATTAAACTTTGGTCAAATATTCTTTTGAGTGAGCTCATGTGCAGAACCCATAAATGAACCATGCCGACTCAAGGTCAAGGTCATAGCTGAAGGTCAAGAGTTTGAAACTTTGATTTTTGTGTCCGTTCCATATCTCTTTTACCCCATTCTTTTACCTCAGTGAGCTTATGTGCAGAACCAATAAATGAACCATGCCGACACAAGGTCAAGGTCACATTTGAAGGTCACGACTTTGAAACATTGAATTTTGTGTCCGTTCCATATCTCCTAGACCCCTCAAAGGATTTTCATTAAACTTTGATCAATTATCCCCCTCAGTGAGCTCATGTGCAGAGTTCATAAATGAATCTTGCTGACACCAGGTCAAGGTCACATTGGAAGGTTACTACGCCGTATGGCTTTCCGGTCATACATTTTTGATGGCTACGTTGCTCATCCTGGAATGTTTAAAACCAACAAACACAATTTCTTCTATAATCATTTTATTCTAGTACATCACGCCCATTGCCAGCCTCGGTATCTCATTCGGATGCGCGTCTGACTTGGGATCAGGAGAACGTGGGTCCGATACTTGCCGGGGTCGGCAACATTCTGTTGTGGAGACTGATCATGCAATTTGTTCTGGCCTTTCTCTCCTTTCCGCTGTTATCAAGAAGGGCAGTTGTCATTCTCTGGCGAAAGAATACGCACTGTGCTGGTTAACCGTTACCGTAAAAGACTGCCCAGGAATAGTGCCGATGGGTAAACTGATCAGTTAAAAAATGACGCCCATAACGGCAATGGAAATGGAGTGTTTTATTGTGCAATAAATCTCAGCAAAGAAGAGCGTGACCGAACAGCCGCAGTTGTAGAACGTCACTCCTTTTTTTTGTATAAGAGTTTGACGGTCCAGTCAATACTATTTTAGGTCATTCTTTTAGCTGTCAACACTTCCTGTGCAGACCTATTGGCTACGTAAGCGTTTAACTAATAGGCTGCAGTGTGCAAATTCTATCACCAGAAACTGGCAAGTGCCCTTGACTCAGCGGAATGGATTTGTTTGTTTGTTTGATTTGATGTTTACGTCCCCGTTAACACTCTATAGGTCATTTTGGAGACGTTGCTTCCAATTTTGTGGGACTTTTACCCGACATTGAGATGAAATGACATCTCAAGCCCTGTCGGCCAATGAAACCAATACGGTCTACAAGCATGGACGGTCCGACTTGCACTGCTTTGCCTGGGCAGGCTTAGATCCTCTAAGCAGTCAACCAGTACTAGTGTGCAGTTGGTTTCAGTTCTGCGTGGAAGCACCTTGCAGCCAATCTATTTCTTCAAGCCCCGATGGCGGGGGCCGTCAGCGGAATGGAGAGAATGACTGTAGAAAAGTTGTAATGATCGATTTCCACGACAGAAAGCTACCGACTCCTGGCAGGTATTGAATCCGCATCCCCCTGAATCACTTAATTTGCCGGGATTCCTTTTAACATATTACGTGCCTTGATAGCTCGGTGGTTAGTGCACTTGCATTTGATGCTAGAGGTCCCAGGTTCGATCCCCGGCAGCGGCGATAAAATTTCGATGTCCAAACACGCTCCATTGGCATCATTTGCAGGGATGAATGTCATAAAGGGCATCGTCCTTCGGATCGGGACGCTATCTGGAGGCCCCCTGTGCAGGGAGAGTCATGCCCTATGCAGGTTGAAGACCCCTACCGTAATTACATGATTACTGTGTTGGCTTTCATCCTGCAAAACTGTTGTGTATGTAATGTACATCTGCGAGTAATGGTAAGATGTGACCAATCGCAGTATTAGTAGAAAGAAAAGGAAGAAACAGTCGAAAAGTTGGGAGAATTTGATGGTATTGTCCAATATGAGTGTGTTAGAATCCAAATAGATCAGCTCCAGTTTGTGAACCATTGCAAAAAAAAAAAATCACAGTTCAAGCTGCCGGTTACTTTAAAGTAGATACACCAATCGTGGTTTAGTCTTCTTTACAAATGCCTCCAAACTGTGATTTATTACTCAACAAATCACATAGAATATGATAAAATAGAGTCATTTCTCATATAACTTGTCTTGACGATAACAAGACTGTGAGCTAAGGGGTGGGAGTGTTTCGCGGCCCTCTCAAGATTATTTCATTTATTTCTATCAAAATGCTAATCTGAGATGGGCGAAAACTGGAGTACCCAGATAAGAACCTGATAGCCGTTGTTTTTTTACATGCCCGAGTGAGACCCAACAGCGGTGAGAGACCAAATCATGGCTCTTGCAGGGGAGGCTCTCATCGTCTTCCTTATCTCTAGAACTAACGTTTTTTTTTTTTAAGATGACATAGTTCGGTATCATCGCGAAAACATGTCTAAATAATTCTGACCCCCTTTAACCCCACTTTTATACAGTAAAACTACTGGGGTTTAGAGGGGTAAACGTTATTTTCTTTATTCTGCTCTATAACACAGCCAGTGGTACTCGTTAGAACCGCCTCGATCAGGCGGTTCCAATGTGTATCCATAATCCATATTTTGAGCAGAAATAAGAAAACTATCACGTTTTTACACTGAAAAATTTCAATTTGGTGGTAAAATTATCCTATATATTTGAATAGGCGTGCTTCCCTAATGTTTTTACAAATCTAGTTCAAATGTAAACTACTGGTGCTCGTAAGAACAGCCACAATTAGCCGATCCTTACGAGATCCATAAATCGGTACATGTAAGCTTCTGTCTAAAAATAAGAGAACTAATGAATATCCCCAATCCTCGTAAGCCCCACTGCTTTATATAAGCTAGGTGTTCATCTCACGGACCTGTCCACCTGACGGACACGTGCTCGGCTACGGTTACTGTAGATGCTGATTCGGATGTTTTCCTTTTTCCCTTCCTCTCCTTGAAATTTGGATTCCGCCAGCCTTTAAAACAACGATCTGGTCGAAAGAAGTGAATTCTTCAACAGAACATCAAACCCAAAAAAAAGAAAAAAATATATAAATATATATATTGCATTTGGGAACATATCACGAGGAGTACCTTATACTCATTATATGCCTGTTTATTACAACTTCAAGTAAGGCATTTTACCGTAATGGTCCCGTTTCCGTGCTGGGGTATATTAGTTGCACGTGCAAATTGAAAATCCAACCGGCAGTGATTTATCTACCTTTTGGCCTGGCTGAGTCAAACTGACTTACTTACTCCAAAATACTGAGTCAAATTTCAAAATAGTGAGTCAAATTTATCGGGACAGAGACAAGTATGAAAATAGGTGTCTACCATAATAAAGTAAGCAATGGGGGTTTTAGATGTAGAACAAATGTATAAAATATCACTTTTTCTTTTGCAAGAGGTTTTATCTGATGACAAAAATCTGCTACAAAAGAAACAGTATAAGGCGATTCGGCTATAAAACGGGACCCCCTTTTCAGCTTTTCTAAGGCGGGATTTTGCTTATACTCTTTTATAAGACGGGTCAAATTTTTGCCATATCTGTCGGGGCCTATCTGCTACCGCCAGATGCCAGTTAGATGTGAGAAATCGGCCTTTTTTCGTTAGAAAACCCCTCTACTTACCCCTAACATGGCTTGTTTGGCCGCCCAAAATAGCGGCAAACGTCGGGCCGATACGTCGTATCGCTGTCGGCCCGGTACATGCTTTGCTGGCTTAGGCTATACAGACTCCTATTTAATAGACGACAGGGGCTGACAAATCCATTTCCCGGCCATCCGGGACAAGACCGAAATCACGACGGGCAGGTGCACTTTGACCTTACAACGCTCGGTCGGGACAAGTGCAAAAAAAAAAAAAAAAAAAAAAAGTCTACAACTGCCCGTTTTTTGGGGCCTTAAATACGGTAAAACTAGACCAGTAAGTAAATCGCTGTCAATTCAGAGACAAACCATCTGTGTATTTATTACGGTTCAAGTATGACACTATTGTTAATCCCTGTCGTAAAATTGCCACCCTGCGGTGCGTGTCGATAAGGTATGAAAATATGGTCAAGTTATGTCTCTAATTTGCGTTTATCCTCCGGTCATAAAATTTAATCCGCAATCAATGTGAAAATGATTTAATTGCTCCTCAGTTTATTAGCTACATCTAACGGTAAATGTTTGCATTATAAAATCGGACTATTCTACGGTCTCAAGAATGGTTATATTTTGGCGCCAAATAGCAGACGTTGGCGGGAAAAGTCGAACGCTGTTGTTGGTTATTGACACGGAGCTTCTGGGGATAATTCGGGAGCTGTGTAAAGCATTGATTTTCTATCCACCTCGCAATGACATTAAACACGTGTGGGTTAATGGCGTCGGATTACGTCATTTACCGATTGCGTGCAGAAAAATCGTAGCGGTGGTTTGTGGGCGGCGATTTATATCAATTCAAAACTCACCGATCGGCTTTTTCCGTATGTCTGGTCTTCGTCTGACATTGCCGGAAAAAAGCCTGCAGTCCATGACCTCGGCTATAAGACGGGGTCATTTTTTGGGCTCATTTTGGAGGGAAAAATCCTCGTCTTATAGCCGAATTTTTACGGTACTTAAGAAAGCACCGGCGCGAAAAAAAACGTTGCGTCAGGCATATGCATGTCAGGATTTTTTTTGCGTCACGCCGGGAAAATTTGCGTAATCTACCCATGACGCAGAGGTAGATAAATCACTGCAACCGGCATGAAAAAAGATTGGGTCAAATGATAAATGTTAGGCTGCGCGAAAGTTGGCGAGGCATGTTAGAAAGGTGAAATTTTGATAGGGGAAGGAAAAACGACCTAATGAAAAATTGTCAGTAAAATAATAATAATAGTAATAATAATAATAATAACAATTAATATACAACCAATATCATATGAATAAATATAAACTTGAACCACTCGGAGTATTTCTACCGACATTCGGAATATTAGCCCCGGGCATTATTGACCAAACATTACCTGTATAGTCGTTCGGAAAACTCCGAGTATACTGGAAATTTCGCGGAGTGTTTGGGAGTGGTTTGTTTCCTCATTCCGAGTGTTTCGATGAAAATATGCGGAGTGGTTTGGAGTACTGTGAAAATTGCATTTGGAGTGAAAAAGAAAACTGGCTTTTATGCGCGACCTGTAGTGTATAATACTGGCACAGCATGCAACGCTTCAGATGTCTGTTAACTTAAGCCTGCCCTGGCGAGTTGGACCATCCGAGCATATAAACCATTTCACTGGGATTGAAATGTCATTTTATCTAACTGTTGGGTAAAATTTCACACAAAACTAGAAGTAATGTCTCAAAAATGACCTAAATAATGTTAATGGGGATGTTAAACCTCAAATCAAGTAAACATTCAAACAGAAATGCAGAAATATTGGTCAATTAAAGTCTGTTACTGGTGACATGAAATCTGAGGGGAATGACTTGGCAGATTTTCCACCATTTTTCAAAAGGGGAAAACTTTCGGAACTTCCTGTTTGCTTTTCTATAAGCTTTGTCCCACGAAATAGTGATATACTCTTAAAGAAAAGCATTTGCTCCTGATACTCTAAAAGGAAAGAATTTGCTCCTCAGATGCAAATTCTTTCCTTTAAGAGTTGACCCTTATTGACATGGGAGACTAAAATACGCTTGAAGGAGTTGCCTCCCCTGAAGGTGTATGCATTCCACTTAAAGTCTCAAAAAATATTTGCCACTTTTAAAATTGCTCGACTCAACGGTTTGTAAAATATTTGGGCGGATTTTTGCGTGCTCCCAGGAGACCTTATGGGTCAAGCCTTTTAAATTTTGAAACCTTCCTCACAACTGGACAAAAATGGTCGGCAAAAAAGAGAAGAAACCCAGAAAAACCAACAGGTCTTAACCCTTGTCCTGCTGAATAAATAAGTTTAGCCACAGCCATTGCTGACTGCCAAACATTAAAATTTCTTAACATTATTCACAAGCTGCATGACAAACAGTGTAGGACCTCATCTCTGTTTGCAAAAGTAGGGGTTGTTATGGGTTAAATATACACTAAAGCCACTTTTTAAATGAGTTTCCTGTTGTGCCCATCTCTGTTTGTTTGTTTGATTTGAGGTTTAACGTTCCCTTCAACACTGTATAGGTCATTTTGGAGATGTTGCTTCCAATTTTGTGGGACTTTTACCCGTCATTGAGATGAAATGACCTCTCAAGCCCTGTCACCCAATGAAACCAATAGGGTTTATAAGTATGGGCGGGCTGCCTCGCATCGCTTTGCATGGGCAGGCTTCAATCCTCTAAGCGGTTTACCAGTACTCGTGTAGTCTTCGTGGAAGCCTCATGCAGCCCATCTATTTCTTAAAGCCCCGATGGGCGGGGGCTGATAATTTCTGTATGTATTGGAATTGCACAAGGAGGATAAATTACACAGATTCGTGTAAAAGATACATTCAAATCAATCAAATATTTTATTCACTCTGATTACAAATAAATGTAATAACAAGAGGAGCGATACAAATATGCAACGTTCCGCGGCAAAGTATAAATAAAAAAAAATAAAATAAAATAAAACACATACAAAACAAAACAACCAGAGGGCAACATTAAATTTTACGAGATGAAATCAGTACTCTCTCTCTCTCTCTCTTTCTCTCGTTCTCTCTCTCTCTCAGTGTGTGTGTGTTTTGAGCACGCAACGCTGAAACAGCACCGAATCTATGGCATTGTGTGCTTCGAGTTAGTCAATCAACAGAAATCAAATCAAATTTATTTTCTCAGAATCGCGAAAACACGCCTATACAATTACACTGCAAGTCCCATCGTCGAAGAAAAGAAATTAGTGACAATTTTCCAATCTCTGCCCAAAACACAGACCGCGGGTGCCCGCACGAACCGATGCGGCTCTAATGAGCACCCATCCAGCCCCAGAGAAGAAACAAGAAAAATAAACAGAGGGTAAACTGTAAGCTCCAGTTTTACTATGTAAAAGTGGGGTTCAAGGAGGTCGCGTTTTTGCGATGGGTTATACAATATGATAACGAGGAGCAAAATGTTGTGCAAACATACTGTTTCACGTAAAAAAACTTATTATTTCATCATTTATTATTATTATTTATTTTATTTATCCGACCACACCCGTTCGTTTAAACCAATCAGATAGCTTATGTAATTTCAAACAGTGCAGATCCCGATCAGACTGAGAAGCCATCTGGTCTGGATCTGCACTGTGTGCAAAGCTATGTTTTTTTTTATCAAGAACGGCAAGTTTTGCTCAGACTGGTCCGTATGCAGTAAACTATGTTCCATTCAAAAATCATAGAGCATGAAACGTGTAAAAAATAAATGGGCCGTTACAAAGCATGTTCTGCACGAGCATGTGTAATTTGGTAAATGTTCAGACGTGTGGCCAACACGCTAAAGAAAAATATGAATGGGATATTATGTTCACTCCAGAGTGGTAAGTGTAATAAAATATTATAGATGCGTCTCTCTCTCTCTCTCTCTCTCTCTCTCTCTTAACCAGCCAATACACAGGTGTAAACAGATACATTCATTACGAGTACACGTCCATACAAATACACTGCAAACCCTACCGCCGAAAAGAACGAATATTTTCCGATGAAAAACTGATATCCGACACAGATCGTGGATACACGTTAGAACCATTGTGTACAAAGTTGTTTTGTGAAAGCAGGGTTAACTTAAAATATTAGGTAATAGTAATTTTCTCTAGTATGATAAGCGCTAGGACGTAGCAACACTAAATCAAGATTATAGATAATGGTATGCACATGTATGTAATCAGACCGGACAGTCGTCGGCAGTCGCGAGCGGACGACAAAGGCGAACAGCGCAAAGGGGAAGCGTCCCCGACTGCCACCGGGTGTAGGCTGGGAAAATAGTCCCGGACTGAGATCCAAACTTTTGTTCAAGCCCTGAATTCCACTTTCTATGTAAACAGTGTAGACCCCGATCAGACGCCGATAGAATTACAGGTAGAGTAGCCTATGTCATTATAAATCTGCGCTTTTTGGATGTACTTTGACGCCGCGTTCTGTGGCGCCTGATCTGAGTCTCCATTGCTTGTCAAGCCCCTCACAGCGAATATACGCTAACTGGTGATTGATTTTTTACATGACCCGTGACGTCCAAACAATATTAAATATGGAGCGCAAAGCAGTAGATTTTGACAATCGCGTAGCTTCGCCTTCTCCTGTGGGTTAACCAGTATTGGATGGCGATGTTAAGTATTGATTACCGTTACTTTGACAAACTTGTCAATTGTAACACCAATTCTGGTGTGGCGTGTCAGTGTTTTTTGACGTATCTGCTCTTTAATGAACCGGCGGGATATGGCGTACTGCTAACTTGCCGGTTTCCCTGTTGTAATAGGCTTCAATAGATAATATCTTTAGCAACCTTCTTGCCATAAACCAGAAGGCACAGGTCTTTGATATTTTGAATAAGGCTTCATCTAGTAGACTTCTACCAAGGTTGTTCCAATTATAGCCCTGGGGCCGGGGCCCATTGTTCTTACCTAGGCTTATGGAAAACCTTTAAAATGGCCCCCACCTGGGGCCGGGGCCCATTGGTCTTACCTAAGCTTATATGGAGAAAACCTTTAAAAGTCTCCTTGTCTGAAACCAGAAGGCGTAGGTCTTTGATATTTGGTATGAAGGTTCATGTAGTGGACCTCTACCAAAATTGTCCAAAAATGGCGCCGCAGTGGAGGCCCGCTAGTTTTACATAGGCTTCAATAGATAAATCCTTAAGCAACCTTCTCGTCATAAACCAGAAGGCACAGGTCTTTGATATTTTGAATAACGCTTCATTTAGTAGACTTCTACCAAGGTTGTCCAATTATAGCCCTGGGGCTGAAAATGGCCCCACCTGGGGCCGGGGCCCATTGGTCTTACCTAGGCTTATGGAAAACCTTTAAAATGGCCCCGCCCTGGGGCCTGGGCCCATTGGTCTTACCTAGGCTTATATACTACTCAAAGTTTGATAGGGATCACTTTTTATATACCAAATTTTGCACTGAAAATTTAAAATTTCTTGACAGAATTTGTACTCGGTATATTGGCGAATATCTTAAACAGAAACTCATGTGCAGTTCAGTACTCATAAAAGTGCACACTTCTCACACTTCGCAAATGAATTCATGCACCCCCAAAATCTTGCGTAGCACTGCTTTCCAACAGACCAATCAAACTTGTCAGTGTTCCTTTTCCAAGCGTAAAATGGACTTCATTTGAGTTTGTGAAACACTAAAATGCCTAGAGGACAATTAAGAAACCGTCTGAGCCCCGAAGAAATGAATCGTGGCGTCGGAATGTTGGAATCTGGCGTCTCTCAACGTCGTGTTGCTGGGATTCTGAAAGTGTCTCAGAGCGTGGTTTCCCGAATGTGGAGTCGGCATCTTACCCATGGAAATCCTTCACACAGACACGGCGGGTTCGAGAAAGGGCTACAACTCAACGTCAGGGCCGTTTCTTGTTGGTTCAGTCTCGACGTCAACGGTTCCTGAACGCTACGCGTTTGCATAACGAGCTTAGGAACGGAACTGGAGTACGAATTTCTACACAAACTGTCAGAAACAGGCTCCACGAGTTCGGACTTAATGCCATGAGGCCTGCTGTACGTGTTCCGTTGACGAGACAGCACGCGCTAGACCGGTTGGACTTTGCCAGAACTCACGTCAGGTGGACGGTTCGTTACTTGACGCCGGTACTGTTTACTGAGGAGTCCAGATTCTGTCTCAACTTCACTTATAAACGTCAATTAGTGTGGCGAATGTCTAAAGAGCGATTCGATGACTTGGATGTGGCAGAGCATGATCGCTATGGAAAGGGGTCAGTAATGGTTTGGGCTGGGATAAGCGTGAACGGTAACACTGACTTGTACGTCGTTGAAAACGGAACGTTAATGGCAGTGAGGTACTGTATTGAGATTCTTGATGAGTTTGTGAGACCATATGCAGATGCTATCGGCCCGGACTTTATTCTGATGGACGATAATGTCCGTCCCAACCGTGCCAACGTCACTGATTTCTATCTGGAACGTGAGACAATTGTTCGTATGGACTGGCCTACTCGGTCACCGGACTTCAATCCGATTGAGCATGCGCAGGACATGCTTCAGCGTGCTGTTTCAGTCCGACCTGTACATGCGAGGACTTTACAGGAGCTCAAAGATGCATTGGTTGCTGAATGAATGCTGATTCAACAAAACCGGATACAGACTC
Source organism: Lucinisca nassula (assembly GCA_963580285.1). NCBI lineage: Eukaryota > Metazoa > Mollusca > Bivalvia > Lucinida > Lucinidae > Lucinisca > Lucinisca nassula. The sequence goes on along the minus strand of OY757011.1, from coordinate 86,289,683 downwards.
GGATTACGAGCATGCGCAGACGATGTCGTACTGTAATTGATGCCCGTGGACGTCATACACGTTATTAGGCACGTTTGTCTAAACAAATTTGGAAATTTGTGAGAAATCAGTTGTCCAAATCCCTTCGTGTTACGACAAATTTTGGGGGTGCCAAGACGGTTGCTGTTGTCTCGCTTGAATGCAGTACCAGTTGACAAAATTAATCACTAGGTTTTGTGAAGGATACGTGTTCTATCATTATGTATCAAATTTGGATTCAGCTGATTAATTCATTTAAAAATTATTTTGCATTAAAAAAGTGATCCCTATCAAACTTTGAGTAGTATATATAGGGAAAACCTTTAAAAGTCTTCTTGTCTGAAACCAGAAGGTCCAGGTCTTTGATATTTGGTATGAAACTTCATCTTGTGAACCTCTGCCAAGATTGTTCAAATTAAAGCCATGGGACCAAACATGGCCCCATCCAGGGGCCCACGTTTTCAATAGAGATATAGTGAAAACTCCTAAAAATCTTTCTGATATTTGGTATGTAGCTACATCTAGTCCACCACTTCCAAGATTGTTCGAATTAATGCCCTGGGGCAAAAAATGGTTCCACCGAGGGGCCCACGTTGTCCATAAGAGATAATAATAGAGAAAATCTTTAAGGGATATTTTGGTTCTATATATTGATGGGCCCTAAAAATGGGCCAAGGGTCCACCTCCCAATCATTTACATGAAAAAATTAAGATTTTGATGGGCCGTTTTGCATATTCATGGGCCTTTGAGAAAATACAGATCCTTAATACAGATCTTACAGCGAAATCAACATAAAATCTAAATAGCTTATATATGGGGCCCAAACAAAAATTAAATCAGATTCAGTCTGACTAATAGTTTTCTCATAAAATGGCTGGGGGGTGGGGGTGGCACCCCAGAAATATCACTGTCTTGTCTGAAACCAGAAGGCCCAGTTTTCTGGTGTTCATGTAGCTTCATCTAGTCAGGCATTTGCAGGATTTCAGGCTTTGAAAGCTTGATTTTTTTTCTTGATTTCAGGCTTTCTAGATTTTGATTCTACCTCCTATTTTCTGTTTAACCTTTCTCTTGCTGAAAATTCAGTTTAGCCACACCCTTTTCTGACTTTGAACCAATCAGATTACTTGATGTGATTTATTCCTACAAAATCATAAAGTGTATGTCAAATAGTGTAGATCCTGATCTGAAGAAGCCATCTGATCTGGATCTACACTGTTTGTAAAGATAGGAGCTGTCATGAACAGAGGATAGGAGTTAAAATGACTATTTAACCCTTATCCTGCTTAATGAAATTATTTAGCCACAAGCATTTCTGACTACATGTATTCACCAATCAAATTACAGTAGAACTTCGATGGCTCGAACACCGATGGCTCGTTTACCATGGATGAGTCGAACCCATTCTTGAGCCCCTTGCGAAATCTTCTACATAAGAACTAGTGGGGGATAATTTAGGAGATTTTAGTCTTATATCTTACAAATGTATGCTGTGAGTACTCATTAGAATCGCCTCGATGAGGCGATTCTAATGAGTACACACAGCATACATATTCATTATGGAACACCGAAAAGATGTCTTAAAGTATCTCGTTATGCCTCCAAGCAGTAACCCTCAGTGGCTCGAACTCCCCGTCTCGAACAGATTTTCGAGGTCCCAAAGGTGTTCGAGCCATCAAAGTTCGACTGTACTTTATATGATGTATTTGTTCAATTTACGAACTGCATTACAATGTAGATCCTGATCAGATGGCTTCTGAAGAAGCCATCTGATCTCAATCTACAGTGTTTGCAAAGGCAATGGTTGTCGTATTCAGCAGGATGAGGGTAAATTCTGCAAAATCGGGCCTTTCAGGCATGGAAAAGCTTCGTCAGTATGCTGCCTGTCTAGTGGACATCTACTAAATAGAAGTGGAGGCAATGATCAGGAATCGATACAATTAACCCACAGCTCCCATCAGAGACATCAAAGGGAAAGTAACGCAAACATGAAACAACGTACCCCAATCGAAATATCAACAGCGGAAAGCGATAAGGACAGTTACTGTCCCACAAAATGGCCAATAGGCTATTCAAAATAAAATAATATAAGCGACACAAACACCCAAAGACATTTGACCATAACAAAAATAAACAGCGACAGAAGAACCGCCTTTGAACGGTCAGCGGAAACGAATTCCACTGGGGGGCTTAAATCGATTTTACATGGCTACAATCCTCGCCCTTACTTCCGTCACAATTAAGACAAATAATTCAAATTATTTAAGAAGTACAGGTACTTAAAAACCTTCTGTTCTATAACCAGAAAGCCGTGGCATTTCATATTTGGCTTGCAGCTTCAAAAAGTGGACCTCTACCAAGGTTGTTAAAGTAATACCTCGGGTCAAAACATATATACAAAGTCTTAAAGCATTTTACCGTGTCAAACTTCAATATTAACTCATTTAGTACCAGAAACCCCAAAACAGGTACCCTGGCAAACAGTGCAGGCCAGATCAGACGCCGCGTCTGTTCTGCGGTGTCTTATCAGGGCCTCCACTGTTTGCTAAATGTTCAATCATTTTCCAAATAAAGTTTGATGAAAACACAACCTGACACCCCTAAAGTTTGAAATGGACTCATGCTTTATATAAGGAGGAAGATTCCATTTGGTACAAAAAGGGTTAAGTACGTAAATCTCTTAGCTCAGGTGAGCCATATAGGACCATCATGGTCCTCTTGTTGTGAAGACTACTGATCATAGCTAATTTCATTTTTGCTGTTGCAGGCATACTATCCATGGCGAATGCAGGACCTAACACCAATGGTTCACAGTTCTTTATCTGCACAGTTAAAACTACTTGGTAAGTTAAGAGGAAGGAGTACCTCCTCTGTTATGCCTCGCTCTCAGATATGTTGTCTTTCTTTTCAAAAGGGTCACCTTTTTAACCCATTCAGTACCAGAAAACCCTAAAGGGGTACCTTGGCAAACAGTGTAGGCCCAGATCAGACGCCGCAGAATGCGGCGTCTGATCAGGACATACACTGTTTGCACAAAGTTCAGCTAGTTTCCGTATAGTTTTTGGAGAAAACACAACCTGACACCCCTAAATTTTTAGATGGACTCATATATATAAGGAGGAAGATTCCATTTGGTACAAAAATGGTTAATAGGTAACAACAGAAATCATGGTCATGGATTGCATCTGAGCTTAGCTCCAGATGTCTTGACACTATATTGCCTCCTGATTGCGCTAGTTCGGGTTAAGCAGGGGTCCAAAATTTTCTTTCAGACAAACTTGTCCTGCAGGGCAAGGGCTCCCAAAAATTCACTCAAGGACGTCCTTGAGAAAAATTAACTTACCCTGCTTCTCTGGAGTGAAAATAAAAAATAAACTTAAAATAAATCCATGTTTTATTGATACATGTAGCAAAACCTGTAAATGAAAATGGCTAAAGACAACAATAAAAAGATAAGATAGTCAAACCTGTCTAAAGAGACCACCTTTTGGAAGAACAAAAAGTGGTCTCCCAAACCAGGTGATCTCTTAAGGCAGGGAGGATAAATCAAGACTTTTTTTTTTTTTTTATGCCCCCGCCATTTCGAAGAATAGCGGAAGGGCATTAAGTTTAACCCCTGTCCGTCCGTTCGTTCGTCCGCCCGACATCGTGTCCGGGCCATAACTCCTAAACCGTATGGAATATATTCATAAAACTTCCCAGGTGTTCACATGCATTTTATGAATATATTCATAAAACTTCACAGGTGTTCACATGCATTTTTGGTTTTTGAATTATCTGCCCTTGACTTAGTACCATATAGTAAGCCGTCTCCGGGCCATAACTCTTAAACCGTATGGAGTATATTCATGAAACTTCACAGGTGCATTCATCACACTTAGACGATGTGTCATGAACAAGGAAGACAACTCTTGCATTTTTATGCACCCGCCTATTCGAAGAATAGCGGAAGGGCTTAATATTAAATTTTACCCCTGTTCTTCCCTTCGTTCGACCGTCCCGACATCTGGTCCGGGCCATAACTCCTAAACCGTATGGAATATATTCATGAAACTACACAGGTGCATTCATCACACTTAGACGATGTGTCTTGAACAAGGAAGACAACTCTTGCATTTTTGGTTTTTGAATTTTCTGCCCTTGACTTAGTACCATATAGTAAGCCCTAAACCGTATGGAATATATTCATAAAACTTCACAGGTGCATTCATCACACTGAGATGTCATGAACAAGGAAGACACCTCTTGCATTTTTGGTTTTTGAATTATCTGCCCTTGACTCAGTACCATATAGTAAATCGTGTCTGGGCCATAACTCCTAAACCGTATGGAATATAATCATAAAACTTCACAGGTGCATCCATCATACTTGGACGATGTGTCATGAACAAGGAAGACAACTCCTGCTTGTTTAGTTTTTGAATTATCTGCCCTGGACTTACATCCACATATAGTCAAATGGTATGTCGTGTCCGGGCCATAACTCCTAAACCGTACGGAATATATTCATGAAACTTCACAGGTGCATTCATCACACTGAGACGATGTGTCATGAACACGGAAAACAACTATTGCATTTTATGTTTTTGGATTATCTGTCCTTGATGCATATATTTTATGATTGAAGTACATTTGTAAATTTTTTATGAATGGCATTGGCGGGGGCATCCGTGTCCTTTGGACACTTTTTATGCCCTCGCGTATTCGGAGAATACCGGAAGGGCATTAAGTTTTACCCCTGTCCGTTATTCTGTTCGTCCGTTTGTCCGTCCCTACATCGTGTCCGGGCCATAACTCCTAAACCATATGGAATATATTCATGAAACTTCACAGGTGCATTTATCACACTGAGACGATGTGTCATGAACAAGGAAGACAACTCCTGCTTGTTAATTTTTGAATTATCTGCCCTTGACTAACATCCATATATAGTCAAATGGTATGTCGGGTCCGGGCCATAACTCCAAAACCGTATGGAATATATTCATGAAACTTCACAGGTGCAGTCATCACACTTAGACGATGTGTCATGAACAAGGAAGACAACTCTTGCATTTTTAGCTCGTCTGTTTTTTGAAAAAAAACTTTCGAGCTATTGTCATCACTCCGGCGTCTGCGTAGTCGTCTTGCGTCGTCCTGCGTCGTTCCAAAAAAACTTAACCTTGGCTATAACTTAAAAAGTATTAGACCTAGCCTCATGAAACTTCATACACACACTCATCATCACAAGAGCTACATTTTGACCAAGGACCATAACAACATTGTTGATTTTGGCTGAATTATCTCCCCTTTTCCAATTTTTTTCTGAAACACATTTTTTGCTCTCATTTTAATACTATTCACAACAGAGCCTTCAAACTTCACATGAATGTTCCTTGGGACAAGACCTTTTCAGTGATACCACACTTTTTGATCTGTGACCTTGACCTTTGAACTTTGACCTATTTTTCGAAAATTTAACCGAAAACCTTAACCTTGACCATATTTCCAAAAGTATTTGGCCTACCTTCATGAAACTTCATACACATACTCACCATCACAAGAGCTACATTCCCTACAAGTTTTATAACTCCATCTTGCAATTTGATTTTGATTGAATTATCTCCCCTTTTCTCTCCGTTTTTTTTAAATTGTTTTTGTCTCTTATTTAGATACTATTCACAACAGAGCCTTCCAACTTCACATGAATGTTCCTTGGGACAAGACCTTTTCAGTCATACCACGCTTTTTGACCTGTGACCTTGATCTTTGAACTTTGACCTATTTTTCGAAAAATTAACCAAAAAACTTAACCTTGACCATATTTCCAAAAGTATTTGGCCTACCTTCATGAAACTTCATACACATACTCACCATCACAAGAGCTACATTCCCTACAAGTTTTATAACTCCATCTTGCAATTTGATTTGACTTAGAACTTTTGTTTTCTAAAAGAAACTGCAGACGAGCGTTGGCACCCGCTTGCGGTGCTCTTGTTGGTTTTTGAATTATCTTCCCTTGATGCATATATTTTATGATTGATTTGAAATACATTTGTAATATTTTTATCCCCTTGCACAACATAGTTGTGAGGGGGCATATAGCATAACTTCACACAAATGTTCCTTATAAAAAAATCTGGAGCGAGTTCGACTTTCAAGGGCATGACCACAAGGTCAAGGTCACTGTGGCTATTTTTAGAACAACTTTGTCATGGCTCTAGCGCCTACATTTCTTCACCAATTTCAATATAACTTCACACAAATGTCCCTTATAAAAAATCTTGAGCGAGTTCGACTTTCAAGGTCATGACCTCAAGGTCAAGGTCACTGTGGCTATTTTTAGAAAAACTTTGTCATCGCTCTAGCGCCTACATTACTCCACTGATTTCTGTATAATTTCACACAAATGTTTCTTATGAAATATCTTGAGCGAGTTCGACTTTCAAGGTCATGACCTCAAGGTCAAGGTCACTGTGGCTAATTTCAGAAAAACTTTGTCATCGCTCTAGCGCCTACATTTCTCCACTGATTTCTATATAACTTCACACAAAATTTAATGTTTCTTATGACAATATCTTGAGCGAGTTCGACTTTCAAGGTCATGACTTCAAGGTCAAGGTCACTATGGCTATTTTTAGAAAAACTTTGTCATCGCTCCAGCGCCTGCATTTCTTCACTGATTTCAATATTTCTTCACACAAATGTTTCTTATCACAATATCTCGAGCGAGTTCGACTTTCAAGGTCATGACCTCAAGGTCAAGGTCACTGTGACTATTTTTAGAAAAAACTTTGTCATCGCTCTAGCGCCTACATTTCTTAAATGATTTCAATATAACTTCACACAAATGTTCCTTATGACAATAATTTTCAGAGCGAGTTCGATGTTCAAGGTCATGACCTCTAGGTCAAGGTCACTGTGGCTATTTTTAGAAAAATTTTGTCATCGCTCTAGCGCCTACATTTCTTCACCGATTACAATAGAACTTCACACAAATGTTCCTTATGACAATATCTCTAGCGAGTTCCACTTTCAAGGTCAAGGTCACTGTGGCTATTTTTAGAAAAACTTCATCATCGCTCTAGTGCTTACATTTCTTCACCGATTTCAGTATAACTTCACACAAATGTTCCTTATGACAATACCTTGAGCAAGTTTGACTTTCAAGGTCAAGGTCACTGTGGCTATTTTTAGAAAAACTTTGTCATGGCTCTAGCGCTTACATTTCTTCACCCATTTCAGTATAACTTCACACAAATGTTCCTTATGACAATATCTCGAGCTATTTCAACTTTCAAGGTCAAGGTCACTGTGGCTATTTTTAGAAAATCTTTGTCATCGCTCTACCGCCTACATTTATGATTTTATTATAACTTAACAAAAAAGATGCTTATGATAATATCTTAGCAAGATCTACTTTCGCGGCCATGGCCTCAAGTCAAGGTCCCTATGACTACTTTTAGAGAAATATTGTCATCACTCTAGAACCTACATTTATTGATGGATTTTTAAACAAACTTTACACAAATGTTACATATGATAATATCTCAAGCAAGTTGGACTTTTGCCTTTCCAGCGTTTTCCACACATGAAGTTGTCTTGTGCGAGGGGATTTGTATCGCATGCGATGCCTTGTTTATGAATGACATTTGGCGGGGGCATCCGTGTCCTATGAACACTTTTTCTAGTTCTATTTTTTTTTTTTTTTTTTTTTTAATCACATGATGCAATTTATGAGATTATTATACCCCCCGCATACGGAGTATGCGTGGGGGTATATAGTTTTCGGCTTTTCTGTGTTCATAAATGTTAAACACCATGAGACGACGTGCAGGACACATGAACTGTAACTCTTGCTCTCCTACTTTCAGAGTTATTGTCCTTTGAATATTGAAAATGGCCATTTTTACCATGCACTTTAGTCCGCTCTGTAACTTTCAAACTGTTCGTGATAATTTCATGAAACTTCAAACAAATGTAAAGCACATTAATAGGATGGGCAGAACACAAGAACCATAACTCTGGTTTGCATGCTTTATGAATTATTTCCCTTTGAGCATACCGTAAAAATTCGGCTATAAGACGAGGATTTTTCCCTCCAAAATGAGCCCAAAAAAAAACGACCCCGTCTTATAGCCGAGGTCATGGACTGCAGGCTTTTTTCCGGCGAAGACCAGACATACGGAAAAAGCCGATCGGTGATTTATGAATTGATACAAATCGCCTCCCACAAACCACCGCTACGATTTTTCTGCACGCGATCGGAAAATGACGTCATCCGACGCCATTACCCCCACACGTGTTTAATGTCATTGCATGTATCTCTTTCATAAAAAAAATGTTTGGAACCGGTAAAAAAATATTTTCCCGATAGCTAAGCGGTTGTGAATAGAGGTGGATAGAAAATCAGTGCTTTGCACCGCTCCAGAATTATCCCCAGAAGCTCCGTATCAATAACCAACAACAGCGTTCGACTTTTCCAGCCAACGTCTATTTGGCGCCAAAACATAACTATTCATGAGATCGTTGAAAAGTTCGATTTTATAATGCAAACATCTACCGTTAGATGTAGCTAATAGTCTGAGGAGCAATTAAATCAGTTTCACACTGATTGTGGATTAAATTTTATGACTGGAGGTTAAACCCAAATTAGAGACATAACTTGACCATATTTTCACACCTAATCGACATGCACTGCAGGGTGGCAATTATACGACAGGGATTAACAGTAGTGTCATACTTGAACCGTAATAAATACACAGATGGTTTGTCTCTGAATTGACAGCGATTTACTTACTGGGTTACTTTTACCGTATTTAAGGACTCAAAAAGACTGGCGATTTTTTTTTTTTTTTTTGCACTTGTCCCGACCGAGCGTCATAAGGTCAAAGTGCACCTACCCGGCGTGATTTCGGTCTTGTCCCAGACGGCCGGGAAATGGATTTCTCAGCCCCTGTCGTCTATTAAATAGAAGTTTGTGTAGCCTAAGCCAGCAAAGCATGTACCGGGCCGACAGCGATACAACGTATCGGCCCGACGTTTGTCGCTATTTTGTGCTAGCTGGGGCGTTGGTTCTGAAACTGAATAGCTAGGTGTTGTGTTCCCCTATAAAAAAAAAAAACGTTCAGTTACTTATAAAAAAGCTGCAACAAATATTTCTAAATTTTGTGGCTGGAAATGAGGGGTAAGTAGAGGGGTTTTCTGACGAAAAAAGGCCGATTTCTCACATCTAAATAGCATCTGGCGGTAGCAGATAGGCCCCGACAGATATGGCAAAAATTTGACCCGTCTTATAAAAGAGTATAAGCAAAATCCCACTTTAGAATAACTGAAAAAGGGGTCCCGTCTTATAGCCGAATCGCCTTATAGCCGAATTTTTACGGTACTTAAATTATTTCTCTTTGAACATAGTAAATTATGTGTCTGTTAACTTTTGTGTCTTCTCCATTACTTTAAATGGCTTGACATATTTTCATGAAACTCCATACAAATGTTGAACACCATGAGACAACGTGCAGAACACATGAACCATAACTCTTGCTTTCCTACTTTCAGAGTTATTGCCCTTTGAAATTGAATATTGAAAATGGCCATTTTTACCATACACTTGTATCCGCTCTGTAACTTTCAAACCGTTTGAGATAATTTCATGAAATGTCAAAAAAAAATGTAAAGCACAATAATAAGATGGACAGAACACAAGAACCATAACTCTGGTGTCAGTTTTCTTCATTTCTGCTCAAGACGATTTTATGAACTGGACTGTATGTTTATTTGGCTCATGTTTTACTGATGGCTGTAGCCGGGGGTATTAGTGAGCATATGCTCACTTGATTGTTTAGTTTAAATATATGCATTTATCTGCAGAAAAGTGTTGCTTCTAAAAGGTTATTTTAAGATGAATTTAAAAAAAAAAAATGAATATTAATTTAAATGTATGATAATGAGAAAACTATGAATTTGAAAGATTTTGAAAAAAGTAGGTGTTTTAAAATGAAACAATTAAAAAATTATTTACACAAACATGTTCAAGATACAGTGGTAGTTTGCCGAGATGCCGATACAAGGCATGGTGGTAGTTTGCCAAGCTGCCGATACAAGTCGCATTGATAGTTTGTGGAGATCACTGTAACTGTTTGTAATTCAAACGCTAAGTTGTGTCCCGCATTATGATCAAACAATCCAATTAGCGTCAATCACTGCATATATTGATTATAATGGGCAAACAATAAATTTTAATTCCTGCACTTGTCATAATCAGTGTACAGGCCTCCTAGCAAAACCTATAAAACCTATAATAACCTATAATTTTGTGCCAAACCTATAAAACCTTTATTTTGTTCATAAAACCTATAAAAAGCCTGTATTTTCATGAAAAAACCTATATTTTTCACTTTTAGAACCTTCTTGCCACTCAACCCTAACTTTTCTTCAAAATGCACTACTATTGTTAGCTCACCGTCACGTAGTGACAAGGTGAGCTTTTGGAATCACTTTTTGTCCGTCGTGCGTCCGTGCGTGCGTAAACAATTTCTTCAAACGACATCTAAACCACTGAGCGGATTTTCACCAAACTTCACAGGAATGATCCTTAGGTGGTCCCCTTTCAAAGTTGTTCAAATAGTTCTGGTCCATTGCACATATAGGCAGGGCGTCAAGTTACCTATATTTACCTATATTTTCCTATATTTTAGGCCATTACCTATAATAACCTATAAAATCCTATATTTTAGCAAAATACCTATAAATACCTATAATTTGGAATTTTTTGTAAGCAAGAAATACAAAAGTTTCTAAAAAATCTTTGACAGTAGATGTTTTCTATAATATTTGAGCTTAATAAGCTGTTTCCTTTTAGGAATTTGTAATCCTACGGTGTAGCAACCCAGTCCAGCCAAGCTTTTGGAAAGCTTTAGCTAGTGGAAGTTCTGCTATTTTTTAAATTTGAAATGTTCCATTTTGATTTTGTTTTTACTATTGTTCTTAATGCATATTAAACAAGTTTTGCTGCTTTTTTTTAGCAGGCGAGCTATTGTGATCAGTCACCATCCGCAGTCCTCCCCAATCTTGCATCCGTCTGTCCCTCCACAATTCCTTGAAATGACATCTCCTAAACCCTTGAATAGATTTTGACCAAACTTGACAGAAATCATCTTTGGGTGGTCGTCTCTCAAAGTTGTTCTACGAATTTCCGTCCATGCTGAATTCTCACAGACCTGTATGAAATTAAATTGGAGTATTTCTGCAGAAATATTGTGACAGGGTTCTGACATGAAACCTGTATAAAAATTTTCAAATAGAATTTCCACAAAGAATTTTCACTTAAATTTTGTCTTCGAGGAGGGATTAAGATGGGAATCAGTGTGGAAAAGCTTGTGAAATATTTAAATTAGCAGAAAAATTGATGCAGGAATCCTGTAGAAAAAACAGACAGGGTTCCTGTATAAATTACTGACAGGATTCCTTCATGGTTCCTGCATGAATTATTGGCAGGATTCCTGAATGAATTATTGACAGGATTTCTGCCTGAGCTTGTGACAGTATTACTGTCTATATATTCCTGCAGGATTCCTGCTAATTTAAATATTTGGTCCAGTTTCATTAACATAACACAATCATCTTAACATACACTGTAAAACTTTGGAGTTTTTATCTATACACAATAAGGGCTGTTCCAGTAAAATCTATATGGTGGGGGAGGAAGGCACTTAGATTTTCACACAGCCTACGCTTTAATACAATTTTTTTTCAATACAGCCTACAGATATTTGTATTTTTTTCTAGATATAACCAACGGACATTTGTATTTTTTTCTAGATATAACCAACGGGGTAAAACTATTTCAGGTAGAGACAACCCACGGGTAATTAAATATATATTTAGATATATTCATCATAAAGGATCTTGCAATTAAAATCTTTCCCTCTTTATAAATTGAAATCCTGGATCATGTGTAAAAACCATTGTCACAGTTGGCATCTTTATATTGGTTATTGGATGCCAAAAAAAAAAAAAAAATGAATAAATTTTATCATGAAAGTTGTTTTTTGTTTACTTAAAAAAAAAAGAAAAGAAAATTCAGACAAGGCTAAAAAAAATGTGTTTCAGGTAACCCGACTGTGCCTAATTTTTACCCTCAATCCTATTTTAAATGGTTTACGAGGATTCTTTGGGACTTTTCCATTCAAAAATACTGTTTCCTTATCCTCCCCATTTGATAAATTTCAGGTCAAGCCAAAAAAAATATCTTACCATCCGACGGTATTCCAGGTTACCTGAAAGACAGGTGGTTTTTTTTTTGCCTATTGGACCACAGTTTCATGAAACAAAGTCCTAACACTAAATTTGTGATGAGGTTTATCCCTGTCAACATACTTTGGGTCATTGTGGAGATGATCCATTGCATTTTGTGGGGTTTTATTAGGCAGTGAAATAACATGACGCCTGACCCTTCAATACCTCATGAAACAAACCGCAATGGTAAGTGTATAGGAGATTCCTCTTGCACCACTGTTTACCAGTATGTGAATTGTTTGCTGTTTTAGCTCTGCTAGAAGCAATCTTCCTTTTATGTTTCTATGGCCATTTCAAGATTATTTCACACATATCAAGCCAGTTGCATATCAGGTGTGCGAAAACCATAGTGCACAGAGAAAAACCACCTCTCAGACATTATTTTGCAGAACTTGGTATCCCACATCATCCGAGCAAGGCTTGAATCCCCTGTAAGAGTCAATGCTCTTAACCCGCAGGCCATAGAACACCATGCAACCCAATCCATTTCTCTAAACGGAAGAAATAAATGCCTGATAAGGAGCTAGTTTTCGGAAAGACTGGTCTGGGCAAACAGTGCAGACCCTGATCAGACTGGTCCTCAAATGAGCAACAGGTGATGCTCCTAAAAACAACAACAGGTGAAAAATACCAATATAGAACTTGCTTCATGACTTAACCACCCCAAACCTCCTCCAAAACACCCCAAACCACCATTTAAAACCCCCCAAACCACCTTCAGAGAGTAGGCTAGAGTAGATTTAAAGAAGTTAGAATCATTTTAGGTAAGGTGAGATGGTGGTGATTGCAGAGAACCAAACTCCGAACCGCCTTACATATCACCCCAAAACACAGGTTAGTGTAAGTTTACTATCACAAAACCAGCTTAGGTTTGGGTGTGTCGATTGAGCCAGGGTGTGGTACAGTAGGCGTTCATAGGATAGGGTAGGGTGGTTGGTGTGGGGTACCGTGGCCCAGGGGTGGGGTTGGATAGGGTAGCGTAGGATACTGTAGGTTAACGGCATAACTGAAAGTGGGGTGTGGTGGAGTAGGGTAAGGTCACTGTTTGATTGGGTAGGGTAAGTGGGTAGGTGTGGTTGGATGGGGATAGGATAGGGTACGGTGGGATAAGTGGTTTTGAAGTGGTTAGGATGTTTTGTGAGAGGTTTCGGGTATTTTGGTATTGGTTTGGGGTGTTTCTATGGACCGGGGGCGAAGCGAATCCGGGATGTTTCGCCCCCAAACCGTTTCCTCCCCTAGTCGTTTCGCCCCCAAGACGTTTCCTCCCTGGTCGTTTCCCCCCTAGTCGTTTCGCCCCCCTAGTCGATTCGTCCCCCTAGTCATTTCGTCCCCCTAGTCGTTTCGCCCACTTTTCAATCTAAGCTAATTTTCAATGTTGAACTTTTATTAGAGGTGAGAAGAGGCAAATATTTAAGTAGCATCATCGCCCTGTCACGTCAGCCTAAGTATCTGTATCTGTTCGTTAAGGGACTTCATTCATACTTGAACAGTATGTCTCTGATGGTGCGTGAAAAAGAGAAAGTGGGAAATATTAGAAAGAAAGAGAAATAGTGGACAGACAAGAAAGAAAAGAAAGGAAAGGTTCCTGCCTGCTTTTTCAAATCATCATTGGAAACCAGACCCTTCCGGTTACAGAAGCGTCGCCCAACCGGCACAGGTTCAAATATTCCTCAGACTTTACTTACAGACCGGCCCCTACCTAGCTGTTAAAACGACAGAGTAGACGGTCCCTGCTTGAAGGATACCAAGTCAGGGGCCTCAGAAACAGATGCTGATAAAGAATTCCAATCGGGTATAGTCCTAGGGACGAAGCTGTACTTGAATGTATCAAGCTAACCGCGTTGCCTGATCAGGGTCTGCACTATTTGCTTACAGTTCAGGAATGACTGGGTCGGACGCCGCAAATCTTACCAGAGTATACACAAATTGCTGACAGAACATTGATGAAAGCAATCAACTTGATCATTGCTTCCACTTCTATTTATTACGTTGCATCGGCGTTGACACAACGTTGCGTAGACGACATTTGCGGCAATACTCAACCATGTATTACCTAGTGGGCACACAATGTGTATGCAACGTAGTATCAACGCCGATGTAACTTTATTACGTTGCATCGGCGTTGACGCGATGTTGCGTAGACGGCATTTGCGGCAATATTCAACAATGATTTACTGGCCGACTCTGTTAACGAACGAACTGACCAACTTAAAACAAAACTGGTAAAGGTGCTTAAGCGATAATTAAAGACGTTTAACTTTGCAAAGAGCGCACGTTTTCACACCTTATCATTAAGGGCATTGATTGCGTGATTAACCCTTTACCACTCAGAAAATTATCCAATACAGCATCTTAACAGAACACTGATATAGGTAAATCAATAACCAATAGTCCATATATGGCTGATAGGCCTGACAGTCTTATCTGAACAGAGATATTGGCATTTTTGTGTGATTTTCACCCTTATGTTACAAAAATGATTATTTTAGTATTTTTTGTACATTTGACAATATTTATATAAATGTAAAGTTTCTAGGAAATTAAATTTTCTTTCGAATGGTACTAAATTTATTATAGTTTCTCTTTGCGTTTTGAAAATATGAAGTGTCAAAGTAAGCAAAATATTTTCTTTAGCAAAAATTTCTGTTTTGGGTTGGTCAGAGAAAGTATTTTTAACCACCATAGCCCCAGAAAAGAGGGGGTATCCACGTATTATTTTTCTTATTTCCGCACAAAAACGCATTTGTAGGTAATCATTAGGGCATGTCACTGAGGGTCTTCCAACAAGTTTCCATAACATACTTTTTATGCAGAAATAAGATCTTGTTCATAAGTCTGTGAAATGAACATCTATCTGAACCCGGTATACATTATTTTACTTATTTCTGCACCAAGACCAAGGTTGTGGGTACTCGTTAGAACTGCCTCAATCGGCACCCACGACCTATGTTCTGAGTATAAATAAGAAAAATATAAAAGTTTTCAATGGAAAAGTAGCCATTTTGGAGAAATTAAAGAATGTGCTATGACACATGGGTGTGTTTTGTTTATGAAAAAATCAGTGCTTTTGCATAAGATTAAAATAACTATTACAGCCTATCTATCCTTTTTTGAACCCCCATCCCCAACTTTACCTTTTTTTTTTGAATAAATGTATCAACCACCCCATAGCCAGCTCACCCCAAAGAGCCGTCTCTGTATTTTTTTTTTTTTTTTTTTTTTATAAATAAGATTTGTTTGATTAGAGGTATAACATCCCCATCAACACTATTTAGGACATTTTGGAGATATTGCTTCCAATTTGGTGGGACTTTTACCCAACACTGAGGTGCAATGACATCTGATGCGCATGGTCATTGTACAGCGTCTGGTCTGGGTCTGTGCTATCGCATGTGCTGTCTACAACCCTGTAGACCCTGATCAGACGCCTTATAATATTTGTCTGGGCTCTGATCCCGATCTGCACTGTTTGCACCTTTGTGTTCTGTCTATTGTCATACAGACTAACGGGTGGATGACGTCAGGTTGATAGCTACTGGTCTGTGTCTGTGCCGTCTACAATCCTGTAGACCCTGATCGGACGCCTTATAATAATTTTCTGGGCTCTGATCCCGAACTGCGCTGTTTGCACCTTTGTGTTCTGTCTATAGACACAGACGGGTGGATGATGCCAGGCTGATCGCTATATCCCCCGAACATGTTCAGACTAGGGATAAAAAACACCACCGTCGGCAATGAGTCCCTGATCAGACGCCGCATTACCTTTGTGCAGCGTCTTGTCCGGGTCTGCGCCGACCCATATGCCGTCTACAAACCTGTAGACCCTCATCAGACGCCGTTTAATAATTTTTAAAGTCTGATTCGAATCTGCATTGCTTGCATCTGTCTGTTGTGTCTATGGACGGACGGACATGTGAACGGACGCCAGACTCAATTTTGTTCGCGGTCGGACGGACGCCAGGCTGATTGTTATATCCCCGAACCTATTTGGTCAGGGGATAAAAAATAAAACGCACCGGCGGCGGTCAGACCATGATCAGACGTCGCATGGTCTGTGTCGTCGCATATGCCATCTTCAAACCTGTAGACCCTATCCAGACGCCTTATAATCATTGTATGGCGTCTGATTCAAATCTGCACTGTTTGCACCTTTGTGTTCTGTCTATTGTTATACAGACGGTTGAGTGGATGACGCCAGGCTGATCGCTATATCCCCCGAACATGTTCAGACTAGGGATAAAAACACCACCGTCGGCAATTAGTCCCTGATCAGACGCCGCATTATCGTTGTGTAGCGTCTTGTCCGGGTCTGCGCCGATCCATATGCCGTCTACAAACCTGTAGACCCCCATCAGACGCCGTTTAATAATTGTACAGGTCTGATTCTTATCTGCATTGCTTGCATCTGTCTGTTGTGTCTACGGACGAACGGACGGACATGTGAACGGACGCCAGACTCATAATTTTGTTTGCGGACGGACGGACGGACGAACGCCAGGCTGATAGTTATATCCCCGAACCTATTTGGTCAGGGGATAAAAATAAAACGCACCGGCGGGGGTCAGACCATGGTCAGACGCCGCATGATCATTGTACAGCGTCTGGTCTGGGTCTGTGCCGTCGTATATTCCGTCTACAAACTTGTAGACCCTATCCAGACGCCGTATAATAATTGTATGGCGTCCGATTCAAATCTGCACTGTTTGCACCTTTGTGTTCTGTCTTTTGTTATACAGACGGTTGGGTGAATGACGCCACGCTGATCGCTATATCCCCCGAACCTGTTCAGACTAGGGTTAAAAAAAACACCACCGTTGGCGATAAGACCCTGATCAGACGCCGCGTCGTTGCGCAACGTCTTGTCCGGGTCTGCGCTGTCTCAGATACCGTCTACATACATGTAGACCATCATCAGACGCCGTTTAATAATTGTACATCTGATCCGGATCTGCATTGTTTTCATATGTCTATTCCGTCTACGGACGGACGTTTGAACGGACGCCAGGCTCCGAACCTGTTCAGACTAGGGATAAAAAACACCACCGTCGCCGATAAGACCCTGATCAGACGCCGCATAACCGTTGCGCAGCGTCTTGTCACTCATAATTTTGTGTCTACGAACGGGCGAATGAACGGACGCCAGGCTCCGAACCTGTTTAGACTAGGGATAAAAAACACCACCGTCGCCGATAAGACCCTGATCAGACGCCGCATAACCGTTGCGCAGCGTCTTGTCCGGGTCTGCGCCGTCTCAGATGCCTTCTACAAACATGCTGACCCTCATCAGACGCCGTTCAATAATAGTACGGCGTCTGATCCGAGTCTGCATTGTTTGCATCTGTCTGTTGTGTCTACGGACGGACGGACATTTGGACGGTCGCTATATCCTCCAAACCTATTCGGTCGCGGAAAATAAAATAAAATGAACCGTCGGCGGTTGGAGCTGAATCAGACGTCGCGGCAATAATTGTGGAGGGTCTGATCCGGGTGCCGTAGCATTATAAGGTCCAAAAACCTGAAGACCCTGATCAGGTGCCGCTTAATAATTGCATCTGTTTGTCTGTTAACGTGTCGGCGGTGAGACCCTGATCAGACGTCGCATATTTTTTTTTTTTTAGAAATTAATAGATCATTAAAGGGGCTGAAACTATTGACCAATGAAAGGCCTTCTACCCATCTGTGGGTTTTATTGCCCTTCCGATGAACACCTGGGTACACTTTTGGGTACTGTTACGTAATTTATTGCGGCTCAAAGCTCGGCACGCTCCGGGTGGCATCCGCTGTATAAACATTTCTAGGGTATCATAATCCCCAATTAACTAATTATCTTGAACCATAAATCCCTTGAAACTAACTGATTATACAGCGCTAATTGTCTTTACCTAAATCATGCAAATCATGCGCGACCGACACACAAATATTGCGTCATTCAGTAACTCAACCCAGTAATTTTCCATTCCGTTCAGGCAAGGTCATCGTGATTCAGTAGAAGAAACCCCTGGTGTGTTTGGTTGTAAATTACACAAAAACTTTGTATAGAAACATATTTGTTTTTTTCGCAAATATTGTTGGCAAACCGGCTTTTTTATATTTAGGAAAAAGGTAAAAATAACGCGATTGGTTTTGAGACAGGGGCAAACACGTATTTGTTCAAATGGCGACACACGGGGATATACGTATCTGTACGTTAATCGATAAAGTCGTAAATATACGGGTCTGAGTGGTAATGGATCGAGTCGGGAATATACGTATCTGAGTGGTAAAGGGTTAATGTGTCAAATCAAATAATCAATGTGATTAAAGGTATTGATCAAAACAGGTAATACTTATCATAATTCCTAATTAACATTTTCATTCAAAGAACAGGTTCCTCTCTCTCTCTCTCTCTCTCATATATGAATCTTTTATATATAAAATATAGTAAAATAGTTTGGGGGTGAAACAACTAGGGTTTGGGGGCGAAACGACTAGGGTTAGGTAGTGGTCGGCCGATTAATCGAGTTCGTCGAGCATTGCTCGTTTTCTGACTTCCGAGTTGATGATCGGTACTTTTTTCCGTACTCGATTACTCGGTTCCGGCTTTTAACGGGATTTGGACGTTGCGGTTTGTTTCGGTCGTTTCGGTTTTATTACTGTTACACTTCCGGAAAATGGCTGCCAAAACGACGCTTTTCGATTTTCCGGGTGGAAAAAGTAGATCTATAGCGTGGAAACACTTCGGCTTCCACAAAAAGAGCGACGGTCCAGTGTCCAAAGCAACACTGGACATGAGCAGAGCCATTTGCCGTCACTGCTCAAAATCATATGCCTTCAATGGTAGGTAAATCGTCAAAAATATCATGAAAATCATCAGCGACTTGCTTTTGAAAATACAATCACATGCCTCTATTAGGCAGACCAAGGGCCATCTGGAAATCAGTATCCTTGATAGGCCAGTGGTTAGTGCACTTGCCTCTGATGCATGATAGGTCAGCAGAGTGCTAGAGGTCCTGGGTTAGATCCCCGGCAGCAGTAATAAAATTTTGGTGTCTTAACAATTTAACATACTCAACTGGCATCATTTGCAGGGATGAATATCACAAAGTGCATCGTCTTTCGGATCGGTATATTAACTTGAGGCCCCTTGTGCATTTTATATTTGATCGATTAATGATCGATCATTGGTCACTTACATCTTCCGATGATCGATCATGAAAATTCTTCCGATTCCGACCACTAGGGTTAGGGGGCGAAACGACTAGGGGCCAAAAAAGGGGGCGAAACGACTAGGGGGGAAACGACCAGGGGGGAAACGTCTTGGGGGCGAAACGTCTTGTTACCGGGCGAAGCGTCCCGTTACCGGATATTTATTTGTGTCGTGCGCAAACGACCTTTGACCTGTAAACAGCTGTAAAATCGCCGAACCTTTCTTTTTTCCGCAATTTCAGCGTTGCTTTTTGTCTAAAATCTCCGCGGAACTTCAAACTGAACGATTCAGATGTCTTGGCCCTGTTGTTATTTGACAACCTACAACAATTATTTATTTTCTTTCAACATAGCGTACGGGATTTTTGAAAAAAACGGTGGTACAACCTACGGTAAATTTTAAAAAATCTGTTGTACAGCCTACGGCCAATTTTGTTTTTCTAAAACCATAGCCTACGGCCAATTAATAATAAAGTTGCCGTCCGCCCCACCCAAATAGATTATACTGGAATAGCCCTAAGGAAGGAATATACTTGTGCTGGAAAAGAACATACAAAAACCTTGCATTCTACTTACATATAAACTTTCATGTAACTCTTGAATTTGAATCCTTGGCTTTCCAAAGATTCATTGTGATCTAATAACTTCAGTCTGCCAACACATACATTAATATGTGGGTGGGGTGCAGTCTTTGCAGTTTGCAAACATAAAACTTTTGACACCCCACTAGTTAAGCAGTTAATCAATTTAAAACACTGTTAATCTAAAATACTAAAAGTAACTCGCAGTGTCTTCCAAAATATAATGGGAAATCCTTAGAACAGCTTTATACTTGTAAAGATGTAAACCAACACACAAAGCTAGCCATCATCCCTGATGCCTTTGAATGTGTTATAGGAGTGCTCCCGCCAAAATATGATGTTTCAGGAAGTGATCATGCTCTGTTTTCATGCCAGACTTTTAAACAGAAATTTGGTTAACATTTTCGTACAGAATTTCTGTTACGATCTGGCCATTTTCCTTGTGGAATCTGCAACCAAATTCTGTGTACTGCTAGAGTCAGACAGGAAAAAAGGGTTCCACCATGATTTCTGTTACTGCTCACAAAGACTCCATGTGAAATCATCTCTGATTTTTTTCGGGTGATTGCCACGGCAAACAAAAATAGGGGAAAATAAGAAAAAAAAACTTTAAAAATCTTCTTGTCTGAAACCAGAAGGCCCAGGTCTTTGATATTTGGTATGAAGCTTCATCTAGTGGGTCTCTACCAAGATTGTTCAAATTATAGCCCTAGGGCCAAAACTGGCTCTGCCCCAGGGCCCACGGTTTTACATACTTAGGCTTATATAGGGAGAACCTTGAAAAATCTTCTTGTCTGAAACCAGAAGGATCAGGCTTTGATATTTGGTATGAGGCTTTGTATAGTGGACCTTGACCAAGATTGTGCAAATTATAGCCCTGGGACCAAAAATGGACCCTCCACGGGGCCTACTTGTTACACTATGGATCACGTGAGCAATCCAGGGCCTTCAAGGCCCTCTTGTTTAAAGGGAAGAATGTCCCGTGTTTTGACTATGCCTAAATTGTCAGATAGACACAGTTGGGTTTTGTTATCTCTTGTTCCAAGAAATAGATAAGGTGGTTATCTGATACTTAAGTAGATCACTCAGTTCTGTATAAAACATACATTGAGGGCATTAGAATCATCTACTAAGGACTGATTTATGGAGATTTATTAAAGATTTTTTCCTTAATTATAACCAGCTGACCACCTTATCTATTTCTATATGTTGTATTATTAATAAAAGAGAGAGCTGGTAGGTGGTGGTGGTGGTGGAAGAATACAAATCTGGCTTGTTTTCTTCAGTGTAGGCAACCTATAATATCCTATATTTCTGGTCGCTAGATACCTATATTTCTGGACCTTACCTATATTTTTGACTCCTAATATCACTTGACGCCCTGTATAGGTGACAGGAGCCAAAAATCGATTTTTTTCACCGAAAACTTAAAAAATCTTCTCTGAAACCGCAAGGCCCAGGTCTTTGATATTTGGTATTCATCGTGAAGCTTCATCTAGTGGACCCCTACCAAGATTGTTCAAATTATAGTGCTGGGGCCAAAATTGCCCTCACCAGGGCCCTTTGGTTTTACATGGGCTTATATAGGGAAAATCTTTAAAAAATCTTCTTCTCTGAAACTGCAAGGCCCAGGTCTTTGATATTTGGTATGAAACTACATCTAGTGGACCCCTACCAAGATTGTTCAAGTTATTGTGCTGGGGCCAAAGTTGCCCCAGCCCCGGGGCCCTTTGGTTTTACATGGGCTTATATAGGCAAAATCTTTAAAAATCTTCTTCTCTGAAACCGCAAGGCCCAGGTCTTTGATATTTGGTATGAAGCTTCATCTAGTGGACCCCTACCAAGATTGTTCAAATATGGGCTTATATAGGGAAAATCTTTAAAAATCTTCTTCTCTGAAACTGCAAGGCCCAGGCCTTTGATATTTGGTATGTGTCTCCCCCGAAAATTTTTTTTTCGGAGAGACATATTGTTTTTCCCCCGGGCGTCTGTCTGTCCATCTGTCTGTCTGTCCATCTGTCCGTCTGTCACACATTCATGTCCGCTCTGTAACTTGAAAACCGTTAGAGCTATCTTCACGAAACTTCGTATAAATATTAATCAGCATTAGACGACGTGCAGTGCACAAGAACCATAACTCTCGCATTTATACTTTTTGAATTATCTCCCTTGGAAGTTTGTTGGTATGTATATACAGTTGACTCTCGTTATCTCGACCCCGCTTATCTCGACCCTATCGCTTATGTCGAACCAATTTTTAAGTCCCATACATTCCCCTATATATTTATTGTATTTCAACTTCGCATGTGTCGAACTACTTTTAAGTCGACACTTCGGCTATCTCGCCCATCATTTTCAGTCCCTGAATGTATTTTTCACTGTTTTTACTACTGCATATCTCGAACCGGGATTCTTGACGTAACGAAAAAAAAAACAAAAAAACATGCGTCCGGTCCTTCAATTTTGTAATAAGCCTTTAGAAAACAATTCATCAATACTCACAATGTTGTTAATTATCCAATTTGTCCAGGTGCGTTTGCAATTAAAATTAGCACACACAATACCTTTTCGGCTACTAAGAAAATCATGTGCGTGTAATAAAGACTGACACACTGTGCTCAACCTTTAATCTTACACAGTCTCGTGTCAATGATTTGCAAGATTTCCGTGATAAAAGGCGGCGTTGTCTTTCTTGCAGAAATGTCAAAGAAAGTGACAAAAGTTGTGATAATCTGGGCGTGTTTAAAAAAAACGCAGTTGTTTGGAACAATTCACGTGTATCTTTGTTAACCGGTCTGTTTCTTAACCCATGCAAATCCATGTACAGTGTAGATCCAAAAGGGATGGCTCATAATGAGCTTTCCCGGCAGGACCTAAACTGTTTGCCATAGTGACGGTTAATCAGTTAGAGGGGAGATGAGTCAAACTACTGTATGACTTATATAGCATTTACTGCTCTCCGAAAAGCCCCCGCCCATAGGGGCTTGAAGAAATATATGGGCTGCATGATGCTTCCACGCAGAGCTAAATCCGGCCCGCACACTAGTACTGGTAAACCGCTTAGAGGATCTAAGCCTGTCCAGGAACCGCGGTGCGAGGCGGACCGTCCATGCTAATAAACCCTATTGGTTTCATTGGGCGACAGGGCTTGAGTTGTCATTTCATCTCAATGTCGGGTAAAAGTCCCACAAAATTGGAAGCAACGTCTCCAAAATGACCTTTACAGTGTTGACGGGGACGTTAAACCTCAAATCAAACAAAACTGCTCTCCGAAGTAATATAAGCTTTGCATTCACAAGCGGGAACCAGTCTGTTTGGTATCTAACTATATTTAGGGTATTTGGAAACCCAGATTTGTAGGAATTTAAAAGACATCAAAATACCTGAGAAATCTATCAGTTTTATTTATTTATTAATTTGTTCATAAACGCTATACTCTGACAAGCTCCAGTACTCTTTTATAAACAAGTTTTAAAAACTCAGTAAACCATTCATGTAAGAATTACCAAAAATACCAAGCATATCACAGCAAACAATGTGTTCTGACATACATGTGACGTCACACTTTGGTTATCTCGTACTACGGATAACTCGAACTTTTTTTCCGGACCCGTGAGGTTGGAGATAACGAGAGTCGACTGTATGTATGGGCAAATCTTGTCCGGTCAATAACTTTATTTTTTGATGGATTTTAAAATTACTCGGCAGAAATATTAACAACCATAAGACGATGTTTGGTGCGCATGAGGCAGGTCGGTACCTCAAAGGTCAAGGTCATACTTAGAGGTCAAAGGTCAAAAAAGGGGCCTTTTTTTCGTATTTGGTCAATAACTTTCTTATTTTGAGATGGATTTTAAAATTACTTGGCATAATTATTAACAACCATAGGAGGATGTGTGGTGCGCATGAGGCAGGTCGGTTCCTCAAAGGTCAAGGTCATACTTAGAGGTCAAAGGTCAAAAAGTGGGCCTTTTTTTCGTATTTGGTCAATAACTTTATTTTGAGATGGATTTTCAAATCACATGGCAGAAATGTGAACCTATGGACACTTTTTCTAGTTCTAATTTTTAGCTCACCAGAGCCGAAGGCTCCGGGGGAGCTTTTAGGATAGGCAGTTGTCCGTCGTCGTCTGCGTCGTCGTCGTCGTCTGCGTCTGCGTCGTCAACACTTTCAAACGACATCTCCTCTGAAGCCACTGGGCCGATTGAGTCCAAATTTCATCTGTAGCATCCTTGGGTTGGGGGATTGAAAATTTGTGTTTTTTATGTAATTCGGCTCATTGGTTTGGTTGCTATGGCAACTTAGAGTTTCCATAGACTTATATTGGGGAAAATTGAAAAATGGCATTTACTGCCAAGCCACTGCAGATATTTTGACAAAACTTTCATAGAAATATTCCTTAGGCAATCTACTATCTGCCATATGATTTTAGGCCTACTGCTCATTTGTATTGGTTGCCATGGAAACCAAAATGAAAAAATAGAAAAAAAAAATACTTAAAAAATCATCTCCTCAGAAACCGTATGCTCTATGAGGCTGAAAGTTTATGGAAATATTCACCATATTTGCCTTTACAGGTTTTGTGTTTTTTATGAAATTCGGCTCATTAGTTTGGTTGCTATGGCAACTTAGATTTTCCATAGACTTATAATGGGGAAAATTGAAAAATGGCATTAACTACAAAGCCTTTGCAGATATTTTGACAAAACTTTCATAGAAATGTTCCTTTAGTAAACTTCTCTCAGCCATATGCTTTTATGTCAACCTGGGGGTCCAGTAGGTTGTGCCGGGGCCATACCCCGCCCCCAGTACTTCATAAAATGACTTATATCTCAGAAATCTTACAGATCCCCACCCCTAAACCATATATATTCTTGTTCCTATTGATAAGACGCATTCAGTGACACCAACCTGGAGGTCCTCCGGGATGTGCCGAGGCCATGCCCCACCCCCTCCACTTCATAAAAGGCCCAATATCTCGGAAACCATTCAGATCCCCACCCGTGAACCCTATATACTCTTGTTCCTATTGATAAGACGCATTCAGTGACATCAAACTGGGGGTCCCCCGGGATGCGCCGGGGCCATGTCCCGCCCCTCCATTTCATAAAAGGCCCAATATCTCGGAAACCTTACAGATCCCCACCCCTAAACCATATATATTCTTGCTCCTTATGATAAGACGCATTCATTGACCCCAAATTGGGGGTCTTCTGGGGTGCGCCGGAGCCATGCCCCACCCCTTCACTTCACAAAAGGCCATATATCTCAGAAACTGTTCAGATCCCCACCCCAAAACCATATATGTTCTTGTTCATTATGATGAGACACATTCAGTGACACCAACCTGGGGGTCCCCAGGGATGTGCTGGGGCCATGCCCCACCCCCTCCATTTCATAATATCACAATATCTCGGAAACCTTACAGATCCCCACCCCTAAACCATATATATTCTTGTACCTTATGATAAGAAACTTTCATTGACACCAACCAGGGGGTCTCCCTGGGCCTTGCCCCACCCCTGCACTTCACAAAAGGCCTTATATCTCAGAAACTGTTCAGAGCCCCACCCCTAAACCATATATATTCATCTTCCTTATGATAAGGCACATTCATTGACACCAGCTTGTGAGTCCCCGGGGCATGCCCGGGCCTTGCTCCACCGCTTGACTTCATTAAAAGCCACATATCTCAGAAATAGTTCAGATCCCCACCCCTAAACCATATATATTCTTGTTCCTTATGATAAGACTCATTCAGTCACACCAACTTGGGGGTCTCTTTGTGCTGAGGCAATGTGCCCCGCCCTTCCACTTCATAAAAGGCCATATATTTCAGAAACCATTCAAATCCCCACCCCATATTCATATATGTTTTTGTTCCTTATTATTAGCACACCTACTGAAGTGGTGTCCGCAGGGGCCAGTCCTCTCCTTTCCACTTCATGAAAGGATATCTTGGAAACCGTTCAGATTCCCACCCCTAAACCATATACAAACTTGGTCCTTATGATGAGACACATTTGGGGACAACAATCTTGGGCTTTCCTGGGAACGACAGGGCATGCTCCAACCCCTCCACTTATATCTCCAGCCATGCAGATCCCCACTGCTAAACCATATATATTCTTGTTCTTTGTGATAAGACACATTTAGTGATACCAACCAGGGCTCCATTGGGTCCATGCCCCACCCCCTCTACTTCATAAAAGGCCTAATGTTTCATATACTGAGTCCACATTGATGCTCATTTGGATATGGGGGTTCATTTGGCAGATTAAAATGATATCATGTTAAAATACATGGCTGCAATTTGGCAGTGCCCACCTGAGCTCTGGTGAGCATAGTGGCCCATGGGCCTCTTGTTTTTTTTTTTTAATCACATGATGAAATTTATGAGATTATTATACCCCCGGCAGAGGGTATATAGTTTTCGGCTTTTTTTCGTATTTGGTCAATAACTTTCTAATTTTGAGATGGATTTTAAAATTACTTGCCATAATTATTAACAATCATGAGACGATGTGTGGTGCGCATGAGGCAGGTCAATACCTCAAAGGTCAAGGTCATGCTTAGAGGTCAAAGGTCAAAAAGTGGGCCTTTTTTTCGTATTTGGTCAATAACTTTCTTATTTTGAGATGGATTTTGAAATCACATGGCAGAAATGTGAACCAATATAAGGTGATGTGTTGCGCGAATGACCCAGGTTGGTACCTCAAAGGTCAAGGTCATACTTAGAGGTCAAAGGTAGAAAAGGGGCCTTTTTTCGGGTTTTGTCAATAACTTGCCTATTTTTAAATAGAATTTGAAGTTACTTGGCAAACATGTTAACTATCATGGGACGATGTGTTGCATGCATGATTCAGTTTGGTACCTAAAATGTCAAGGTCATACATAGAGGTCAAAGGTAAAAAAGGGGCCTTTTTTCGTGTTTGGTCAATAACTTTATTTTTAGATGGATTTTGAAATTGCTAGGCAGAAATGTTAACCACCATGAGATGATGTGTTGCACGCATGACCCAGTTTAATACCTGAAAGGTCAAGGTCATACATAGAGGTTAAAGGTGAAAAAGGGCCTTTTTTATGTTCTGTCAATAACTTTCTTATTATGCCCCCAACTTTGAAAAAGTTGGAGGGGCATATTGGTTCTGATTCGTTCGTCCGTCCATTACGCTTTTGATGCATAGCATAACTAAAGAACCGTGTATGCTAGGGTTTTGAAATTTCATATATGGATTCCTCATGGAAAATTAGCTGACACGTATTTTTTTTCTCGTTCGGATTATGCCCCCTTCGAGTTATTGCCCTTTGAATTTGTTTTTTTTTTTTTAATAAAATCTTGTCAGCAAGATATCTCAAAAACTATTGGAGCTAGAGCCTTGAAAGTTGGTGAATATATTGATGGTGATGAGAAGATGAACTGATTAACTTTTGACAAAATTCTGAAAAATACTTTGTGAGTTATGGCCCTTTGTTATTTTGGTAATTTGTGCCCATTGTAATGTATGCTAAAAGTGATGCATAGCATAACTTTAGAACCGTGTATGCTAGGGTTTTGAAATTTCATTTATGGATTCCTCATGGAAAATTAGCTGATGCGTATTTTTTTCTCGTCCGGAAAATGCCCCTTTCAAGAGTTATTGCCCTTTGAAATTTTTTTAATAAAATCTTTTCAGCAAGATATCTCAAAAACTATTGGAGCTAGAGCCTTGAAAGTTGTTAAATAGAATGTTGGTGATGAGAAGATGAACTGATTAACTTATGACAAAATTCCGAAAAATACTTTGTGAGTTATGGCCCTTTGTCATTTTGGTAATTTGTGCCCATTGTAATGTATGCTAAAAGTGATGCATAGCACAACTTTAGAACCGTGTATGCTAGGGTTTTGAAATTTCATATAGGGATTCCTCATGGAAAATTAGCTGACGCGTATTTTTTTTCTCGTCAGGATTATGCCCCCTTCAAGAGTTATTGCCCTTTGAAATTTTTTTAATAAAATCTTGTCAGCAAGATATCTCAAAAACTATTGGAGCTAGAGGCTTGAAAGTTGGTGAATATATTGGTGGTGATGAGTAGATGAACTGTTTAACTTTTGACAAAATTCTGAAAAATACTTTGTGAGTTATGGCCCTTTGTCATTTTGGTAATTTGTACCCATTGTAATGTATGCTAAAAGTGATGCATAGCATAACTTTAGAACCGTGTATGCTAGGGCTTTGAAATTTCATGTATGGATTCCTCATGAAAAATTAGCTGACGCGTATTTTTTTTCTCGTCCGGATTATGCCCCTTTTAAGAGTTATTGCCCTTTGAAATTTTTTTAATAAAATCTTGTCAGCAAAATATCTCAAACACTATTGGAGCTAGAGCCTTGAAAGTTTTTGAGTATATTGTTGGTGATGAGTATATGAACTGATTAACTTTTGACAAAATTCCAAAAAATACTTGGCGAGTAATGGCCCTTTGTCATTTTGGTAATTTGTGCCCATTGTAATGAATGCTAAAAGTGATGCATAGCATAACTTTAGAACTGTGTATGCTATGGTTTTGAAATTTCATATATGCATTCCTAATGGAAAATAAGCTGACGCATATTTTTTTTCTCATCTGGATTATGCCCCTTTCAAGAGGTATTGCCCTTTGAATTTTTTTAATAAAATCTTGTCAGCAAGATATCTCAAAAACTATTTGAGCTAGAGGCTTGAAAGTTGGACCATGAGTCATGTGCAAGACCAAGGTCCATACCTCCAATGTCAAGGTCATACCTAGCGGTCAAAGGTAAAACAAAGGGCAGTCAATAACTTCCTTATTCTTTGATGGATTATGAAATTACTTGGCAGAAATGTTAACCATCATGAGACGATGTGTTGTACCGCAAAGGTCAAGGCCATACTTAGAAGTCAAAGGTAAAAAGGTGCTTTTTTTGTTTACGGCCAATAACTTTTTAGCTCACCAGAGCCGAAGGCTCCGGGGGAGCTTATAGGATAGGCAGTTGTCCGGCGTTGTCGTCGTCGTCGTTGTCGTCGTCTGACGTCAACACTTTCAAACATCTTCTTCTCTGAAGCCACTGGACCGATTCAGCCCAAATTTTATCTGTAGCATCCTTGGGCTGGGGGATTGAAAGTTTGTGTTTTTTATGAAATTCGGCTCATTGGTTTGGTTGCTATGGCAACTTAGAGTTTCCATAGACTTATAATGGGGAAAATTGAAAAATGGCATTTACTGCCAAGCCACTGCAGATATTTTGACAAAACTTTCATAGAAATATTCCTTAGGCAATCTGCTATCTGCCATATGATTTTAGGCCTACTGCTTATTTGTATTGGTTGCCATGGAAACCAAAATGAAAAAATAGAAAAAAAAAATACTTAAAAAATCATCTCCTCAGAAACCGTATGCTCTATGAGGCTGAAAGTTTATGGAAATATTCACCATATTTGCCTTTACAGGTTTTGTGTTTTTTATGAAATTCGTCTCATTAGTTTGGTTGCTATGGCAACCTAGATTTTCCATAGACTTATAATGGGGAAAATTGAAAAATGGCATTAACTACAAAGCCTTTGCAGATATTTTGACAAAACTTTCATAGAAATGTTCCTTTAGTAAACTTCTCTCAGCCATATGCTTTTATGTCAACCTGGGGGTCCAGTAGGTTGTGCCGGGGCCATACCCCGCCCCCAGTACTTCATAAAATGACTCATATCTCAGAAACCTTACAGATCCCCACCCCTAAACCATATATATTCTTGTTCCTATTGATAAGACGCATTCAGTGACACCAACCTGGAGGTCCTCCGGGATGTGCCGAGGCCATGCCCCACCCCCTCCACTTCATAAAAGGCCCAATATCTCGGAAACCATTCAGATCCCCACCCCTGAACCCTATATACTCTTGTTCCTTATGATAAGACGCATTCAGTGACATAAAACTGGGGGTCCCCCGGGATGCGCCGGGGCCATGTCCCGCCCCTCCATTTCATAAAAGGCCCAATATCTCGGAATCCTTACAGATCCCCACCCCTAAACCATATATATTCTTGCTCCTTATGATAAGACGCATTCATTGACCCCCAAATTGGGGGTCTTCCGGGGTGCGCCGGAGCCATGCCCCACCCCTTCACTTCACAAAAGGCCATATCTCAGAAACTGTTCAGATCCCCACCCCTAAACCATATATGTTCTTGTTCATTATGATGAGACACATTCAGTGACACCAACCTTGGGGTCCCCAGGGATGTGCTGGGGCCATGCCCCACCCCCTCCATTTCATAATATCACAATATCTCGGAAATCTTACAGATCCCCACCCCTAAACCATATATATTCTTGTACCTTATGATAAGACACTTTCATTGACACCAACCTGGGGGTCTCCCTGGGCCTTGTCCCACCGCTGCACTTCACAAAAGGCCTTATATCTCAGAAACTGTTCAGAGCCCCACCCCTAAACCATATATATTCATCTTCCTTATGATAAGGCACATTCATTGACACCAGCTTGTGAGTCCCCGGGGCATGCCCGGGCCTTGCTCCACCGCTTGACTTCATTAAAAGCCACATATCTCAGAAATAGTTCAGATCCTCACCCCTAAACCATATATATTCTTGTTCCTTATGATAAGACTCATTCAGTCACACCAACTTGGGGGTCTCTTTGTGCTGAGGCAATGTGCCCCGCCCTTCCACTTCATAAAAGGCCATATATTTCAGAAACCATTCAAATCCCCACCCCATATTCATATATGTTCTTGTTCCTTATTATTAGCACACCTACTGTAGATGTGTCCGCAGGGCCAGTCCTCTCCTTCCCACTTCATGAAAGGATATCTTGGAAACCGTTCAGATTCCCACCCCTAAACCATATATATACTTGGTCCTTATGATGAGACACATTTAGGGACAACAATCTTGGGCTTTCCTGGGAACGACAGGGCATGTTCCAACCCCTCCACTTATATCTCCAGCCATGCAGATCCCCACTGCTAAACCATATATATTCTTGTTCTTTGTGATAAGACACATTTAGTGATACCAACCAGGGCTCCATTGGGTCCATGCCCCACCCCCTCTACTTCATAAAAGGCCTAATGTTTCATATACTGAGTCCACATTGATGCTCATTTGGATATGGGGGTTCATTTGGCAGATTAAAATGATATCATGTTAAAATACATGGCTGCAATTTGGCAGTGCCCACCTGAGCTCTGGTGAGCATAGTGGCCCATGGGCCTCTTGTTTATTTTTCTATGAACATTTTTAAAGTTACTATGCAGAAATGTTCATCTTCATTAGATGATGTGTTGCACACAAGACCCAGCTCAATACCTCCAATGTCAAGGTTATACTTAGCAGTCAAAAACGGGGGAGACATCTGTGTTTTTGTAGAAAAACAAATTCTAGTTTTCATCTTATGGACCCCTACCAAGATTGTTCAAATTATAGTGCTAGGGCCAAAAATGCCCCAGCCCCAGGGCCCTTTGGTTTTACATAGGCTTATATAGGGAATACCTTTAAAAATCTTCTTCTCTGAAACCGCAAGGCCCAGGTCTTTGATATTTGGTATGAAGCTTCATCTAGTGGACCCCTACCAAGATTGTTCAAATTATAGTGCTGGGGCCAAAATTGCCCTCACCAGGGCCCTTTGGTTTTACATGGGCTTATATTGGGAAAATCTTTAAAAAATCTTCTTCTCTGAAACTGCAGGGCCCAGGTCTTTGCTATTTGGTATGAAGTTCATCTAGTGGACCCCTACCAAGACTGTTCAAATTATAGTGCTGGGGCCAAAAATGCCCCCACCCCGGGGCCCTTTGGTTTTACGTAGGCTTATATAGGGAAAATCTTTAAAAATCTTCTTCTCTGAAACTGCAAGGCCCAGGTCTTTGATATTTGGTATGAAGCTTCATCTTGTGGACCTCTATCAAGATTGTTCAAATTAGAGCCCTGGGGCCAAAAATGCCCCCGCTCCTGGGCCCTTTGGTTTTTCATAGACTTATATAAGGAGTATCTTGAAAAATCTTTTACTCTGAAACCACAAGGCCTAGGTCTCTGACATTTGGTATGAAGCTTCAGCTAGTGGACCTCTACCAAGATTGTTCAAATTATAGCCCTGGGGCCACAAATGCCCCCGCCCCAGGGCCCTTTGGTTTTACATAGACTTATAATAGAGATAATCTTTGAAAATCTTCTTCTCTGAAACAACAAGGCCCAGGTCTTTGATATTTGGTGTGAAGCTTCATCTAGTGGACCTCTATCAAGATTGTTTAAATTATAACCCTGAGGCCAAAAATGCCCCTGCCCCGGGGCCATTTGGTTTCACATAGGCTTATGTAAGGAATATCTTTAAAAAAATCTTCTTCTCTGAAACCGCAAGGCCCAGGTTTTTGATATTTGTTGTGTAGCTTCATCTAGTGGACCTTTGCCAAGATTGTTCAAATAATAGCCTTTGTTGATATTTGGTATGAAGCTTCACCTTTTTAGACCTCCCTCAACATTATGCACATTATAACCCTGAGGTCAATAATGGCCCTCCCCTGGGCCCACTTGTTACTCTATGGATCAGGTGAGTGATCCAGGGCCATCATGATCCTCTTGTTTACTTTTTAGTCCCATAAAAAGTGATGAAAACTGTCAAGAAATTGTAATTATTTTCCTCGCTCGCTCGGACTTTGTAAATTCAGATCAACTTTATCTGAGTAATTGTGGCACAAAAAATCATCAAATATTTTTTCTTCAGTTTTAAATCTTTATGTAAGTTTGGAAGACTCTTTTTTTTAACCTGTATTTTTGTTGAAAAACCTGTAAATAATCTATATTTTGAGTAAGAAGAACCTATATAAAAACCTATATTTTAAAAGTGGGCCACTAGGAGGTTTGGTGTTATAAGTTTGGTTTCTAAAGACATGGAGAGATAATTATTGGTACTGGCGCACCGGATGATCTTCCGGTGTCATGTAAACTTATTTGGTTGCACAGGGCAGAGAAATTTTACAATTAGGACACGTTTTAAGTGGTCGTCGGTTTCGTTGGGCAGGTGGGTGCTCCAGACAGGTAATTTAACATTGAAAATCGCTCAGTAGGATTGCATGACGGTCATTAAAGACAGGAAACGCTTAAGACGGGTGGTTGCCCCCCACAGGTTCAACTGTTTTACAAGACCAGAAAGGAAATGAGCCACCTCCATGCACAAAAGTTTGTTGCGGTCAAATTTTTACTTTCATTTTTTTTATGTCCCCCGCAATTTAAAGAATGGTGGAAAGGGCATATAGCGTTGCCCCTGTCCGTTCGTCCGTCCGTGCATCCAAAACTTAAACGCAGTCAATAACTTCCTTATTTTTTGATGGATTTTAAAAATACTTGACAGAAATGTTAACCATCATGAGACGATGTGTCGAGTGCAAAAGCTAGGTCTGTACCTCCAAGGTCAAGGTCATACTTGGAGGTCAAAGGTAAAAAAAATGGTCTGAAACTTAACCGCAGTCAATAACTTTCTTATCTCTGGATGGATTTTGAAATTACTTGGCAGAAATGTTGACCATCATGAGACAATCTGCTGTCCTTACCTCCAAGGTCAAGGTCATACTTAGAGGTCAAATGTGAAAAAAAGGCCAAAAACTTTCTAAGGATAAATACGAACAGACATATTTTTAGGCGGGGGCAGCCGTGTCCTATGGACGCATTTCTAGTTTCACTAATAATTTCCGGAATGGTTTTGTCCCATTTTACATTGTACCGAGTGTTTTTGTCCCTGTAGGTCTAGTATCTAGAGATTTCTGCTCCAAAGTAGCTTTTCCTGCTTAATTCAAGACAGGATGTGAGAATAATGTCCTATACCACTATTTGCACTTGGATACGCTCTGACAAGGTGAGCTTTTGTGATCACATTTTGTCCGTCGTGGATGCATCTCTGTGTGTGTGTGCATCCGTAAACAATTTCAAATAAGTATATCTCCAATACTCCATGGTCAATCTTGATCAAATTTCATGTGAAGCATCATCAGGTAGGCGGAAAGGCTGCATAAGGTTTTTGGGCTGATCGGATTGGAATTCTGGTTGCCATTGCCATATAGCTCAAATAGACTTACAGTGGGAAGTTCTTTAAAAATCTTCTGAAACCACAGGGCCCAGAGCTTAGATATTTAGCATGTAGCAACGGCAAGTGGTCTCCTACATAAATCCTGCCAATCATGCCCCTGGGGTTGATCCCCCGGGGCCCCTTAGCTCCCCCAATGAGTACTGGAAAACCTTAGAGGATCTTGTACAGGCAAAGCGGTGTGAGTCGGACAGTCCATGTTTATAAACCCTAAATTGGTTTCATTTGCACAGGGCTTGAGATGTCATTTCATCTCAGTGTCGGGGTAAAAGTCCCACAAAATTGGAAGCACCGTCTCCAAAATGACCTTTATAGTGTTGACGAGAATGCTAAACATAAATCAAACAAAACAAAAAAAACCTACCAAGATCGCCGGGGCCCAGTGGTTATACATAGGCTTGTAATAGGAAAAAACTTTAAAAATCTTTTTTGTCTGAAACCAGAAGGTCCTAGTCTTTGATATTTGGTATGAAACTTCATTAAGTGGACCTCTACCAAGATTGTTCAAATTTTAGGCCCAGGGCCAAAAATGCCTCTGTGCTGGGGCCCAGTGCTTTTACATAGGCTTATATTGGGGAAACCTTTAAAAACCTTATTGTCTGAAACCAAAAGGAGGTCCAGGTCTTGTGATATTTGGTATGAAGCTTCATCTAGTGAACCTTTACCAAGATTGTTCAAATTATAGCCCTTAGGCCAAAAAGAAGCCTATGTGGTGCAGTGGTTACGCTACTCGCCTTGTAAACCAGGGGTCGCAGGATCGATCCCGGGCTTCTCCAGACTTTTAATATCAAATATAACTACCCATCACTACAATTATAGCCTTTTCACCAGACGCAGGTCTGGGACAGTCTGACACAAAAAAAAATCTAGCCAGAAATGCCACCGGCATGTCCCTTTTCCCGTGACCTCCCCAGCGTCGAGTCCTGATTGGTCGCTGATGTCACATGACCTATCAGACCAATAGGCAGACGATACAGGTCACGTGACCGCGATTTTCGCGCCAAGAAGTTCATTATTTTTTAGCTCACCTGTCACATAGTGACAAGGTGAGCTTTTGTGATCACTTTTCGTCCGTCGTCCGTCGTCAGTGCGTGCGTGCGTGTGTGCGTGTGTGCGTAAACAATTTCTTCAAACGACATCTCCTCCTAAACCACTGATCGGATTTTGACCAAACTTCACAGGAATGATCCTTAGGTGGTCCCCTTTCAAAGTTGTTCAAATGGTTCCGGTCCGTTGCACATCTGGGTCACAGGAGCCAAAAATAGATTTTTTCACCGAAAACTTAAAAAATCTTCTTCTCTGAAACCACAAGGCCCAGGTCTTTGATATTTGGTGTGAAGCTTCACCTAGTAGACCTCTACCAAGATTGTTCAAATTATAGCTCTAGGACCAAAAATGCCCCCGCCCCGGGGGCAATTGGTTTTACATAGGCTTATACAGGGAAAATCTTTAAAAATCTTCTTCTCTGAAACCAAAAGGCCCAGGTCTTTGATATTTGGTATGAAGCTTCATCTAGTGGACCTCTACCAAGATTGTTCAAATTATGGCCCTTGGGCCAGAAATGCCCCCGCCCCGGGGGCCTTTGGGTTTACATAGGCTTATATAGGGAAAATCTTTAAAAATCTTCTTCTCTGAAACCAAACGGCCCAGGTCTTTGATATTTGGTGTGAAGCTTCACCTAGTGGACCTCTACCAAGATTGTTCAAATTATAGCTCTAGGCCAAAAATGCCCCCGCCCCGGGGGCCTTTGGTTTTACATAGGCTTATACAGGGAAAATCTTTAAAAATCTTCTTCTCTGAAACCAAAAGGCCCAGGTCTTTGATATTTGGTATGAAGCTTCATCTAGTGGACCTCTACCAAGATTGTTCAAATTATGGCCCTTGGGCCAGAAATGCCCCCGCCCCAGGGGCCTATGGGTTTACATTGGCTTATGTAGGGAAAATCTTTAAAAATCTTCTTCTCTGAAACCACAAGGCCCAGGTCTTTGATATTTGGTGTGAAGCTTTACCTAGTGGACCTCTACCAAGATTGTTCAAATTATAGACCTAGGACCAAAAATGCCCCCGCCCTGGGGGCCTTTGGTTTTACATAGGCTTATACAGGGAAAATCTTTAAAAATCTTCTTCTCTGAAACCCCAAGGCCTAGATCTTTGATATTTGGTGAGAAGCTTCATCTTGTGGACCTCTACGAAGATTTTCAAACTATAGCCCTAGGGTCAAAAATGTCCCCGCCCCGGGGCCTTTGTGTTTACATAGGCTTATATAGGGAAAATCTTTAAAAATCTTCTTCTCTGAAACCACAAGGCCCAGGTCTTTGATATTTGGTGTGAAGCTTCATCTAGCCGACCTCTACCAAGATTGTTCAAATTATGGCCCCTGGACCTGAAATGCCCCCGCCCCGGGGGCCTTTGGGTTTACATAGGCTTATATAGGGAAAATCTTTAAAATTCTTCTTCTCTAAAACCACATGGCCCAGGTCTTTTATATTTGGTGTGAAGCTTCACCTAGTGGATCTCTACCAAGATTGTTCAAATTATAGCCCTAGGGCCAAAAATGCCCCCGCCCCGGGGGCCTTTGGTTTTACATAGGCTTATACAGGGAAAATCTTTAAAAATCTTCTTCTCTGAAACCACGAGGCCCAGGTCTTTGATATTTGGTGTGAAGCTTCATCTAGTGGACCTCTACCAAGATTGTTCAAATTATAGCCCTGGGGCTAAAAATGTCCCCGCCCCGGGCGCCTTTGGTTTTAAATAGGCTTCTACAGGGAAAATCTTTAAAAATCTTCTTCTCTGAAACCGCAAGGCTCTGAATTTAATATTTGGTGTGAAGCTTCATCTAAAGAACCTCTACCAAGATTGTTCAAATTATAGCCCTGGGACCAAAAATGCCCCCATCCCCGGGGCCCTTTGGTTTTTTATAGGCTTATATAGGGAAAATATTTAAAAAACTTCTTCTCTGAAACCACAAGGCTCAGGTCTTTGATATTTGGTATGAAGCTTCAACTAGTTATAGCCCTTAGGCTAAGAATGTTCTAGAGACACTTATTCTCAGGTGAGCGATTCAGGGCCCTCTGGGCCCTCTTGTTCAGACTTGCTTGGGATAGGATCGTCAAACTACATTCCATAGAAAAATGAATAAACGGATAAGTGTTTTATTCTTTTTAGCTCACCTGTCACGTAGTGACAAGGTGAGCTTTTGGGATCACTTTTTGTCCGTCGTGCGTCCGTGCGTGCGTGCGTGCGTCCGTAAACTTTTCTTCAAACGACATCTCCTCCTAAACCACTGATCGTATTTTGACCAAACTTCACAGGAATGATCCTTAGGTGGTCCCCTTTCAAAGTTGTTCAAATGGTTCCGGTCCGTTGCACATATAGGTCACAGTAGCCAAAAATAGATTTTTTTTCACCGCAAACTTAAAAAATCTTCTTCTCTGAAACCGCAAGGCCCAGGTCTTTGATATTTGGTATGAAGCTTCATCTAGTGGACCCCTACCAAGATTGTTCAAATTATAGTGCTGGGGCCAAAAATGCCCCCGCACGGGGGCCCTTTGGTTTTACATGGGCTTATATAGGGAAAATCTTTAAAAATCTTCTTCTCTGAAACCGCAAGGCCCAGGTCTTTGATATTTGGTATGAAGCTTCATCTAGTGGACCCCTACCAAGATTGTTCAAATTATAGTGCTGGAGCTAAAAATGCCCCCGCACGGGGCCCTTTGGTTTTACATGGGCTTATATAGGGAAAATCTTGAAAAATCTTCTTCTTTGAAACCGCAAGGCCCAGGTCTTTGATATTTGGTATGAAGCTTCATCTAGTGGACCCCTATCAAGATTGTTCAAATTATAGTGCTGGGGCCAAAAATGCCCCCGCACGGGGGCCCTTTGGTTTTACATGGGCTTATATAGGGAAAATCTTTAAAAATCTTCTTCTCTGAAACCGCAAGGCCCAGGTCTTTGATATTTGGTATGAAGCTTTATCTAGTGGACCCCTACCAAGATTGTTCAAATTATAGTGCTGGATCTAAAAATGCCCCCGCATGGGGGCCTTTGGTTTTACATGGGCTTATATAGGGAAAATCTTGAAAAATCTTCTTCTCTGAAACCGCAAGGCCCAGGTCTTTGATATTTGGTATGAAGCTTCAGCTAGTGGACCCCTACCAAGATTGTTCAAATTATAGTGCTGGAGCTAAAAATGCCCCCCACACACGGGTCCTTTGGTTTTACATGGGCTTATATAGGAAAATCTTTAAAAATCTTCTTCTCTGAAACCGCAAGGCCCAGGTCTTTGATATTTGGTATGAAGCTTCATCTAGTGGACCCCTACCAAGATTATTCAAATTATAGTGCTGGGGCCAAAAATGCCCCCGCACCAGGGCCCTTTGGTTTTACATTGGCTTATATAGGGAAAATCTTGAAAAATCTTCTTCTCTGAAACTGCAAGGCCCAGGTCTTTGATATTTGTTATGAAGGTTCATCTTGTGGACCTTTACCAAGATTGTTCAAATTATAGCCCTGGGGCCAAAAATGCCCCCGCTCCGGGGCCCTTTGGTTTTACATAGACGTATATAGGGAAAATCTTGAAAAAATCTTCTTCTTTGAAACCACAAGGCTTAGGTCTTCGATATTTGTTATGAAGCTTCAGCTAGTGGACCTCTATAAAGATTGTTCAAATTATAGCCCTGAGACCAAAAATGCCTCCGCCATGTGGCCCTTTGGTTTTACATAGACTTATATAGGGAAAATCTTTAAAAATCATCTTCTCTGAAACACAATTAAGGCTTAGGTATTTGATATTTGTTATGAAGCTTCAGCTAGTGGACCTCTACCAAGATTGTTCAAATTATAGCCCTGGGGCCAAAAATGCCCCTGCTCCGGGGCCCTTTGTTTAACATAGACTTATGTTGGGAAAATCTTGTTTTACATAGACTTCTATATGCAGGGTAAGCCTTTAAAATCTTCTTCTCTGAAACCAGAAAGCCCAGGTCTTTCATATTCGATATGAAGCTTCATCTTGTGGACCTCTACCAAGATTGTTCAAATTATAGCCCTGGGGCCAAAATTGACCCTGCCCGGGGCCCACTTGTTATATATTGGATCAGGTGAGCGAACCAGGGCCCTCTGGGCCCTCTTGTTTGATTTTGCACTTACCTTGAGTTTCCACAACGTACTTAGGCTTTTTAAGCTTACTGTTTATTCCGAAATTCTTAGAGACTTTATTTCGCGTGTTTTCTGCCGACATTACATGTGTAGTGGTTGTCCGCCATTTTGAATTTTCACTTGGAAGTTTTGTTTATCATGTGATCAACCGTTTTTGGTTTTTGATAAGCACCACACTTCTTTTCATGTTATGTGCCAGGGTATACACTCGTATTATTCCTGGTAATGTTTTAATAGAAGTCGGCGTTGTGGAAACTTAAATTGCCAGAAAAGAGGACGGTTTTTGTGCGTGTTCCTCCACTTCCGGTATCGGAAGACGTTGTATCGCTGAATAAAAATTCTCAGCATTAATTTAGTTTTGAACATGTGCAAGACCCGTCTTCGTTTAGCATTTATAAATCCCACGATGCAGATGGATAATATTCAGGTCCCTTTGTGGCCTTTCTATAGTATCTTCTAAACAGAATCCATCCAATTCGTGTGGGTCACCTTTGCCGAATCAAGATGAGCCAGTCTATGTCCCCTCCTCCCATTTGGGCCTGGGTTGACTAGGATAGGTTCGTCGACCGCCCCGTAGAGACCCTGCTCATAATTGCGGGGACTCGGGGGTGCGGGGAACCTATGCCCAAAAATTTTTTCTGAATCCATGTTACATACGAATTTTGGTACGGTTCCGATCCCGGTTTTTATCGGGTAACCTTTCCGGACCTTCGGTACTTAGTTTACCTTGGTCATTTGCTTCTTTCCTCTTATTATGATAAATTTTTGTTATCATAATCATTAATTTGGATTGTTTTACCTTGTAAAACATACAGATTTGGGCATCGTTAATTGGAATACCGTAACTATTGCAAGTGAATCCGGGACGTTTCGGTACTGAGTCGTTTCGGCCTGGGTCGTTTTTCGACCCGAATTTGCACCTGGATCGATTCGGCCTATTTCGGTGGGTCGTTTCGGCCTTGGGTCGATTCGGCCTTGATCGTTTTAGGCACGGCTCCTTGAATGCTCAATTTTGATTCGGCAATTTCGCATGTTCAGTGCACTATACACAATAAAGGGCCTAACACTGGGGAAGTTTAATTGAGCCTCAAGTGTTTTGCCCCTAGAGCTGAATCTGGGCCTAGTGATTTATCCTCTGGGGATATATCAATACTCAGAGGTTGGTTTTTTTTTTCGTCCTTACTAATTAGCTATTATGAGAAGGACATATTTAAAGCCTCATCACCTATTGATTCTAAAACTATAAGCGGACCAGGTCTTCCCAACGTTTTTAGAATCAAGCTTCAAGACCGGGGGCACTCGTGCGAAAAGAAGTTGGTTCTAACAACAAAAAACATCAATTTTTTGTTCTTATGAAATTCCAAAATTCGACCCAGATTCAGTCTCTGTATATATGACATCAGGGAAATTGGCATTACTTCCTGTTTCGACGCTCTAACATTGGAGCTTCTTACCAGGACTATTATTAAGTGGGTTCTCATTATGACTGGTATTCTAGTTCTACCCACTTTGCCTTCAAACAAGAGCATTCCGACCATATAGC
Source organism: Lucinisca nassula (assembly GCA_963580285.1). Classification (NCBI taxonomy): domain Eukaryota; kingdom Metazoa; phylum Mollusca; class Bivalvia; order Lucinida; family Lucinidae; genus Lucinisca; species Lucinisca nassula. The sequence continues at coordinate 86,248,839 of OY757011.1, read as the reverse complement.
TGCTATTCTAATGCTTTTGTTTATTTCCCGGTCATTTTTTCACATGCCATGGCTGTCTACCACCATGTTGCATGTTTGGCGCAAATCTGCTCTTGATAACTGGTTCAGTTTTTACTGAGCATAGTAAATGAAAACTTAGAGCCTCAGCGCCTCTTGATTCTAAAACTATAAGCGGACCATGTCTTCCCAACGTTTTCAGAATCAAGCTTCAAGACCGTGGGCACTCGTCTTTTTTGAAGTCTTCGGAGAGCGTATCAAGTACAGGTACCGCAACCAAGAGACGCTCTTCGACTACTTCCGATGACTTTTAAGTGCTTATCACCCTCGACTAGAAGATCTCAATCAGTCCCCATCTACTAGTAGATCATTCTCAGATCAGGGTACACGGTCCTTTCGTTCCAGAGGTCGGACTGGAACGAAATCTCCCAATAGAGGAAGACACAAGTCTAACAAATGACTTTCTTCCTTCCCCTCCTCTTCATCTTCTTCCAGTAGGAGCCGAGCTATTTCAGTTCTATCAAGCCTTGGCTTCTTTTATCAAATATATTTTTAGTTTTATGAGTTTTGAGAAAGGGTTACTGGATTGCGTTCGTTAGGAATCCTTTCTCTTTCTCACATGCAAATACTATTTCTGGTAAATAGTATCAAGAAAAGAAATCTTTTTATTGGAAGAGGAAGGGTTCTTCTCCAAAAGAAAGCCGTGTAAGTAGAAAAATTTCTCCTTTCCCCAGGCTTCTACAGGCGGATCTTTCTGGTCGAGAAGAAAATGGGAAAATCGACTCATCATCGACTTCTCACACTTAACCCTTGTTCTGCTGAATTTACTATATAGTTCTAGTGCTCCTGGCTGAGTATTTTTTGGTAATCTTGTAAAATGTGGGTATTATGTTTTAGATAAGATTGTTGACAATATTTGATGTTTGGATGTTGACATGTTATATATCATTGTAAAGGTATTATATTGTACTTTGAGAATTTTTATATTTTTTTTCATTAATGTCCACTTACCTGTAAAATATTAATTAGTTAATTAAGGTAAAGGTAATAAAAAGTAATAAAATGCAATAAAATGCTGTAAAACCTGTGTTATTTCTTTCAATACCATGCTGTTTTGTGATATTTTTGTGCCCCTTTGATTTTGTGGCCTGTAGAAAAAAATTCGGGTTCTCAGGTGTGACGAGAAAGCCTAGCATCAAAGGTTAAAAGTACAGGTAAGTTAAGTTTTTTTTTCACAAAATATAAGACATCTGCATATTGAAAAGAGCAATTTTATCCTGCAATGAACCACTAATAAGGTAAAACCTCATGTACATGTGATGCAAAATTGTAAACAGTCCTATTTTGATATCAGCATGTATGCGGAGACCTTTTACCTGTAGAATTAATTAAGGTAAAGGTATGATAAAATTTGAAAAAACAACAAAATACCTGTCAAAGTTAGTTTTTTTTTCCTTCAAAGGCCTGGTATCATTGTGAAAATATAAATACTGTCTTTTCTTAAAATTTTCACACTCATAAAGTTACTCAGGTATGAATGTTCGGTCAAACATCAAAGGAACATCAAAGGAAATACACACAGGTGTGCTCATTGAATTTTTCAGAATGGTAGTTTTTCACTGTGCGAGCCAGCAGACCCATCCTTTGGATTCTTTTTAAACAAGCACTGGGGTCATCTGGCAGCCCCGTAGCCTCGGAAATGCCATGCACACCTGTGAATGCAACAGTAATGGTTGGGCATCTCCTTCGGCCCATATCGACGGAGTCTTCATCCCCTGAATAACGGTCTTCTCTGTCACTATTTATTTTGGCCGATTAAAAGCCTCCATTTCCAACCCGCTGTCGGAATTCACATTTAAATCGGGGAAAAATGACACATTTGTGTCGAGTATGTCGCCATCTTTAATTCAGGTACGCTTCCGAATTCTAATTGGACGTGACTTACCTGTAAAAACCAATAATATTGTCCGATATGCGGAAACGTTATTTCTGATGTTCATAGCAACCAACCGAAGCGTCAATAGTAGGCGGCGTTACATTGGTTGAAAGATATATGCGGGTATAAGCCGGTACCGGTGAATCCGGATTATTCCGGGAGCCGCCATACGGCCTGGGCCTGTGAGACCGGATAATTCCGGGACCCGCAGAACAAGGGTTAACACAGATGATGCAAGTCGATCATTTCAAAATGGAAACTTCGTCCTCGATTAGTCAGGTCAATTCTCCCAAATTCGGGGACGATTTCCGTAGTTTTAAAGGACGCTTACCTTCACATCTCCATCCATAGGTCATTACGCAAATTCCTTCGTTTCACCTTGGATGGAATTTTGTGTATCAGTCCGTTGCGTTTCCTTTGTTGGATTTGTCAACGGATCAATGAAAAGAAAATGGGAAAATCGACTCATCATCGACTTCTCACACTTAACAAGATGATGCGAGTCCATCATCTCAAAATGGAAACTTCGTCCTCGATTAGTCAGGTAAAATTTCCCAAATTTGGGGACGATTTCCGTAGTTTTAAAGGTCGCTAGCCTTCACATCTCCATCCATAGGTCATTACGCAAATACCTTCGTTTCACCTTGGATGGAATTTTTGTGTATCAGTCCGTTGCCTTTCCTTTGTTGGATTTGTCAACGGATCAATGTTTTTCCCTGTTCACCAACTTAATGGAAATTAATTAAGCAGCTCTCATCATAGAATTAGGCCCCAATCTCGTGTAGTGTTCCGATGATGGATTTTGTCATCATTTTTACATATACTGTTTATCATACCTTGTCCTAACGTGTACAGGTTATTGTGAATTTAGATTTCATACACTTTATCGAGAAGTTGAAATTGACTCTACCTCAAAGATACTTCTCCAATTTTTTCACGCCCCGAAAAACTTTCGATTTATGCCAGGGGTTTGTTTCCCCTTTTTAGAAACTTAGTAATTGGATCCAGTTTCCCTGGACTATCTCATCTTAGACCTTTCCAGTTTTTTTTTGCTAATATTATCACTGGAAATACCATACGGTCTATGGGAGCAATAAATTCCATTATCAAGATTGCTCTCTACGATTTATGAATCCCTCAGTATCAAATGGGGTCTCCTCTTTTAGAGACTATTCCCTATTTGTTTTTTCGCATGCCAGCCTTTCAGGTTGGTTTCCCACTTCGAACCTCAGGGATTAGTTGTTCAGGGAACGTGGGGCCTATATTAGGCGGGGCTATATATATATATATGTGTGTATGCGTATATGTATGTATATATGTATATGTGTATAAACATTCTGAAACTTCAGACAAATTTCCTTGGTTTATCAGTTCTTCATAGCTCCAAACTGAGGAACAGCTTCATTATTGTTACTCCAGACAAATGAATAGTGTAGTTTTTAGCTCACCTGAGCACGAAGTGCTCAAGGTGAGCTTTTGGGATCAGTCTTTGTCCGTCGTCCGTGCGTGCGTGCGTCCGTCGTCAACTTTTGCTTTAAACAACATCTCCTCCAAAACTGCTGGACAGATTTTGATCTAATTTCACAGGAATGCTCCTTGGGTGATCCTCTACCAAAATTGCTCAAACTGTTCCGCTCGGGTGAACAAGATGGCCGCCAGAGCTAAAAATAGAAAATTCTTTAAACGACTTCTCCTGCTTAACAAGTGGATGGATTTTGAAATTGTTTCACAGGAATGTTCCTTGGATGACCCTCTACCAAAATTGCTCAAACCGTTCAGCTCTGGTGAACAAAATGGCCGCCAGAGCTAAAAATAGAAAAACCTTTAAAGGACTTCTTCTCCTTAACCAGTGGATGGATTTTGAAATTATTGCACAGGAAGGTTTCTTGGGTGCCCCTCTTCTAAAATTGCTCAAACCAATCCGCTCGGGTGAACAAAATGGCCACCAGAGCTAAAAATAGAAAAACCTTTAAAGGACTTCTTCTCCTTAACCAGTGGATGGATTTCAAAATTACTTGACAGGAATGTTCCTTGGGTGACCCTCTACCAAAATTGCTCAAACCGTTCCGCTCGGGTGAACAAAATGGCCACCAGAGCTAAAAATAGAAAAAGCTTTAAACGACTTTTTCTCCTTAACTAGTGGATGGATTTTGAAATTACTTCACAGGAATGTTCCTTCGGTGACCCTCTACCAAAATTGCCCAACCGTTCCGCTCGGGTGAACAAAATGGCCGCCAGAGCTAAAAATAGAAAAAGCTTTAAACGACTTTTTCTCCTTAACCAGTGGATTGATTTTAAAATTATTTCACTGGAAGGTTCCTTGGGGGATCCTCTACCAAAATTGCTCAAACTGTTCAGTTTTAAACCCCATTGGTTTCATTGGGCGGCAGGGCTTGAGATGTCATTTCATCAAAAATGACTTTTACTTCTCAAAATGACTTCTACTCCCAAACAGGCAGACTGATTTTGAATTAATTTCACAGAAATGGTCTTTGGGTCCAACCAAAATTGCTCAAACCCTCCACTCCACCATATATTACCCACAATTCTGTTTGTACAATAGGATCAGGTGAGCGATCCAGGGCCATCATGGCCCTCTTGTTTCTACTTATCAGGGAGTGACTCATTACTCTTCCCTGTTGGCTTTTACATGGAAGATTATAACTTGGTGTCTTCAGGAAGGTATGTCTATCCTTGTTGGACACCTCCAGGGCAGATTATGTCATTGGGATCGCCCCTATAGACCAGTTCACCATCCGTTCTCTACAGGGCGTTTTCTCAAATGGAGAGAACCTTTATTGGGCCTTTTTAGCTCACCGTCACGTAGTGACGAGGTGAGCTTTTGGGATCACTTTTTGTCCGTCGTCCGTCGTGCGTCCGTCCGTGCGTCCGTGCGTGCGTGCGTAAACAATTTCTTCAAACGACATCTCCTCCTAAACCACTGAGCGGATTTTGACCAAAACTTCACAGGAATGATCCTTAGGTGGTCCCCTTTCAAAGTTGTTCAAATGGTTCCGGTCCGTTGCACATATAGGTCACAGGAGCCGAAAATAGATTTTTTTCACCGAAAACTTAAAAAATCTTCTTCTCTGAAACTGCAAGTCCCAGGTCTTTGATATTTGGTATGAAGCTTCATCTAGTGGACCCCTACCAAGATTGTTCAAATTATAGTGCTGGGGCCAAAAATGCCCCCGCCCCGGGGCCCTTTGGTTTTACATGGGCTTATATAGGGAAAATCTTTAAAAATCTTCTTCTCTGAAACTGCAAGGCCCAGGTCTTTGATATTTGGTATGAATCTTCATCTGGTGGACCCCTACCAAGATTGTTCAAATTATAGTGCTGGGGCCAAAGATGCCCCCGCTCCGGGGCCCTTTGGTTTTACATAGGCTTATATAGGGAAAATCTTTAAAAATCTTCTTCTCTGAAACTGCAAGGCCCAGGTCTTTGATATTTGGTATGAAGCTTCATCCAGTGGACCCCTACTAAGATTGTTCAAATTATAGTGCTGGGGCAAAAAATGCCCCCGCCCCGGGGCCCTTTGGTTTTACATGGGCTTATATAGGGAAAATCTTTAAAAATATTCTTCTCTGAAACTGCAAGGCCCAGGTCTTTGATATTTGGTATGAATCTTCATCTTATGGACCCCTACCAAGATTGTTCAAATTATAGTGCTGGGGCCAAAAATGCCCCCGCCCCAGGGCCCTTTGGTTTTACATGGGCTTATATAGGGAAAATCTTTAAAAATCTTCTTCTCTGAAACTGCCAAGCCCAGGTCTTTGATATTTGGTATGAATCTTCATCTGGTGGACCCCTACCAAGATTGTTCAAATTATAGTGCTGGGGCCAAAGATGCCCCCGCCCCGGGCCCTTTGATTTTACATACGCTTATATAGGGAAAATCTTTAAAAATCTTCTTCTCTGAAACCGCAAGGCCCAGGTCTTTGATATTTGGTATGAAGCTTCATCTAGTAGACCCCTACCAAGATTGTTCAAATTATAGTGCTGGGGCCCAAAATGCCCCCGCCCCGGGGCCCTTTGGTTTTACATAGGCTTATATAGGGAAAACCTTTAAAAATCTTCTTCTCTGAAACCGCAAGGCCCAGGTCTTAGATATTTGGTATGAAGCTTCATCTCGCGGACCCCTACCAAGATTGTTCAAATTATAGTGCTGGGGCCAAAAATGCCCCCGCCCCAGGGCCCTTTGGTTTTACATGGGCTTATATAGGGAAAATCTTTAAAAAATCTTCTTCTCTGAAACTGCAGGGCCTAGGTCTTTGCTATTTGGTATGAAGCTTCATCTAGTGGACTCCTACCAAGACTGTTCAAATTATAGTGCTGGGGCCAAAAATGCCCCCACCCTGGGGCCCTTTGGTTTTACATAGGCTTATATAGGGAAAATCTTTAACAATCTTCTTTTCTGAAACTGCAAGGCCCAGGTCTTTGATATTTGGTATGAAGCTTCATCTTGTGGACCTCTATCAAGATTTTTCAATTTATAGCCCTGGGGCCAAAAATGCCCCCGCTCTGGGGCCCTTTGGTTTTTCATAGACCTATGTAGGGAAAATCTTGAAAAATCTTCTACTCTGAAACCACAAGGCCTAGGTCTTTTACATTTGGTATGAAGCTTCAGCTAGTGGACCTCTACCAAGATTGTTCAAATTATAGCCCTGGGGCCACAAATGCCCCCGCCCCAGGGCCCTTTGGTTTTACATAGACTTATAATAGAGATAATCTTTGAAAATCTTCTTCTCTGAAACAACAAGGCCCAGGTCTTTGATATTTGGTGTGAAGCTTCATCTAGTGGCGTCTATCAAGATTGTTTAAATTATAGCCCTGAGGCCAAAAATGTATTTGGTTTTACATAGGCTTATGTAAGGAATATCTTAAAAAAAAATCTTCTTCTCTGAAACAGCAAGGCCCAGGTCTTTGAGTTTTGTTGTGTAGCTTCATCTAGTGGACCTTTGCCAAGATTGTTCAAATTATAGCCTTTGTTGATATTTGGTATGAAGCTTCACCTTTTTAGATCTCCCTCACATTATGCTCATTATAACCCTGGGGTCAATAATGGCCCTCCCCGGGGCCCACTTGTTACTCTATGGATCAGGTGAGCGATCCAGGGCCATCATGGTCCTCTTGTGATTAATATTAGGATCACTTTTTGTCTGTCATCCGTGCGTAAACAATTTCTTCAAACGACATCCCCTCCTAAACCACTGATCGGATTTTGACCAAACTTCACAGGAATGATCCTTAGGACGACCCCTTTCAAAGTTGTTCAACTGGTTCCGGTCCGTTGCACATCTAGGTCACAGGAGCCAAAAATAGATTTTTTTCACCAAAAATTTAAAAAATCTTCTTCTCTGAAACCGCAAGGCCGAGGTCTTTGATATTTGGTATGAAGCTTTATCTAGTGGACCCCTACCAAGATTGTTCAAATTATAGTGCTGGGGCAAAAAATGCCCCCACCCCGGGGCCCTTTGGTTTTACATGGGCTTAAATAGGGAAAAATCTTTAAAAATTTTCTTCTCTGAAACCTCAAGGCCCATGTCTTTGATATTTGGTATGAAGCTTCATCTAGTGGACCCCTTCCAAGATTGTTCAAATTAAAGTGCTGGGGCAAAAAATGCCCCCGCCCCGGGGCCCTTTGGTTTTACACAGGCTTATATAAGGAAAATCTTTAAAAATCTTCTTCTCTGAAACTGCAAGGCCCAGGTCTTTGATATTTTGTATGAAGCTTCATCTTTTGGACCTCTACCGAGATTGTTCAAATTATAGCCCGAGGGCCAAAAATGCCCCCGCTCTGGGGCCCTTTAATTTTACATAGACTTGTATAGGGAAAATCTTGAAAAATCTTCTTCTCTGAAACCACATAGCCTAGGTCTTTGATATTTGGTATGAAGCTTTAGCTAGTGGAACTCTACCAAGATTGTTCAAATTAAAGCCCTGAGACCAGAAATGCCCCCACCTCGTGGCCCTTTGGTTTTACATAGACTTATATAGGGAAAATCTTTAAAAATCTTCTTCTGTGAAACCACATGGCCTAGGTCTTTGATATTTGGTGTGAAATTTCATCTTGTGGACCTCTATCAAGATTGTTCAAATTATACCCCGGGGGCCAAAAATGCCCCCGCCCCGAGATCCTTTGGTTTTACATAGACTTACATAGGGATATCTCTGAAACTGCAAGGCTTATATCTTTGATATTTGTTATGGAGCTTCATCTAGTGGACCTCTACCAAGATTGTTCAAATTATAGCCCTCGGGCCACAAATGCCCCCGCCCCAATACCCTTTGGTTTTACATAGACTTATATAGAGATAATCTTTGAAAATCTTCTCCTCTGAAACAGCAAGGCCCAGGTCTTTGATATTTGGTATGAAGCTTCATCTAGTAGACCTGTATCAAGATTGTTTAAATTATAGCCCTGAGGCCAAAAATGCCCCCGCCTAGGGGCCATTTGATTTTACATAGGCTTATGTAGTGCTGGGGCCAAAAATGACCCCCCCAGGGACCTTTGGTTTTACATAGGCTTATATAGGGAAAATCTTTAAAAAAATCTTCTTCTCTGAAACTGCAAGGCCAAAGTCTTTGATATTTTTTGTGTATCTTCATCTAGTGGACCTTTGCCAAGATTGTTCAAATTCTAGCCTTTGTTGATGTTTGGTATGAAGCTTCACCTTTTTTAAACCTCCCTATACATTATGCACATTATAACCCTGGGGTCAATAATGGCCCTCCCCGAGGCCCACTTGTTACTCTTTGGATCAGGTGAGCGATCCAGGGCCATCATGGCCCTCTTGTGTTTTATATTAGGATCACTTTTTGTCTGTCATCCGTGCGTAAACAATTTCTTCAAACAACATCTTCTCCTAAACCACTGATCAGATTTTGACCAAACTTCACAGGAATGATCCTTAGGTGGTGCCCTTTCAAATGTGTTTAAATGGTTCCGGTCTGTTGCACTTATAGGTCACAGGAGCCAAAAATAGATTTTTTCACCGAAAACTTAAAAAATCTTCTTCTCTGAAACCGCAAGGCCCAGATCTTTCATATTTGGTATGAAGCTTCATCTAGTGGACCCCTACCAAGACAAGATTGTTCAAATTTTAGTGCTGGGGCCAAAAATGCCCCCGCCCCGGGGCCCTTTGTTTTTACATGGGCTTATATAGGAAAATCTTCAAAAATCTTCTTCTCTGAAACCACAAGGCCCAGGTCTTTGATTTTTAGTATGATGCTTCATCTAGTGGACCCCTATCAAGATTGTTCAAATTATAGTGCTGGGGCCAAAAATGCCGCCGCCCCGGGGCCCTTTGGTTTTACATGGGCTTATGTAGGGAAAATCTGTAAAAATCTTCTTCTCGGAAACCACAAGGCCCAGGTCTTTGATATTTGATATGAAGCTTCATCTAGTGGACCCATACCAAGATTGTTCAAATTATAGTGCTGGGGCCAAAAATGCCCCCGCCCTGGGGCCCTTTGGTTTTACATAGATTTATATAGGGAAAATCTTTAAAAATCTTCTTCTCTGACACTGCAAGGCCCAGGTCTTTGCTATTTGGTAGAAACTTCATCTAGTGGACCCCTTCCAAGATTGTTCAAATTATAGTGCTGGGGCCAAAAATGCCCCCGCCCCGGGCCCTTTGGTTTTACATGGGCTTATATAGGAAAATCTTCAAAAATCTTCTTTTCTGAAACCACAAGGCCCAGGTCTTTGATTTTTGGTATGAAGCTTCATCTAGTGGACCCCTACCAAGATTGTTCAAATTATAGCCCTGGGGCCAAACATGCCCCCGCCCTAGGGACCTTTAGTTTTACATGGGCATATATAGGGAAAATCTGTAAAAATCTTCTTCTCTGAAACTGCAAGGCCCAGGTCTTTGCTATGTGGTATAAAGCTTCAGCTAGTGGACCCCTACCAAGATTGTTCAAATTATAGTGCTGGCGCAAATAATGCCCCAGCCCTGGGGCCCTTTGGTTTTACATAGGCTTATGTAGGGAAAGTCTTTAAAAATCTTCTTTTCTGGAACTGCAAGGCCAAGGTCTTTGATATTTGGTATGAAGCTTCATCTTGTGAACTTCTACCAAGATTGTTCAAATTATAGCCCGGGGCCAAAAATGCCCCGCTCTGGGGCCCTTTGGTTTTACATAGACTTATATTGGGAAAATCTTGAAAAATCCTCTTCTCTGAAACCACAAGGCCTAGGTCTTTGATATTTGGTGTGAAATTTCATCTTGTGGAACTCTATCAAAATTGTTCAAATTATAGCCCTGGGGCCAAAAATGCCCCCGCCCCAAGACCCTTTGGTTTTACATAGACTTATATAGGAAAATCTTTAGAAATCTTCTTCTCTGAAACTGCAAGGTCCATGTCTTTGATATTTTGTATGGAGCTTCATCTAGTGGACAATTATAGCCTTTGTTGATATTTGGTATGAAGCTTCACCTTTTTAGACCTCCCTCAACATTATGCACATTATAACCCTGGGATCAATAATGGCCCTCCCTGGGGCCCACTTATTACTCTATGGATCAGGTGAGCGATCCAGGGCCATCATGGCCCTCTTGTTTAATCAAATGTCCAAACAACTCGGTTCTCCAATCAACTTCCATTGTGTTTCAAGTTTCAGATCACCTGGAACGTGCAGTTGATTTAAAATCTCTAGATTGGGGGAATCTTTTACATATGCGTTTACACCATTCAACTGAATTCCTCTAGTTCTAGGTAAAAATTCAAGCGTCCAAAAGCCGAGCCATTCTGATTACGCCTCCTATGGCCTCAGAGATCTTGGTTTTTTAGTCATTCTGAGCCTAGTCTCAAGACTTGCAACCCGTCTTCCAGTAGTTCCAGATCAAATTTCTAAAAGGTGTGGGTCAAGCATTCCATTTCAATCCAGAAATGCTTTACTTACACATCCAGATGTTGTCAGGAATCAAACCAGAGGTAGACACTTTTCTGGTTTCTCTGCCGAGTGTATCTTCAAATATAGAAAGATCTCCACTCTCAAGTTTTATTCTGGAAGATGGAAGATATTTTCTAGTTGGTGTAGAAAAAGGGAAATAAATCCAGACAATTCCTCTAGGGAGGTTTTTTACTGGATTTCTTTTTCTGTCTGTTCTCTACCCTTCAATTTCTATTTCATCTAAGAGAAGGGTACAGATCAGTAATCTCGAACATGTTAAAAGTTTAGTCGGCTTCACACTTTCCATTAAACCCTACCATCCAGCTTATTAAAGGGGTTTTTCACTATGCCGACAGGTTTCCAGGACTTTTTCTAAACCACCTTACGATCCGGTGAATTCAGCTTCTTTTGTTCATTTGATAGTCAAGCTGTACTTCATTTGACATTTGCTTCAGTTCGTAGAAGTTATAGTCATGCTTTGCCAATTGCAGAGGGTTGTTTTCAGGTATGAGAAGAACAATGACTTCTTTTTCTCTTCTCATTCAACCTATTTTTGTTTCAGGCTATAAACTACCTTGTCTGAAACTATTATTTGTCCTGTCATTTCCAGGATTCGTGGATCGTAGGCTAATGTGAATTTTTTGTATACATTAGAACGTTTAAAACGTTTCGAGATTATCATGAGAATTTTTTCTTTTCAATCAAGGGGTTTTGGATATATTTCTAACCATCCTTGATTGCAAAGTGGAGTTGTAAAGTGATAAAGCTTCTACCAGTATATGCTAATTTCACTTCTGCCCTATTATCATTCAGAATACAGTATGAGGTTAGAACCTTCTACATTTTGGGCATATTGGAACTCCGTTTTTTCTTACTGCGTAATGGATGTTCCAACGCTACTTTTCATCCCTTCACCTAAGGAGCTTGGTTCCCATTCGTAGTGGTACTCATTCCTTGGGTAGTTTAGTAGCTTCTCAATCTATTATGAGCAGCACTTATTTTGGGATTTTATTTTCCTTGGTTGTTTGTTAGCCTGTTTGAATAGGTATGAACCTTCTATTTTGACTCCGGTTCCTGTCCATTTATCTTCTCCACTTGTGATTTTTGGATTTGGATCCCTTGCAGTCATGGTGGATACTCCCTTACGTTACCATCAATGGATGGTTTTAAAAGGGGTATAAACAACCAAGGTTGGAGGAGTTAGGTATGTGTAACTTTATTTTTCATCCAACCCTCCACTTGCTTTGAATTCAGGCTATAATTGTAGTGATGGGTAGTTATATTTGATATTAAAATGATATTTTTAATGTAAAATTAATTTTAATTAATAATATACCTACCCATCACTACAATGGTATGTCCCGCCTCCCAGCCCCGCCTGAAATATTTGTTTTCCTGAAAGAAATAATGACCTTCTCGGCGCGAAAATCGCGGTCACGTGACCTGTATCGTCTGCCTATTGGTCTGATAGGTCATGTGACATCAGCGACCAATCAGGACTCGACGCTGGGGAGGTCACGGGAAAAGGGACATGCCGGTGGCATTTCTGGTTAGATTTTTTTTGTGTCAGACTGTCCCAGACCTGCGTCTGGTGAAAAGGCTATAATTGTAGTGATGGGTAGGTATATTATTAATTAAAATTAATTTTACATTAAAAATACCATTTCAGATGAGTCCATAAACCGAGGTCCCGTCTCCGTATGACCTTAGCTGTTGGTGGGACGTAAAACTCAAACACTCACTCACTCTGCTTAGGCCAAAAATGGCCCCACCCTGGGGCCCACTGGTTTTGCATAGGCTTATACTGGGAAAACCTTTTGAGAATCTTCCTTGTCTGAAACCAGAAGGCCCAGGTCTTTGATATTTGATATGAAGCTGCTTCATCTAAAAGGCCTATCAAAATTGTTCATATTATAGCACTGGGAGCAAACATGGCCTGCCCTTGGGCCCACATGTTTTACATGGGCTTATATAGGGAAAATCCTCTTGTTTAAAATCAGAAGGCCCAGGTCTTTGATATTTCGATTGAATCCTTATGTAGTGGACCTCTACCAAGATTGTTCAAGTTATAGCCCTGGGGCCAAAAGTGGCGCTGTCCCAGGTTTTACATACTCAAATATTGGGAATACCTTTAAAAATATTCTAGGCCTAGATCTTTGATATTTGGTATGAAGCTTCATCTAGTGGACCTCCAGTGTTCAATCTAGGCTGCGCCAATGCGCCCTGGGCCCGCTTTTTACATGAGGCGCACAAGAGATCATTCAATGGGCCTGTCGGGCGCAACTGTAGAATTTAGAGACTGTTCCTTCTGGAGTTCATTTTTGCGATTTTCTCGCCGTTTTTCGGCTGCCTATTGCTTATTGTTGAGTTGATCAAAAGCGCATGTTGCCTGATCAAAATAACTTAGATAAACATTTTGTTTTATCTGTTAAACTAGTAACAATTCATATTTTTATAAACCCAAATCGACGTTTTGTTTACCGGGGATGCGGCCATGTTCGGTATACTTGTGTGCGCCGGGCTGCTTACGCCAAATTCGTGTGCGCTGTGCAGCTTACGCTAAATACCGGACCGAAATACTGCAATATACCGAGGTAGGCGTTATTTATTATAGAGTTCTTCTTTTCCAGAAATATTTTTAATGGCATTCATTCTAGATAAAACATGCATTTAGCAATTGAGCATGACAATTTATCCAAATTGTTTTGTACTGGTTAAATGAGGTAATGAGCAAATGTGACCAACTCCGTATTAGAAGATGGATAGATAAACTAAATATATTTTGTCTGTGCTGTTAAACTTGTTTTGTGTCCATTTTTATCATGCAGCTAAAACTTTAAGATAAATCTGGTAACTTTATATAGTATAATTTAAGGGCCCCCTAAATTTCCAAATGGCCCCCTTTTCCAAGGCCTGTGGGCCCAGAGGGCCCCCAAACCCCAAATCCTGGATTGAACACTGGACCTCATCCAAAGATTGCCTTAATTATAGCCTAGGGGCCAAAAATGGCCCCGCTAAGGGGCCTAAAAATCTGAAACCAGAAGGTCCAGGCCTTTGATAATTGATATTAAGCTTCATTAAGTGGACCTTTACAAAGATTGTTAAAATTATAGACCTAGGGCCAAAAATTGCCCGGCCCAAGGACCCACATATAAATCTCTTAGCTCAACTGAGATATATGGGACCATTATGGTCCTCTTGTTTTAGATCAGAGTGCAATTTGTCTTTAATAACTTTACCACTCTAGGCTAATTTGGCAGATGTTTGATATTTTTAGCCCACCTGAGCACGAAGTGCTCAAGGTGAGCTTTTGTGATCGGTCTTTGTCATGCGTCCGTCGTCAACTTTTGCTTTAAAGGACTTCTCCAAAACTGCTGGACAGATTTTGAAATAATTTCACAGGAATGCTCCTTGGGTGATCCTCTACCAAATTTGCTCAAATTGTTCTGCTCGGGTGAACAAGATGGCCGCCAGAGCTAAAAATGGATAAACTTTTAAACAACTCCTCCTTAACCAGTGTATGTATTTTGAAATTATTTTACAGGAATGTTCCTCGGATGACCCTCTGCCAAAATTGCTCAAACCGTTCCACTCGGGTGAACAAAATGGCCACCAGAGCTGAAAATAGAAAAACCTTTAAATGACTTCTTCTCCTTAACCATTGGATGGATTTTGAAATTACTTCACAGGAATGTTCCTTGGGTGACCCTCTACCAAAATTGCTCAAACCATTCCACTCGGGTGAACAAGATGGCCACCTGAGCTAAAAAATAGAAAAACCTTTAAACGACTTCTCCTCAACCAGTGGATGGATTTTGAAATTATTTCACAGGAATATTCATTAGATGACCCTCTACCAAAATTGCTCAAACTGTTCTGCTAGGGTGAACAAAATGGCCACCAGATCTAAAAAAAGAAAAACCTTTAAACGACTTCTTCTCCTTAACCTGTGGATGGATTTGAAATTATTTCACAGTAATGTTCCTTGGGTGACCCTATACCAAAACTGCTCGAACCGTTCCGCTCAAGTGAACAAGATGGCCACTGGAGCTGAAAATAGAAAAACCTTTCAACGACTTCTTCTTAACCGGTGGATGGATTTTGAATTTTCTTTACAGGAATGTTCCTTGGGTGACCCTCTACCAAAATTGCTCAAACCCTTCGGCTCGGGTGAACATATCTTAATTGACTGTGTTGACTTTTCACCCTCACGTATTTTATATTTCAAAGCTGACACTTTGCAACAACTGTTTCGAGATGTACCTGTTGATAATATTATTTTATTCTTAAAAGAAATTGGACTTTTTCATAAGATTTAACTGTTTCAGATTTTTATACATTATCATTCTGACTTTTTACTTTTAATATCATCATAATTATTCTTGCCGTTTAACCATTAACCGTTTGACGCTTATGACCCACAAAGAGGGTTGACGCGTCGTTAAACACGAAATCATCATCATCATCATCATCGGCTCGGGTGAACAAGATGGCCACCAGACCTAAAAATAGAAAAACCTTTAAACTATGTCTTTTCCTTAACCAGTGGATGTATTTTAAAATTATTTCACAGGAATGTTCCTTGAATGACCCTCTACCAAAATTGCTCAAACCGCTCTGCTCGGGTCAACAAAATGGCCGCCAGAGCTAAAAATAGTAAAACCTTTAAACAACTCCTTAACCAGTGGATGGATTTTGAAATAATTTCACAGGAATGTGCCTTGGATGACCTACCAAAACTGCTCGAACTGTTCCGCTCAAGTGAACAAGATGGCCGCCAGAGCTAAAAATAGAAAAAACATTTAAAAGACTTCTTCTTAACCAGTGGATGGATTTTGAAATTATTTGACAGAATGAGGTTTGAGATTTTTAGCTCTGGTGGCCATCATGCTCAGTTAAGCAAAATATTTTGAGCAGTTTTGTTAGAGGGTAATATTCCTATAAAATTGCTTCCTTTTAGAGTCGCACATCTTTTGAAAGTTTTGGCCCCAACCCATCAGTGCTTGGCTGCAAGGTGCACTTTGAAGGTCTTAGCCTTCCCAGGCAAAGTGGTGCAAATGGAACTGTCTATGCATTTAAACCCTATTCGTTTCATTGGGCGGCAGGGCTTGAGGTGTCATTTCATCAAAAATGACTACTACTTCTCAAAATGACTTATACTCCTAAACAGCCAGACTGATTTTGAATTAATTTCACAGAAACGTTCCTTAGGGTCCAACCAATATTGCTCAAACTCTCCTCTCTACCATATATTACCCATAATTTTGTTTGTTCAGTATGAATCATGTGAGCGATCCTGGGCCATCATGGCCCTCTTGTTCTTATTTTTCCCAGAAAACGGGACTTGACATCTCATGCAAATTGTCTTCTATTCTCATGCAAATTGTCTGCTGCGAAAAAATACCCATCATGCAGAGCATTCACCCTTGTCCTGCTGAGTGCGGATAGGTCTTGCCTTTCAAACAATGTACATCCAGATAAGATGGCTTCTGAAGAAGCCATCTGATCAGGATCTTCATTGTCATTCAGTTTATGAATTTGTTGCAATGACTTGCATCAAGAAATCTGATTGATTGATAATCAGTGGTGGGTGTGGCATATTTAACCCTTATCTTGCTGTTCACGACAACCCCTATCTTTGCAAACAGTGTAGATCCAGATCAGATGGCTTCTAAAGAAGCCATCTGATCAGGATATACACTGTTTGGCATTCAGTTTTTAGCTCACCTGAGCACGAAGTGCTCAAGGTGAGCTTTTGGGATCGGTCTTTGTCCGTCGTCCGTGCGTCCGTCATCAACTTTTGCTTTAAACAACTTCTTCTCCAAAACTGCTGGACAGATTTTGATCTAATTTCACAGGAATGCTCCTTGGGTGATCCTCTACCAAAATTGCTCAAACTGTTCCGCTCGGGTGAACAAGATGGCCGCCAGAGCTAAAATTAGAAAAACCTTTAAACGACTTCTCCTGCTTAACCAGTGGATGGATTTTGAAATTATTTCACAGGAATATTCCTTGGATGACCTTCTACCCAAATTGCTCTAACCGTTCCGCTCGGGTGAACAAAATGGCCGCCAGAGCTAAAAATAGAAAAACCTTTAAACGACTTCTTCTCCTTAACCAGTGGATGGATTTTGAAATTATTGCACAGGAATGTCCCTTGGGTGACCCTCTACTAAAATTGCTCAAACCGTTCCGCTCGGGTGAACAAGATGGCCGCCAGAGCTAAAAATAGAAAAACCTTTAAACGACATCTACTCCTTAACTAGTGGATGGATTTTGAAATTACTTCACAGGAATGTTCCTTGGGTGACCCTCTACCAAAATTGCTCAAACCGTTCCGCTTGGGTGAACAAGATGGCCGCTAGAGCTAAAAATAGAAAAACCTTTAAACGACTTCTCCTCATTAACTAGTGGATGGATTTTGAAATTACTTCACAGGAATGTTCCTTGGGTGACCCTCTACCAAAATTGCTCAAACCGTTCCGCTCGGGTAAACAAGATGGCCGCCAGAGCTAAAAATAGAAAAACATTTAAACGACTTCTTCTCCTTAACCAGTGGATGGATTTTGAAATTATTTCACTGGAATGTTCCTTGGGTGACCCTCTACCAAAATTGCTCAAACCGTTCCGCATGGGTGAACAAAATGGCCGCCAGAGCTAAAAATAGAAAAACCTTTAAAAGACTTCTTCTCCTTAACCAATGGCTGGATTTCGAAATTACTTCACAGGAATGTTCCTTGGGTGACCCTCTACCAAATTTGCTCAAACCGTTCCGCTAGGGACCGGCCCCAATAGCTCAGTTGGTAGAGTGTCCGCTCCGGGGAACGGGAGGTCTGGGGTTCGATCCCGGGCCGCGACATACCAAAGTCGTTAAAAATGGTACTAGCTGCTCCTCGCTTGGCACTCAGGTTTACGGGAAAGAGCTAGGACTGGTCGATCCAGTGTCAGGATAATGTGACTGGGTGTGGTGTCATGTAATGTGTCTGGGACATGATACTTCAGTGAGGCAGCACAATAAACGTGAGCATTGAGCTCCCTGTCGCAACCAGACACCGTCGTGATATGATTGAAAAATTGTTGAAAGCGACGTTAAACCCGAATTCACACAGTTCCGCTAGGGTGAACAAAATGGCTGCCAGAGCTAAAAATAGAAAAACCTTTAAACGACTTCTTCTCCTTAACCAGTGGATGGATTTTGAAATTACTTCACAGGTATGTTCCTTGGGTGACCCTCTACCAAAATTGCTCAAACCGTTCCGCTCGGGTGAACAAGATGGCCACCAGAGCTAAAAATAGAAAAAACCTTTAAATGACTTCTCCTTAACCAGTGGATGGATTTTGAAATTATTTCACAGGAATGTCCGTTTGGTGACCCTCTACCAAAATTGCTCATACTGTTCCGCTCCGGTGAACAAAATGGCCGTCAGAGCTTCTCCTGCTTAACCAGTGGATGGATTGATAGCCCTGGGGCCAAAAACGGCCCTGTCCCGGGGCCCACTGGTTTTATATGGCTTATATAGGGAAAACCTTTAAAAATCTTCTTGTCTGAAACCAGAAGGCCCAGGTCTTTGATATTTGGTATGTATCTTTGTCAAGTGGACCGCTACCAAGATTGTTCCAATTATAGCCCTGGTGCAAAAAAACAGCCCAACCCCGGGGCCCACTGGTTTTACATAGGCTTATATATGGAAAACCTTTAAAAATCTTCTTGTCTGAAACCAGAAGGCCCAGGTCTTTGATATTTGGTATGAAGCTTCATCTAGTGGACCTCTACCAAGCTTGTTCAAATTATAGCCCTGGGGCCAAAACCGGCCCCTTCCTGAGGCCCACTGGTTTTACATAGGCTTATATTGGGAAAACCTTTAAAAATCGTCTTGTCTGAAACCAGAAGGCCCAGGTCTTTGATATTTGGTAAGTAGCTTCGTAAAGTAGACCGCTACCAAGATTGTTCAAATTATAGCCCTGGGGCCAAAAACGCCCCCACGCCAGGGCCCACTGGTTTTACATAAGCTTTTATAGGGAAAACCTTTAAAATTTAATCTTCTTGTCTGAAACTAGAAGGCCCAGGTCTTTGATATTTGGTATGAAGCGTCATCTAGTGGACCTCTACCAAGATTGTTCAAATTATAGCCTTTGTTGATGTTTGGTATGAAGCTTCACCTTTAAGACCTCCCTCAACATTATGCACATTAAAGCCCTTGGGCCAATAATGGCGCTCCCTGGGGCCCACTTGTTACACTATGGATCAGGTGAGCGATCCAGGGCCATCATGGCCCTCTTGTTATGAATTTGTAGCAATAAATTACATCAAGTAATTTGATTGGTTGAGACAGAAATGGGTGTGGCTTAACTAATATTCAGCAAGATAAGGGTTAAATATTCAGCAGGTCAAGGGTTAACAGTTCACAGAAAATGATGCTTGCTTGGTAGACTGTTTCACATATTATGTCAGGCCTTATTTTCTCGGAAAAAAAACAACAAAAAAACAACACACTTTGTATACATGACATAAGGGCAGGTACAAAATAAATGTCATGCATGCCAAAGGTCAGGATCATTTGAAGACCTTGGCCAGAGGTCATTTGGAATGCAGGTCCATCAACATTTTCAAGGACCTTTTTAGCTCACCTGTCACGAAGTGACAAGGTGAGCTTTTGTAATCACATTTTGTCCCTCATGCGTCCATAAACAATTTCAAATATGTATATCTCTAATACCCCATGGCCAATCTTGATTAAATTTCATGAGAAGAATCATCAAGTAGGTGGGAAAGGCTGCATAAGGTTTTTGGGCTGATCAGATTGGAATTATGGTTGCCATGGCAACATATAGCTCCCATAGACTTACAATGGGAAAAAATTCAAAAATCTTCTCTGAAACCACAGGGCCCAGAGCTTAGATATTTAGCATGTAGCAACCTCAAGTGGGCACCTGTATAAATGTGCCAATCATGCCCCTGGGGTCCAAATAATGGAAAAAAAAGCTTCAAAAATCATCTCTGAAATCATGAAGCACAGCGCTTAGATATTTAGTATGTAGCAACATAAACCTACATATATATCCTGATAAGCATACCCCTGGGGCATGCACACACTCGTGCTTGCATGCAGACATACATGCATTCAAACACTTGTGCATGCATGCACACACACACAGGCTGTGTGCAAACATGCACACACACACATGCATGCATGCATGTGCATGTACATGCATTCACACACATGCATGCATGCATTAACACACACATGCACGAACACCAGAGCCATGCATGACCAGATGCATGCATGCACACACACACGCATGCATGCATGCACACGCATGCATGCATGCATGCACTAAGGCACACTAACATGCATGTATGCACACACACACACACACTCGCATGTACACATACTCTGCATGCATGCACACCCATGCATGCATGAATGCACACATGCATGCATGCACACACCCATGCAAGCATGTGTGCACACATACACATATGGTCTGTGCACACACAGGCATGCATGCACACAAACAAATGCATGTATGCATGCACACACTCTGGCATGCATAAATGCACACACGCACTCCTGCAGGCATACACTCACACATAACTTGTTAACCTTAGGCCCGTATAGACGAGCTATGTTGCCTTCTGGCAACTCTTGATGAAGAGTTTCACTCTACTTACCCTACCATTAAGCAGGGTTAAAGACAAATTAACATGTTCCCAGCTCATCCTGTTGCAATAAAAATATGGCACCAGTACATACTGCTATTTTAAGAATAAAATCAACCACACACCCCCCCCCCCCCAACCCCAAACTCCAAAGCCTCAACCACCCCCCTGGACAACCCCATGTCACCAGGATCCATTGATAATGAGACTGAGCCTGTTCACACACAACCTGCTGTCCCCCCAGACACCCACAATCCCATGTCATGAGTCATTGATAGTTAAGACTCATCCTGTTCACACACATCTTGTCAACCCGGCCCCCGCCCATATGGGCTTGAAGACATAGATGGGCTGCATGATGCTTCCACGCAGAGCTGAAACTGACTGCACACAAGTACTGTCAGTTAACTGCTTACAGGATCTAAGCCTGCCCAGCCAAAGCGGTGCGAGTCGGCCCGTCCGTGCTTGTAAACTCTGTTCCCACAAAATTGGAAGCAACGTCTCCAAAATGACTTATACAGTGTTGACGTGGACGTTAAGCCTTGAATCAAACAAAACCTCTTGTCACCCCCTCAACCCCACACCACACACATATTAGTCATTGATAGTTGATGTGAGCCTGTTCATCTTCTATGCGCTAGGACCTGACCCATGATGTCAGAGGGATCAACCCCCCACCATTTAAGTTGTGCAGTAAGGATCAGCTCAGCGATCCAGTATCATCATGACCCTCTTCTTCTATTTTTGACCAGAAATTCTGTTAGCAAACAGTGTAGGCCCTGATAGACATAGAGAATCTTACATGCGTGCTCATGTATTATTGAATTTATTAAACGAGTTGAGGAAAAGGGATAAAATGCGAGGCTTTGCCGAGCATTTTATCCCTTTTCCTCAACGAGTTTAATAAATTCAATAATACATGAGCACGAATGCAAGATTCTATTTATCATATGACATTTAAAACTCGTTTTATACACGATTGTTTACAAAATTGTCAATATTCCGCCAGCAGGAAACGCGACGTCGCTAAGGACGTCGTACATGTAACGTTACGGGACGTATCTAGCTAATTTGCATATTTAATCCACTAGTGGATTATCGAAAATATTACATGGGGTTATTACACTCTCAGACGCGACGTCATATGATAAACCGCATTCTCCAGCTTCTGATCTGGGCCTAAAGTGTTTGCCAAGGTACCCCTTTAGGAGTTTCCTGCATACAATGGGTTAAAACATGTTGTGGGTACTTGTTAGAATCGCCTCCACAGCATTCCTGACAAGTACCCACAACATAAACTTCTCACACGAGATGAGGAAAATGATCCCTTACCTTTTTTACGCTTCCTTACGAAGGGCTAAGGGGAGGTATGTTGACATATTGAGCTCAGACATGACTTTTGTTACAGGTTGGATGGGAAGCATGTAGTGTTCGGCAGAGTGACTGAGGGTATGGATGTTGTGAAGAAAATCGAAGGCGTTGGATCTAGAGATGGAAAAACCTCTCAGAGGGTGGAGATTACCGATTGTGGACAACTGTAAATGTGACAACCACCTTTGAAGTCTGCTCGAGTCATTTTGCATGGAGATGTGCTTTTTGGAAAAATTCATATGACTTTAGGCACTTTTAACAGAAAATTTTAGAGCAGATCAGGATAATTTTTTCTCATTTTTAGAGAAAGCCTTTTTTTCTGAAAAGTAGAATGATACTTTTACCCATTTAGTATGGAAATCCCAAAACTGGTACCCTGGCAAACAGTGAGTGCAGGCCCAGCTCAGACGCCGCAGAACGCGGCGTCTGATCAGGACCTACACTGATTGCAAAACGTTCCGCCAGTTTCCAAATAGATTTTGAAGAAAACACAGCCTGACACTCCTAAATTTTGAAATGGACTAATGCTGTATATAAGGAGTAGGATTTCATTTGGTACAAAAAGGGTTAAAATGCCATCTGCTAGTCGTATACATTTTAGAAATGACCCATTGAGAAAAAGAAGTTCTATGAAGACTAGTTTTATAGTCGCGAAAAAAAATCCATTTCTGTCTCAATGGGATGTTATCTTGACGTATCTTGACATTTTAGAAATGACCCATTGAGAACAAGAAGTTCTATGAAGACTAGTTTTATAGTCGCGAAAAAAAATGCATTTCTGTCTCAATGGGATATTATCTTGATGTATGCATTTCATTTAAATCTTACTGATGATTATAAGAATCTTACATGAGTGTGAGGGATGGATGGAAAAATCTGTCCCGAGGGTCACAGTCCGGCATCACGAGGCTTGCCAAGTGATGCTGGACAGGGATCCCGAGGGACAGATATTTGTCACACCCATGTAGGTTTCTTTTTCTTGCATACCTTCCGCTTCTGAGCGTGGAATTTTAATACTGGAGTTACTTTGGTTGCCGACATCCGCCATATTTTGATGATACTACTGTGATGTTTAGTGACGTCACATAACGTGCTCTGACGTAAACCTTAATGACGGCGCATATGAGATGGTATTCAACCAGTGCATTTATCAAATATGCGAGAATATCCTATTTTTACCCTGTCCCTGTGTAAGAACACCAGGGATAGAACAGAATTTCTATCCCAAGCAAAAAAATGGATTTCCTTACCTGGTGTGCAAGAAATTGTTTTCAACTGTGCAAAAGTTGTTTCAACTTAAATTTCTGTGTATATTAGGAACTGTGTGGGTCAGATTCAAACAAAAATGCAGATTAAAAACTTGTTCTGAATTTGATTTATACAAAATCCTCAATCATCTAGTGGCTGTCATTATTGTATTCAAGTGGCTGAAGCATAAAGCACATTTCCTGTGACTTCTCTCTGATACTTGTATTCAAGAAAACTCGTCTTATTGGACCACCAGTGTTACTGACCAAAACTGTTTAAAAAGAAAAAAAAAAAAAAAAAAGATTGTGCTACTTTTTAACAAACTGTATCTACCATATTTTACTATTTGGTGGATAACATTTTATCTACCATATTTGCCCTAAATTTTCAGACACCAGGCAAAACTACAGTAGGCCACTAGGCTAAAGAGATCAGGGCCAAAGTTTTTGTGAAAAATGGTCAAACTTTTAAGGCTTAATTTTGTGCAGGTTATTTATTGCATTCCTACTGGCAATTAGGCCAATCATTGGAAATTGTTCTTTTCTGTGCTCTTGCCTTTCCACAATACTCCTACTACCAGGGAAATGAATTTTTAATCCAGAAAATTCACTGCACAACTGATTTCTCAGATCCAGCATGTGTATTTTCAAACTATTGTAAAATAAAGCTGCCCAATAAATGTATGTATGTGGACAATTGCCCGTCGAGCAATCAGTGACATTGTTTTACAGACCTTATTAGGCGACAATTTAACTGATGAATGACTGGTTGATACAAGTGGAATAATCTTGAAGGGTAGTAAAAAGAAAAGAGGAAAAAAAGGCAGTTTTATGGCACTTTGAAAATTGGTGTCACTGCCAAAGTCTGAATTAGCGCATGCATATTGATTTCTAGAAAATGATACTCTATGGAAACCTTGACCAGAGGAAGTGCATGTAACGTTCAAACTTCGTGACTCACTTATTTGGAGGCCCCCGCCCATCTGGGCTTGAAGAAATATATGGGCTGCATGATGCTTCCACGCAGAGCTGAAACCGACCCACACATGAGTACTGGTAAACTGCTTAGAGGATCTAAGCCTGGCCAGGCAAAGCAGTGTGAGTCGGCCCCGTCCATGCTTATATTGAACCCTATTGGTTTCATTGGGCGGCAGGGCTTGAGATGTCATTTCATCTCAGTGTTAGGTAATGTCCCACAAAATTGGAAGCAACGTGTCAATTAAGAAAAACGGAGGCATAGAAAACAATGCTTTAAGATGATTGGCCCTGAGCAAGTGCAATTCTGTATTTTTCTCTAATTTACAAGGCTTATTTGATATTTGTTTACCTGTTTCTAGTATAATTAGAATTTCTTTTATATTCTGAATAGTGTACCTGAATGCACCCTTCCTAAATGGCTTTTACTTAAACATCAACAAATGATGATAAAAAATCAACAAATAATGATCAAAGTTAGTAACAATGGACTTTACAAAAGGTTGGCTAATTGGTAAAGTTTTCAGAAGTAAGCCATCATGTACAGAATTAACGCTTAAAGATGCCGAGAAAAACTACATCTGAAACTGTCGACTGCTGAATCTTCTTGCAAACTTTAAAAAAAAAAAAAAAAATTTGCATACAGGCAAACAGTGTGAACCAAAAAAAAATTTGCATACAGGCAAACAGTGTGAACCCAGATCAGACTGCTCCTAGAGGAGTCGTCTGATCTGGGTCCACTCTGTTTGAAAAAATACTTCAAAAGTAGTTGGCAGATGACAAAGCAGATGCCAATTGTCGTGATTGGCATTTTATGGGTTAAATGTTTGACAGTTGATGTATGGTTTTCAGGAAAATGGGGCTTGACATTTGAAGTAGAATGTCTGCAAGTAGACACTTCATCTGAAGGTTGTGGGATTTTTCTCTGTATCGTCGGAAACAATTTTAAAAAATGGAATCTTCAGTTGAAATTGATGGTTTGGGTTAATTTGTTGCATATTTAAAAAAACAACAACAAAAAAACAAAACCGGAGCAGTGAAGTTGTCTTGTGTTGATTTATTTATACAAGTGCATGTAATCAGGTTTAGATTCACATCATGAAAACACGCCTATATAATTTTGACACCCTTGAACCCCGCTTTTATATAGTAGAACTAGAATTTCCGGGGGTATACCTTATTTTTCTTATTTCTGCTCTAAAATATAGATTGTGGGTACTAGTTAGAACTGCCTCGATGAGGCGGTTCTAACAAGTGCCCACAATCTATATTTTCTCGATGAGGCGGTTCTAACGAGTGCCCACAATCTATATTTTGAGCAGAAATAAGAAAAATATCAGAATTTTTCATCATAAAATTTTCATTTTTTCGGCCATAAAGGTGGCAATGTATTTGTATAAGCGTGTTTGCGTAATGAACTGTTGATAATTTGATTTGAAAAGCTATATAGGGTGATCAGGATTATTCATTTATTAGAGATACTGGTTTTTGTTACAGAACAATTCCTTGAAGATAAGTGCTAAACTCCGTTCAGAAAATCTGAATCATCGATTTTTTCGTTTCTTCCTTTTAATTCTCATTTTAGCCCATACATCACTATGGGAAAGTTTTAGACCTCACCCTCCGCCGATTTCTCCAGCAAGTCGTATGCCTCTGCGACAGTCAGGAAAGGCTGTGATTATTTGGAGAAATTTGCAAAACAAAGAAATGAGAGCACAGACTAAGTCCATTTGACGATGATTGTCAGGTAAGATAATAAATATTCAAATCCATGTGACGCAGTTTATAAATAGATATGCAATTGCGACACACCTTATATTCGAATGGCTAGATAGAGGCTCACTAGGAATGGGGAGTCACTAGCGCGATGTGCTGTCAATAGTCGTCACAAAGAATTATACCGATATCACAGCTAATGATTTTCCATGGAGTGATCGTGCAAATAAAACATAGACGCCCTTGAAATGTACAAGAGCAGTAACCACTTCTATATATGGCTTAAAAGGGTGTGTCGAGCCTGTCAGAATGTCTTAGTCTGTGAAAGAAAATATAGATTTTGCAATTTTCTCCAAATAATCACAGCCCTTCCTAGCCGTCGCAGAGGCATACGACTTGCTGGAGAAATCGGCGGAGTGTGAGGTCTAAAACTTTCCCATAGTGATGTATGGGCAAAAATGAGTATTAAAAGAAAGAAACGAAAAAATCGATGATTCAGATTTTCTGAACGGAGTTTAGCTTTTGACACTTTATCTTAGCACAGATAAGGTGCTCTTTTTTTTTTCATCAGCAAAATACTGATATTTTTCTAATTTCGACACAAAACCTGCTGTGGGTCTTTTTAATGCGTACCCACAACATGCTTGAATGCCGAAACAAGAAAAAAATACGTGGATACCCCACTTATCTGGGGCTTTGCTTTATGTAATGGCAATCTTGTAATCTTGAATAAAACAGAACAAAGATATAACCTTATTGTTTTGGTCTTTATATATATGCCCTTTCCTAAAAATAGTTACGGCACTGGTGACCATCCATAAAAGTTTTAACACACCTGAGCCAAAGGCCCCAGGGGAGCTTTTGTGATTAGTCGCGACCGTCGTCGTTGTCCATCCATTGTCTGTTCACACAATTATTTGGGCCCCATCAAGCGATTTTGGTACTTATCGCCTATGCGAGCAGCGAAGGTTCAGGCGAGCCTGCACATCTGCGCAGTCTCGCCAGAACCTTCGCTGCTTGCTCATACAAGCAGTGAATCAAGAGGAACCTTCAGACAGAAAGCCATATCCCTCGCCCCTCTGAATGGCTAGGCATGTGCAATTAAAATTTGTCATGACGGAATGCTGGAAGACACAAATTCGCTTGGCGGGGTTCATTTTACATCTGCTAAACCACGGGGGGTAATACCAATATCTATACCTGTGCTGTCGAGTCGGTACTGCGTAAAGCTGCTATCGACTGAGAAATACAGTTGCTATCGACTGAGAAATACAGTTTTTGACCGAGCAGTACGGATGTCGACAAGAGGGACCGCTTTGGAGTTCCCTGCCCTTGAGTATAAATTATATTCAGCTCTGTCGGTAATTTCAATTACTTGAGAAACTGTTTTGAATACGGAGCAATACTTTCTCAGGAATGTCTCTTGCCAAGAGTATTGGCGGTGAATAGGCCATCTGCATTAGGCGAAATTTTAGTGGAATGATAAATATGGGTCGATTGTTGCAAAAACTGCATCTGAAAATGTCTGCTTGACAGCAAGTCTGAATATTTAACCCTGAATGCCCAGAAATTCTCTGAAAAAAGTCTGCATCTTCTTTAAAACTTCTATTATCCGCCACTCAAAAAGTGTGTGTGTGTGTGAATTCGGGTTTAACGTCGCTTTCAACAATCAGTCATATCACGACGGTGTCTTGTTGCGACATGGAGCTCAATGCTCACTTTTATAGTGCTGCCTCACTGAAGTATCATGTCCCAGACACATTACATGATACCACACCCAGTCACATTATCCTGACATTGGGTCGATCAGTCCTAGCTCTACCCTGTAAATCTTATTGCCAAGCGAGGAGCAGCTAGTACCATTCTTAACGACTTTGGTATGTCGCGGCCCGGGATCGAACCCGAGACCTCCCGTTCCCCGGAGCGTACACTCTACCAACTGAGCTATCGGGGCCGGTCCACTCAAAAAGTAATGGGGTATTATGTTATACCCTCAGAAATTTAGTGTACGTCCCTCATCGCCTTGTAGTTTCGAAATAGAAGAACAACAAGGATCAGGTAATGATACAATAAACTTACTCCACCCATCAAAGACACCAAAGGGAAAGAAACACAAACATGAAGCGACCAGACCATAATGGAAACATAAACAAAGGAAGGCCATAAGGACAGTTACTTGCCCATAAAATGGCCAAATGGCCATCCAAAATAAAAAGACGCAAGTGATACACACAGTAAGTAACGAACAACTGCCACAGAAGAACCGCCTTGGAACGGTCAGTGGAATTCTTTCCACTGGGGGGCTTAAATCGATTTTACATGGCCATAATCCTCGCCCTTACCTCTGTCGCGGTATACACTAATTTTGTTTAGTCCGCATGAAGGCTTCCTAACTCATCGAGTCTGCTCTATAACTGATAACAGATTTTGAGATATTTTCACAAAACGCGAGGCGAAGTGCAGAACATATGAACCGTAACTGATTTTCCTACTTCTGGAGTACCTTTGTACATAACATTTCTATCATAGTTTCGTGTCCGCTCCTTAACTCTGATACCATTTGAGATATTTTCACGACACTCGACATATGTAGAGCACCATAAGACAATTTATCATAACTTTGATTTTCCTAATTGTGGAGTTATTGCCCTTTGAACAATGAACAGACATTTCTATCATAGTTTCGTGGCCGCGCCATAACTTTGCAACCATTTGAGATATCTTCAGGAAACTTCACAGATTGTAGTGCTTCATGAGACGGCATGTAGAACACATGAACCGTAACTTTGGTTTTCCTACTAATGGAGTAATTGCCCTTGAACATTGAACATAGCCATTAATATGTAGTCTGCATGAAACACCATATTTCCTGTACCTATAGATGGATGCTGATTAAACTTGCATGGTTACATCACTAAGTTAGGGAAAAACACCCGTTGGGTTTTGATGACCTTGACCTCATTTTCAAGGACACAGGCCCACAAAAACTGCCAATTTTGGGCCAAAAATTGTGTGTCTGCACCCTATCTCATGAATGTATCAATGAAATGTGGTCAAACTTGGTAAACAATCATTCCACCCTACCTAAGTTTCCATTAGATTTTGGTGACCTTATTACCAAGAAACAGGCCCCAAAAACTGTCAATTTTGGCTTGTTGGCACCCTATCTCTTGAATGAATAGATGACATTTGGTTAAACGGTGCAATATATCATTGCAACCTACCAATGATTTCGTTTACTTTGGGTTACCTTGACCATATTTTCAAGGTCACAGTCCTCTCCCAAAAACACTTAATTTTGGGACAGAAACGTCTGCACCCTTTCACATGAACGAAATAAAATATGGTCAAACTTTGTAATAGTTTTTAGTTCTTTGAATATTGAAAGTATCGGTTTCTGTGACGCATACGTGTGTTATAGTGCATTCTTTATACCCCCGGCATACGAAGTATGCTATGGGGGTATATAGTTTTCGTCCTGCCGTTCGTCCATCCGTCCGTGTTTCCGTCTGTCAGAATCAGAATCAGAATTGTTACTGGTGACACGTCAAATGACATTCATACACCAGGACCTGTGATATGGGAAGTTAGTCCCTAGCTCTAACCAAAGATGTAAACTTAGCTACACAATCCTCAGCACCTTCAGCCGTCAATATAATAGAATCGGGAACGGCATTCCAATCTCTAATGGTTCGGGGGAAAAACGATTCTTTATAAATATCCGTTCTTGCAGTAAGGGTCTGAAACGTCATTGAATGGTGTTTTCTACATTGCCTAGCTGGGGGAACAAGGTCATCTGTTGGAATGCTGGCAGCACCCTTTAGACCTTTGTATAAGAGTATGAGCCTACTGTCTCTTCTCCTTTTCTTGAGAGACTCCCATCTTAATTTTCCTAGAATTCCAGTCATGCTCCCAGTTTCAAAGCAATAATTTCCAGTTACAAATCTAGCAGCTCTATTCTGAACTTTTTCAATTTCTTCATTTAGGACCACTCCGCTTGGGTCCCAGATGCAACTACCATATTCCAAGATTGGGCGAACAAGTCCCCTGTATGCTGTTTCTTTCACATCCTGAGGACACTGATGAAGATTTCGCCTCAGGAAACCAAGTGTTCTATTCGCCTTTGTACACATATTGCTAATGTGTGTATTCCATCTCAAATCGTGAGTGATTGTCACACCAAGGTATTTAATGGAATTCACATTTTCGAGGACCGTTCCCTCTAAGGTGTAAGAAGCCTCAACTTTATTAGACTCTTCCTTGTTATCTGCATAATATTGCATTTAACTGGTTGAAATCTCATGCCCCATTTTCTGGCCCAACATCCTAATCTATCTATGTCAGCCTGAAGTTTCAGTGAGTCATCTGTATCTCTAATTTCCCGGTAACAAACACAGTCATCTGCGAACAGTCTTATTTCTGAGTCAATATCAGTGGAAATATCATTGATGTACAGGGAGAACAATAGAGGACCAAGAACGGTCCCTTGTGGGACTCCAGACAAAACTGGCGCCCATACTGAAGATTCACCATTAACAACAACACGCTGTTTTCTGTAGCAAAGGAAGGAATCTATCCATTTAAGAGTCTTCCCACCAATTCCATAACCAAATAATTTGGATTTAAGTAGTTCATGAGGAGGGGTGTCAAAAGCCTTCTCAAAGTCCAGAATAAATGTGTCCACCTGCCCCCCTTTGTCCAGGATTTTTGCCCAATCATTAATAACCGTGCTCAACTGAGTTTCGCAACTATGCCTTTTCCTAAATGCATGTTGTCTGTCTGACAAAAGTTTATGTTCATCCAAGTGGGCCATGATGTTTGAGCAGACTGTGTTCAAGCAATTTACATAGAACACATGTCAGTGACACCGGGCGATAATTACGAGCAAGAGCCCTGTCCCCTTTTTTGAAAAGTGGACAGATGTTCGCTAGGAGCCATTCTTTGGGAATTTCACCCGTATCGAGAGATTGTTGGAAAAGATGAGCAAAAACTGGACCTAACTCGTTTGCTAGTTCCTTCAGGACTCTATGATGAAGCTCATCAGGCCCTAAAGCTTTAGAAGGGTTCAAGCCTTTAAGTAATTTGATCACTCCCGCAGAGGATACAACAATATTTTCCATGAAAGGGGCCGATCTTCCAGTCAATGGAACCTCGTTGAACTCAGTTTTATTAAATGCATCATTGAATTGACCAACCAATTCCTCTGCCCTTTCAGAGTCCGATTCAGCGACCCCGTTCCCTCCTCTTTTATTAAGGGGTGGGATACCTTGCCTATCTTTCTTCTGGCTATTGATATATCTGTAGAAGTCTCTGGGATTCGCCTTTACATCACCTACCAAGTTATTTACATACTGATCATGCTGATTTTTGATGTCATTTTTAATTTCTCGTCTCAAGTTTTCAAATTTTGCTCTGAGTTTACCACTTCCCGACTTTTTTGCCTTAGCATGAATCTTATTTCTCCTCCGAATTTTTCTTCTTATTTCTGGTGTGATCCAAGGAATTGAAGATACAGACCTGCTAGTTTTGGAGGGGATATGATTTTCGGACGAAGCTTGAATGAAAGACTTTATCAAATCAAAGTTCTCCTGGACTGACCGAGCGTCTGAATGACCATTAAAGTATTTCTCTCTTGCAAATTTTAGGGCATCCTTCCTCATAGTTTCATAGTCACCCTTTTGATATAAGTACACCTTTCTACGAGGTTTCTTTATAGGTGGTATGAAGATTTTCAAAAATCCAGAGACAATATCATGATCACTTAGTTTGTCCGGGGATTGAATATCCCCAAACTGTCCTGGCAAAGTTGTAAGAATCAAATCCAAAGTGTTTCTATCTCGAGTAGGGAAGTCAACAACCTGTTCCAAGCCATGATCATTCATGATGTCGACCAACACCTGTCCCTCTGACGGACTCAGCATCGTGCCTTGTTTGCTGAGCCTATCTGGCCAAACAATCTCTCTGAAGTTGAAGTCGCCTAAGACATGTACTGCAGGAAGTTTTTTACCCTTATTCTGAGACTTAATGCGATCAAGCTGATCTTTAAATAAGTGGAAGTTTTCGACTGTCGTTAGGTGGTCGATACCAACTTGCAATAAAGTGGGAAGTTTTGTTTGCAAAAACCTTAACCCAGACAGATTCTGAATCGTTTTCCAGTTCCATGAATGGCATATGAGGGATATCTCTGTGAACGAGCAACATCACCCCACCGCCATGAGTGTTTCTATCTTTTCTGTAGACACTGTATTCGCAAGTTTCAGGGAAAAGCTCCGAAGTCATAATTGAACTGTCAATCTTTGTTTCCTGAATAGCCACAATATGTGGTTGGTGAGTATCAAGGAAAGCAAAAAGTTCAAGTATCTTTCCTCTTAAACCGTTAATGTTAATACTGCAAAGTTTCAAACCTTTTACAAAATTCGGCTTTCTCATGTCAGTAGTCGGAGATTTAACTCCTTTCTCCTTTGACAGAGGTTCAAATTTATTTCTTTCTTCCAGTTCTATAGGTTCGCTGAAGAACGAGTCAGAAAAATTAAAAAACTCGCACTTCGGGCATATCCATGAACAACTCGAGTTAACCAGTTTACCATACTCGGCGTCTGAAAGGAAAGCGCAATCAGTGTGAATCCACATTTCACACTGGTCACACTGAACTGCCTTATGCTCATTTAGAACATCACCACTGCAAAGGCCACAGTCTGCCTTGCAATCTTTGCAATACCAAGTTCCAATTCCAGTTTCAAGCTCTAGCAATTGGTTTTCATCCAATTTAGAACACGAGGCATGAAAATGCTTTTCACAGTCCTCACATTCTACCCATTTCTGAGAGTCTTTGCAATATTTTTTGCACAGCCCACAGCGAAATCTTGGACCGGGGTTAGTTTCAATGTCTCCGGCCAGGATCAATAGAATGACCAAATTTGTTCCACCTGAGGACTTAAAGTTGCGTAAGCCCTCCGAACGTCGTTTGTTTCCTAGCTTCCTAGTTACAGCCAAGTACTGAGAAGTTTTATCGCAGTGTTGCTCTTTTGCAATCCTGCATTCCTGGTTGGGTTCTGTTACTTAATTTCCAAAGGGTGAACCAAAGAATCAAGACCATGGGAAGCAGGGAGACCTTCATTTTAATATAAAGGGCAACTTTGAGTCAACAATACTACAAGATAGTCTGCCAGCTGTACGGACAGTCCACAC
This sequence comes from Lucinisca nassula, assembly GCA_963580285.1. Lineage (NCBI taxonomy): Eukaryota > Metazoa > Mollusca > Bivalvia > Lucinida > Lucinidae > Lucinisca > Lucinisca nassula. Next base: position 86,215,848 of record OY757011.1, on the reverse strand, counting down.
TCGCTGACAAGCTGATTACACAAGGCTCTTCCAAATGAAAGTAACAATTCTGAATCCGAGTTTTTAACAAACAGTGTACTGACAGCTACAAAGGACTATTCAGCACCCTGTTCTAAATTTTATACAGCTCAACACACTCAAATATCTGACAACTCACCGGCTCTTCAGAAAAATGAATGTGGCAAGCCTCCAAAGAATAATTCAATTTTTGCGTTTACCCCACCCACTGGTGTGGTAATGGCGGGAAATTATGTCAACAATGAAAATTAATCTACAAATGAAAAAATTAATAATCTACGATAACCAGCAATAATATTTTGCTGGTTTGTTTGTCCGTCCGTTAACATTTTGGTTAAAGTTTTGCGTTAAAGTTTCTAAAAGATTGTATCTTCTGAATCCTTTGATAGATTTAGTTGATTCTTACACTGAAGTTACATACTGTTCTAAAGATTTCATTGATGCATGTCCCACCCCCCACAGTGACCTTGAGGTCAAGGTCACAGACTTAGAAATTTTACATTTTGGTTAAAGTTTTGCGTTAAAAGTTTCTAAGAGGTTGTATCTTCTGAACCCTTTGATAGATTTAGTTGATACTTACACTGAAGTTACATGCTGGTCTAAAGATTTCATTGATGCATGCCCCACCCCCAACAGTGACCTTGAGGTCAAGGTCACAGACTTAGTAATTTTACATCTTGGTTAAAGTTTTGCGTTAAAGTTTCTAAGAGGTTGTATCTTCTGAACCTTTTGATAGATTTAGTTGATACTTACACTGACGTTACATACTGGTCTAAAGATTTCATTGATGCATGTCCCACCCCCACAATGACCTTGAGGTCAAGGTCACAGACTTTGAAATTTTACGTTTGGTTAAAGTTTTATGACAAAGTTTATAGATGCCTTTATGTTCTAAACTCTAAGACAAATTCAGTTGATACTTGCATCAATGTTGCATACCAGTCCAAAGAATTTGAGATGCATGTCGCTTCCCCACCCACAGTGACCTAGAGACCTCAGGGTCATGGACTTAGAAAGTTTACATTTGGTTAAAGTTTTATGACAAAGTTTATAGACGCCTGTTAAATAATGTTCTAAACTCTAAGACAAATTCAGTTGATACTTGCATCAATGTTGCATACCAGTTCAAAGATTTCATTGATGCGTACCCCACCCTGCTGCTTCAGTTACATTGATGCCCCCACCGCTTCAGTAACTTTGATGCTCTCACTCCCTTGGTCAATTTAGAAAGATTGTTATACCCCCGCAAACGAAGTTTGAAGGGGGTATATAGGAGTCAGCTTGTCGTCTGTCGTCGGTCCGTTACAAAAAACTTTAACATTGCTCATAACTTCCTTATTCTTTGACCGATTTCTTTAATATTCACACACCACACACATTGCCACTAGTACTTAAGATTGATATACACAAACCTGACCTTGACCTTTACGTTGCCCTTCCTCAAGGTCAAATACTTGTAAAAATTTGTCGTCGGTCCGTTACAAAAAACTTTAACATTGCTCATAACTTCCTTATTCTTTGACCGATTTCTTTAATATTCACACACCACACACCTTGCCACTAGTACTTAAGATTGATATACACAAACCTGACCTTGACCTTTACGTTGACCTTCCTCAAGGTCAAATACTTGTAAAAATTTGTCGGACAACGCATGCGGGGGTATAATTGGCGCCCGTTAGGCGGCAGCTCTAGTTTGATTTAGATTTTATAAGCACATTATAGATTCTTCTAGCTTCTTGACTTCTTCATTCATGTTACACACGGGCTCTAAAGATATATCAGAGGGTGGCACTGGCCGGGGGTATACGTGACCGACAGGTCGCTTTCTTTAGTTCATATTATAACGATAACACACCCGTGCGATATAGTGCATTTTTCACATCTCCAAAATGGTTACTTTTCTGATGAAAATCTTGTGATATTTTTCTTATCTATACCGCAAACATAGGTTGTGGGTGCTCATAAGAACCGCCTCATGAGTACCCATTACCTATGTCTTGGAGCAGAAATAAAGAAAAATAATGTATACCCCCTGTAAACCCCAGTTTTTAGCTCACCATCATGTAGTGACAAGGTGAGCTTTGTCCGTCGTGCATGCGTGCGTAAACAATTTCTTCAAACAACATCTCCTAAACCACTGATCGGATTTTGACCAAACTTGCATTTGGGTGAATGTTAGGCTGGGCGCAAATGTTAAAGGCTTTACGAACCACGGGCGGAAAACCCGACTCTTTTGTCGCGCCATGCTTAAAGCAGGGGCGACAAAACGCCCGCCCATCCCACAATGATCATTGTTGGGAAATTAACCAAAATGAAGTCAACGGGGCGTGAGGTAGAAAAGGTGTGCAATTTTATGATCACATTTTGTCCGTCGTGCGTCCGTCCGTGCGTGCGTCCGTAAACAATTTCAAATAAGTATATATCTAAAACCCCATGGCACATCTTGATCAAATTTTATTTGAAGCATCACCAGGTAGGGGGACAGGCTGCATAAGGTTTTTGGGCTGATCAGATTGGAATTCTGGTTGCCATGGCAACATATAGCTCCCATAGACTTATAATGGGAAAAATTAAAAAAAAAAATCTTCTTCTCTGAAACCACAGGGCCCAGAGCTTAGATATTTAGCTTGTAACAATGTTAAGTGGTCACCTATGTAAATCCTGCCAATCATGCCCCTGGGGTCCATATTGGCCATACCCCGGGGCCCCTTAGCTCCTATAGACTCGTAATGGAAAAAAAAGCTTCAAAAATCTTCTTCTCTGAAACCACAGGGCCCAGAGCTTAGATATTTAGCATGTAGCAACGGCAAATGGTCACCTACAATATTCCTGCCAATCATGCCCCTGGGTTCCAAATGGGCCACGCCCCGGGGCCCCTTCGCTCCCATAGACTCTTAATGGAAAAACGGTTTGAAAATCTTCTTCTCTGAATCCACAGGGACCAGAGCTTAGGTATTTAGCATGTAGAAACTGCAAGTGGTCACCTACATAATTCCTGCCAATCATGCCCCTGGGGTCCAAATTGGCCACGCCCCGGGGCCCCTTAGCTCCTATCGACTCATTATGGAAAAAAAAGTTTCAAAAATCTTCTTCTCTCAAACCACAGGGCCCAGAGCTCAGATATTTCGCATGTAACAACGACAAGTGGTCACCAAAATAATTCCTGCCAATCATGCCCCTGGGGTCCAAATGGGCCACGCCCCGGGGCCCCTTCGCTCCCATAGACTCATAATGGAAAAAAAAGCTTCAAAAATCTTCTTCTCTGAAACCACAGGGCCCAGAGCTTAGATATTTAGCATGTAGCAACGGCAAGTGGTCACCTACATAATTCCTGCCAGTCATGCCCCTGGGGTCCAAACGGGCCACGCCCCGGGCCCCTTAGCTCCTATAGGCTCATAATGGAAAAAAGCTTCAAAAAGCTTCTCTGAAACCACAAGGCAGAGAGCTGAGATATTTAGCATGTAGCAACGGCAAGTGGTCACCTACATAAATCCTGCCAATCATGCCCCTGGGGTCCAAATGGGCCATGCCCCGGGGCCCCTTTGCTCCCATAGACTCATAATGGAAAAAAGCTTCAAAATCTTCTTCTCTAAAACCACAGGGCCCAGAGCATAGATATTTGGCATGTAGCAATGGCATGTGGTCACCTATATAATTCCTGCCAGTCATGCCCCTGGGGTCCAAACGGGCCACGCCCTGGGCCCCTTAGCTCCTATAGACCCTTAATGGAAAAAAGCTCCAAAAATCTTCTTCTCTGAAACCACAGGGCCCAGAGCTTAGATATTAAGCATGTAGCAATTGCATATGGTCACCTACATAATTCCTGCCAATCATGCCCCTGGGGTCCAAACGGGCCACGCCCTGGGCCCCTTAGCTCCTATAGACTCATAATGGAAAAAAGCTCCAAAAATCTTCTTCTCTGAAACCACAGGGCCCAGAGCTTAGATATTTAGCATGTAGCAATTGCAAGTGGTCACCTAAATAAATCCTGCCAATCATGCCCCTGGGGTCCAAATGGGCTCACATAGGTGAGCGATATAGGGCCATTGGGCCCTCTTGTTTAATTTTCAGAAGTTTCCGACTCTTGATGGTGAATGGCGGCTCTGAAGAGATCTGTCCGCTCTGATGCCCGCCAACTCTTAACATCCACATCTGATTTTGAACCAATCAGATTACTTGATTAATTTATTCTCACAAAGCCATAAACTTAATATCAAACAGTGTAGATCCTGATCAGATAGCTTCAGAAGCCATCTGATCTTGATCTACACTGTTTTCAAAGATAGGGGATGTCGTGAACAGCATGATAAGAGCTAAACATCCATATCTGACTTTGAACCAATCAGATTACTTGATGTAATTTATTCTTAAAAGCAATAAACATAATGTTAAACAGTGTAGATCCTGATCAGATGGCTTCTTCAGAAGCCATCTGATCTGGATCTACACTATTTCCAAAGATAGGGGTTATCGTGAACAGCATGATAAGAGTTAATTGCCGAAAAGGGAGAGCTAATCATTTGACTTTATCAAACTAAATCTTATGAAACTTTTATTTTATTTTATTTGAGATGATCGTCCCCGCTCATCGGGGCTTGGAGATATAGATCGGGCTGCATGGTGCTTCCACGCAGAGCTGAAACTAACCGCAGTTGAGTACTGGTAAAGCGCTAGAAGGACTTATCCTACACAGGCAAATTGCTGTGCGTGAGACCGACCAATGCATATAAGCCTTTTGGTTTCATTAGGCGGCAGGGCTTGAGATGTCATTTCATCTCAATGTCGGGTAAAAGTCACACAGAATTGGAAGCAACGTCTCCAAAATGACCTAAATAGCGTTGACGGGGACGTTCAATCTCAATTCAAACAAACAAATCTTTGAGCTGATTGATATATTCAGAGCCTCTATAATCCACTACTCCAGACCCTTTCTTTGCTTCTTCTCTCTTTCTTTTTTCTGGAAGGGACATAAAGCTTGCATAGCTTATAGAATTTTGTTTCTTGGCTAGAAAGTTTGTGTTCAGAGAAACAAAGGTAACTAGAAATTGGATTAAAGAGGAACAAGATACAATTATGTAAAGAATGAGAGTGTTGGATATAAAACAAAAACGACTGGAGCTAGTCTAACCGGCTCCTTACTTGACCGTTCATGTGCGTACAGTTTTGGAGTAGAATGATTATTTACCGACCCAAAGTAACTACAGTAAAATTCCGCTATTAAGACCACCTAAAATTAAGACCAAATCTGCTTTTAAAACCATAATGAGAAGGTTTCAGTTACTTTGACTCTGTGTTTTCTACACCTAGTGTCTCCTAATACGGGACCACCTCTGGGACTGTTCAAAAGTGGTCTCTTAAGACCACTTTTGAAAAGTCCCAAAGGTGGTCTTAAGATAGGAATTTTACTTTATCTGATTCCGGGTTTAGGTGCCAACTGTCCGGGTGACTATCACGTAAAATTCCAGGGACGGCCCCCGCCCATAGGGGCTTGAAGAAATATATGGGTTGCATGATGCTTCCACGCAGAGGTGAATCCGGCCCGCACACTAGTACTGGTAAACCGCATAGAGGATCTAAGCCTGTCCAGGAACCGCGATGCAATGCGGACCTTCCCTGCTTAGAAACCCTATTGGTTTCATTGGGCGACAGGGCTTGAGACGTCATTTCATCTCAATGTCGGGTAAAAGTCCCACAAAATTGGAAGCAACGTCTCCTAAATGACCTTTACAGCGTTGACGGGGACGTTAAACCTCAAATCAAACAAACAAACAAAATCCCAGGGAACAGTTATCGGAGCTGGCACAGTATATCAGGGCCACCAGCAGGTTCCAGTCAAACAAATCATAGTTGAGGCGAAGATCAATACACAGGAGAAGACACATAAGAGACCTTTGCGCCAACAAGGCCGTAGATAGCGGACAGCGGCGGTTATTTCTTACACACAAGCCTATGGAACACCAAAGCTGTCTGGTATGCTCTAACATATTTATATAGTACAAAACATCTTTATGTCCTGCTCACATTTTATTATATCCTGCATGATATTCTTCATATGATGTATCACCTATAGACGGATCCAATGTTTTGACACGTGACCTTGTTTACATTTCACTGCGCAATGCGCATGCGACAATTACCTCCCTTGCAGAGGTACTCTTTTATCTGGTTGGCAAAACATGACTGTTGCCGTACAGTGTCAATGAGAATTTCGAATATTTATCGTGTGATTAAACTCATTTCTTCTCCACAAAATTAAATGATCCTTGTCAGTTTGGGTTTTTGAAGTAATAAATGATATAGAACCAGTCTCTTCTGACATTTTGTTGCCTAAAAAGCGTTATAAAACTACCCACCAACATGCCAAAACGTAGTCGATGCGCTTTATTTAACGAATGGAAATAAGATTAAAGCATGTATATTTTCTATCCAATTTTATACGAAAGAGAAGCAGTTTAATGTCAAAATGGTTTGTGGCAAACAGTTTTGATAGAAAGACGATTTAACAATAGTTATCACAGAAAACAATTCATGCTTCATCAATGGTAGAGTATGGAACCGGAAGTTTTTTTGCCCACCAGATAAAACGAGGCTAATGACCTTTGACCTTATGTGACGTAGACTTTGGATATGTCTATACACCGCATATAAAGAAAAACAAAACCATATAAAGTCACCACATCAAATAAGGTATATAATACACTCTATAAAGAAATTAGTGCATTTCATAATGAGTAGCATGCAGAAAGTAATACGATTTTGTCATCATATAACGAATTAGTAGCATGACATAAAGAACAAGACTCAAGACATAAAGAAAACTTCTCATGATAATATTAAATTTCATACAACATATAATGTAGCTGACACATGACATCAAAAGGTTTCTGCAACACATACTGTAGGTTATACATCATATAATGAATATCATGCAGGATATAATAAAATGTGAGCAGGACTTAAAGATATTTTTACTATATAAATATGTTAGAGCATACAATGAATTTTTCGCTTACTACCAGGCAGCTTTGGCGCATTTCATAATGAGTAGTATGCAGAACGTAATACGATTGTGTCATCACATAACGAAATAGTAGCATGGCATAAAGAACAAGACTCAAGACATAAAGACAATTTCTCATAAAGTTCATACAGCATATAATGTAGCTGACACATGACATCATAAGGTTTCTGCAACACATAATGTAGGTGATACATCATATAAAGAATATCATGCAGGATATAATAAAATGTGAGCAGGACATAAAGATGTTTGTACTATATAAATATGTGTGAGCATACCAGGACTTTTTCGCTTACTTCCAGACAGCTTTGGCGTTCCATACAAGCCAGTAAGAAAATCCGTGATTTTAGCCTGGGATAGAAATTCTCTTCTTTCCCTGGTTTTCTTACCCAGGCAAACTACATAAGTATGGTGTGAGGACAAAAAAAAAAAAACACTAAATACTACAAAATGAAAATGTTCAGTGTTGTGCAAGAAAAAGAATCTAATATGGTGTTCTGTTTTAGATAGACGTTTCCCTGTCACGGTGCTGAGCGGAATCTTGGCACAGCCTCGGTTCCGCTCATACGGCCATCCCTCGAGTTGGAAAACGCCCAGCTACAACAGAACCCCATATAAGATTCTTGTGACATCAGAGTGCCTGGTAAAAAGGGGTTGGAATCTGTGAAAACTGGACCGGGCTTGTGTATTTGGGACGTTGGCAGACGTCGCAGAGGGTCTACACTGTCTGCTAAAATACTGGAATTTTGGTTAGACGGAACAGTTTATCAGGCCCCAAACCAGAGACAATCGACCCGCCCGTGCGGCGCTTGATCTGGAGCTGCAATGGAACTGAAGGCATACATTGGTTGAAATGTTATTTGTAACCCTCTCTTTTTCTCGTGTTTTAATACTTGGGCTCAAGCAAAATACTTGGGCCGGTCAAATACCTGTCTTGGCCACCAGGAAGTCTGTTCACTTCACAAAGTCGCTTTGAGAAGAACAATTATCAGTTACTGCTGACAGAATGTGCAATGCACTGCTGAACTGCCCAGGACTGATCGGTTCAACATGACCTCGATAATTTTCAAGTGTTTAAAGGGCTGTTAATGAAATCTATCAATGAACTCAGCGGGCACATGACGTTTAGTCAATTTCCTATCAACGTCGATGCAACGTCATGACGTTACATAGACGTTGTTGCAACGTTACTCTAATGTTATGTCCCTATAGAGAATGCAATAGTTTCACTTACCATGTATACGCAAGCAAGGACTGCTGGTCAAGTCCACGGTCTCGTGTCCAAATATCATTACGATAACACATCCGTGAGATATAATGCATTTTCATTCCTCAAAAAAGGTATTTTTTCTGGACAAAATTTGTGATATTTTTCTCATATATACTCCAAACATAGGTTTTGGGTGCTCGTTAGAACCGCCTCAATGAGGCGGTTCTAACGAGTACCCACAACTAAGGTCTTGGAGCAGAAATAAGGAAAATGATGTTTACCCCCGATAACCCCAGTTTTCTCTGTATAAACTGGGGTTTAGGGGGTGGGGGGTCTGTATTTCACGGACTTGTTCACGTGATGTGATACAAAAAGTTGACACAGCCCAGTGGGCACTTGATGTTTAGACAACGTCAGGATGTTGCATCGACGTTCATACAACGTTGCTCTAACGTCATGACCCTAAAGGGAATGTCTTTATATGAATGGGAGTTTAAGTCCCCGTCAACACCATTTGGGTAATTTTTGGGGATGTTTCTTCCGATTTAATGGGACTTGTACCAGACACTGAGATGAAAATGACATGGGAGGCAAAAACACTTTTTGCAGGAGTTGCTTCCCCTGAAGGTGTTCCCATTCCCCTTTAGGCGTAGATGAAGATATACTAAAAGCGTATATGTCATAATGATGAAACATTATACCTTAGACCAACAATTTGAGGTAGGTTATCCATTGTTTTTATTTCATATTTCTCCAATGTTTTTGTAGTATGATTGGGTGAGAATTCGGGTGTCGTGTATCTTACGTCACTGGGGTGGCGTACAGTTTGTGAAGACCTGCTATCCTTCCAGCTGGTTTTTTTTTCCTCTGTGTCATTTTCCTCTTTCTCCCCCTTATCACAAATGAGCTACAAGGGTATATAATTCATCCAGGGGAGCCATTGTGATCACTCGCCGTCCGGCTTCCGTCTGTTGGTCCGTTAAAAACTTCTTTAAACGACATCTGCTTCACCACTAAAGGGATTCTAACCAAACGTGGAGGAAATGATCTTTGGGTTAACCTCTAATAACTCCGTTCCATGCAAAACTGATTGACATGGAATTTGGTGGACCTGTAAAAAGGTAGTTCAAATTATAGCCATGGGGCCACAAATGGTTCCACTTAAGGGGCCACTTCTCTACATAGACCCAAATAGGGCAAAACTTTAAAAAAAAATCTGGACTGAAACAAGAAGGCCTAGGTCTTTAATATTTCGTATAGCTTCATATATAGCTTCATCTACTGGGCCTCTACCAACATTATAGACTTATATGGGGAAAAAGTATTTTTGTCTGAAACCAGCAGCCACAGACCTTTGATGCTTCATCCATTGGTCCTGTTTCAAGACTGTTCAAGTTATATTCTTTGGACCAAATCTGGCCCCACACTAGGGCACTTGTTCAACATAGACTTATATGTAGGGAAAATTTAAAAATATTCTTGTCTGAAATCAACAGGCTCACACCCATAATATCAACTAGTGGATCTCTCCCAAGATTATTCAAGGTCAAAATGGGCCCCATCCCAAGAGCTACTTGTTTTGATTATACTAATGATAGGGAGACACCTACTTATATTGGGAAAACCTTTACATTTTGTCTAAAACCAGACTGTCAAGGCCTTTGATATTTGGCACGTAGCTTCGTCTGGTGTAACTCTATCAAGATTTCTAATAATCGCCATGAGGTCAAAAATTACACGCAGCAGGGGTCACTTGTTTTAGGGAAACACTAAAAAATCTTCTTGTCTGAAACCGAAAGACTGATGCATTTGGTATTTGGCACATAGTTCCATCTTGTGGGCCTATTTTAAGTTTGTTCAAATTATGGTCCTGTGATTAAAAGTAGGCCCGTCCTGGGGGTCACGTTTTACGTTATGGTCCTGAGGTCAAAGTGGGTCCACCTTAGGCCTAAGGTTTTTACATAGACCCATATAGACAAAATCTTCTTGTCTTAAACAAAAAGACCTTTGGTGTGTAATTTCTGTCAGAAAAAAACGCAAGGTTGTTCAACTTACAGCTCTTCCCTGCCTCGAGCGTCACTTTTAAATTGACTCCTATTAGGGAAAACATACAGCATTGCTTGCCAGATACTGCATTGATACTCAATAATTGTTATTCACTTGAATATAAGATTTATTCAGCAATATTTAAGCACTCTTCTTGAAACTTAAATAGTAGGCATTCAATTCTGTTAGCACAGCTGAGCGATATGGAACCATCGTGGTCCTCGTGTTTTTCTCAGCTTTGTTTTACGACCCTTTCAAGATGGTTTCACTTATTTCGTGCCGATCGTTAATCAGAGGTTGGCAAAAAATGAGTACCCGGAGTAAATCAAAAGAAGTACCCGGTGTAAAACCACGTGCTTTTTCCTTTTATGTAAGACCCGAGCGAGGCTCGCACCCACATGGCAAGAAACCTGATGATCTTACCCCCTATACCACGGAGGCCCGTTCCACAAGGGATGGCGTGTCGTTAAAGCCTATCACAATCGAGTAAGCCGTACCGAATGAATACGTATCAATGGGTATTTGCGCAGTCTGATCATTGTCTACGCTGTGCGCTGTACTAATATGAATGCCCGTTGATCTGCTGATATTTCTTGCGGACAGGGAGGGAAGCATTCTGTCTGAACCCTTATCCCGCTAAACACGACAACCTCTTACCTTTGCAAACAGTGTAGATCCAGATTAGATGGCTTCCAAAGAAGCCATCTGATCAGGATCTACACTGTTTATCATGCAATTTGTGAATTCAGTGAATACATTGTATCAAGTGATTGGCTGATAATCAGCAATGGGCGTGGCTAAATTAATTATTCAGCTGGACAGAGGTTACCCAGCAGGCACACATCGCTAGGGCAACGCCAAATCAACGTCGTTGCAACGTAATGACGTTGCACCGACGTAGTTGGTCAGGAAGTTGCGCCGACCTAGATGTGACGTTGCATAAACGTCATGACGTTGTACCGACGTTGATGTGGCGTCACAATTATGTCATGTGCCTGCTGGGTAATATCTACGTAGCCTGGTCTGTGTCTTTGCTAAGCGAACATGTTCGGACACCTATTTTCGCTCGTCTCAAAGATCAGATAGAAGATACAAGATTTTCGGTCACAGTGCGTTCAAAGCTTCAATGCAGAGCGCAACCTGATGACGACATCGCATAGGAGCAGAATCAAGGAATGAAGTCCAAATGGCAGACAATGCGGGGAATTACATTACTAATCTACAACAAGTATACGGCGTATTCAAACCATTATAATGGCACATGCGCAGCTCCCCAATTTGCCAACCCGTCGTAAACCGATGGAATTGGCGGTCTTTCTGTCATAGTGGGCCGTCAGTGTTTCTGTAGACGTGAGCCCACTATGATCAGGGCTTCCGATCTAGGTATGTTGGAACACATACAACCCCTAAATAAATGAACCAGCTCACGAGAAAAGGGTACTAACCGCTTAGTCGAGCATCAAAGACTCAGGCGAGTCTGCGCGAAAGCGCAGTCTCACCAGAGCCTTTACTGCTTGCAGGCATGTGGAGGAGTCCTTGAGACATTCGTACAGCGACATTCCGCTATTAAGACCACCTACAATTAACACTAATTCTGCTTTATAAACCTTATTTAGTAGGTTGCAGCTATTCTTTCTTTGTGTTTTCTGCATACAGTGTCTTCTGGTCAGAGACCACCTTTGGCGCTGTCTTTTAGACCACTTTTGAATAGTCCAAAAGGTGGTCTTAATATAGGAATTCTACTGTACTTGCAAAAAGTCATGCATGCGTCATGATTCTTTGACTGCAGATGCACATTTGAAGGGCATTAAATGTATCGTCTTTGGCAAGTCAAGCATTTTTCTGTACGGATATGCGATGTGCCTGCAACTTCGTATCAGCGTCAGTGCAGCGTCATGGCGTTGCATCGACATCGATGCGACGCTGCTTCCATGTGTTCCCAGTGGGATGTTATAGCTCCTGGTTGGATATTAGAACTCCAGGTTGAGCATTTTAGTTCCCGGTGGGATATTATACTACTTTATCATATGAGCCCCGCCAAGCGAATTTGTGTCTTCGAGCATTCCGTCAGGACAAATTTTAACTGCGCATGCCCAGCCATTCAGAGGGGCCAGGGATATGGCTCTCTGTCTGAAGGTTCCTCTTGATTCACTGCTTGTATGAGCGAGCAGCGAATGTTCTGGCGAGACTGTGCGGATGCGCAGGCTCGCCTGAACCTTCGCTGCTCGCATAGGCGATAAGTACCAGAATCGCTTGACGGGGCCCATATGGCGTCGTTGGTAAGCAGTGAACAACGTCGTGTAATAAAAATCGTATGACCACACATGTAATAACAGTTTGGCGGGATTAAGTAACGTCACGACGTCCCTGTCAACAATGCATTTTTTTTTGTGGCAAAATTGCCAAATTCAAAGGTGATATAATCCAATTTAAAGTGGTCATATGATAAACAGAATCTTACACTCGTGGCCGTTTCATATGAAATTTATGAAACTCGCCGAAGAATCGTTTCATAAATATATGAAATGACCACTCGTGTAAGATCCTCTATTTATCATATGACGTCGTTGATAAGCAGTGAATAACGTAGTGTAATAAAAATCGTATGACCACACGTGTAATAACACTTTAGCGGAATTAAGTAGCGTCACGACGACGTTCATGTCATTCATGATTTTTTTTTTGTGGAAAAAAAAAGTTATCAAATTTAAAGAAGATAAAATCCAATTTAAAGTGTCATATGATAAACAGAATCTTACACTATGAAATTTATGAAACTCGCCTAAGGCTCGTTTCACAATTTTCAGATGAAATGACCACTCGTGTAAGATCCTCTATCATCAAGCTTACCCTTTATTACAGACTAAATGGTTCAATGGCGCCCAAATTTTATCTGACCGCTCTACAGATTCTGTTGATGGTTTCTTTGGTGTACCCTGATACTGTCAAAGAGCAGGAAACTCACGAACGTCACTGCTATGAGAATGAATCTAGTTGCATTTATACGAAAGGCACCGGAGGACGAGTTCAATGGCGGTCGTGCTGGCTAAGGTGGGCATGTATTACTTCAGCCTAGCAGGAACGTGACTATAAACGTATCGTTTTAATACAAATATGAAATCAATACACTGAAATTTCAGTACTTCTCGTTTACCTAGGCTGATTCAAATCGACCGCAATGACGTTTTGACGTCATCCCCTACACGTTTCCCCACACGTTTCATGATGACGTCATACGTCATTGCGGAACTTACACAATTGTAGTCAACGTTTTGAACTATGTTACTTTTTTGTTGTTGTTTTACTGCCCTTTCAAGATTATTTCACTCATATCACTCATATCGAGCCGATCTTTAATCAGAGGTGGCCAAAAACGAACTAGGTTACGGTCGCATTTGAAAAGTAAATGGAGTTATGGGGCTTTTTTTACGATTTGTCAATGGAATCGTAAGTTATGCAAGAATAACGGTCATTTATGTTTATTTCATTACAACAACATTTGCCGGATCCCTCGGAAGATATTTGCCGGGTCCCAAAACAGCCTGCTCGGAACCCGACAAATAACTTCAAAAATAAACTTTTGCTTTAAATATATTTGGAACAACTGTCTTATTTCAACTTGAAAATGTATGCTGTGTGTACCGAACAGAATCTCCCCGATACATCAGCTTTTTCATATGACGTCGCCTCTGAGAATGAAATAATGCCATTTATCACGCAATGTAATAAATTCCATAATCCACTAGTGGATTAAATATGCAAATTAGTTAGATACACCTCGCAACATTACACGTGCGACGTCCTGAACGACTTCGCGTTTACTAATGACGGAATATTGACATTTTTGTTCAAAGTTCACGAATTAAATGCATTTAAATGTCATATGATAAATAAAATCTTGCATTCGTGCTCATGTATTATTAAATTTATTAAACTCGTTGAGGAAAGAGAAAAATGCTCGGCAGAGCCTCACTATTTATCCCTTTAAATTAAGTCTTACATGAACACTCATGTAAAGTCCTCTTTTTACAGAAAATCGAGAACACATACCTATCATGCTCCTATAATCAACCCTCAGTTGCTGGAACTACTCTTGTCTCCAAAACAATTTCACGGCATCAAAGCCACTGATCAATTCACGGGTAGTAAACTACATAATCGGAGCCAGTGGCTCTGATTATGTAGTTCACTGCCCGTGAATTGGCTGTGCATTCGCACTAGAATTATTGACTGTATCACACACATTTTACTCCTGATGTAATGTTTTTAAAGCAAGAAAATAAAGTTTCACCGTCTATTCGAGTGACGTCATAATAACGGGGGCTTGTTGTGACGTCACTCGTCACGCTCTTCGCCCAAGTTTTTCTAATGAGTACACGCAGCATACATTTTATTATAATTAATTATTAAAGATTTCTCCCTGTATTGTCCCAATTATATAATCATCTGCAATATTCGGGAAATTTAGGAACAGTTCGAAACAGCCGTAGTAAAGACCCCCGCCCATCGCGGCTTGAAGAAATAGATTGGGCTGCATAAATTTGTTTAAACACAGAGCTAAAACCGACCGCACATAAGCTTTTTAGTAAACCGCTTAGAGTGTCTTAGCCTGCCAGGCAAAGTGGTGCAAGTCGGACAGTCCCTACATATAAACCCTTTTAGTTTGTTTAGGCGGCAGGGCTTGAGATGTCAATTCATCTCAATGTTGGGTATAAGTTCCACAAAACTGGAAGCCCCGTCTCCAAAATGACCTAAATAGTGTTTGACGGGAACGTGAAACCTTAATTCAAACAAACAGCCGTAGTAAACAAGCCATCGGTGTTCCAGCCAACCGAGTTTTACTGTAAAGTGACACCTTAATAACTCAGAAACGGATGGCTCGTTTACCATGGCTAATTCGAACTCGCTCTTAAGGGGAAGGGGAACACCTTCAGGGGAGGTAACTCCTGCAAAAGTATTTTTGTCTCCCTTGTCAATAGGGGCCAACTCTGAAAGAAAAGAATTTGCTCCTGAGGAGCAATTCTTTCCTTTAAGAGTTGATCCCTTTTCAGTGACAAGGCTTATAAAAATGTGAACAGGAAGTCCCGAAAGTTGTCTCCCTTTGAAAAATGGCGGAAAAATCTGTCAAGTGTTCCCATTCCCCTTAAGTCCCTAGAAAATTATTCCCATAGCTCCAGATATCCATATATTGATGATAATTAAGGGGAATGGGAACACTTGGCAGATTTTCCGCCATTTTTCAAAGGGAGACAACTTTCGGAACTTCCTGTTTGCTTTTCTATAGGCTCAATCTCTCCGAAAAAGGGGTCTACTCTTAAAGGAAAGAATTTGCTCCTTAGGAGCAAATTCTTTCCTTTAAGAGTTGACCCCTATTGGCACGGGAGACAAAAATGTTTTTGCAGGAGTTGCCTCCCCTGAAGGTGTTCCCATTACCCTTAAGGGGAATGGGAACACCTGGCAGATTTTTCCGTCATTGCCATTTTTCAAATGGAGACAACTTTCGGGACTTCCTGTTCGCTTTTCTGTAAACCCTGTCCCACTGAAAATGGGGGTCTACTCTTATCAGAAAGAATTTGCTCTTGAGGAGCAAATTCTTTGCTTTAAAAGTTGACCCCTATTGACATGGGCGACAAAGATACTTTTGGAAGAGTTGCCTCCCCTGAAGGTATATCCATTCTCCTTAAATGAGGGCTTGGAAAGGAGTGTGGCGATTCTAATGTGTCACACCACATTCCGTTGTAATATTAAAAATAAATAAATAATAAAAACAATAATAATAATAATAATAATAATAATAATAATAATAATAATAATAATAATAAAATAATAATAATAATAATAAAAGTCTTAAGCCATACCAAGTATGCGTCTTTACTGTTGCTCATCACGAGAATACGACCAATATCATTTTTACCCCATTGAACCACACCTTTATATAGTAAAACTGTGGTTTACGGGGGTATATCTTATTTTTCTTATTTCTGTTCTAAAATATAGATTGTGGGTACTCGTTAGAACCGCCTCATCGGCCTCGATGAGGCGGTTCTAACGTGTACCGACATATTTTGAGCAGAAATAATTTCAACGTTGAAATTTACAATGTATTTGTATAGGCATGTTTTCGTAACGAGTTCGAATTATCCCTATCTCGATTAAATATTCTTGGCCCCAAAGGCATTTGAGTTACTGAAGTTCGACTGTAGTTCCACGTTCTTTGTTTCGATTCAGGTGTGTATGTACGGGATATTCAAGGGGGCGTTGCGAGAAATCCAGCTACTGTTCCGCAAGTGGCAAATCCTGGGAGTGTAAATGTGTGGAGAAACAGAAAATAAACGTCATGGACAGATTGTGCAGCTTTGGGATACGAGGATGGTTTTGATGACGCTGTTTAACATGTTAAACGACGTTAATTAAGAAATAATCTCCACGTACCGTGTGTTATCGTGATTAACACACGGTGTTGGAGGGCAGATTGCGAAATATTAATTCACGACGGCGAAGCCGGAGTGAATTAATATTCGCATCTGCCCGACAACACCGTGTGTTAATCACGATAACACACCGGGTGCGTGGAAATTATTTCGATTCTAACATGATGCTAAACTGAAATACAGTAGTAACAAAGCGTTATCTTGGGGACTATTTTGCAGCGGATGTCGACAGAAGGAAATGTTTACATGCAACGTCACGATGACGCCAAATTGCACGCACCACGTTGACGACGTGAATTATCGCATATTTGCAAACGCTGACGTTTCCACTGGGTTCAATGGGAAAAACGTTAACGTCATGTTAGAATTTGGCTTATTACGCACATTCGCACTTCAGTGTAACATTTCTTTCCTGAAGGGGAATGGGAACAGCTTCAGGGGAGGCAACTCCTGCAAAAATATTCTTGCCTCTTATGTCAATTCTTTCCTTTAATAGTAGACCCCTTTTTAAGGGGCAGGTCTTGTAGAAAAGCGAACAGGAAGTTCCGAGTTGTCTCCCTTTGAAAAATGGCACAAAATCTGCCAGGGGTTCCCATTCCCCTTAAGCGCGCGCGTATGTGTGAGTGGGTGGTGGCCGGGGGGGGGATCAAACAAATAGTTTAGATGATTTCCTTTTTCATTCTCCATGTTCCCTGAAAGCAGTTTTGAGTGCTTTCAGAACCGCCTGCTTTCACCCTTGTGGTGGTGGTAGGGGGTGGGGGGCAAGTGTGTCTACATAGGCGACCAGTGTTAAAATCGGAAAAAAAAAAATAAAAAAATTGGCGACGGTATATTCTGCAATATACTGTTGGAAATCCGACGTCATCATGTTACGTCACTTTTCATTGGTTGGCATGTGGTTTTACGCACCTTAGGACAAAAAGAGCAAATTTTCAACAAAACAATTGCATTAGAATTGTGTATATAAATTGTCATTTAGGGAGGTAAATCGTTGGTTTTACGTTCGCCAATTCCGTTTTCGTAAAACCGTAAAATTCCGACTGTGAAACCGACCATTGTTATTTCCAAAATGTATATGACAATCTCCCCAATATGACGTTGACAAAGTTTCATTCATTACTTAAGGTGAATTGATACACCTTCAGGTGAGGCAACTCCTGCAAAAGTAATTTTGTCTCCCATGTCAATAGGTGCCAACTCTTAAAGGCAAGAATTTAGATTTTGCTTTCCTTAAGAGTAGACCCCCTTTTTCAATGGGACAGGGCTTATAGAAAGCGAATAGGAAGTCCCGAAAGTTGTCTCATTTTGAAAAATGGCGGAAAAAATCTGGCAGGTTTTCAGCCCATTCCCCTTAAGTGATCATTAAGTGAAAAAGTGTCTTCGGATATGTGCATCTAGCGAAGAGTCATATCAGAATGCACATTCGAGCTGTCATTTTGATTTATTATTTGAGCCAGCGCACGACAAAACCTACAATAGGACATGTGCGCCCGGCGAAGAATCAGATCAGCCTGTGTATCGATGTAGTATGACCAGAGGCTTCTCTTGCTGCATGAAGGTGCATTGGGCACTTAGCTATCCTTTGAGCGCACAGCGAAGACTCTGATAAGACTGCGCGGATGCGCAGGCTGATCTCAGTCTTCGCTAGGCGCACATGTAGCTATCCTTTGAGCGCACAGCGAAGACTCTGATCAGACTGTGCGGATGCGCAGGCTGATCTGAGTCTTCGCTGGGCGCACATGTCTTATTGTAGGTTTTGTTGTGCGCTGGCTAATTTATTAATTCAGCAGCCCCTGTTAGTATACTGTTAATCACAGGAGGGGCTGCAAGTTCGGGGAAAAAAAAATCAAGAGGACCATGATGGTCCTATCGTTCACCAGAGCTAAGAGATAAACATGTGGGTCCCAGGGCAGGGTAATTTTCGGCCCCAGGTGTATAATTTGAACAAACTTGGTAGAGGTCAACCAAATGAAGCTTAATACCAAATATCAAAGGCCTAGGCCTTCTGATCTCAGACAAAAAGATTTTAAAAAGTTTTCCCTATATAAGTAAAGCCAGCGGGCCGAGGGACTAGGCCATTTTGGCCCCAGGGCTATAATTTGAACGATCATGGCAGAGGTCCACTAGAAGAAGCTCATACCAAAGACCTGAGCCTTCTGGTTTCAGACAAGGAGATTTTCAAAGGTTTTCACTATGTAAGTCTATGTAAGCCAGTGGGCCCCGGCTCGTGGCCATTTTATGCCCCAGGGCTATAATTTATACAATCTTGGTAGAGGTCCGCTAGATGAAGCTTCATACCAAATATCATAGAACTGGGCCTTCTGGTTTCAGAAAAAAACGATTTCTAAGTTTTCCACATGTAAGTCTATGTAAAAGCAGCGGGCTCAAGGGTGGGGTCATTTTGGCCCCAAAGCCATAAAGTGAACAATCTTGGTAGAGGTCCACTAGATGAAGCTTCATACCAAATATCAAAGACCTGGCCTTCTGGATTCAGACATAAAGATTTTTAAAAGTTTTTCCTATGTAAGTCTATGTAAAACAGTGGGCGCCGGAGTGGGACCATTTTTGGCCCGAGGGCAATAAACTGAACAATATTGGTAGAGGTCCAAAAGATGAAGCATCATACCAAATGTCAAAGACATGGGCCTTCTTCAAATGTCATATGTAAGTCTATGTAAAACCAGTAGACCCCGAGGTGGGGCCATTTTTTACCCCATGGCAATAATGTGAACAATCCTGGTAGAGAGGTCTACTGGACGAGGCCTCATACCAAATACCAAAGTCCTTGCCCTTTTGGTTTCAGACAAGACGATTTTTAAAGGTTTTCCATACAGTAGCCTATGTAAAGCGAGTAGGCTCTGAGACAGGGCCATTATTGGCCCCATGGCTATAATTTGAACGATCTTGGTAGTGGTCCACCAGATGATGCTTCACACCAAATATCAAAGACCTGGGCCCCTCCACGGATTGAAGAATGACGCAAAAGTGTGACCTCTATAGGGTGAACAAGGTTTTAATGAAATTTGACCTAGTGACCTAGTTTTTGACCCGACATGAAACCATATTCAAACTTGACCCAGATATCATCAAGGCAAACAGTCCCGCCCCTGCCCATCGGGCTTAAAGAAATAGATGGGCTGCCCGATGCTTCCACGCAGACCTCTTGTTCTTAGTTATGGCCCTTTGAAAATGTCGGCATTTTAACCGTGTAAGCAAAATATCTCTAAACCTTTTGAGCTATTGTCCTGAATCTTGAATGGCTGATAGGGGATGATGAGTAGATGACCGATTAACTTTTGAAAGAAATCCTAAATTTTCTTCCTGAGTTATGACCCTTTATACAATTCATCATTGTAATATCATAAATTGTTTAAGATATTGACTTGTATCTTGACAGGCTGATAGGAAATGACCCCATTAACTTTTTCAAAAATCCTATTTGTTTTTCTTGAGTTATAGCACTTTGAAAATTTCAGCATTTTAACACTATAAACAAGTTATCTCAGAGCCTTTTTAAGCTATTACCTTGAAACTTGACAGGGAATGATGAGTTAATGGCCCAGTTACCTTCTGAAAATGAAACTCATTTTTAGCTCACCTAAGCACGAAGTGCTCAAGGTCAGCTATTGTGATCGGTCTTTGTCCGTTGTCCGTGCGTGCGTCCGTCGTCAACGTTTGATTTGAAGCACTTCTCCAAAACTGCAGGACAGATTTTGAAATAATTTTTTTGAATAACAGCCCAAATGCGTAGATTTTGGAAATAGGTAAACAGATGGTGCCTTATTAGGAGAATGTGTGTGGGTGGGTGGGTGAGAGTGTGTGGTGTGTGTGTGTGGGGGGGGGGGGGTGCAGGATTTCAAAGCAAGACTCAGATGTTAGGCAGCATTTGAGTTTTCCCCGTCGTTTCTGTTTAATGGTCTTTCAATTTTGTATTAAGGGGAATGTATACACCTTCAGGGGAGGCAACTCCTGCAAAAGTATTTTTGTTTCGGATCAACTCTTAAAGGAAAGAATTTGCTCCTGATTCTTTCCTTTAAGAGTTGACACCTTTTTCAGCGGGACAGGACTTATATAAAAGCGACAGGAAGTCCCGAAAGTTGTCTCCATTTGAAAAATGACGAAAAAATCTGCGAGTTGTTCCCATTCCCCTTAACTGATCAACTGATTGCAAGCCCTTTGTTTTTGGCTGTTTGTTAAGAGCTTTACGGCCTAGTCAGCATCACATTCTTTGGGAATTCTACGGTCACCATATCCCTTCGGCTGATTCAGCCCAGCAGGCACCATACGATATTGTGACGTCACATCAACGTCGGTACAATGCCATGACGTTTATGAGACGTCACATTGATTTGAGTTGCCCTAGCGACGCGTGCCTGCTGGGAGGTTACGTGTAACCGTTTATGTGGAAAGTGCGGTTAGGGGCATGGCTCTACATGAGCTCAATAGTGTTTGCTTGGTCGTAAAAACCAAACGAAAATGTAGATCATGTCAGTGACGTCATACGTTAAATATTTCAAAAGACGTAATCACGCAGACAAAAGTTCAGTGCATTCGCAAAAAGACTGATTCATCGTAAAACATTGAAAAATAATTTTGCGTGACTTTAAACACAGTTATTTGCAAATCAAAACAAAATTACATGCCTATATTCTGGTATTGCGCGGCGGTCATTTGGGCTATTTTGAATGTTTCACTTGGGAAGATTTAGGTCACCATTGTCCTCAGCCAGATACAACCTTTCCTCTTTTGCATGATGGTACTATGGTTCAATGGGCGTCCATGTAGCAGAACACAGCGAAGACTTTGATCAGACTGTGCGGACGCCCAAGTTGAACTTAGGCTTCGCCAGACGCGCATGTCCGAAGACAGCGTTTCGCTTGGCGTAGTTCATTGTAATCTAATCTAAACTTGACGTTGGTTTGTATCAAATTCCATGGAAAATATGCGAACAGGGTCACTTTAGCAAATGCTCAGGCGAGCCTGCGCATACGCACAGGCTCGCCTGAGCATTTGCTATAGCTGTTTGCAAAATATCATACGCCTAGTGAGATATCAGTTCGCTGCGCGCGTGCGTTTAAAGATCACAAATCAGGGATTCTGGGAGTGCTAAGGATCCATTTCTCATGTGTCAGCTGATGTTTTATATGATGACTTACATTTCAGCCTGTCCATGTGTCAAATAAAATATTTGTATAATTTATAAAATGAATCGCAAACATGCGTCCTTTTAGTGGGTCAAAGTTACAGTAATAACACACCGTACAACCGGTACTTAACTCGTACTAAAACATTACGAAATAAACTGCGCATATTTATGATTATGCGCAGGCCGTTTACTCGAAACAAAAGGGAGCCCAATTTTATTATCAGTAAACACGCTTACACTTAAGTCGAATTACGGCCAAACAGAGAGAAAAGATTCACACAGGAAAAAAGCGCCAAACCCCTTGGTGTGAACGGGCTACAAAATGGGAACGTGCCCTTCATGAGACAATCTGATCCCTCTTCCATGGATCAAACCCACACCTCATATCGTTTTCTTGTCAGAACTTGGTAAATTAGTCATACTGTCCGATCGCTCAGTTATTTTTTTAAAAATCTTACTAATATCGTTAGTATAGAAAGTGAATCTAGCCCTCAGTTTTTATTGATCAAGCTCCTGGGATAGATTAAGCGTCCAGGTGATATTGATAATCGCGCATGCGCAAATAAATTGATAAATCCTCTATTGCAATATCTGACCTTTCACTGTGATGGTGAGCTCTTTATAAGGCTTGCCAGGTGCTGGCTGATAGACTACCTCAGTCTTTTTGATGCTGATTGTGAGGTCATAGCTATCACAGGAGTCAGATACTTGATCTATACCGTTTTATGCATCTTCTCTTCTGTTGGAGCACCTTTTGCCATGTCATCAGCAAAGAGGAACTCGTCTAACACCTCTGTCTGCACCTTGGATTTGGCTTGCAACCTTCTGAGAATGAAAAACTTCCCATCAAAGTATACCATTGTCACCATCCTGGAAAGCATCTTTGAGCATGGCAGAGAACATCATGTAGAACAGTGTTGAAGCTAGCACACAGCCTTGCGTGACTCCGTTTGTCACACGAAATGGATCCGAAATCAGTTTGGACCCGTGCAAGCATGCCATCGTGGAAATGCCTCACCATTGCTATGAACTTTGCTGGACATTCAAACTTCACCAAAATTTTCCAAAGACCCTCACGACTGACTGTGTCAAATGCTTGGTAAGGTCGACAAAGCTCGTGTATAGGCCCATGTTCTGTTCCTGGCATTTCTCTTGAAGCTGCCTTGCTGTGAGGATCGTGTCAATTGTTCCTCTCTCTTTCTCAAAAAAGTGGTAGCTCAGTTGCCCAAACCTAACGTATAAGTCGCCGACGTCAGTTGGTTGTCCAACCGAAAATATTACAATATAAAGCTCATAAGCAATAAAAACAGAATAAACAAGCCAGAGTTTTAACCAAACGCACATAGACTCCCCCGAACCGCCCCTTGACCCCTTTATATATCAAAATATACCTTACCTCAATGTATATAGTGCCTGAATGAAATATGGGCGAAACGATCCAGCAAATTGTGGCGAAACGACTCACGGACGAAACGACCCAGGGCGAAATGACCCACGGGCGAAACGACTCACGGGTGAAACGACCCGGTACCATGAGTAAAGACAAATGTAGGCAGAAACCTTTTCCCACAATAATCAAAACAGCAGAAATTGCACTCTTATGTACCAGAAAAAGACGTATCGTTTTTATAATGAAGACTGGTACAAACCATATGCCTAACCCTCAAAAACGTCAGATATGTTTGACGCGAAATATTTGTTTGTTTGTATTGGATTTTAACGGCCCAGTCAACACTATTTATGTCATTTTTGAGCCGGTCAGTTTACCTATCCACACTTTTCCTATGCAGGCTTATACGTAAGCGGTTAACCAGTACAGTGCACAATCTTCCGCCAGAACCTGACAACTGCCCTTCTTGAATCAGCGGAAGGGTGAGAATGACTGTAGAAAAGATTTCATGATCAATCTCCACGAAAGAATGTTGCCGACCCCGACAAGTATCGAACCCGCATCCTTCTGATCAACAGTCAGACGCGCATCCGACCTAGCTAGCAAGGCCAGCTCCTTGACGCGAAAATAGCCTTTAGAAATCAATCGGATCCTCTCTTTCTTGAAGATGTAACCAAAATTCTGATCTGTCATGAATGTTAGACTTCGAAATCTCTTACCTGTGTTTGTGGACAGCCGTAAAAAATTAATCTATAGTTGCTTTAAACTTTATTTTAAATGCTTCAATGACATGTATAAGTAACAGACAAATATACATTATCCAGGATTTGACATTAGAGACAGCATTTTTCTTGGCACCTGGGGCCAGTTGTTCAAAACTAACGACGTCGTTAGTTAATGTATCGTTAAAATTTTGATCATTTATTATGGCAAATATGCTAAATTTTTTACTGAAAAAATGTGAGCAGCTTTTGCGGATGCAAAAGCTGCTCACATTTTTTCAGCAAAATTACCAAAATTTTCGATATTGTACTTGCTAGAACAGTTAACAATACGACCACTAACGAGCTCGTTAAGCTAGCGATGCTTTGAACGACTGGGCCCTGGTCTATTAGGGGAGAGTAGTTTGATTATTTAACCGAGTTATACGGTTCAATTGGGCAGAAATCTGTTGAATAATTGAAGGTTTAGTTTGAGCAAGTGACTGTAACATATTTTGTTCCGTTGACGCCGAAAACAAATTTTTATGCGTTTTCTTTTTTTTTTTTTTTTTTTTTTTTTTAATATTTTTCAACAAACTGGAAAATCGAATATCCGGGTTTGTAATATAGTCAGAATGTTTCTGCGGTATCTCCAAGCATTTAGTTTCTTTTCCATTGGTTGGTTGATTTGAGGTTTAAAGTCCCCGTCAACACTGTAAAGGTCATTTTGGAGACGTTGCTTCCAGTTTTGTGGGACTTTTACCCGACATTGAGATGAAATGACATCTCAAGCCCTGTCGTCCAATGAAACCAATAGGGTTTATTAGCATGGACGGTCCGCCTCGCACCGCGGTTCCTGGACAGGCTTAGATCCTCTAGGCGGTTTACCAGTACTAGTGTGCGGGCCGGATTCAGCTCTGCGTGGAAGCATCATGCAGCCCATATATTTCTTCAAGCCCCTATGGGCGGGGGCCATTCTTTTCCATTAGCAGCAAATGTAAACATATTGTCTTCTCGATTTATTCAAACAGAAAAACTTCACCTGCCCTTTCTTTGTCACCTTTATTGTGATCAGTCTTCAAGACAGTAAACTGTCTTCAAAATAGCCGTTTGTACGGTGTAATATAGGCCATGTCATTATGCATCTTACGTTCTTTTTTTCTTTTTTTTTTTTATTTTTTTATTTGCGGTTAAGCGTCCCCGTCAAGACTATATAGGTCATTTTGGAGACGGTGCTTCCAATTTTGTGGGACACCCGACACTGAGATGAATTGACATCTTAAGCCCTACCATCCATTGAAAACAATAGGGTTTATATGCCTGGGCGGTCCGACTCACACCGCTTTGCCTGGGCAGGCTTAGATCCTCTTAGCGGTTCACCAGTACTCGTGTATGGTCGGTTTCAGCTCTGCATGGAAGCATCATGCAGCCCATCTATTTCTTGAAGCCCCGAGGGGTGGGGACCACCCTCTCTTACGATAGACACTTACTCAGCCACCCTAAACTCCTCCGTGAGCAAAACACTGTCCAGTCGGCGCGTCTGAACCGCAAATGACATCGGCGCCAGTTCACTCAGGCGGCTCTGATTTGCCGGTCGTAGGACCTGTTGAAGCGCCACCTATTACGAACTGTTTGCGCGGAAATTCCTAACCGCCTTCCTCAAACAGTGTCTATTAGGAAGCGTTGACGTTCCATACCGCTACGAGGACGGTCCTATCTGCTCTTACTCTTTGGCCAACGTTGAGCGTTGCGTTTGTCACTTTTAAGCGCGACATGCTGCTGAAAGTTGTATGTGGTTTTCTTAAGGGGAATGGATACACCTTCAGGGGAGGCAACTCCTGCAAAATTATTTTTGTCTCCCATGTCAATAGGAAGTCAATCCATTTTTCGTCGGATAAGTTAACAGGAAGTTCCTAAAGTTGTTTCCCTTTGAAAAATGGTAAAATCTGTCTAGTGCTCCTATTCCCCTTAACCCTTATCTTGCTGAATATTCATTTAAGCCACAACCGTTTCTGTCTATCAACCAATCAAATTACTTGATGTAATTTATTGCTACAAATTCATAAACTGAATGCCAAACAGTGTAGATCCGGATCAGATGGCTTCTTCAGAAGCAATCTGATTTGGATCTACACTGTTTGCAAAGATAAGGATTGTCGTGAACAGCAAGATAATGGTTAAACACAAAACGTAAGAGATTGCTTACACAGCTAAAGAATTATTGAATCATACACGTAGCGTTTTCGCACGTCGAACGATGGAATTTGGCTGATTGTGTTGTGTTGGGTTTTTTTTAGTGATTCATTAGAAATGCAGGTTTCATTACGCAAACACGCCTATACAAATACATTGCCACCTTTATCGCCGAAAAAAATGAAAATTTTATGATGAAAAATTGTGATATTTTTTTTCTCTCTGCTCAAAATATAGATTGTGGGCACTCGTTAGAACCGCCTCATCGAGGCGGTTCTAACGAGTACCCACAATCTATATTTTAGAGCAGAAATAAGAAAAATAAGGTATACCCCCGGAAACCCCAGTTTTACTATATTAAAGTGGGGTTCAAGGGGGTCAAAATTATATAGGCGTGTTTTCGTGATGTTATACCTCTTTTCACAAAATTCGTTCGTTCGTTCGTTCGTTCAACGCTTGTGGGTCATTATGTGTCGTCTTCAAGAGAAAGGGAGAAAGGGAAGAGATAGAAGAGAAGTTGAAAGAGAGAGAGACAAGGGAGAAGAAGGAATTTAAACGAAATGAAAGTTTAAAAAAAAATCAACCAGAAAAGTATAACATATTTTATAATATGTTATAATGGGCGGTATCTTGGGATTTGAAAGAAATACGAACGCTGATGTATATGTTTTAAAACACATGCAGTATGAAATCCATTCTAATTAACAAATGTTTTTTGTTTTTTGTTGTTGTTTTTTTTTATTGATTCTGTAGAAATGCAGGTTTTATACCTGTTTACACAAAATTCGTTCGTTCGTTCGTTCGATCGTTCATGTTTAGGCTGTTTATATCAGCTATGGTCAAGCGAACAGAACACAATGGCTCCACGTTTTGGTCGATTGTTTTACAATTGTTAACACTATTTATGTCATTTTGGGGCGTTCCTTCCAATTCTGTGGGTTTTTTACCCGAAATTGAGATGAAATGACAACTCAATCCCTGCCGCCCAAAGAAACCAACAATGTTAAAATGAACGAGTGGGTCGACTCGCATCACTTTGCCTGAGCAGACTAGACCCTCTAAGCGGTTTACCAGTACTCATTAGCGGTCTGTTTCAGCTCTGCGTGGAAGTACCATGTAGCCCTATCTATTTCTTCAAGCCCCAATGGGCGGGGCGGGCGGGGGGGGGGGGGCAGGATGTAAGTCTCAGCTGTCAATTTAATATGTTCATCACTATAATTTCTTTTCTTTAATCGAAAAGGTGCACGGTTATTCACCATACTTGCATTATTTGCTGGCTCCCAATTGCACATTGTTAATATTGGAAAAACAGGTAACCAGACCCCCCCCCACACACACACACACACGCACACTGACCTTTTAAGGTCAGGGGTGGGGGGGGGGGGGTTCTGGTAACCTGTTTTTTTTTCAACACTGATAACCTTCAGACTAGGAACCAGCAGATAATGCAAATAAGATGAATGGTGACTGTGTACAGTCCTGATAATTCATTATGGTATATTCTCAAAGTTAATATAGGCCCCCGCCCATCGGGGCTTGAAGAAATAGACGGGCTGCATGATGCTTCCACGCAGAGCTGAAACCGACCCGCACACGAGAACTGGTAAACCGCTTAGAGGATCTAAGCCTGTCCAGGCAAAGCGGTGTAATTCGGTCCGTCCCTGCTTATTAAACCCTATTGGTTTCATTGGGCGACAGGGCTTGAGATGTCATTTCATCTCAATGTCGGGTAAAAGTCTCACAAAATTGGAAGCGTTAAACCTCAAATCAAAATGAATATTCAGTATTTGTATGCCTATGTACGAGGGCACGTCAATAAGTAACAAGTAACCGAGACAACCAAGATTTTCATGCGTTCTTTCGTTGCATGTTTTAGGCATGAGGGCAAATTTGCACCCTTATCGTGTCATTCATTCATAAGATATTGAACGCCAAACATGGCTAGTGATGCAAAGCAAAAATTGAGTCCGTCGAGGAATAGTCGACAGTGACGTCACGACTTGTTTTTCTTCTTAACAATGCAAAGCTTATGGGGCTAACGGTAAAATAGCTCAAATAGTCAGCTACGTCACTGCCAGCTATTTGTTGGCGAACTATACTTGTATTTGAAAGGAAATACTGTCCGTCGAGGAATAGTTGACAGTGACGTCACGACTTGTTTTTGTTCTGAACCATGCAAAGCTTATGGGGCTAACGGTAAAATAGCTCAAATAGTCAGCTACGTCACTGTCAGCTATTTGTTGGCGAACTATACATTGCGAGTTGACCAATGTTTATGGGTCTTCTGCAACATCGTATGCACAAGTTAACTTCTGGTTTGGGGGATTCAAACGCGGTAGAATGTCTTTAGAAGACAAAACCAGGTCTGGACGCCAATCAGATGCCACCGGTGAAGAAATGTGTAACAAAGTACGGAGTCTGGTGTACTCTGATAGGCAAATTAAGGTGGAGTGAGTGTTTGGGTTTTACGTCTCACCGACAGCTAAGGTCATACGGAGACGGGACCTCGGTTTAAAGACGCACTCGAAAGTCATGAGAAGCCCGGGATCGATCCTGCGACCCCTGGTTTACAAGGCGAGTAGATAACCACTACACCACGGAGGCTTCTGAATTAAGGCGGAAGAAATAGCGAATGCATTTCACATTCCACGTGGTAGCGTTTCATCGCTCGGGGATGCGCAAGCTAACCGCCCGTTGGGTCCCACAATCCCTTTGCGGCGAGCAAATGACAGCCAGAGCATCGGTATGCGGCGCATTGTTGAAGCGGTTTAGGTCAAAGAAAGATGATTTTCTTTCACGTCTGGTGACAGTAGATGAGACCTGGGTCCATTATGAGCCAGAGAAAAACTCAAGTCGCCAGTGGGTAGGGTCGGGGTCTCCGTGGCCAAAGAAGTCTAAAACGTAATCCACTGCTGAAAAGGTGATGGCAACTGTATTTTGGGACGCACAAGACGTTATTATGTTGAACTTTCTAGCAATGAAAAGGACAATAACAGGTGCGTACAGTAAAACTTCGATGGCTCTAACACCGATGGCTCGTATACCATGGCTGAGTCGAATCCGTTTTTGAGTCCCTAGGAAATTTCTCTGCATAAGAAATAGTGGGAGATAATTAAGGAGATTTTCGTCTTTTATCTTGCAAATGTATGCTGTGTGTACTCATTAGAATCGCCCCATTGAGGCGATTCTAATGAGTACACACAGCATATATTTTCATTATAGAGCACCGAAAAGATGTCCAAAAGTATCTCGTTATGCCTCCTGGTAGTAACCCTCAATAGCTCGCACTACCCTTGTTTCGCACAGACTTTCATGGTCTCAAGGGTGTTCGAGCCATTGAAGTTCGACTGTACTATGCAAAGAGGGGGGGGGGGGGTCCATTTGGGCGTATTCTGGCCTTGTACCAAATCTTTTATTTTTTTTGCCGGTAAACGGCATAACATGTGTACTTTATTATGGCATACCTCTGGTCGCGCGCAAGGTTGGTTTTTTTTTTTCGAGCTACAGGCCTTTAAAAGTGGGTGGGGTAATTTAGCATGATACTGTAGTGTATTTTGAAAGTTAACTCTGGTTATTACCTGTGTGCTCTTTCACTGCAATTTGTTCTTAGGTAGACTGAAGGATGTCTGAAGTGATGTTTAGAAACATTTTTCGAAACAATATTGTAACTAGGAAGATAAAATGCTTTTTCCAAACGCTAAGATATTTTTACTTATTTTTTAACCTTAATCATTAAAATTTTTGAAGTTTTTTGGTAATATGGGAGGAAACCAATGATGATTCTTGGATAACAGTATCATTTTTAATCCCCCGTCCTGAAGCGGAGCGGAGATTATAGGAATGGCCTTCGTCTGTCCGTTTGTCTGTCCATCCGGGCCAGTCTGTCAGTCTGTCTGTCTGTAACACTTTCTTGTCTGCTCCATATCTCCCGAATCCTTTGATAGATTTACATTAAACTTTGGTCAATCATTCGTCTCAGTAAGCTGATGAGCAGAATTCATAAATGAACCATGCCAACTCAAGGTCAAGGTCACAGTTGAAGGTCATGAGTTTGAAACTTTGAATTTTGTGTCAGTTCCATATCTCCGTTATCCTTGGAAGGATTTTCATTAAAAGATGGTCAAATATTCTTCTCAGTGAGCTGATGTGCAGAACCCATAAATGAATCATGCCGACACAAGGTCAAGGTCACATTTGAAGGTCAAGAGATTGAAACTTTTAATTTTGTGTCCATTCCATATCTCCTTTACCGAACCCATACATGGAAAAATGCCAACTCAAGGTCAAGGTCACATTTGAAGGTCACGAGTTAAAACTTTGATTTTTTGTCAGTTCCATATCTCCTTTACCCCTCAAAGGATTTTTATTAAACTTCGGTCAATTATTCCCCTCAGTGAGCTCATGTGCAGAGCTCATTAATGAATCATGCCGACACCAGGTCAAGGTCACTTTGGAAGGTCACGATTTTGAAACTTTGAATTTTGTGTCGGTTCCAAATCTCATTTACCCTTCAAAGGATTTTCATTAAATGTAGGTCAAATGTCCCCCTCAGTGAGCTGATGTGCATAACACAAAACTAAACCATTCCGACACAAGGTCAAAGTCAAAGTTGAAGGTCACGTTTGAAACTCTGGAAGGATTTTCATTAAACTTTTGTCAAATATCCCCCTCAGTGAGCTGATGTGCAGAACCCATTAATAAACCATGCCAACCCAAGGTCAAGGTCACAGGTGAAGGTCACGAATTTGAAACTTGGAATTTTGTGTCTGTTCCATATCTCCGTTACCCCTGGAAGGATTTTCATTTAAACGTATGTGAAATATACCCCCACAGTGAGCTGATTTACAGAACCCATACATAAACAATGTCAACTCAAGGTCAAAGTCACAGGTGAAGGTCACAAGGTTGAGCCTTGCTACAATGTGCGGCGAGGTATTTGGCTGCCCCTCAGACTGCTTTCTTGTGTCAGTACAACTGGTAAGAGATATAGAACAGACACAAAATTCAAAGTTTCAAACTTCTGACCTTCAACTTTGACCTTGACCTTGAGTTGGAATGGTTTATTTATGTGTTATGCTCATCAGCTCACTGAGGGGGATATTTGACCAACATTCAATGAAAATCCTGTGAAGGGTAAATGAGATTTGGAACCGACACAAAATTCAAAGTTTCAAACCCATGACCTTCCAATGTGACCTTGACCTGATGTCGGCATGATTCATTTATGGGTTTCTGCACATGAGCTTACGGAGGGGAATAATTGACCGAAGTTTAATGAAAATCCTTTGAGGGGTAAAGGAGATATGGAACGGACAAAAAATCAAAGTGACCTTCAAATGTGGCCTTGACCTTGAGTCGGCATGGTTCATTTATGGGTTCTGCACATCAGCTCACTGAGGGGGATGTTTGGCAAATTTTAACGAGAATCCTTATAGGGGTTAAGGAGATATGGAATGGACACAATATTCAAAGTTTCAAACTCTTGACCTTCAAATGTGACCTTGGACCTTGTGTCGGCATGGTTCATTTATAGGTTCTGCTTATCAGCTCACTAAAAAGAATATTTGACCATCTTTTAATGAAAATCCTTCCAAGGATAAAGGAGATATGGAACTGACACAAAATTCAAAGTTTTAAACACGTGACCTTCACTGTGACCTTGACCATGAGTTGACATGATTCATTTATGGGTTCTGCACATTAGCTCACTGAGACGAATGATTGACCAAAGTTTAATGTAAATCTATCAAAGGGTTCAGGAGATATGGAGCGGACAAGAAAATATTACGGACAGACTGACAGACCCTGACTGGCCCGACGGACGGACAAACGGACAGACGAAGGCCATTCCTATAATCTACGCACCGCTTCACGACGGGGGTTTAAAAATGATACTGTTATCCAAGAATCATCATTGGTTTCCTCCCAAATGACCAAAAAACTTCAAAACTTTATTGATTAAGGTTAAAAAATGAATAAAAATATTGTAGCGTTTGAAAAAAGCATTTTATCTTCCTAAGTTGCAATATTGTTTCGAAAAATGTTTCTAAACATCACTTCAAACATCCTTCAGTCTACCTAAGAACAAATTGCAATGAAAGAGCAAACATGTATAACAGAGTTAACTTTCAAAATACCCTACAGTATCACGCTAAGTTACCCCACCACTTTTAAAGGCCTGTAGCTCGAAAAAAAAAAAAAAAAACTTGCGCGCGACCAGAGGTATGCCATAATAAAGTACACGTGTTATGCTGTTTACCGGCAAAAAATAAAAAGATTTAGTACAAGGCCAGAATACCCCCAAATGGACCACCCACCCCCCCCCCCCCCCCCCCCCCCCCCCCCCACCCCCCCCCACCCCCCCCCCCCCCCCCCCCCCCCCCCCCCCCCCCCCCCACCCCACCCCCCCCACCCCACCCCCCCCCCCCCCTTTCTCGACCAACTGAGCACTGCGATACGTGAAAAACGCCGAGGTAAATTCTCTAAAGGGATTCTGCTCCAACAGGATAATGCAAGTCCGCACTTGCAAAATTGCAATGGATGTGTTTGAGCTCCTAGTGACTATTTCCTAAAGGATATCCGTGGACGTCATTTACAGTCCAACGAAGTAGTCGTTTGTGGCGATGAGGAGTGGGTCGGAGACCCTGGTTTCTTAAGTTCTTGGCTGATGGCACAGGAACAGCGTTGGTCCAAGTGTATCATTCTAGAGGGCAATTACATCGAAAAAAAAGAGATCGATCCCACCTAGAACAACGTCAGGCTGTTGTTTTTATTGACTCACCCTTATAGCGTCCCCGCTGCCACATATTTAAGGCTTCCATTTTATGGTCGCATTTACGAAAACGCTCTCAATGTACTAGCTAGGCTCTGCACATTGGCGCCTGGTGAAGCAAATTGGGCTGCATGGTGCTTCATAGACTGGCCCCCGTCTAACTGATTATTTAGTCACTATAAAACGTTATATTTTATTATACAAAAATACATGGAATGTTCCCTTTGTTTTGTTTGATTCGAGGTTTAACGTCCCGGTCAACACTGTAAAGGTCATTTTGGTGACGTTGCTTCCAATTTTGTGGGACTTTTACCCGACATTGAGATGAAATGACATCTCAAGCCCTGTCGCCCAATAAACCAAATAGGGTTTATAAGCATGGACGGGCCGACTCGCACCGCTTTGCCTGGGCAGGTTTAGATCATCTAAGCTGTTTACTAGTACTCGTGTGTGGGTTGGAATGTTCCCTTTACCAAACTTGCTAAAATGGTTATAAACAACAAAATGAACTGAACCAGATAGTTACAGCCAGATAAGGGAGTTAATATGTGCAGGTCGCCCACACACATCGGGGCTGGGCTGCATGGTAAGTACTTCCACGCAGAGCTGAAACTGACCACACATGAGTACTGGTAAACGGCTTACAAGGCAGGCAAAGGGCTGTGAGTTAGACCGTCAAGTGCCTTTTGTTTCATTGGGCGGCAGGGCTTGAAATATCATAAATCCCACAGAATCGAAGCAGCGTCTCCAGAATGACCTAAATAGTGTTGACGGGACGTTAAACCTCAATTCAAACTGCAGAAAATAGTCGAGAAGAGTAACGCATAGCTGAGGTGCCAAGCTATGTGCTTCCGCGCAGAGCTGAAACTGACCGAACTTTTGAGTACTGGTAAAGCACTTAGGTCTAAACATGCCCAGGAAAAGGACCGTAATTCGAGTCGGGGTGTCCCTTGAATCGTAGCCTTTTCTTTGGGTGGTAACTTGAGAAATATCAGATAAAAGTCCCACAAAAACTAAAGTAACGTCTCCAAAATGACCCAGCAGGCACGTGACGTAATTGTGACGTCACAGCAACGTCGGTATAACGTCATTACATTTATGCAACGTCACATCGACGTCGGTGCAAGGTCATGACGTTGCACCGACTTTGATTTGACGTTGCCCTTGCGGCGTATGCCTGCTGGGAGCTAAATAATGTTGACATGGCAAAAGAAACAAAACTATTAAATTTTCCACCATGCTAAACTTTGTTCTTTAATATGCTAAAAATTTTGAAAAACAAACTGAATATCGGGTAGCAACTGTCTCAAGGTTATTTTAAGGCAGATTTACCTCGAAAGCTAACAAGTAAGTAATCTACAAACTTTACCTAATTAATTATACATTTATTTAACAAAAAAGAAAAAAATACTAACAGTAAAACATTAAAAAACAAAAGGAGGCCACGTGGCAGCGTGGTAACCGTGCTGCAGGCTATGGGTAAGCCAGAGGGTGGGATGGGGTTGGAAGGTTAGTTGAAAGCTAATGTTTGTCCGCCCGGCATTGAATGAGTACCTGATGCGTTTTTGACCGAGGGCAAAGAACAAAAAGAAAAAAGAAAAGAAAAACAGCGGCAAAGTAAGAATTTTAAAATCTCCCAAAATTAGATTTGCCCTTGCTTTCACAAAATGACCCCCCCCACTCCCCCAACACACACACACACACACAAACACACACACACACACACACACACACACACACACACACACACACACACACACACACACACACACACACACACACACAAATCCCGCAACGTACCCTCAAGGTACAGCAGAAAATGCACATGTAGATTTTGGCTGATTATGGTATCATATGTTTACCATATTTACGCTAAGAATTCGGACACCTCAACTCGGACTTTTCGCCCCGCCCACCGGGGCTTGAAGAAATAGGTTTTAACGCAGAGCTGAAACCGACCGTACACGAGGACTGGTTAACCGCTTAGAGGATCTAAGCCTGCCCAGGCAATGCGGTGTGTGTCGGGCCGTCCATACTTATAAACCCTATTCGTTTCATTGGGCGACTGGGCTTGAGATGCCAGTTCATCTCAATGTCGGGTAAAAGTCCCACAAATTTGGAAGCAGCGTCTCCAAAATGACCTCTACAGTGTTGACGGGAACGTTAAACCCCAAGTCAGTGAAAACAAAATCAACTCGGACTTTGCTTACTACCATATATTGAGACGGTAGCTCACTTGTATGCGCATCTGACTGGTGCTCAGGAGGACGCGGGTTCGATACCTGTGAGGGTCGACGACATTTTTTATGCGTAGAGATAGTTCATGAAATCTTTTCTTCGGTCATTCTCTCCCTTTCGCTGATTCAAGAAGGGCAGTTGTGTCTTGTCTCGGCCTACACTGTTTACTTATGCCTGTCTGTCCGAATACATACGGAAAATTGAGCCAGCGTATGACAAAACCTACAATAATACATGTGCACCCAACGAAGACTCAGATCAGCCTGTGCATCCGCGCAGTCTGATCATAGTCTTCGTTGTGAGCTCTAAGGATAGCTAAGGGCCCAATGCTCCTCCATGCAGCAAGAGGAGTCTCTGGTTAGACTATATGGATGAGCAGGCTGATCTGAGTCTTCGATGGGCGCACATGTCTTATTATAGGTTTCAGTTGTCGTGCGCTGATTCAAATACCGTACGATGGTAGTATGGCCCTGAACCGGTTGCAACATGATCATCATCTCCGTGCAAAAGCTCAAATTTTACTTAAATACAAAATCATTGTTAGAATGTTTCATACTCAGGGGACCTTGTTGCACATTGACCAGAAACATTGCAATACAATCTGTCTTGATCTGACTTCGGGGCAAATAGTTTCTCGCAATATTTCTTCAGTCCTTGTTTGCGAGCGGACGGCTTTTTCGAGGAAAGACATTTATTTCATACTGCCTGTTGTAAGTATAAGTAAATTAAACACATTTTAACAGGGGATTGAAGAAAGAGATTGGGCTGCATGATGCTTCCCAACAGTGCTGAAACCGGACACACATGAGTACTGGTAAACCGCTTAGAGGGGCTAAGCCTGCCAAAGCCAAGTGGTGCGAGTCTGGCCGTCCATGCATGTAAGCCCTATTGGTTCCATTGGGCGGCAGGGCTTGAGATGTCATTTCATCTCAATGTCGGGTAAAAGTCCCACAAAATGTGAAGCAACGTCTTCAAAATGACTCCTATAATGTTGGCAAAGACGTTAAACCGCAAATTAAACAAACAAAAAACATGGAAACTGCAAAATGGGTCATTGGCAAATAGTCCAAGACCAGATCAGATGCCGCGGTCAACGGAATCTGACTAGGACCTTCGCTGTTTGCAAAAATCCGACAATTTCTGAATGAATGTCTGAAAATAAATCAATCTGACAACCCTAAATGCCGGCATCATTACGAAAAGACGCCTATACAAATATATTGTAAATTTTAACGACAAAAAAGAGGAAAATTTTAAGATGAAAAATTGTGTTATTCTTATTTCTGCTCGAAATATAGATTGCGGGTACACCTTAGAACCGCCTCATAGAGGCGATTCTAACGAGTACCCACCATCTATATTTTAGATCAGAATTAAGAAAAATAAGGTTTACCGCTGTAAACCAAAGTTTTAATGTACAAAAGTGGGGTTCGAGGGGTCAGAATTATATATGCGTGTTTTCGGGATGAGACTTCTATTTTAAAAGCAAAATAGTCAATAGGTTAGGTTAATACAGTCGGAACACCTTTGAGACCATGAAAATCTGTTCGAGACAGGGGTAGTTCGAGCCACAGAGGGCTAATACCAGGGGACATAAAGACATACTTTAGGACATCTTTTTCTGTGCTCTATAATGAAAAATGTATGCTGTGTGTATTCATTAGAACCGCCTCATCGAGGCGATTCTAATGAGTACACACAGCATACATTTGCAAGATAATAGACGAAAATATCTTAATTTTTACCCTCCCTATTTCTTATGTAGAGAAATTCCCTAGGGACTCAAGAACGGGTTCGATTCAGCCATGGTAAACGAGCCATCGGTGTTCGAGCCATCGAAGTTCTACTGTAGTATCCTTCTTCAATAAATGTGTCTAAGATGAAGAAACATTCCCACGTTTAAAGGGGAATCACAGCAGTTATCTTCTCTTTGAAATCGAAGATTCTTAGATTTTTAAACTGAAGGAAATTTTGTTAATTCTCCGTATAAAGAACTATATTGTGCCGGCTCATCGAGACGGTTCAAAGGAAAAACCATTATAAAGGTTCATATGGAACATTACGGAAAATTAGCCTTCAGTTATCATCAAATACTCGCCTTCTGTTGCTATTAATTAATGGACTACTCTAAAAACCGCCCCCGCCCATAGGGGCTTGAAGAAATATATGGGCTGCACGATGCTGCCACGCAGAGCTGAATCCGGCTCGCATACTAGTACTGGTAAACCGCTTACCAGGAACCGCGGCGCGAGGCGGACCGTCCATGCTAATAAACCTTTTTGGTTTCATTGGGCGACAAGGCTTGAGATGTCATTTCATCTCAATGTCGGGTAAAAGTCCCACAAAATTGGAAGCAACGTCTCCAAAATTGACCTTTACAGTGTTGACGGGGACGTTAAACATCAAATCAATCAAAACTACTCTAAAAAAATAAAATTAATAAATATATAATAAAACAGTTGTTTTCGTTTCTGTCGAGTTGCGTGCTCTAAACTCATTTTATAAGGGCTATGGATTTTGTATTTTGCAAATCATCAAGAAAGCATGCCTATATAATTTTGACCCCCTTGAACCCCACTTTTTTACAGTAAAACTTGGGTTTACATGGGTATACATCATTTTTCGTATTTCTGCTCTAAAATACAGATTGTGGGTACTCGTTAGAATCGCCTCGATGAGGCGGTTCTAACGTGTACTCTAAAATATAGATTGTGGGTACTCGTTAGAACCGCCTCGATGAGGCGGTTCTAACGTGTACCTACAATCTTATTTTAAGCAGAAAAAAAGAAAAATATCACAATTTTTCATCTGAACATTTTCGTTTTTTCGGTGTTAAATTTTGTTTGTTTGATTTGACGTCCGCGGCAACACTGTAAAGGTCATTTTGGACACGTTGCTTCCAATTTTGTTGGACTTTTACCCGACAATGGGATGAAATGACTTCTCAAGCCTGGCCGCCCAATGAAACCAATAGGGTTTATAAGCATGGACGGGCCGACTCGCACCGCATTGCCTGAGCAGGCTTAGATCCTCTAAGCGGTTTACCAGCACTCGTGTGCGGGTCGGTTTCAGCTCTGCGTGGAAGCATCATGCAGCCCATGTATTTCTTCAAGCCCCGATGGGCGGGGGCTACGGTGTTAAATTTACATTGTATTTGTACAGGCGTGTTTTCGTAATGATACACATTCGAGCCAAAGTTTCCTATTCTGAAAGACCTTTAATACTGTTGCCCACGTGCTTATTATTGACCAATAAAGTTAAACCGCGCGCGAATTTAAGGTTTTGTATACTGTTTAACGGACAGAACGCAATGAAAATAAAAGGACCGCAAGTACCACAAAGCCATTACGAAAACACGCTTATACCACATTGTAAATGTTACCGCCAAAAAAAATGGAGAAAATTTTCAGTCGAAAAATTGTGATATTTTTCTTATTTCTGTTCTAAAATATAGTTTGTGGGTATTCGTTAGAACCGCCTCGACGGTTTATCCCTGCAAACCTGCAAACCCCAGTTTTACAGTATAGAAATAGAGTTCAAGGGGGATAGCGTGTTTTCTTGTTTTTTGTTGTTGTTGTTGTTTTTTTTACAACATTGAGCTGTCTGTCTAAGTTCATGATCACTCAGAGACCATCGACCCACCAGTGCTGACAGTGCTTTGATGTATAATGATGCACAGTACAATTCCTATATTAAGGCCATCTTTGAGACTGTTCAAAAGTGGTCTTAAAGACCCCTTTTAATCACTTTTGAACAGTTCCAAAAGTGGTCTCGGACCAGTGGACACTGTATGCAGGAAACACAACGAATGAATAACTGAATCTTTCTAAATAAGCTTCTTAAAGCAGAATTGGTCTCAATTTTCGGTGGTCTTAACCCATATATGCCTAGTGGCCCTTTTTTGGGACGTTGGCAAACAGTGTAGACCCAGATCAGACGCCGCATAACGCGGCGTCTGATCTGGGTCTACACTGTTTGCTCAAAGAACATACATTTTTGTACAACTTACATTAAACAAAACAAATCTGACACCCCTATAATTGAAAATGGGCAACTCCAAATTTATAAGATGGAAGATTCCATTGTCATATATGGGTTAATAGCGGACACTGTATGTGTGTTTTCTTCTATTTTCAGTAGAAAGATTTGACAGTATGGGTAATTATGTGAAGTTATTTGCACCGTTATTTTTCATAGTTGTTTTGATAAGCGAGTCTTTATCACTAAGAGGTCCCCCCGAGGACTATGAAGCACCCACGGAGAAGTGTT
Organism: Lucinisca nassula; assembly: GCA_963580285.1. Taxonomy (NCBI): domain Eukaryota; kingdom Metazoa; phylum Mollusca; class Bivalvia; order Lucinida; family Lucinidae; genus Lucinisca; species Lucinisca nassula. The sequence goes on along the minus strand of OY757011.1, from coordinate 86,176,410 downwards.
GGGCTGGCGCAAGGGATTGTGCTGTCTTCAGTGGTGCTTATGAGGGTGCTGGCATGACGTCGAGATTCTGTTGGGAAAGGTAAGAATCCTGTGTTAAAATAACGTCCGTGCAATGCTAGTCCAGTGATTTTTGTTTGTTTGATTTGAGGTTTAACGTCTGTAAAGGTCATTTTAGAGACGTTGCTTCCAATTTTGTGGGACTTTTATCCGACATTGAGATGAAATGACATCTCAAGCCCTACCGCCTAATGAAACCGATAGGGTTTATAAGCATGGACGGGCCGAGCTAATCCACTGAATAGGGAAACGTGAATGTAATACAGTGAAATTCTGCTATTAAGACCACCTTGAACCAAGACTAAATTTGCTTTTGGAAGTTTATTTAGTAGGTAGTCTTTGACTTTTCTGCATACACTGTCCTCTGGTCAGAGACCACCTTTGGGACTGTTCAAATGTGGTCTTCAAGATAACATCATAGAAATCAGACTTCAATTTTCGCGTCCATTTGACGTTTTTGAGGAGAGACCTGCAACACGAAGATAAAGTATTATTTTCTTGAAAATACAGTCAGTCTAATTTCATGACATTTGTGCATCTGTATTTCAAGAACAGGAGGATTTTTGCATTGAATTGAAAACAATATGGCGACTGATTTTCAAACTAAACCACGCCTTCTGAAATCCATACTCTGACAGGAACTATTTTGGTTGGAAATCAGAAAGATTGAATTTGAAAATTCAAAGGTAAAACATGAATGGAAATGTAATAAACAGTTTATCTTGTTTTGATTGATTACGGAGAAATAATTCACTCGTGTTCTAAGGCTTTCGTGTAAAAAATCTCGTTCGCTATCGCTCACTCGTTTTTTTACTCAGAAGCCCTAATTAGAACACTTGTGAATTATTTCACCGTAATCGATCAAAACAAAAACAACAACAAAAAACAAATAAACTCTATATATTACATGCATAACGAAGAAATACCATGATTTCTCAATGAATTAAAAATGGTAACAGCTCTGACCTAAGAAGATTTATTTCCTCTAAGGAAATATTTCCCTGTAGCCGGTTCTACACGTACTTTTCCAGTGCAATTTTTATATTTAGACGCGGGAATGTGTTGCACATTTCAATACTGGTCATGAACAGACTCAGTAAAACCGAGTCTGCTATTTTTGTTTCTTTGGTGTATGCTTCCAAATGGCCTAACTATTCAAAGCTTATTTATCTTGGTGTTGTGCCGTGTCGCGGCCGTAAAAAGTTTCCCCAGTGCAGACTGTTATAGGATATCCAACTGGGTTGAGTTATAAACTGTACTCGTATGTATGAAATTCGATAATCCACTAGTTGATTAAATATGCAAATTAAGTATAGATGCGCCTCGTAACTTCCTTACGCGAATATAAACCCATCCTGAATAAAATGTGTTTTAAATGTCATATGAGGAAATAGAATCTTGCATTCGAGCGCATCTATTATTGAATTTATTAAACTCGTTTAGCAAAAGCGATAAAATGCTCGGCGAAGTCTGGCATTTTATTCCTTTTCCTCAATTCGTTTAATAAATTCAATAATACACGGACACTTATGTACATGAAATTGGATTATGAAATCACTTTCCCTGCGGTATCTTTGTTTTATTGCGCTCCCAAATTTTTGCGCGTTGCAGATAAGGCTGACATGGTTAATCGTATAATCGATTAATCAATCGATAAATTCCACAAAAATGATTATCATTTCTGATTTGCTTTTAATCGATTACTTGATAGGTAAAATTTACTTCCCACAGTCATGCCTAAAATAGCTGGATGAGTGGCAAACAGTGCAGACCCTGATGAGACGCCGCACTCTGCGTCGTCTCATCTGGGTCTACACTGTTTGCCCAGGCCTGTCTGTTCAAATATACATATGGTAAAGAACAACATACGATAAGAGTCATGCTCAGAAGAAAGCCAGACAGGTAAAATTATGACAAAAACCTTAGCGATTACTTATCGATTATCGATCGCAATGACAGGACTGATAATCGATTATATTTTCAGCTCCGATTAGTCAGCCTAAATCTTTGTTATATCGCGCTCTTTAATTTTTGCGCGTTGCAGACTGTGAGACAAACTGACCGATCCAGACCTGACCAGATCAACAGACCGACCTACCAAATCATACGTTTACCCGAATCTTAACCCAGTGAGCACATAAGAGGATATCTGTATTGAAAATTGTCATTTGGGGAGGTAAATCGGCGGTTTTTCGGTCGGAAATTTCGTTTTACGGCGACGCGCCAGCGGAGCCGTAAAACGGAATTTGTGACCGTACAACTTATTCAAACTGTACTATTTTGCTCAAAGCGGCAGGCTCTGTGAGCTGCGTAAAACCGAATGCCAGCCAATGAGAAATGACGTTACGAGATGACGTCGGGTTTCCGACAGTGTATCGCAGAATATACTGACGCAAATTTTTGACGTTATCGAATCAAACGTCGCGTTACATACGCAAGTGCATTAGAATGTCGTATCAAAGTCGATGCAACGTTGCATGAACGTTGATGCGACGTTGTTTAGACGTGACTTATTTTACAAATAATTGTTGTCTTTGTAGGTGCTTGTGTCACATTAGTGGACTCTATCGTACTGGAAGGTGTTTAAGGAGCAGTGAATGTGGGGATGAACGAGCACCCTGGAAGTGTCAATGTATAGAAACAACCTACCCATCTGACCCTGTATTGAAACAAAAAATGGAAGCACACGTTGATAGATTACGTTTGGGTCGATGTGGCCGGTGGTAAAGTCATAAATTTAAAGAAAAGTCAAGAGAGTATCAACTTTCCAGAGAAACCCTGGCGTTAAACGAAGATCACTAAACTGCATATCGCGTGTCAGAAACGTCGCATATGAATTTTTTTCATACGTCGCCAGACTTTCAAGGGGAAACCTACGTCATGATTACGTCACAACGCCGATTCGTTTCACGAAAACAGTAACCATACTGACGCTTTGAACAGTTATTTTTAAGCAGAATCTTGAAAGAATTGTTGTTGCACCATATTCATGTAACGAGAAAGTCTTGCATACAAGAAGAAATTTGTGCAAGCGTTTCATCCCTGCAATGTTCACCAATGTTCCCACTAGGCACACGTCGCTACGGCAACGTCAAATCAACGTTGCACCGACGTAGATAAGACTTGCTTAAACATCATGACGTTGCGTCGACGTTGATGTGACGTCACAATTACGTCATGTGCCTGCTTGGTTGCTTTAACATAATGTGTCTGCTGTTTTCATGAACACCTCGGAATCAGTTGATTCCGATTCCCACGCTCTTTCATCAGTGATTCCATTTAAGAAATAGATCAGCTCTAATTGCGATTGGTTGAGTAATAAATCACGGTTTGGAGGTCAGTTGTAAAGTAGATAAAATCACGAGCGCGTAGCGCGCGCGTTTTGTCTACTTACAACTGACCCACAAACTGTGATTTATTACTAAACAAATCACAGACTAGAGCTGATCTATTTCGATTCTAACACGCTGAAAATCCACAAATAATGTTGTTGTTTCCTTCAAAATCTCACAAATTTTCGCCATTGTTAGATGAAATCCCGCGAAAATTATCGACTGAAACACATGCATTTATATCCTTTTCTAACGTTTTCGATGCGAGAAAATAACGTTACACCGTCTAACGTCAAGTAAATCTCACAAAATTTCGCCATTGTTAGATGAAATCCCGCTAATATTATCGACTGAAACACATGCATTTATATCCTTTTCTAACGTTTTCGATGCGAGAAAATGACGTTACACCGTCTAAGGTCAAGTAAATCGACTAGTGACGTCATAAATTTGCAGTTTTAGTGACGTCACTCGTCTGTGATTTGTTGCAGAATAAAACTCAGTTATTTTCCATTGCCTATATAGGCGCGCTGTGTTAGAATCTCCCATAACGGTTGCTGGCCTTTTCAAGAGTAGTAACAATAGTACTGTTTACTATTTGCTTTGACTTTGAAGGGTTGTCTCATATATTGCTATTGTTACCACATGTATTGTTCGCCCCCGCTCATCGGGGCTTGTAGAAATAGATTGGCCTGCATGATGCTGCTACGAAGAGCGGAAACTGACTACACAAGAGTACTGGTAAACCGCTTAGAAGGACTAAGCCTGCCCAGGCAAAGCGGTGTGAGTCAGATCGCCCAATGCATATAAGCCTTTTGTTTTCATTGGGTGGCAGGGCTTGAGATGTCATTTCACCTCAACGTCGGGTAAAAGTCCCACAAAATTCGAAGCGACCTCTTCAAAATGACATAAATAGTGTTGACGGGTACGTTAAACCCAAATTCAAACAAACACAAACTACATGTATTGTTAACTTTTCAGCGTTATGACGTAGCCTATTTTTTTCCAAACAGACTTTACAGGTCAACCATTACAAAAACATATTGGTAAATTTTTACCGCAAAAAAAAATGCAAATTTCAGATAAAAAATCTGAACTTTTTCATATTTCTACCCAAAACATAGATTGTGGGTACTCGTTAGAACCGCCTCGGTGAGGCGGTTCTAACGAGTACTCACACTCTGTGTTTTTGGGCAGAAACAGGAAATAATGTATCCCCCTGTAACCACAGTTTTACTATATAAAAGCGGTGTTTAATGGGGTCAAAGTTATATAGGCGTGTTTTCGTGATGGTAGGTTTTGTGGGCATATCCCAACCAGCACAATAATACAGGCCAAGATCGGACGGATTTCGTTATTATTGGCACAGCGTATCAAGGCCTGGAATTCCTTGATGACTGGTACACAGAATTTAGGTTGCATTCCGAAGCAAGTTCATGTTGTGTTTCTTTTGGAATTTCAGCTCAGTAGAGCACTGTGGTACAATGGTAAGGCATCGGGTTTGAGATCGAGAGGTGGTCGGTTCGATCCCTGCAAGCGCCAATTGGTGTTTCCTTGAGCAAAAGACTTTATCCACATTGCTTAGTACTGGTTTCTACTCAGGAAGAGGAAAAAAAGAGGGTCACAGGGTTTACTAAATGTCTTACCCTCTATAAATAAAGTCAATTATTTTATTATTATTATTATTATTATTATTATTATTATTATTATTATTATTATCGCTAGAAAATATATCATTCACATTACACATGTATACATAATATTGTTCTTTGTATTTGTAAATAAATATCATTGACCGCTAATCTTCGACCTTCAAATTCCGTTTTAAAATTTAGCATGGACTTGTTAGATCACCGGTTTTCAATGACAGATTCAATCTGTCATCTCTAGCTATCCTGCACGTTTTAAAGTAAGCTTTCTTCCGGCTTTGACCGCCATAGAAATATGAGTCCGCACAAAATTTAGTCCGGTTTGGCGCAGTAATCAAAATTGTACAAGCGTATTAATTATCGTATAAGCGTAATACAAACTTTTGAAGCAAACGACTTGACATTTATCATTGCTGCATCATGCGACGGGTTTGGCGAAGACTGTATACCCAAATCATGCGGCGTCTATTAAGCAGTCTGCTCGGGTTTTACAATGTTTTCTATCAGTGCTGTCAATATTTAAACCTTAAAGATCAGCCTGCTGTTGGAACTGCTGCAGACAAAACTATTAATGGTTTTTTTTCTGACTTTCGATGTCAAGTTTAGGTCAGTTTCAACTTAGGTGTATATTGACTTTGCGTGGAGAAATTGGAAAGAAAGACTGTCTCTTTCAACCCTGGAATATGGTACAGATACTTAGTGTAGGACCTGTGATATAATTCTAGGTGCCATATTTAGCAGAATGGAAGAGCCCAACTTCAGTGATGGCAGAGTGCACTCCAGAAACTCAAGGCAGGGAATAAATCAAAGCACTGACAACACTCATGCCGATTGTCTCTAAATGCAGGCTGGTCATGAACGGGGACTTGGACTGATTCGTTTAAACTTAAGATGTTAATTACTAATGCAAAAATTGTAGAACAAGATCAGCACCGTGTTCTGTGGCGTTTGATCTGAGTTTACATTGTTTGCCAGATCCAACATTTTATTCATGTGCAGATTTTACAGATAACACTTACATGTACCCAACACGCGGCTATGTTTGGGTTGATTGTTTGGCAATCGACCCGAAGTTGCTAATAAGGACAGCGCTTCAGTGCTCACGTCTACGTGACTATCACTGATTTGTCAGAATAACCTTTTGTCTTGTAGAAAACAGCCGCAGTAAGATCAGGGTATTCCATATGACTGAAGAGGATTATCCTGGAATCGTAGGACGAGCTTGGCAAACAGTGTAGACCAAAATCAGACGCTGTAAAACGCGTCTTATCAAAATTTTCACTATTTGTTTGGAATTTCAAAGTTAAATGAAACAGTTTAAATCTCAGTCCAGGACTACCTACAGCCCACACTCTCAGTGCTTGGATTCTGAAACCAAACGATTGCATGATTACAACACGTTTATGCGCCATGCCCTTAAGCTAAAAAGGTTAAATCAATCAACCGTGACGTATGGTTACCAGTCCGGCCACGTCGATCCTGTTCACCATCTTCACACCAGTACGGATAGAAACCACATGTTCAGGATCAAACTTTTGATGTGTAATGTAAGGTCGTGCCCAGAAAAGAAGAAACTGAAATTTGTTCTCAAAAAAGCATTAAGTGAGAGCGTATTGCAACATTGTTGGGTCGATCGTTTACGATCGACCCTAATTTACTAAATGGCAAAACGGAATTCCTGCAGTTGTCCACGTGACCATCACTGATTTGGGAAAACCAATATTAATAGAACTTTTAACGTTGCGCTATTTTTATCGATGCAACATATAGGTCAGTGCAGTCTGAGCTACCAATAGAGGCTTGACAGGAATCGTGTGAACACTGAATACACAGACCAGACGCCGCGGAATGTGGCTTCTGCTCAGCAGGTTGCACAGGGACTACACTGTTTGTTTAAATAGTGGTATTTTAGGGTTAAACGAAATAGAATAAGAATGCCAGGTTGCTCACGTAATGAAAGAAAAACAATACACGCTGTCACGTGACGTCTTCGGAAAACTGTTACACAAATGTATGCCAAGTCGAGTAAAAATAAACTTTTCGCACTTCTGTTTAGAACCTTGAAATGTTTAAGAGCAAAAAAATGAGCAGCCCAGTCTTTATAGGTGGGACCGTTATTAGGCATACAGCGTAGACCCAGATCGGATAGGCACTACATTCCTTCTGATCAGGGTCGGCACTGTTCGCCATATGTATGTAACAACAGTTTTGAACATGATTCAGGCCCGTACGCAGACTCTGAAAAGGGGCGGGATGAGGGTGCGAATTTCGGGTGAAATATATGTTATAAAGCAGAGAATCTTATGCTTGCTATTGTCCGCGTGACGATCACTGACCATCTGACCTTGAACAAAAATCCAAGTACTGTTTGTTTATAGCATTCCTAAGACGTCAGAGCGAAGCGTAAGAAGGAAATTCTGGGCTTTGGATACAAACGATCGAGCACAGCCCAGAATTTCCTTCTTACGCTTCAAAGATTCTCTGCTTTATAACATAGACTGTGGGTAACCGTTAAAACTCTTCATTATAAGAAAAGTGTTCAGTCAATTTGATTTGAGGTTTAACGTCCACGTCAACACTGTATGGGTCATTTGGAGACGCTACTTCCACTCTTATGCATTGGCATTGGCAAATAGAATCTACATAATCAGACGCCACATAACGCGATATCTGATCAGATCTACTGTGCTTGCTTGAATTTAAATGAACAGTTCGATTCTCAGTTCATGACTATTTTCCCAACCTTCACTCAGAGACGATCGACCCACCAGTACTCTCAGTGAAGGATCGTTAGCGTGCCCCTGGACAGTAAGAAGCTGGTCGGAAAGCGGATAACGTTGGCTCTGTTTTTGGGTGCCGTCTATATATGCCGTCTCTATAGGAGCGACATCTTGGCGTCTAAGCGACTGACATATGCGTTTCAGTAACAAATCGCACTTCAGCGTGAATCACGCCGATTGTCGTTTCCGGGTGTTTCGACGTATAGGTGAAAGGTATGCCGAGGCGACGAACACACCGGTTACCGCAGTACAACGAACGCGACAGAGTACAACGAACGCTACTGAAATCATGACGTCACAGCAGTATTTTCGTTAAGAAAAAGGTTTATTTTAGCCCAGATCCTAATCTTTTTGGGTGGTTATTTTGCATAGCTTCAGAATAATGGTATTGCCATTTACCAATACAGTTGTAGAGAATTCTGTCTATTATAAACGAACCGCAAACATTTTTCTTTCGTCTAGTGTGTTTTCACCAACCCCAGCATACTTCTGTCAATGTTTTTTGACAGTAACACATCTTTTGCGCACATGATTTTGTGATTTATATGTAGTTGCGATTTCAGAGCTTCCATTGATGCATTTGCTTGAGCCCCAGTTTATATCAATACCCACTGAATCCGTGGATGGTTCAATGGTAGATTTTTTGTTAGGGTACACCTTACCACGGGTTATGATACACCATAACGCGGTTAGTCAGCACAATTAGGGTACAACAAACACGGTACATAATCTTCATAAATTGAAATATTTGTTTGAATTGGGACTTAACGTCCCAGTCAACACTATTTAGGTCAATATGGAGACCTTGCTTTCAATTTTGTGGGATTTTTACCCGACATTGAGGTGAAATGACATCTCAAGCCCTGCCGCCAAATGAAACCAAAAGGCTTATATGCATTGGCCGATCTGGCTCACACCGCTTTGCCTGGGTAGGCTTAGTCCTTCTAAGCGGTTTACCAGTACTCGTTTGTGGTCAGATTCAGCTCTGCGTGGAAGCACCATGCAGCCCAATTTATTTCCTCAAGCCCCGATGGGCGGGGACGAAATAAATTGAAATAAAACTCTTTCATCTGCCAGCGAAGGCATGATACATGATGCTGTTTTTAATTTAAAACGATCCATTTTGCTGTTACATACTCTTTAATGCCTTTTTGATTCTCATTATGATCTCCGAACTTATACACGTACGAATTTAAAGGGTTGGATAAAAATCTTGGACAAAGGGGACGGGAGAACAAAATTCTGACTTTCCAGAACGTTTTTGCCACATTCCCAACTTATGAACAACTGAAACCCAACTTATTTAGTTTCGGCATTGGTGGGGAGCGGAGACACTTGAATTTATAGATTCCTTTCTTTGCTACTGAAAATAGTAAGTTTTTGTAAATGACATGGACCCACTATGAGTTAATGGCGAGTATATGGAGTGTGATCCAGTTTTGTCTGTGTCCCGAATAGGACTGTTCTTATTCCATTGTTATACTCCCTGTATATTAATCATATTTCCACCGACATTGACTCAGAAATAAGACTGTTCGCAGACGACTGAGTGTGCTGCCGGGAAATTAGAGTTACAGAGGACTAAAATACACCTCGGAACCAAATGGATAGACTAGGATGTTGGGCATGAAAATGTGGCATGACACCATGCGAACAAGTCCGTGAAATGAACACCCCTTACTTTATATAGAGAAAACTGGGATTTAAGGGGATATACATACTTTTTATTATATCTGCTATAAGCCATGGGTTGTGGGTACACGTTAGAACCGCCTCCTTGATACGGTTCTATCGAGCAACCACAACCGATGTGAAAAATACACTATCTCGCACTGCAATACATTAAGCAGATAGCTAGGCAGAGAACCAATAAAATTGAGGGTTCGTGCATTAGAACTCCTTGAGTTTCATTTCACATGATTCTCGGACTCCCAGAAATCCGAGGGCGAATTTCAATGTAGAGTGGGAGAATGTCATAGGGTATAGGTATATAGCACACTTGTACTGCCTTTCGGTACAAGCCGGCTTTTATAGCAACGTGATAGATTTGCTTATTAATCCGGCGGCCCGGGTCCGAACCCCGGCCGGGCAAAAGTTGTGTAGCAGTTTTGTCACCTGTTACACAATGTCAGTAAAAATGCCATTAATGTCCATGAAGAACAAAACTGGACCGAAAACGGCACCTTGTGAGACACCAGACAAAACTTGAGCCCAATCCTAAGTTTCACTGTTAGGTTCGGCAATAGTATACATGGTGTTGATCAGCATCGTTAAACTCAAACTCAGCCATAATGTATCTTTCTGAAATAAAGAATGTAAGTCTGGTATTCTTACGACATGAATGCCGTAACAGTGGAGGGAAGCATAGTTGTAAAAAAGGGAAAAATCGCCTATGGTTAGATTCGAACCTGGGACGATCGGGTAAAATCAACTGCTCAAAACACTAAGCCAACTGTCTTCCTCAGTTGTCTTCCGCATAATCAACCAAGGCAGGTATATAACGTAGGTTAGGTACTGCGGGCCGTAACACCTCACCCCCTTTCTTCAAGTCCGTATGTTGACGCGAGGTCATTTTTGCGAAGAAAGTCAAATCCCGGGCGAGCCACCATCTTCCGACATGACAGCCATAATGAAGGAATGGAGCATAGCTGAAAAAAAGTAATCGACTCTGTGCCGAAGAGTCGTACCCATGACGCAGTTGTCATTGGTTATAAACCTGTAGACCAAGGAAGATAATTCAGGATTAGAAGTTGTTGGCCGTAACAGTACCAGGGGCATAGCTGGAAGAAAATCATTTGTACGAGAAAAAAAAAAGAAAATACTAAAAAGAATAACTCCGTTTACCAAATGAGGACCACTCTTACAGCAAAGAATTTTTCTCCGGGAGCAAATTCTTTCCTGTAAGTCCGGTCCCCGTGGCAGAGGAGGAAACTATGCTAGATAATAAATAGTGCTGCGTATATCCTAGACAAATGCAGCTTTTTTTCTTCTTCTACTTCTACTTCTTCTTCTTCTTCTTCTTCTTCTTCTTCTTCTTCTTCTTCTTCTTCTTCTTCTTCTTCTTCTTCTTCTTCTTCTTCTTCTTCTTCTCATTCTTCTTCTTAACATTTTTCTTCTTCCTCTTCTTCTCTCTGCTTCTTTTTTTTCTTCCTCTTCTTCTTCTTTTTCTACTTTTTAGCTCACCTTTTTAGCTCACCTGAGCACAAAGTGCTCATGGTGAGCTATTGTGATCGGTCAATGTCCGTCGTGCGTCGTTCGTCGTCAACAATTGCTTTAAAAGACTACTCCTCCTAAACCCTTGGGCCAATTTAATTTAAACTTCACAGGAATGTTGCCTTTGTGAATCTCTACCAAAATAGCTAAAATGATTCCGCTCTGATGAACAAGATGGCTGCCAGAGCTAAACTTAGAAAAATCTTTAAACTCCTTGGCCAATTTCATTCAAACTTCATAGGAAAATTGCCTAGGTGACCCTCTACCAAAAAAGCTAAAATCGTTCTGCTCCGATGTACAAGATGGCCGCCGAAGCTAAAAGTAGAAAAATCTTTAAACGACTACTCCTCCCAAACCCATGGGCCAATTTTATTCAAACTTTAAAAAAACGATGCTTAGGTGACCCTCTACCATAATAGCTAATTTTTTTTGGTCTGAATAACGATATGGCCGCCAGAGCTAAAAAGAGAAAAACGTTGTAAATTTGCTTCAAATACGAACTTCTCCTAAACCCTTGGGCCAATTTTATTCAAACTTCACAGGAATGTTGCCTAGGTGACGCACTACCAAAAAGAGCTAAAATCGCTATGCTCTGTCAAACAAGATGGCCACCAAAGCTAAAATAGAAAATAATCTTTAAACGACAACTCCTCTTGTACCCGTTGGCCAATTTCATTTAAAATTCATAGGAATGTTGTTTAGGTGACGATCTAGCAAAATAGCTAAAACGGTTCTGCTCTGATGAGCAAAATGGCTGCCATAACTAAAATAAAAATAAAAAATATTGTAAATTTGCTTCAAACGACAATTCCTTCTGAACCCTTGTGCCAGTTTCATTCAAACTTCATAGGAATGTTGCTTAGATGACTGAACTGCAATAATAGTTAAAACGATCCCGCTCTGATGAACAAAATGGCCACCAAAGCTAATAATAGGAAAACGTTAATTTTCTTCAAATGCGAACTTCTCCAAAACTGATTCAAACTTCACAGAAATGTTGCCCAGGTGACTCCCTACAAAGTAGCTAAAATCATTCCGCTCTGATGAACAAGATGGCCGCCAGAGCTAATAATAGAAAAAAATCTTCAAACGACAACTCCTCCTGTACCGTTGGGCCAATTTCATTCAAACTTATAGCAATGTTGCTTAGATGACCCTCTACCAAAATAGCTAAAGTGATCCCATTCCGATTAACAATATGGCCGCCTGAGAGCTAAAAATAGAAAAAAAAAAAACATTGTAAATTTTCTTCAAATGCGAACTCTTTCTAAACCCTAGTTTGATTCGAACTTGGCTGCGTGACACCCTTCCAAAATAGTTAAAATCGTTCCACTCTGACAAACACGATGGCCACCAGAGCTAAAAATAGAATGTACTAGAGACAGTGACATTCAGGTGAGCGAATCGGGGCGGGGGGGGGGGGGGGTCTTGTTTCTTCTTCTTTTTCATTTTCTCCTTTTTCTTCTTCTTTTTCTTTTTCTTCTCCTTTCTTTTCTTTTTCTTCTTCTTTTTTCTTCTACGTCTATTTTTTACGTTTGTATTATGTACAGGTAGCTACGCCCCTGAGTGTGATGGACAAACTTTCCTATCTATCCCTCACACCGATTTCTTTGGCTGGCTTGTTTCTTCGCTTGGTTGGGAGTTTAACAGCCCAGCAAACACTATTTAGGTCACATCGAGCCAGTTAGTTTACCTTGAAGGCTTATAAAACCAGCACAGTGCATATTCTTACTTATCTTTCTTTCTTACCGAATTTGACAACCGCCCTTCTTGAGCCAGTGAAAGGCAGAGAATGACCGTGTGTGTATTTTGAGTTATACGTCCCAGCAACCCACTAAGGTTATACATACAGGGGACATCAGTTTATCGACTCGCCAGAAAGTTTGGAGAAGCCAAAAATCGAACCCAGGACCCCTGGTTTATGAGGTGAGTAAAACAGAATGATTACCAAAGAGAACATTTCATGACACACCCATTTCAGATTCTTTTTCTTGCATTACTTAAATCTGAAAACGTAGATTTTGAATATACGGTCGCTTCGGCTGCTGACGTCTATTGTGACGTTTAGTGACGTCGTATTACGGGTAGCAACCACGACTTTCTATACAAGTAGCGCACATCAGACACCCTTTGAGTTTAACACCTCAGAATTCTCGACTTTCTGTACTAACAAATTATTTTGCAGATTCTTGTGGTTGCACGGGGAGTGTTGTCTCATTGAAGTTGGATTTGCTCAGTATAGCTCATTGTTGGCTATTTGAACGGTTCCTCTGTAGTTTTATGTTGTTTACATGTTTATGTACAGGTTATTCTTGGGCCCCATCCACCGCAGCTTGGGGAAATAAACGGGCTACATGATACTTCCACACAGGGCTGAAACCCGTCGCACAGGACTGCTGGTTAACCACTTAGAAGGTCTTAGTCTTCCCAGGCAAAGTGGTGCGAGTCCGACCGTTCCTTCATATACATGTGAACCCTATTATTCCCCTTGGGCGGTAGGTTTGAGATGTCGTTAAAACTCAATGACGGATAGAAAGACTTGCAAAATTGGAAACAATTCCAAAATGACCTTAATAGTGTTGACGGGGACGTAAAAGCTCAATTCAAACAAACAAACAAACAGGTTATTTTGTATGTGACATTTTTTGATGGATTATAGCGACTGTTTATTGTGCATCTGTTGTAAAAAGTTGTCTCCGTGTCATAAACACACATACAACCCAAAACACTTTTCTGTTTTAGGAATGGCCAAGCGCATAGTGTACATATTGTAATTGTTCAACTTAAGGGCAAATATGTATCGTTCATCTTGGCTATTTCTTGAAAAATGGCGCTTATAATGGGTACAACCGTCCAGAGTCGGTTTTCCATATCCGTGTTTGTTGTTTCATTTGTTCCGTGTTTAGTGTACTCAAACACAACACATGATCCGTGGTAAGGTGTACCCGTGTTTCAAGGTAGTGGGCCAAGAAAATTCGGTACGATTCTGATTTAAAATGATTTTATGAATTATCAAAAATAGTATACTTACTTCGATGCTTAGAGACATGGAAAACCAAAGAATGCCCGTGTATATGTCATTTGTTTTTGACTGATAGACCCTTAAAACTTGAAGTTTTGTTTTTCTACCTATTTTGGCCTAATTTATGGCTTTGATATCCCTTATCTGACCGTGTCATAACTTAGAATTTGGTCAAAACAACAAAAACACAATCTATTGTCATCGCAAAAACAACAGAAAAACGTAAATCGCGGTATGTTCGACAAAATAGTCAACATTGTACTCACACGTTTCTCCCGTCAAAAAAAAAAAACGGTAGCGTTTGTTGTACTCAGTCGCGTCACGTTGTACCGCGGTAACCGGTGTGACGCATGCGTAATAGAGCATGACATATCGGGTGAAATAAGCGTAATTGTGTGGCGAGCTATTGCGTGTAGTTAGCGAACGCAGCTTAGTGTCATTAAGAACATTCAAGATCATGGCTGAGATGTGAACCGAACAGCGAGACGTTACATCAATCAAGTGCTTCGGCCTCATATGGTTCCATTTATTTGTTTACGCTCAGAATCCGGGATATCTTATCCAGCAGGATTACGAGCGGGCTCATAGTGCTGTTCTTACTCAAAAATGTCTTCAAGACAATGGAATTCATGTACTGGACTAGCCAACCTTTCTCCTCCGATCTCTTTCCCATAGAGTATCTTTTGGGAGAGGTATCCACAACCGATCAGAAAAAAAATGTTACTAATGGACAGTAGCATTGTTAAAACTTGAATGTTAATGTTTGGTTTTAACGTAAATAGTTACTTTCAAAAATTTGAAACATCGAATGGCGTTTCATAATACCACCGTATATTGGAATTTGCAGAACTACCTTTCTAAATTTAAAGATCTTTTAAGAATGGTTTTCTGCAAGTTTTACAGTGTTATGATTTTCTCATTGAATCTGTCATTTCAGTGCCTTTGGTGCTTTGATATATATCAGGTGCAAAACATAGACTGCTGCTGGTCCCCGCTAAAAACCCGCCGACAGCGTTTACAGCGTCAACACTAGTTACTATTTAGGCTATTTTCTAATGTTGCCTCAGTACAAAATTGAAGATTTCGGTACCGCTGTGGCGCCCTCTGCCGCTACGCAATAAGGGACCCAGCCAGCAAAGAATGCCGGGCCAACGTCGGGCCGATAGCTATCGGCCCGACGTTGGCCCGTGGTTTGTGCTGGCAGGGATCGATACACATGCTTGTAAGTGAATACACGTGCCTGATTTTTGTTTGAATTGAGGCTTTACGTCCCCGTGTCTCATTTTCGAGACGTTGCTTTCCGATTGTGTAGGACTTTTATCCTCGAGATGAAATGACATTTCATGTCATACCGCCCAAAGCAACCGCCGGGTGTAGAGACGTCTATGCCTAGGTAGGCTTAGACCTTCCAAGCGGTTTACCAATAGCCCTACTCGAATGTTCGGTCGATTTAAACTCTGCGCAGAAGCACCATGCAGCTCATATAAGAACCTTATATGGGTGTGAGGGGTGGATTGAAAAATCCGTCCCGAGGGACACTGTCCGGCATCACGAGGCTTGCCGAGATCCCGAGGCACCCACTTTTTACAAAATTGTCAAATATCCCCGAATTTTCCCCCGCCCCACACTTTGTGAAACACATATACAGCTAGACTGCTAAATATGATGATTTATTAAATATCGATAACACCTATTTCGAGGGTTTGATCAGTCAAATTTACCCACCAGAACTCCAGTTATAAAAAAGCAAATTCTTCTGATACCGAGGTCCCGTTTTTGGATTTACATCTATCTATTGTAGATGGGTTTGTTTCTTAAACGCGATCATTTTGATTTTGAGATTGTAAATTTTCCTTTTTTGGATGGTGATGTTCCTCGTGCGCCGTCCTATGGCGTTTATATTTCGCAATTAAATCGAGTTGCCAGAGTGTGTAGTCATGTAACACTCGTAATAAATTATTAACGGCTAAACTTCATAATCAGGGTTATCGGTACCATAAACTGCGCAAAGTCTTTTCAACATTTTATAGACGTCATTCTGATTTAATTTCCAAAATTCAATATTGGACTTAAATCTCTTCTGCAACAAGGTCCATCGGAGCCCGAATTTTATGGTGACTAAGCATATAAATTCAGAAAAATATATAACCGCAATGACTTCAGCACCCAATTTCGTAAAATCATTCTTCGATATTAAAAGATTTGGTAGAACATAAATGTTATACGACAGACTGCATGCATGGTAGTTAACCCAATCACGGTTGGTAACTTTGCTTCCCTCTTTAATTACACGCCGGTGGGTCAGGCCTCAGATTCTATGACGGTTCCAGCGTAAAGGCTTATGTTGGTTGGTAGCTGATGCACTGTCTCTGGTTCGGCCCATCGGAGTCTAACTGTTGGTTTTCTTTTACTCCAGCATTTCAGCGGTTTCTTGCTGTCGAGTCCTCACCGTTATTTCATCCCTGTGATTGTTTGATTTTTATGTTCACGGAGATGTTGCACTGATGCCCCCACCCTCTTCTGTCGTGGTTTATTTTTGTTATGGTTTGTCTTTGGGTGTTTGTGTCGCTTATATTATTTTATTTTGGCCTATTGCCCATTTTGTGGGAAAGTTTGGCCTATTGCCCATTTTGTGGGAAAGTAAATGTCCTTTTGACTTTCAGCTATTGATGTTTTCATTAGGGTCTGTTGTTTCATGTTTGTGTTTCTTTCCCTTTGGTGTCTCTGATGGGAGCTGTGGGTCAATTGTATCGATTCCTGATCATTGCCTCCAGTTCTATTTTTCATGATTGCTTAAAATAATATTGCCAAGCTATACACATCTCATTCTCATTAATTTCTCTATTCTAACAGGCGGCGTTGGTTGGGTGTGGCGAAGGTGTCGTTTATCTTGCGTCACTGGGGCGTCCAACTGATATTGGCTTGCAGTTAGACAAGGCCTGCTGTTCTTGCAGCAGGCAAGGGTAGAGGGGGAATGTTGTTATTTTTTCAGTTTCAACCTTTCCATTCATTTTCCTCTTTCTCCCCTGTCCTTCACTTTCATCTCCTTTACTGTTCCCCCTTTCTCTTGGAGACGACATATAAGAATCTTATACGGGTGTTAGGGGTGGATGGAAAAATCCGTCCCGAGGGACACTGTCAGACATCACGAGGCTTGCCGAGTGATGCCGGACAGTGATCCCGAGGGACGGATTTTTCTATCCACCCCTCACACCCATATTGGATTCTTTTTGTTGCATACCTTCCATTTCTTAAAGCGGATTTTAATGCTGCAGTCACTCCGGTTACCAACGTCCGCCATATTGTGTTGACACTGCAGGGATGTTTAGTGACGTTGCTGTTATGGGGCGCCGTTTTACTATTTAATCCGTATTTATAGATATCCATAACTATTTATGGATATCCATAATTCGAATTATGGATATCCATTATTATTTATGGATATCCATAATTATTTATGGATATCCATATTTCAATTATGGATATCCATAATTCGAATTATGGATATCCATAAATCGAACTGAATTAATGATATCCATAAATCGAATAATGCATATCCATAATTCGAATTATGGATATCCATAAATCGAACTGAATTAATGATATCCATAAATCGAATTATGGATATCCATAAATCGATTTATGGATATCATTAATTCAGATCGAAATATGGATATCCATAAATCGAATTATGGATATCCTTTATTCGAATTATGGATATCCATTATTCGGCTGATTTATGGATATCCATAAATCGAATTATGGATATTCATAATTCTCCTCTGCAAATAAACCTAATGAATAATGACTGCTTCCTTTGCCAAAAAAAAAAAAAACTCGACTATTCGCGTCAGGTTTCCGATTTAGGTGTGTAATGAACGCCGGGATGGAGGTGGAGGTAATGTAGGGTAGGCCTAGTGGTGACCTATGTTGTGGGAGAGAGATGTTTTGTTTGATTTGAGGTTTAACGTCCCCTTCAATACTATTTAGGTAATTTTGGAGACGTTGCTTCCAATTATGTTGGTTAAGCCTTCATTGAGATGAAATGACATCTCAATCCCGCCGGCCTCGGTAGTTCAGTCGGATCCGCGTCTGACTGGTGATCAGGAGGACCCGGGTTCGATACCTGCCAGAGTCGGCAACATTCTTTCGTGGAGATTGATCACGAAATCTTTTCTACGGTCATTCTCTCCCTTCCGGTGACTCAAGAAGGGCAGTTGTCAGTTTGTGGCGAAAGAATGTGCACTGTACTGGTTTACTGCTTAGGAATATGCCTGCCCAGAAAAAGTGTGGATAGGTAAACTGACCGGCGCAAAAATGACCTAAATTAGTGTTGACTGGGCCGTTAAACTCAAATACAAACAAACAAACATCTCAATCCCTGTCGCCCATTGACTCGCACGACTTTGTTAGGACAGGTTTAGATCTTCTAAACTGTTTACCAGTACTCTCAGCTCATGCAGCCAAATCTATTTCTCCAAGCCCCAATGGGCGGAGGGCAGGAGATATATCTGAATCTGCCTAGTACTCCATACACCTCAAGTAGAGTATTATATGGATATATGTTTGTTTGTTTGTTTGATTGATTGATTTGAGGTTTAACGTCCCCGTCAGCACTCTATAGGTCATTTTGGAGACGTTGCTTCCAATTTTGTGGGACTTTTGCCCGACACTGAGATGAAATGACATCTCAAGCCCTGTCGCCTAATGAAACCTTTGTTTGTTTGATTTGAAGTTTTACGTCCCCGTCAACACTGTAAAGGTCATTTTGGAGACGTTGCCTCCAAATATGTGGGACTTTTACCCGACATTGAGATGAAATGACATCTCAAGCCTTGCTGCCCAATGAAACCAATAGGATTTATAAGCATGGACAGGCCGACTCGCACTGCATTGCCTGGGCAGGCTGAGATTCTCTAAGCGGTTTACCAGTACCCATGTGCGGTCGGTTTCAGCTCTGCGTGGAAGCATCATGCAGCCCATCTATTTCTCAAAGCCCCGATGGGCGAGGGCCGATGGATATATTTTAATACTATATATAACGACCATGTGCATTTTTTCTCCAGAAAGCATGCACAGATTGCCTGTTTGGATCATTATAATCTGACGTCCGACTTTCAGTGTCCTTAGGTTTGCAGTTCTAATAGAGGTGAATCCAGAGGGCCTGAATTTCCAGATCTTACGGCTGGTTATGATATTTTTAAAACTGCACACATGGCGAGCGTTCTGCGTATGGCATCCATTGCTTTGGAAGCATTACGGGCTGACACGGCTGCACGACAGAGAGGTCCCTTTGACTGGCCATCATCTTCCAGCGATGATGAAGACCTTGAAGATTTTTAGATTAAACAATCAAGTGTCTTAGGGAGAAATCATTAAACCAAAAGCTTTGGTGGTGATTTATGGATATCCATAATTCGAATTATGGATATCAATAAATCGATCTAAATCGATCTAAATTATGGATATCCATAAATCGAATTATGGATATCCATAAATCGAATTATGGATATCCATAAATCAGAGGAATAATGGATATCCATAAATCGAATTATGGATATCCATAAATCGAATTATGGATATTCATAAATCGATCTGAATTAATGATATCCATTAATCGAATCATTGATACCCCCCCCCCCCCCCCCCATGTACACTCTTACATTTTTGTCTATTTTTCCAGTAGTCCAGTTCATAGAAGTGCAATGTCACGTTGAGATGATAAAGCTCACTTGTCCTGAGATAGCATATCTTTATCAGGTCAAGCTGTTACAATGTAATTAATATAAGGTATAAATGATAAAAATCTTTAAAAACCTTAGCAAGAGGAATCGGAGTCGACATAAACAGACGACTTTTAGATGCAATTTTCTGAGCTGCGGTGTGAAATGGATACTTGGCTTTGAACCATTTAGTACCAGAAACCCCAAAACGGGTACCCTGACGAACAGTGCAGGCCCAGTTCATAGAAGTACAATGTCACGTTGACCTGATAAAGCTCACTTGTCTTGAGATAGCATATCTTTATCAAGTCAAGATCATACAATGCAATTAATATAGGGGGTAACTGATAAAAATCTTTTGAAAAAACTTAGCAAGAGGAATCGCAGTCGACATAAACAGACGACTTTTAGATGCAATTTTCTGAGCTTCGGTGTGAAATGGATACTTAGCTTTGAAACTTAACCCATTTAGTACCAGAAACCCCAAAACGGGTACCCTGGCAAACAGTGCAGGCCCAGATCAGACGCCGCAGAACGCGGCGTCTGATCAGGGCCTCCACTGTTTGCTAAACTTTGAAGTTTAGCCATTTTTTTTTTCAAATAAATTTTGAAGAAAACACAACCTGACACCCTTAAATTTTGAAGTGGACTCCTGCTATATGTAAAGAGGAAGATTCCATTTGGTACACAAAGGGTTAAAACGGGTCCGGCAGGTACTTCATACTCCGACTCCTGAAATCTCACTTAGTACCAGAAACCCAAAAACGGGTACCCGGGCAAAAAGTGAATGCCCAGATCAAACGCCGCAGAACGCGGCGTCTGATCAGGGCCTCCACTCTTTGCTAAAAGTTTAGCCATTTTCCAAATAAATTTTGAAGAAAACACAACCTGACACCCTTAAATTTTGAAGTGAACTCCTGCTATATATAAAGAGGAAGATTCCATTTGGTACAAAAAGGGTTAAAACGGGCCTTCGTGGCCTAGAGTGGATAAGAGCGCTGACGCTTAATCATCTCTTACATTTCGGATCACGTGAGACGCCAGGTTCTGCAACGGAAGGTCGGGTAGTTTTCTCCGATTTCTCCTGTTTCCGCCCACCTCTGATTAACGATCAGCTCGAAATAAGTG
This sequence comes from Lucinisca nassula, assembly GCA_963580285.1. NCBI lineage: Eukaryota > Metazoa > Mollusca > Bivalvia > Lucinida > Lucinidae > Lucinisca > Lucinisca nassula. Next base: position 86,155,506 of record OY757011.1, on the reverse strand, counting down.
AAATAGTCTTGAAAAGGCCGTAAAACCAAAAAAAAAAAAATATAAAAAATAAATAAATAAATAAAATAAAATAATAATAAGCTAAGCTTTGAAAGTACACTGGCCAGTTTTATCGTTCATAGTTAAACTACTAAAAATACTGTAAAATTCATATATTAAGACCACATTGGGTAAGGCTGGCTAATCGGAGCTGAAAAGATAATCGATTATTATTCTTGTCATTGCGATCGATAATCGATTAGTGATCGCTAAGGTTTTTGTCATAATTTTACCTGTCTGGCTTTCTTCTGAGCATGACTCGTACCATATGTTGCACTTTACCATATGTATATTTGAACAGACAGACCTGAGCAAACAGTGTAGCCCCAGTCTCATCGGGGTCTGCACTGTTTGCCACTCATCCAGCTATTTTAGGCATAACTTTGGGTAGTTAATTGTACCTATCACATAATCGATTAAAAGCCTTACATTTGGGACAGCTTCCAAAGGTGGTCTCTCAATAGGATGCACCAGGTGTATATAGAAAAACACAAAGAAAGAATAACTAAAACCGTCTCAATAAGCTTTTAAAAGCAGATTTTGTCTTAATTTTAGGTGCTATTAATAGCGGAATTTTCCGCCCCAGCCCAACAGGGCTTGAAGAAATATATGGGCTGCATGATATCCACGCAGAGCTGAATCCGGCCCGCACACTAGTACTGGTAAACCGCTTTGAGGATCTAAGCCTGTCCAGGAACCGCGGTGCGAGGCGGACCGTCCATGCTTATAAACCCTTTTGGTTTCATTGGGCGACAGGGCTTGAGATGTCATTTTATCTCAATGTCGGGTAAAAATCCCACAAAATTGGAAGCAACGTCTCCAAAATGTCCTTTACAGTGTTGACGGGGACGTTAATCCTCAAACCAATCAATCAATAGCGGAATTTTACCGTACTAGAATATAGAGCCTGAGCCTCGAGATGGCAAACAGTGTAGAGCTGATACCAGATTTTGTTCATGAGCAGAAAATGCGTTTTAAGCAAATTTCAGGAAACATTTTTTTCGGCCACCTCAAATAGGTTTATGCGGAAGTGACATTCAATCAGATTTCTTTTGCAGGGTTTTCAAACATCGAAATAGCACCCCCTATTACATGCTTTTCCGGCACAATTTGAACACTTACCAATTTGTGTCAATAAAGTTTGTTTGTTTGTCTGTTTGTTTCTTTGTTTGTTTTGTAGTTTAACGGACCAGTCAACACTATTTAGGTCATTTTGGGGCTAGTCTGTTTACCTAGCTACACTCTTCCTGTCTTCATGGGCAGGGTTATACGTAAGCGGTTAACCAGTACAGTGCACATCCTTACGTCAGAAACTGACAACTGTCCTTCTTGATTCAGCGGAAGGGAGTGAATAACCGTATGATCAATCTCCACACAGGACATTGACGTTTCATCAGAAAACTTAAAAGAGCCCTCACAGTGGCCTAAATCCACTTATACCCCTATAAGCCTTCGGTGCTTAATAAGAGAATATGTGGATTTAGGCTTGTTTTAGTGTTAATGGTGAAACGTCAATGTCCTGTGATCTCCACGAAAGGATGTCCTCCTGATCACCAGTCAGACGCGCATCCGACTGAGCTACCGAGGCCGGCTCGTGTCCTGTATAAAGTTTAAATCAATTTGCATGAAATGTCAAAATCCGTTTTCAGGGAAAAGTAAGTGAAATATTTAAAATTGTCGTCTGCTGAATTTTTTATCCAGACTGCTTAGCGACACGAAACAAATGGTAGATTCAAAAGAGACGCATTGCGAAAACACTCCTATACAAATACATTGTAAATTTTACCACCAAAATACGAAAATTTTAACACGAAAAAATTGTGATTTTTTTCTTATTTCTGCTCAAAATATAGACTGTGGGTACACGTTAGAACCGCCTCATCGAGTCGGTTCTAACGAGTACCGACAATCTATATTTTAGAACAGAAATAAGAATCAAAGCGCCAAAGGCACTGAAATGACAGATTCTATGAGAAAATCAAAACACTGTGAAAACTTACAGACGATCTTTCTAAAAAGATCTTAAAATTTAGAAAAGTAGTTCTGCAAGTTCCATTGTATGATATGTTTGCAGATGTCTATACACCGGTGGTATCATGAAATGCCATTCGATGTTTCAAATTTTGGAAAGAAACTATTTACGTTTTCAAAACCAAACATTAAAATTCAAGTTTTAACAATGCTCTGTCAATTAGTAACATTTTTGTCTGGTCGGTTAATGATACCCCCCCCCAAACCCCCCCCCCCCCACCAAAAAAAAAAATACTCTGTTTTTCACAAAGAGATCGGAGGAGAAAGGCTGGTCAGTCCAGTACATGAATTCCATTGGCTTGAAGACATTTTTGAGTAAGAACAGCACTATAAACCCGCGCGTAATCCTGCTGGATTAGATATCCCGGATTCTGAGCGTAAACAAATCAATGGAGCCACGTGAGGCCGCCGCACTTGATTGGTGTAACGTCTGGCTGTTCAGTTAACGTCTCAGCCATGATCTTGACTGTTCTTAATGTCGCTAACTACATGCAATAGCTCGACATACCATTTCGCTTATTCCATCCGATATGTCATGCTCTATTACCTATATGTCGAAACATTCCGAAACGACAATCGGCGTGATTCACGCTGAAGTGCGATGTGTCACTGAAACGCATATCACGCGAGTCGCTTAGACGCCAATATACATGTACGTATTTCATGCACCAGTGTAAATGTTCCGTACTGTGTCGACGTCTTAATTTTGGTCACGACAGGGACGTCTATCTCTCAAAAGTGCATAGCATAAGGGCGACGAACAGTGTCAGTGCATATTAGTCGGTAGTTAAAACCCTTTGTTTATCTACAGGTACAGTGTAGCAGATGCCGGCGGAAATCTGCTTCGCATATGCGTCTGTCGGATGAATCGATCTTGACGTACTGACGTCGGTCTTCCGCTACGTCGACGTCCACTAGCGTCTTCTGTTGATAGTAAGATGTCGCTCCAACAGACAAATAGATCACACACATGTGGCACCCAAAATCAGAGTCAACGCCATCCGCTTTCCGACCAGCTTCTAACTGTCAATTAGAAGCCTCCGTGGTGTAGTGGTGTTGCTACTCGCCTTGTAAACCAGGATTCGCAGGATCGATCCCGGACTTCTCCAGACTTTCGGGTGTGTCTTCAAACAGAGGTATCGTCTCCGTATGACCTTAGCTGTTGGTGGGACGTAAAATTCAAACACTCACTCACTCTAACTGTCCAGGGTTTAATGAAAAATGTTGCAATACGTTCTCACTTGATGCTTTTTGAGAACAAAATACAATTTCTTCTTTTCTAGGCACGACCATACATCATACATCAAAAGTTTGATCCTGAACATGTGGTTTCTATCAGTGCTGGTGTGAAGGTGGTACACAGGATCGTTGGCCCCCGCTCATCGAGGCTTAAAGAAATAGATGGGCTGCATGATGCTTCCACGCAGAGCTGAAACCGACCCGCACACGAGTACTGGTAATCTGCTTAGAGGATCTAAGCCTGCCAAAACAAAGCGGTGCAAGTCGGACCGTCCATGCATATAAACTTATTGGTTTTATTGGGCGGCAGGGCTTGAGATGTGATTTCATCTCAGTGTCGGGTAAAAGTTCCACAAAATTGGACGCAACGTCTCCAAAATGACCTTTACAGTGTTGACGGGGACGTTAAACAAAACAAAACATAGGATCGTGGCCGGACTGGTAACCATACGTCACGGTTGATTGATTTAACCGTTTTAGCTTAAGGGCATGGTGCCTAAGCGTGTTGTTTTGGTTTGGGTTTGGTTTTACGGCCCTTTCAAGATTATTTCACTCATATCGAGCCGATCGTTAATCAGAGGAGGGCGAAAACCGGAGTACCCGGAGAAAAACCACCTGACCTTCCGTTGCAGAACTTGGCGTCTCACACGTGGCCCGAGCGAGGCTCGAACCTCCGGCGGTGAGAGACCTAATGACTAAGAGTCAGCGCTCTTATCCACTAGGCCACGGAGGCCCGTTCTAAGCGTGTTGTAATAATGCAATCGTTTGGTTTCAAAATCAAAGCACCGAAAGTGTTGGTGGGATGAAGGTTGGGGTAAAAGTCCTGGGCTGAGTATGAATTTAACTCTGAAATTCCAAAGAAATAGTGAAGATTTTGATAAGAAGCGCGTTCTGCAGCGTCCAAACTTGGTCTACACTGTTTGCCAAGCTCACCCTATGATTCCAGGATGACCCTCTTCAGTCTTATGGAATACCCTGATCTCACTGCGGCTATTTTCTGCAAGAAAAAGGTTATTCTGAGAAGTCTGTGATAGTCACGTAGACGTTAGCTCTGAATCGCTTTTTTATCAGTGACTTCAGGTCGAATGCCAAACAATCAACCCAAACATAGCCGGGTCGTTTGTCAGTCTTGGGTACATGTAAGTGTTATCTGTAAAATCTGCACTTGAATAAAATGTTCGATCTGGCAAACAATGTAGACTAAGATCAAACGCCACAGAACACGGTGCTGATCTTGTTCTACATTTTTGCATCAGTTACTAACATCCGTTAAGTTTAAACAGATCAGTCCAAGTCCTCGTTCATGACCAGCCTGCATTTAGAGACAATCGGCATGAGTGTTGTCAGTGCTTTGATTTATTCACTGCCTTGAGTTTCTGGAGTGTACTCATCCATCACTGAAGTTGGGCTCGTCCATTCTGCTAAATATGGCACCTAGAATTATATCATAGGACCTGCACTGTTTGCATAGGTATCTGTACCATATTCCAGAGTTGAAAGGGACAGCCTTTCTCGCAAAGTCTGATATACACCTAGTTGTAACTGACCTAGACTTGACCTCGAATGTTGGAAAACCCATTAATATTCTGGTCTGCAGCTGACCGGCTGGTCTTTAAGGATTAAATATTGACAGCACTGTTAGAAAACAGTGTAAAACCTGAGCAGACGTCTGAGCAGGTTCCGCATTGATCTGGGTATACATTCTCGCATGATGCAGCTGATTCATATGAAATGCTGAACCTATTCTCTGAAAGGTAAGATAAAATCGTCAAGTCGTCTGCTTCAAAAGTTTGTATTGCGATTATAGGATGTACAATTTTGATAACTGCGCCAAACCGGACTACATTTTTGTGCGGACTCATATTTCTTTGGCGGTCAAAGCCGGAAGAAAGTCGTAAGAAAGCCGGAACTACTTTACAACACGCAGGATAGCTAGAGATGACAGATTGAATCTGTCATTAATCAAAGCGCCAAAGGCACTGAAATGACAGATTCTATGAGAAAATCATAACATTGTGAAACTTACAGAAAACCTTTCTAAAAAGAGCTTAAAATTAAGAAAGGTAGTTCTGCAAATTCCAATACTGTATATGATATGTTTGCAGATGTCTATCGACCGGTGGTATTATGAAATGCCATTCGATGTTTCAAATTTTTGAAAGAAACTATTTACGTTTTCAAAACCAAACATTAAAATTCAAGTTTTAACAATGCTACTGTCCATAAGTAACAGTTTTTGTCTGGTCGGTTGTGGACACCTCTACCCAAAGATACTCTATGGGAAAGAGATCGGGGGAGAAAGGCTGGCTAGTCCAGTACATGGATTCCATTGGCTTGAAGACATGTTGAGTAAGAACAGCACTATGAGCCCGTTCGTAATACTGCTGGATAAGATATCCCGGATTCTGAGCTTAAAGAAATAAATGGAACCATGTGAGGCCGAAGCACTTGATTGATGTAACGTCTCGCTGTTCAATCCACGTCTCAGCTATGATATTGAGTGTTCTTAATGACACTAACCTGCGTTGCTTACTACACGCAATAGCTCGCCACACAATTACGCTTATTTCACCCGATATGTCATGCTCTATTTTACACGCGTCACCTCGGCATACCTTACACCTATACGTCGAAACACCCGGAAACGACAACCGGCGTGGTTCACACTAAAGTGCGATTTGTCACTGAAACGCATATGTCAGTCGCTTAGACGCCAATTTACGTATTTCATGCACTAGCGTAAGTGTTCCATACTGTGTCGACGCGTTAACTTTGGTCACGACAGGGACGTCTAGTGTCAGTGCTTATTAGTCGGTAGTTGAGACACCTTTATCTACAGGTACAGTGTAGCAGCTGCCGGCGGAAATCTGTTTCGCATATGCGTCTGACGGTCGAATCGATCTTGACGTACGGACGTCGGTCTTCCGCTACGTCGACGTCCACTAGCGTCTTCTGTATATAGTAAGATGTCGCTCCAATAGACGATAGATCACACACATGTGGCACCCAAAATCAGAGTCAACGTCATCCGCTTTCCGACCAGCTTCTAACTTTCCAGGGTTACGCTTACGATCCTTTAAAGAAAAATGTTGCAATACGCTCTCACTAAATGCTTCTTTTTTGAGAACAAATTTCAGTTTCTTCTTTTCTAGGCACGACGTTACATTACACATCAAAAGTTTGATCCTGAACATGAGGTTTCTATCCGTACTGGTGTGAGGGTGGTGCACAGGATCGACGTGGCCGGAATGGTAACCAGACGTCACGGTTGATTGTTTTAACCTTTTTAGCTTAAGCGCATGGTACGTAATCGTTTGGTTTCAGAATCAAACCACTGAGAGTGTGGGTGTAGGTTGGAGTAATAGGCCTGGGCTGAGATTTAAACTGTTGCATTTAACTCTGAAATTCCAAACAAATAGTGAAGATTTTGATAAAAAGACGCGTTCGGCAGCGTCTGGTCTTGGTCTACACTGTTTGCCAAGCTCACCCTATGATTTCAGGATAACCCTCTTCCGTCTTATGGAATACCCCGATCTCACTGCGGCTATTTTCTACAAGACAAATAGTTATTCTGACAAGTCAGTGATAGTCAAGTAGACATTAGCACTGAAGCGCTTTTCTTATTATCAACTTCGGGTCGAATGCCAAACAATCAACCCAAAAATAGCCGCGTCGTTTGTCAGTGTTGGGTACATGTAAGTGTTATCTGCAAAGTCTGCACATGAATCAAATGTTGGATCTGGCAAACAATGTAAACTCAGTTCAAAAGCCACACAACACGGTGCTGATCTTGTTCTACACTTTTTTGCATTAGTTACTAACATCTTAAGTTTAAACGAATCAGTCCAAGTCCCCGTTCATGGCCAGCCTGCATTTAGAGACAATCGGCATGAGTGTTGTCAGTGCTTTGATTTATTCACTGCCTTGGGTTTCTGGAGTGCACTCTTCCATCACTGAAGTTGGGCTCGTCCATTCTGCTGAATATATGGCACCTAGAATTATATCACATGACCTACACTAAGTACTGTACCATATTCCAGGGTTGAAAGGGACAGCCTTTCTTTTCAATTTCTCCACGCAAAGTCAATATACACCTAAGTTGTAACTGACCTAAACTTGACCTCGAAAGTCAGAGAGAAAACCCATTAATATTCTTATCTACAGCTGGCCTGGTCCAACAGCAGGCTGGTCTTTAAGGATTAAATATTGACAGCACTGATAGAAAACAGTGTAAAACCTGAGCAGACTGCTGAGCAGACGCCGCATTGATCTGTAAAGGTCTTCGCCAAACCCGTCGCATGTTGCAGCTGATTCATATAAAATGCTGAATCGTCAAGTCGTCTGCTTCAAAAGTTTGTATTACGCTTAGAGGATAACTAATACGCTTGTACAATTTTGATTACTGCGCCAAACCGGACTACATTTTGTGCGGACTCATATTTCTATGGCGGTCAAAGCCGGAAGAAAAAGCCTGAATTGCTTTAAACGTGTAGCACAGCAAGAATAGACAGATGGAATCTGTCATTAAAAATGAGGTGATGAAGCGGTTCTAACGTGTACCCACAGTCTATCTTTTTAGCAGAAATAAGAAAAATAACGCTTACCCCTGTAAACCCCAGTTTTGCTGCTTAAAAGTGGGGTTCAAGGGGGTAAAAATTATATAGGCGTGTTTTCGTTATGTCTTGGTCGTTCAAAAATCAGAGTACCGGGACGGAGGAAAAAATCTGATCCGAACAGGACGTTGGGGACTTACAGTAAAAAAAATCCTTCTGTTTTGGAGTTGAACAGCTCAGTCAACACTATTTATGTCATACCGAGCAGGCAAGTCTACCTAACCACACTTTTCCTGGTCAGGCTTACACATTCTGTCTATAGTATTTGACTATTTTGGCTATCAACCGGTACAGCACACATTCTTTCGCAAGAAACTGACAACTGCCTTTCTTGAATCAGCTGAAGGGGAAAAGATTTCATGATCAATATCATCGAGTCCGGAAGATACCGAAACTCACAGCCTAGCTAGCACGCAAGAACGAGCCAACGTCGGGCCAACTGCGATACGACTTTCCACGGCGTATCGCTATCGGTCCGACTTTGGCCCGCCATTCTTTGATGGCTGGGTAATTCAGATGTAGTGACATTGGACTCTGCAACTCGCTGTCAATGATCTGAGAAGTTTTGTCTAATAGGTATGCCATTGTCACGATCCTGGAAAGCATCTGTGAGCATGGCAGAGAACATCATGCTGAACAGTGTTGAGGCTAACACACAGCCTTGCTTGACACCGTTTATCACAGGGTTTGAATCTGAAAACTCACCATCATTTTGGACCCGTGCAAGCATACCATCGTGGAACTGTCTCACCATTGCTATGAACTTGGTTGGACATCCATATTTCACCATGATCTTCCAAAGGCCCTCACGACTGACTGTGTCAAATGCTTTGGTAAGATCAACAAAGGTCATTGATAGGTCCATGTTCTGTTCCCGGCATTTCTCTTGCAGCTGCCTTGCTGCGAACTTAGTTTCATGTATGTTATTACTCTGTCTTTCCTAAACCGACACTGGCTTTCTGGTAGAAGCCCTGACTGTTCAAGGTGTTCATTCAGTCAGTTCAGTAGGACTCTTGTAAGGACTTCCCAACAATTGACAATAAAGAGATGCCATGATGATTGTCACAGACTACACCACGATGTCAACATTTTCTGCATTTTTTTCACAAGTTATATTTTCTAAATCCTTTTTATATATCATGTTAAAAGCATGACTTTCTGTCTTTTTAACCCATTTTGTACCAGAAACCCCAAAACGGGTACCCTGGCAAACAGTGCAGGCCCAGATCAGACGCCGCAGAACGCGGCGTCTGATCAGGGCCTCCACTGTTTGCTAAATGTTCAGTCATTTTCCAAATAAATTTTGATGAAAACACGACCTGACACCCCTAAATTTTGAAATGAACTCCTGCCATATATAAGGAGGAAGATTCCATTTGGTACAAAAAGGGTTAATAAGCTTGTAATAGGCGGTTTTATGGTCATGGAACAAATTAGATATTGGTGCATCAGAGACTAGACACAGCTGCGGTAAATAGCCATAAAACTCACTTGGTTCATCTGCAATAAATTTATAAGTAGAAGTAAAACAAAGATCAGGAATTAAAGTTTGTAACAAGGTGTGAAGCAATTATGCAGTCATTTAGCATCATGGTCTATCATTTACCTGTCTGCAGTTGATGTATGTCTATGAGTAGAATATGCAAATTTGGATACATATAATGAAAGAAAAAACACCCAGAATAACACTGATGAGTTGCTTGATAATAACAATTGGTAAATTGCCAGGGGCTGCTAATAGCCCAGTCAATCTTATTTAAACTAGTTTTAATGGACAGCAGACGGTTTTAAGCTTTCCTGAAAAATGAATATTCTCTTCAAAGTGATTCAGTTTCTTAAATTAGTGCCGAAATTGCATAATGTTCTAGTCACAACTTGATAAATTTATCACATAATTTTGATATTGTTTAAATGAAACTTTTGTTCAGTATGAAAAATTAATTTCGATTGCTAAATCTTACTTTTTATCAAGATTAGAAACATAACGAAAACACGCCAATACAAATACATTATAAATTTTACCACCGAAAAATGAAAATTTTCAGATGAAAAATTGTGATATTTTTCTTATTTCCGCTCAAAATATAGATAGTGGGTACACGTTAGAACCGCTCATCGAGGCGGTTCTAACGGGTCTCCACAGTCTATATTTCAGAGCAGAAATACGAAAAATAAGGTTTGCCCCTGTAAACCCCCGTTTTACTATACAAAAGTGGGATTTAAGGGAGTCAAAATTCTAAAGGCGTGTTTTCGTGATGAAAAATGACCACTGTCCCAAGGTATAGCCCATCCTGGTTATCCTTTGGAAGCACAGAATACACCACGGAGCTGAAAATTATAAAGTGTTCAAGTTCAGAATCAGAATTGTTTACTCGTGGTACGTTCTTAGACACACCGGCCCCGATAGCTCAGTTGGTAGAGTGTCCGCTCCGGGGAACGGGAGGTCACGGGTTCGATCCCGGGCCGAGATATACCAAAGTCGTTAACAATGGTACCAGCTGCTCCTCGCTTGGCACCCAGATTTACGGGGTAGAGCTAGGACTGGTCGACCCAGTGTCAGGATAATGTGACTGGGTGTGGTATCATGTGATGTGTCTGGGACATGATACTTCAGTGAGGCAGCACTATAAAAGTGAGCATCGAGCTCCCTGTCGCAACTAGACACCGTCGTGATATGACTGAAAAATTGTTGAAAGCGACGTTAAACCCGAATTCACACACACACACACGTCCTTAAACAATCCTTCACATGGAAAGTTTTAGTCAATGATCCTAAGATATTTTCAACTTTCCACAGTGGAACCCAAAAGAACTAGAATACATAATAAGCCTGCACATGAAAGGTTACATCGCGTGAACAAGTCCGTGAAATGGAGACCCCCTAAACCCCACTTTATATAGCGAAAACTGGGGTTTACGGGGGTATTCATTATTTTTCTTATTTCTACTCCTAGACATAGGTTGTTGGTACTCGTTAGAACCGCCTCAAAGAGGCGGTTCTAACGAGCACCCAGAACCCATGTTTGCAGTATAAATAAGATAAATATGACGGATTTTCATCAGAAAAATAGCCATTTTGGAGATGTGAAAAGTTGCACTATGTTGCACGGGTGTGTGACCGTAGATTAGATTAAAAGATCGGTTCTAAATAGCATTTAAACCCCTGTCACACCAGGGCTGCGTTCTCACGGCGTCCAAGAAAAATGCAGAATGCCGAGCTGCGCGCAGTACGATCGCAAACATCGCCGTAGCAATGCAGTGGCATCGCCAGTAGGCGCGTTGGGATCGCATGGAACGCCAAGCGACGGCGCGCATTTTGAGCATGCTCAAAACAAACGCCGTCGCTCGGCGTTCTGATCAGAGCGTAGTGAGGTCGCCGTAAGATTGCCATAGCAGCGCAGTAAGGTCTCCTACAACGCTACAGGAGCTCGGCAGGGACGCACAGAGGTCTCCTCCAACGCCATATAAGCTCCGCTTGTATAATTGATTAACTGATTCATTGATTTGATGTTTAACGTCCCAGTCAACACTGTATAGGTCATTTTGGAGACGTTGCTTCCAATTCTGTGGGACTTTTACCCGACATTGAGATGAAATGACATCTCAAGCCCTGTCGCCCAATGAAACCAATAGAGTTTACACGTATATGCATGGACGGTCCGTCTCCCGCCGCTTTGCCTGGGCAGGCTTATATCCTCTAAGTGGTTTACCAGTACTCGTGTGAGGTCGGTTTCAGCTCTGCGTGGAAGCATCATGCAGCCCATCTTTTTCTTCCAGTCCCGATGGACGGGGTCCGCCCGCTTGTATAAACAGTGGCTAGAATAGAGTTTGATTGTGTACTGTCCCGAAAAACCTACTTCTGAAGTGAAACATCCCGGGTAAGGTAATGGCGGTGGACTTGCTCCAGCTTGCGGTGATTGCGGTGAACTTGCTTCCGACGGCACAGGAGTACTGGTAAACCGCTTAGGGGATCTAAGCTTGCCCAGGCAAAGGGGCGCGAGTCGGACCATCCATGCTTATTAACCCTATTGGTTTCATTGGGTGACAGGGATTGAGATGTCACTTCATCCCAACGTCGGGTAAAAGTCCCACAAAATTAGAAGCAACGTCTCCAAAATGACCTATAATGTGTTGATGGGACGTAAAACCTCAAATCAAACAAAACTGTTCGACTGATGATGATATCTGTTTACTTTTTGAGAACGTCTTCAACATGTGAGCGCCGTAAAAGCGCAGTGCACGCATTGTGAGCGCCGTAAAAGCGCAGTGCACGCATTGTGAGCGCCGTAAAAGCGCAGAGGATGCGCCGTGAAAGCGCATACAATCGCCACCAAGAACGCCGCAGGATCGCGATAGATCGCCATGAAAGCTCCGTAGCAACGTCTTGGTCGCTGTAGGGACGCCATGACAGGTCCATGTTCACAAAAATATCCCATATTTCTTGCGATCTCGCGGAGTTCTGAAAAATTAAACAACGTCGTTCCATCGCAGTGAAAACGCGGCATAGTGTGACAGGGGCTTTACATGTACAGTGTTGAATGAAAGGGCCGTAAACTCCAATAAAATGGAACCATAAGTATGCAACAAGTTCTCTGTAGAATTTGCAGATTTTATTTTTCTTTCTCACAGGATGCACAATATTTTCGAAAGAAATAAAGAAAAGGGAAATAACACAGAACTGGCACATGACGAGCCCTAAGGACTCATGTTAGACAATATTGTAAATGGTTTAACTATTAACCCTATAGACGCCAATCACAACAATTGTCGCCTGCTTTGTTTTTACTGTCATTGTTGCAAATAGTGTGGATCCAGATCAGACTAGGGCAGTCTGATCAGGGTCCACACTGTTTGTATGCAAAAATAACACAGAACTGGCACATGACGAGCCCTAAGGACTCCTGTAAGACAATATTGCAAATGGTTTAACTGTTAACCCTATAGGCGCCAACCACAACAATTGTCGCCTGCTTTGTTTTTAATGTCATTGTTGCAAATAGTGTGGATCCAGATCAGACTGGGAGCAGTCTGATCAGGGTCCACACTGTTTGTATGCAAAAAATGCTTGGTAAGTTTGCTAAAAGACGCAGCAGACGACATAAACAGACGACATTATCAGAGTTGTTTTTTTTTCTTGGCAGCTTAAGGGTATAAAAAACAGCAGACGACGTTCTAATTTTCATTATTTTCAGATAAAACCAGGCTTGACATTTCATTTGAATTGTCTGTATAACATGAAATGTCCAGTTTTATTTTCTAATAAGAAACGGATATTTGAAAATGTTACCCGCTTCAGTCGTTATTGACTCTAGCAGACGACGATTTCTATTATTTCAGAGAAAATCAAGCACGACATTTCATGCAACTTATCTGCCCATAATGAAATGTCATTTTATTTTCTTCGAAATATAAGAAAAGAATAATTATTTGTATGTCGTCTGCTTCAGTCGTTAATGGTGCTATGATGATAATAAAACCTCTTGGCAGCCAAAAAATCTGCATCAATATGCATGCCATCTTTCCACTTGCTAGTCGGAACTTGGTACGGTTGTTTGCCAATCGACCCAAAATTACTAAGTGCAATATATTTACGTTGCTTGTGTTCACGTGACTATCACAGAACTGTACGAAATGAGTCAAAGGTTATTTAAAGCTGCGCTAGTCATGTCGTTGTGACGTCAGAGTGCTGTGTAAAGAAGGTTTTCACCTTGTTTGCTCTAGGAACAGTAACTGAAGGGCTAAACTTATTAGGAGACAATCGACCAACCAGTGATTGCCGTACTGTGATTGTTAATCCCACTAGTTTAACCCTTAAAATGCCAATCACGACAATTGTTGACTGCTTTGTCGTCTGCTAAGTTCTTGTTTGTTTGTTTGATTTGAGGTTTAACGTCCCCGTCAACACTGTAAAGGTCATTTTGGAGACGTTGCTTCCAATTTTGTGGGACTTTTACCCGACATTGAGATGAAATGACATCTCAAGCCCTGTCGCCCAATGAAACCAAAAGGGTTTATTAGCATGGACGGCAGCGCGGTTCCTGGACAGGCTTAGGTCCTCTAAGCGGTTTACCAGTACTAGTGTGCCGGCCGGATTCAGCTCTGCGTGGAAGCATCATGCAGCCCATATATTTCTTCAAGCCCCTATGGGCGGGGGCTGTGCTAAGTTCTAAATTAGGTTTTGCAAACAGTGTGGACCCAGATCAGACTGCTCCTCTAGTAGCAGTCTGATCTGGGTCCATACTTTTTGCCTATATGAAAATAAAATATTTTTAAAAAGTTCACAAGAAGATTCAGCAGACGACATAAGCAGACGACATTTTCAGATGTAGTTTTTCTCGGCATCTTAAGGTTTAAAATTGTCAAAGCACAACAGAAATGCACGTTTATCCGCCAATATAAGCATGGTTCGGAAGTACTAGCATCAGTCAGATGTCTGCTGCTTAACCAATAAAATGCCCATCACGACAATTGTCGTCTGCTTTGCCGTCTGCCGGTTACCTTAAAAGTCCTTTTTGCAATTAGTGTGGACCCAGATCAGACTCCCACAGGAGCAGTCTGATCTGGGCCCACACTTTTTTCCCTGTATGCAAAAATATTTTTTAAAAGTTTGCCGAAAAATTCAGCAGACGACATAAGTAGACGACATTTCCAGGTGTAGTTTTTCTCGGAGTCTTATGGGTTAGATTACATATATCAGATTAGGCGGGGTTTTTTTTCACTCGAAAATTGCTGATATTTTCTCACTTCTGCCTTCTGCATGAAAACATATGTTGTGGGTACTCACAAGAAGCGCCTCACCGAGACGCTCCTGATGAGCACATGTACCTTATGATTTCGTGCAGAAATGTCGATATCCCCTCTTATCTTGGTGTAATTTTAAAGAAGCATTAAACGCCGAAATATTATTTTGTTCTTTCCTAGCCACGGTGTCAATTATTCACAGAAAAACTTCGCGCTCATTTGACTTGAGCAAGAAAATTGTCATTACGAAAACACGCCTATACAAATGCATTGTATAAACTCCACGGCCGAAAAAAACGAAAATTTCAAGATGACAATGATTATGATATTATTCTTATTTCTGCTCAAAATATAGAGTGTGGGTACTCGTTAGAACCGCCTCATCGAGGCGGTTATAACGAGTACCCACACTATATATTGTAGAGCAGAAGTAAGAAAAATAAGGTTTACACCCTGTAAACCCCAGTTTTACTTTATGAAAGTGGTGCTCAAGGGGTCAAAATCCTATAGGCGTGTTTTCGAGATGGGCCTGGCTGCTTCAGAGACATTCACGTCAATGAAATGATGGTGTTCATCCACGCTTGCTTGTCATGTATCCTTCACTACTTGTGCAAATCAAATAGCTCATTCAACAACTTAGTCCGTCCGTGTCCACGTGAACTTTTTTGTAAAAAAACTAGTTAAAATTGGGGTCTACATTATTTTCCGTATTATCTCTAAAGCATAGGTCGCGCGAGTACCAGTGAAAACCGCCTCGATTACAGAGCCCATATAATTAAGGTGACACAAAACTAAATTGCATATGAAGAGATTTTTGTTAACCCATATTTTTCTCAAAATGAGACATTGGGACAACGGTGTAGACCCAGATCAGGCGGCTGATCAGGGTCTGCACAGTTTGCTAAAATACAATAATTTCTGTAAGACTTACAACCCATAAAACACGCCAGACGCCCGGAACATTGGCCATGTTCTTGAATTCCAATACCTATTAAAAGGAAGATTCTATGTAACAATTGGGTTCAGATAGCTTTATCTCGCACGGCTGTTTCCATGGTGTATTCCAGGCTGGCAGAAAACAGCGGACCAATGTCGGGCCGACAGCGATACGACGTGATGTCGTCCCGACGTTGGCCCGGCTTTCTTTTCTGGCTGGGTTGTAAAGATCCAACAGAACAGATGAACTAGATATAACGGTCACAGTTCGTATGTCTTATAATGAGTTTTTCTTGCTTGTGTCTGCATTCACATTTCCAAGGACGTTCTGGCGCATTTCTCATACATTCTCTGTTTCTATGGCAAGTTCCGGATATATATCCTTTACATATACATCTGAAAGAAAATCCAGGGTGATGGCATTAACATGGCACTGCGAAATAAGCACGTTATATGACGCCGCGTCTGAGGAGGCAATACAGTAATTAGTAATGTTTAGTGTCTTTTAATAATATGTTTTGTTTGCTGGTATGCTATGTAAATAAAAGAGTAAATCTGCCCTGATCTTATTTGCTTTTTTGTTTGTATGTATTGGAGTTTAACGATACAGTCAATACTAATAGTATTTAGGTCATATCGAGACGGACAGTTTATACGTAAGCGGTTAACCAGTACAGGACACATTAACGGCCAAGTACATACTAAGTAGGTCATATTGAGCCGCACTATTTACCTATACACACCTTTTACGTAAGCGGTTAACCAGTACAGGTCACAGTCTTTCGCCAGAAACTGACAACTGCCTTTCTTGAATCAGTGGAAGGGAGAGAATGGCCGTAGAAAAGATTTCATGATCAATCTCCACGAAAGAATGTTGTGGACCCCGCCTGATATCGAACCTGTGAGCCCTGCGCATACCACTGAGCTACCGAGGCCATCGAATCTGGTATGCCTCTTTACTAAAACACACAGTGCCGGTTTTTTCCTATATATGAAGGCAGCGGATACTTTAACCAGACACCGCATTCACGCAGTCTGACCAGTCTTCGCTGATAAAAAGAACTTTTATAGGCTTATACCGTGTCTTTCGATTTGACAGCCTTTAAATAGTTGAAAATTTCCTTGAGCCAGAAGCACCCATAATAGAGGCACTAACAGAACAGCGCATTTAGACCCATCACGCATGATAGCAGGCCTATGTATTTTGACTACATCAAATTATACAAAGCGCAACGGCAGGAACTGATACAGTCAGATCCCAAACCCTGCCCTAAACACCATAGCCCAAATTCAAGTAGTAACTGTCGAGTATATTGCATTGCTATTACTTACCAGTGCGTCATATATGAATCAGGTAGCATCTGGCAATAAAAATTGTTATTGACAGACGTCTGGCAATAGCATTTTGCCCGACTTTGTTCTATTGCCACACGTCTGTCAATAACACATTTCCCGACTTTGTGCTATTGACACACGACTGGCTATAGCACATTTACCGACTTTGTGCTATTGACAGACGTCTGTCACTAGACTCTTCCTAATAAAATATAATCGGTAAGCTTTAGTCAATTTTATAGGGTCGAGCTTTAGCGCTCCCCTATAAAATTGTCGCGGCGAACCGATTATATGTTATTATCATTATCAAAGACACTAATCATGAATTTAGTTTATACCGCAATTCAAAACAATCAAGGGATTTTGCAATAATTTAGCAAATTTCAGCAAAAAAAGCTGTAGACAGAGAGGCATGTTAAAATGTAAAACGACATTCAGTGCCATGGTGGGTATAACGTGACGTCAAAAAGGGCACAGTTTCTGACATCAACGCGCCACAGGAACGTAGGAAACAACATGGACGCTCGAATGAAAGTTTCTCAGCGCTTTACATTCTGTATGAAAATCGGCAAATAAATAAGTTTATTTTAGCTTAAGAAATTATTTTCGAGGCAATAACAGTGCGCAATTATTCCAACGGACCATTAGAAGCCTCCGTGATGTAGTGGGTACGCTACTCGCCTTGTAAACCAGGGGTCGCAGGATTGATCCCGGGCTTCTCCAGACTTTCGGATGAGTCTTTAAACCGAGGTCCCGTCTCCGTATGACCTTAGCTGTTGGTGGGACGTAAAGCTCAAACACTCACTCACTCCAACGGACCGTTCAAACTAGGAAAGTCCGAGAAGGTAAGAATGTAGCTGAAATTTCTGAAAATCTGTTTAAATAAATATTTCTTGGCCCCCGTCCATCGGGGCTTGAAGAAATAGATGGTCTGCATAATGCTTCCACGCAGAGCTGAAACCGACCGCACATACGGCCTGGTAAACTGCTTAGAGGATCTAAGCCCCAGACAAAGCGTTGTGAGTCGGACCGTCCATGCTTATAAACCCTATTGGTTTCATTGAGCGACAAGGCTTGAAATGTCATTTCATCGCAATGTCGGGTAAAAGTCCCACAAAATTGGAAGCAACGTCTCCAAAATGACCTATACAGTGTTGACGGAGACGATAACCCCAAATCAAACAAAACAAACAAATAAATATTTCAAAGATTATTACTTGTAATTCCGTTGCTTTGTCGGGGGAAAATGGTTGCATGTTATTGTTTACGCATGCAAATTAGGGGTCTGAAAAGTAGGTCGATCTATAAACGGTCACTAGCCGAACTATAGGTCAGTAGAAGGTTTTATAGGTCACTGCCGATTATATAGCCCGCGTTATCCTACCAACGCACCCCCACCCCAAACCCCTCACCCCACCCACCCCTTATAACCTTACTAGAATGCCTGATTGTGGTACAAAATGCCATGTATCAAATTTCGGAAATCCACTTGTGGAATAAATATGCAAATTGATTAATTTGCACGTACAACGTCCTTTACGACGTCACGTTTACTCATGGCGGAATATTCACATTTTCTGTAAAAAAAAAAAAAAGGAAAAAGGATAAAATGTGTTTTAAATATCATATGATAAATTTTATGCCCATGCATTATTAAACTTTTACGATGAAAAACTTGTGAAATTTTTCTTATTTCTGTTAAAAAATTTAGATTGTGGGGACACGTTAGAACCTTCTAACGAGTACCCACAATCTTTATTTTAGAGCTGCTCCTCGCTTGGCACTCGGATTTACGGGGAAGAGCTAGGACTGGTCGACCCAGTGTCAGGATAATGTGACTGGGTGTGGTATGTGTCTGGGACATTATACTTCAGTGAGGCAGCACTATAAAAGTGAGCATTGAGCTCCCTGTCGCAACCAGACACCGTCGTGATATGACTGAAAAATTGTTGAAAGCGACGTTAAACACACACACACACACACACACACACACACACACACACACACACACACACACACACACACACACACACACACACACACACACACACACACATTCCTATACTATAAGTTAAAGTGGAGTTCAAAGGGGTCAGAATTGTATAAGCATGCTTTCGTGATGTAATGACATAAGCAATAAAAGATCAAAGCGCTGTGAGTACTGATAGTCGATTGGTTCTGAGTGCAGGCTAGAAAAATGGCCCTGAACAGGGACTAATATTGTTTCGTTTAAGCATTTAACTCCTGTACTGTAAGCAAACAGTGTAGACCCTGATCTGACGCCTCGTTCTGTGGCATCTAATTTGTGTCCAACACATGATTTCAGTTAAGATACTATTGACAATCCTCTTACGTCACACTCTGACCTCGCAACGATAAAAAAAAATGGTAGCTATTTACTACCAATACATTTAACCGCTACCCGGAGTTTTTAACCTCAGTGATAGTCCCGTGCACATCAACAAGGAAAGACTACTGTGCTGAATAATTTTGGGTCGATTGACCCGAAAATGGCCAGAAGTCCGAGTTTTGCGAATAAATGCGTCACCTCACGAAAAAGAGTCATTATCACATAGACATGAAAAAAAATTCATATCACGTTAACATGTCCGTGAAATGAATACCCTCTAAACCCCAATTTATATTGAGAAAACTGGAGTTCACAGGGGTAAACAGGGTAAACATTATTTTGCTTATTTCTGCTCCAAGACATAGGTTGTGGGTACTCGTTAACGAGCACCAACAACCTATGTTAAGGGTATCAGTAAGAAAAATGTCAAAATTCTTCATCGGAAAAGTAGCCGTTTTGGGGGTAAGTGTGTGTGTGTGTGTGTGTGTGTGAACTCGGGTTTAACGTCGCTTTCAACAATTTTTCAGTCATATCACGACGGTGTCTGGTTGCGACAGGGAGCTCAATGCTCACGTTTATAGTGCTGCCTCACTGAAGTATCATGTCCCAGACACATTACATGATACCACACCCAGTCACATTATCCTGACACTGGATCGACCAGTCCTAGCTCTACCCCGTAAATCTGAGTGCCAAACGAGGAGCAGCTAGTACCATTTTTAACGACTTTGGTATGTCGCGGCCCGGGATCGAACCCGAGACCTCCCGTTCCCCGGAGCGGACACTCTACCAACTGAGCTATCGGGGCCGGTTTGGGGGTAAGAAAGAATTTATTGCGCGACACGTGTGTGTTATCGTGCTTTGCTTATTTCTGCTCCAAGGCATAGGTTGTGGGTACTCGTTAGAGCACCAACAGCCTGTTAGGGGTATCAATAAGAAAAATGTCAAAATTCTTCATCAGAAAAGTAGCCATTTTGGGGGTAAGAAAGAATATATTGTGCGACACGTGTGTGTTATCGTAATGAGTCGAGTCTGCACATTCGCGCAATCTCGAGAGAGCCTTTGTTTCTCACAGACATGTAGAAGAGATCTCATTTTGGAAACACGCCTATTCAAATATACTGAAAATTTTACCACCAAAACAAAAAAAAAAAATGAAAATTTTCAGATAAAAAAATCCGATATTTTTCATATTTCTGCTCAAAGCATAGAATATGGGAAATAGAACCGCTTCATCGAGACGGTTCTAACAAGATTACCCACAATCTATGTTCATGAGCAGAAATACGAAAAAAGAATAATTACCCCTACAACCCCCAGTTTTATTATATAAAAGTGCATAGATATGGGTGTCAAAATTATATGGGCGTATTTTCGTGATGTCGAGGTAGCTCCATGCAAAAAGGCGTGCGTCTAGCCCTATAAGTAGGTTGCACACGACCGTTAGCTGGTCGTAAATAGGGAGAACGGTAACCTTGGGCCCCTTGTCATCGAAACAATATTGAAAGACAGACTTGCCAAAAGTCTCCCTGCACGTGAAAATACATGTTTGAAGTCTCCCTGCTCTTCATCAGAATGTGGATTATAGATTTTATTTTCAAGTGCTTTGGGATTTTTGTTTCCATTATGGAATTTTGAAAATAATTTGGTTTAGGGATGTGTCTTTGAACGCTTTCAAAGACATATGGCCTTTTATGAAGTTGAGGAGTGGGGCATGGCCCCGGCGCAACCTGTGGTACCCCAAGGTTGGTATCACTGTATGTGTGTAATCATAAGGAACAGGACTATATATGGTTACGGGTTGGGGACCTGAACGGTTTCGGAGATATATGGCCTTTTATGAAGTGAAGCTAGTATGGCATGGCCCCGACGCCCCCTTCCCGGGCAGGTTGGTGTCACTTAATGCGCCTTATCAT